>CM051239.1:55017074-55643721 GCA_027917425.1 Gastrophryne carolinensis
ATATGTGTGGGGAAATACTCAGTAGCAATAGGTGAGACTACAGGTGCTACTCGCCCAGGCATGTAAGTGCCCCTGCAGAATACCCTTTAGGAAAAATGATGGCTAGCATTCCGAAAGCGTACTGGTACCTGAGCCTGTTACTAGTAGCCATACGCAGTGGTCCAACGCCCCTCCTTCTTAGGGCGCAAGCTACCAACCCAGGGCCAGTCACTAGAAAATTACAGTTGGCCAGGACACATGAGACTATATACATGGTGAACAATACAACCTAAAGGCCACCTCTCTGAGAGGAAAAATGTGAGAGAACAGGGTAGGACCATAAAATGTGATCATGTGGTGGTAAGAGCAAAGTGTTGTGACGTACCTTAAAAAAAACTTAGAACTGTAGGGAAAAAAAAACCCAACTAACATTTTGGAGACTAAGTGAGCAAACAAGAAAATTTCACTCTTTACCTTGAAGGATACGAAAAGACATTACTGAAGACAAAATACTTAGTGCAAAGTGGAAGTACAGTTTTCTGGCCTTTTGCTAAAATTACACACTTACTTAGTGCGGGCTCAGAAATAAAGTGACTAGAATGACTACTATGAAATATAAATATATATATACGACTCAATACTCCAAGTGCAAAAATATGTAGATGCAGATAAAACTAAAAAACAAAATACACTTCCTGCTTAAAAGAGGGAAAAATACAATAATACAGTACTTAGTGCAAAACTTGAGGTAGATACTTATGACGACAAACAGGAACGATGGCTCTTCATCAGATGCCGTGAAGTCACTGTATCCTGAGACTTTAGGTCCATACTGTATTGGAGAAGGAGACTTAAGTAGTTCTTGGCGGACCAGGCAAAATTTCTTAAACTCAGTTGCTAACGGTTACCAAAAATAGAACTGAAAACACAGCGGGAGAGAAAACTTACGAGTATAACATGTTAGTAGACCTAAAAGAAAATGTTCACACTATAGGCATAAAAGTCCTTATGTCAACTGAAGATATGGCAGCTTGCCCAAAAACAAAAAAAAGAGAGTGCAGAAATAAGGTGGCCAACTGGGCCTAGTCACATGGCTGGTATGGCTTCTTAATAGTAGGGCCTGGAAGGACTCCAGGTGTCCACTCTTTTATTCAGGGCGGACAGATCCACAGCATAGCGTGGCAAGGACCTTCTGTGTACAGGAGTGTCGTTAGACGCAATGGTAAGGTTGATGCTGGGTGTCACCGTAGTGGTAGGAGAGATGACCGGAGCAATGTGATAAGTAACTGTAGGGTGAAAGTCAGCGACAGTAGCCACAGGTGCAGGAGTAGACGATGATGTTTGCTTTGCTGGGGCAGAAGGTGCAGCCTTGTTAGCTGAAACTGGCATAGGCGCGGAGGTAGCTGGTTGTGGTTCATCTATAGGAGGAGCCGCTATTTTGGAAGGCACATTAAGTGGGATGAGGGGTCCCAGTGGTTTGAAGATTTCCCAGTCTTCTTCCCAGTTTTCTGATGGAGCAGGTAGGAAAGGCCTCTGGACAGGGTTTTTAGGGCGAGTAACAGCTGCTGCCCATGGTCCCTTTGGAGAACCCACTAAGGTGTACTCTACAATCTCAGAAGGCTGCAAGTTGTGCAGGTATACTGGTGTGTAGTCCCTCATAACGGCCCTGCGGTTGACCAACACCAATTGTCCATTATAGGAGTCCATAATTAGACCGTACCCACGCTGACGGTCGAACTTGGTAACTGTCCCTCGTCTCCTTTCTAGAGGAGGGTCTCCTGGCCTAGGTCTTTCTAGCCTCCTGATAAAGTCTCTTTCAGAAGTGGCTGAGGATTCCACAAATGGGGTATGAGGATGACCCCACAAGTCACTGTAGGTAATAAAGGGTGCTCTCTGTTTAGGGGTTACAGGTGTGCTAGACCCAGTAGTGCAGGGGTTAACAGGACTTGTCCTGGTGGTTACTGAGGAGGCTGCCACACTAGCCCTCTCCACCATGGCTTGGCACCCAGCAGGCTTCATGTGGACAACAGCTGGCTCTACAGGTGCAGGAGGACTCACAGGGGCTGCTATAGGCTTGGCAGCCGAAGTAACAGTGGCATAGGCCATAGTGCTTTCAATCAGTGCCCGTTGTATCTCCTCAGCTATCTTTACAATGGTGGGCTCGTCTCCGTAAAGCCACTGAGGCAGTGGTGGCGAGGGGCACCCAGGAGGCCGTCCCTTAACCGGCATAGGGGTCAGAAGATGGCGGTTAGCCCAGTCTCTGGAGGGGACAGTGGCAGCCCTAGTAGCGGGGGCCGCAGGGACTGATGGCGGCGATAGCCGCTGCTCACTCACCGCTCCGTCGTCTGAAGAAATGACGTCAGTATCGGAGAAGGCATAGGACTCTTCATCCCGGTAACGGCAAGGCGGTGACGCGCTGAGGGAACTCTCTGGAGACGCAGGTGAGCTGACGGCCGTAGGCGATCCTTCCTCTGGAGCGAATGGCAGGGGCGAGCTAGCCCTGGAGGATACCGCGGTGGCAGGAGGTGATCCGGCCCAGCTTTCGTCGCTGTCCTCGGGCAGCGGAGTCTGCAAGCAGGTAAGATCCGTCGGCGGGATGGCACAGGTGGGCTCCGGTGGCGCTGCAGCCAGACAGGGTTGCTCAGCGGTCGCCATCTTGCTCAGCTTTCGCGCGCTTTCCAAGCAGGAGGAGGAGGAGGAGGACCCCGGCAGCAAACTCCACCCCCCGGTCTGCTCAGAGAGGAGAATTAGCCAATCAGGAGTGCCTGCAGTAAAGTCTATGGAGGGCTTAGTTTCCCGCGCATCGGCAGCGGTGAAATTAACTCCTTCAGGCCCAGGATGTTGCGCAGCATGAAATTCCAGTGCGGTTGCCCCTAGCAACGAGCAGAAAATGTCCTCCAAACTAGTTGAAAACATAGGGAAATCATCAGGCACACTTGTAAATCCCATAGTTGGCTTGATAGTGCAATATCTTGACAAAGTCCAACAATATAGTAGAAAATCAGAACGGCACAGAGGTGAAATCCTGTTCGTGACGCCAAAAATGGAGTAACCCCCTGGGGATAGCCTATGGAGAACACTTGTCACGGTGTATGGCTCGAGGGTTTGGTGGCTGGTAGTCTTGACCCCAGGGCTAGTTAACCATTGCAGTTCCCGCTGTATCCTAGTCAAGGCACCCACTGAAGAAAGCAATGCCAGGGTTCGGATAAACAACGTTGCTTTTATTGCTGGAACAAGAGTCAAAATAAATGTCCTTTCCTCTGGATGCAACCAGGGTAACTTTAGTAACTTTAAACAGGACTTTAGTGGTTACTGATGCAGAGTGAGAGAGTCTATGCTGAAGCCTTAGGGCTGTAGAGGTGTTGGGAATGGTAATACTAGCTGGGGATGACGTTAGAAGAATTTAGAAGAGTTTACAGACCTGATCCTGTAGATCGAGATTCCCACCGCAAGGGCACAGGTAGAGACGACTTGAGTTACTTAACTTGAGAATTACTGAACATGAAGCTGCTCTCGTACACGGGGACCGCATAGAGGCGCGTGGACTACTAGCATGAGAGCTAGACTAGTTTTGGTCGCTGGCGGGTGACCCTCAAATTCCAGACGATCCGGACAGTAGGCTTCTTACGCAATAAAGTTATCCTACTGAGGTAGAACTGTCCTGTGAACATCCTTGGGTGACGGGTTACAGGTGGAGATGAGTAGGAGAATAAGGCTGGCATAGGCCTAAGCCTGAAGTAGGTTTTCTGAAGAAAGCTGAGACACACATGCAGCACATGCAGCCAGCTCAGGGGCTGGAGCTGCTCACCCTTCGCCCACCAGGGGCTGACTGGAGGAGACTGGCTCCCTCTGCCCTGCCATTGGTTGGAATGGTCAGGTGACAGAGGAGTCATAGACTTCACTTTGCATCAGCTTAAATGACAGGTGGAAGAACAAATAAACACTTTACAATATGTGGCATAGGCCTAACATGTAATGACAATTATGTGACCACTAGGGGCAAACTTGAGACAATACTTGCAATTGCATGGCACATGTACCTCAAACACTGTGGTGAAGCTGTGACAAACACTCAGCTGTGAAGCAGCTGCTGCAGCATTCAGTGCGGGCCACTACAGATCTACACCAGTGTTTCACAACCAACTCCAAGAGTCCTCTCCTCAAAGGCCACCAACAGGTCATATTTTGTAACTCTCCACACAAATAAAAAAAAGCTTGACTAGATAGTTTTTGGATGCAGGGTGTATATGTAACCCCTCCTCTTGTAATCTAAAATATTTATGAGGGTTGTTATTATTAGATTATTAAACCATAACAACAGCCTGGCACAGTTGGAATAGAAAGGTAGCGGCCCTTTTGGAGCTTCCTCTCCCAACTGACATAACTGAAATGCACAGTAACAGGAAGCCCGTTTGGGATACCCTGCGGCCTAGTGTTTTGGCAGGACAAAAACCAATTCAAAATGCAATAGCCCATGAGCGGCCATCTTGTTTTTAAAATTTATCCCAGTAGGTGTTAGAAAAAGGTAAATGATTTTTTATTCATATGAGCACTGTTTGTTGTGTTGGGCTGGTTTAATTCATTTTTGACTGTTAGTCCGCTTTAATTCTTCATGATGGAGCTTTAACTCTTATTATACCAAAAGCGGTTTGGTTGTGCCAATTGTCCTTCATCAACATAATATGTAACCACTAAAAGATGGAGGACGAGGAAAGTGTTGATCAGCAATTTTCTGCCAATTTAGAATAGAAATATTTTGGCAGACTCTGACCTTGTAACCAGGCTGATGGAAAAAACAAGCTGTCAATTCATGTTGTGGATTTTCTTTGTTAGCTGGGCGGCCGGGCTATGAAGCTATTTTTTTCGTGTGCGTTCTCTGAACAATTGGGTTGATTCCAAGAAACATGTAACAGCTTGGATTTGGCTCACGATCATCCTATTTTTCACGTCCGTTCGTAAGAACTTGCGAGTGATTCAATAAGCAAATACGTTTCTATCCTAAAAGATACGTCCGTTCGTATGATATCTCCCGAACTTGCCTCAGTCAGTTGCCAATCGTAAAAATCACGTTCATGTGCTCACCTGTGGCGGCGGCAGCCTGTTTTGTCGGCGGCTTCCATCGTCCAGCTCTTCCAATTACTTGCGTTTGCCTCTGGTTTTCATTGGTTTTTGGCCTCTTAGATTCGTGCGTTCTTATGTATATAAGATCTTGCGCATGCGCACCCTCAACCAGAAACTTACCTAAACCCTTTAGCGCTTGCATCCAACTTCATTTCTCGCTCCCTCAAACTTACCTAAACCCTTTAGCGCTTGCATCCAACTTCATTTCTCGCTCCCTCAAACTTACCTAAACCCCTTAGCGGCTGCATCCAACTTCATTTCTCGCTCCCTCAAACTTACCTAAACCCCTTAGCGCTTGCATCCAACTTCATTTCTCGCTCCCTCAAACTTACCTAAACCCCTTAGCGGCTGCATCCAACTTCATTTCTCGCTCCCTCAAACTTACCTAAACCCTTTAGCGCTTGCATCCAACTTCATTTCTCGCTCCCTCAAACTTACCTAAACCCTTTAGCGCTTGCATCCAACTTCATTTCTCGCTCCCTCAAACTTACCTAAACCCTTTAGCGCTTGCATCCAACTTCATTTCTCGCTCCCTCAAACTTACCTAAACCCCTTAGCGCTTGCATCCAACTTCATTTCTCGCTCCCTCAAACTTACCTAAACCCTTTAGCGCTTGCATCCAACTTCATTTCTCGCTCCCTCAAACTTACCTAAACCCCTTAGCGGCTGCATCCAACTTCATTTCTCGCTCCCTCAAACTTACCTAAACCCCTTAGCGCTTGCATCCAACTTCATTTCTCGCTCCCTCAAACTTACCTAAACCCCTTAGCGGCTGCATCCAACTTCATTTCTCGCTCCCTCAAACTTACCTAAACCCCTTAGCGCTTGCATCCAACTTCATTTCTCGCTCCCTCAAACTTACCTAAACCCCTTAGCGGCTGCATCCAACTTCATTTCTCGCTCCCTCAAACTTACCTAAACCCTTTAGCGCTTGCATCCAACTTCATTTCTCGCTCCCTCAAACTTACCTAAACCCTTTAGCGCTTGCATCCAACTTCATTTCTCGCTCCCTCAAACTTACCTAAACCCTTTAGCGCTTGCATCCAACTTCATTTCTCGCTCCCTCAAACTTACCTAAACCCCTTAGCGCTTGCATCCAACTTCATTTCTCGCTCCCTCAAACTTACCTAAACCCTTTAGCGCTTGCATCCAACTTCATTTCTCGCTCCCTCAAACTTACCTAAACCCCTTAGCGGCTGCATCCAACTTCATTTCTCGCTCCCTCAAACTTACCTAAACCCCTTAGCGCTTGCATCCAACTTCATTTCTCGCTCCCTCAAACTTACCTAAACCCCTTAGCGGCTGCATCCAACTTCATTTCTCGCTCCCTCAAACTTACCTAAACCCCTTAGCGCTTGCATCCAACTTCATTTCTCGCTCCCTCAAACTTACCTAAACCCCTTAGCGGCTGCATCCAACTTCATTTCTCGCTCCCTCAAACTTACCTAAACCCTTTAGCGCTTGCATCCAACTTCATTTCTCGCTCCCTCAAACTTACCTAAACCCTTTAGCGCTTGCATCCAACTTCATTTCTCGCTCCCTCAAACTTACCTAAACCCCTTAGCGCCTGCATCCAACTTCATTTCTCGGTCCATAAAACGTAAGAAAATCACATAATTTACATATGTCTATATGTTTCTAAGTGTGTTGTTTCTGGTTTGTGTAATTTTTGGGGTGTGTGCATATTAGAAAAGACACATTTAGGAAGGCTTCAAATATAATTTATTTAAAATTTTTTCTTTCTTTGGTTTGGAATAAAATTCCACATTTTTTTTTATAGTTTTGTTTTTTTTTTGAAAACCGTTTTTTTTTTTTGCCCTCGGGAAAACATATCTAATTATTTTATTTGTTTTTAACAGTAAAACTTTTTTTTTTTTTTTGGGGGGTTTTTTGATTTAAAAAATATATATATATTTTTTTTTTAAAACAATTAAAAACTTTATAAAATTGTAAAAACTTTAAAAAAACGTGAAACAAAGGAGCCAGGACCAAGGGCACTATTCATCATCCTCTTCTTCATCTGTTGGCCCCAACGTTGCCTGTATGGCCAGCAGCTCGGCCACCAACTCCTTCATTCGTTTTTTTTTACCCGCCAAGGTTTTGGGGATCATCCCTGTAACCAATAGAGAAAGAAACATAAATAGGAGTCCCAGACCGGTTTGTATGCTGGAAATAGATTTAGGGTTAATCAAATACATGTAAATGCATGACATATGTCCTTCTTCCAAGGGATACAGTTAATGCATTTCCCACAGGTAAGTGTTTAAACTCCTTAAACCGGACCTTCAACATTATTTAATGAAAAACAAAAACTATTCACAAATGATTCTGCCCCACCTAAAAGTTAGTTAGGCTTTTTTGGGGATTACAGCGCCGCCATCTGGACTCTGAAGCATAACACTTAATGAGGAGTGGAGAGTTGGATAAAGTACAGGGGAGTAGGTTACAGTGGTGCGTTGGGAATCCAGAGCATAGCTGGGTTGCGGGAAAGGTCATCACTCACACAATGCATGGCAGCACCTTCCTTTTTTCAATCTGTATCCCATGCTGCCTGTAAATATTGTGCATTCCATATTCCCCAATATTGGTTGGGTTCTGTCTAATAACATGCATTAGATGGGTGAAGGGTGTTTTTCCATGTTTCTAATCTGTAGGTACAGTGTGATGGCTAAGTCTTTGGTTCTTAATACTAGTTTGGGTCCTCTTTAAGCTAACGAAGTGCCCACATTAAAGTGTGAACTACACATTGGCTACGCCTTTAGTTATGTGTGTGTTATTAGCTAAGCAAACATTAATATGAATAATGGCATGGAGACTTACGGAGTTGGTGGCCGACAGATGGCTGGTTGGGGCCAACAGACTGCCCTTGGTCCTGGCTCGGCTGTGAAGAAGTCCCTGGAGAAACATGTGACATTTGGTTAGTATTTGTAGATAGTCACTATCCCCAACATATCTGGCTCCCAGTCTGGCTGACATCACTCACCTTCGCCAGGATCTCCTTCCAGCATCTCTGCTGCCTCCTCCTCCACTATCTCACCCGCTCCTGAAGCTTCTACAAATACATAATAAAGGATAACTTAGTTTTTGGCCTGCCATGTATATCTTTGTGCCTATACATGAAGAGTGACATACCAGAGCCTTCCCCATGCGTGGCCAGGTATGACTCCACGCCCACGCGCCTTGGCCCCTCCTCTGTGGTAAGGTCCAGGGGCTGGTCTGAGGAGGCCACAGAGGAGGGGTAGGTCCGTCGCCCGGGAGATCCACCACCTTCACTCACAGAAGCAGAGTCATGCAGCACTGGTCGGCCTGTACGTCTCCGGGTGCGGCGAATTCTGAAATCCATTTCCAACACTACCAAAGAAAAGTCATTATAAATAAAGGCATAACTTAGACATTTGGAACATATACCATGCAATTGCTTAGTACTTACTTGGGAAATGGATCCCAAAAAACCTCCGCACCCGGGGCATGTGCAGACGCTTCAGGTCCGACCAATGCTGCATTATCTGGGTGTGAGTGAAGGTGGTGCTGGTCACACGGTGGATCTCGGCGATGATCTCCCGGGCGATGTCCCTTTTTTCGCACACATTGGGCGCGAAGTCATACCGGCGCTGAAGCATGATCTGAAAAACATAATGGACACAGAGCTTGTACTTTTACACACAGACCCATATGTGTTGCATCACAAGTTGAGTATTTAATGACATTAACACACACATTTCGAATGGCCGCCATTTTTGGGGAGTGCCTTAAAGAGGACGTTGACTGTGATTGACAGTCTGGTCTTATGTTATATGTATCACACACCATGTACATACAGATAATAGCCAACCTCAACAATCAGGCCACCTGCATCTAGGGCATGTTAGGATGTTTTAAAGATCCAAGATGTAGCCTAATGCTTAGGCTTTTGGCCCACGTGTGTGGCTTCCCGTTGTGTTTTTATGGCTTAGGAAAACAGTGTTCCTCAAACATCCGCATCAAGGTCCGAGACAGGCCAGGTTTGACAGCTCGCCCCGCTACTCCACAGGTTAATTAACTGTTGCTAAGCCGGAGCAATTGGCCGAATTAGGACATCAGCATAGACAGGTGAAAACGTGGCCAGGCTCGGCCCTTGAGGATGAAGTGTGAGGAGGCAGTGATTAAACATTAAGAGACACCAAACTAGTTCCAAACGCATCATTTACATTTAGGCCAGCATTGACTATTACATTAAAATGCACAGGCAGCCACTTACCAGCATGAGGATCTCTTCCTGTTGACGGGTGAAGATAGTGGGCGCCATCTTTAGTCTTCTTCCAGGCAGCAGATAAGTGAAACCCCAGCGGTTTCCTGGTTCCGCACGAACGTACGTCCGTACGAGCGCGTAGTCGTGCGCATAGGCGTCAGACGCTGGGCGCATGATTTAAAGGTCCCTGCACCCAAAGCTCATTCTCTTTGAGCTTTTGGACAAAATGGCACCAAAAAAGGCAGCAGCTAAACGCGGCCAGCAAAGCCAGACCTCTGAGGGCCCAACAACCAGGTCCCAGCAACGACCGAAGAAGCTAAGGTCCCAGAAGGCCCAGAAGGCAAGTACCACCTCGGCCCCACCAAGGGACACTGGACCCTCCGTTTCCCAAAAAAGGGCCCAAAAGGCACGTGCCCCTGCGGCCAAAAAACAGGCCACAGCAGCCACCACCACCTCTGCCCCCAGAAGAGGCCGCCCAAGGGAGCCCACACCAGCCATGCTTTCAAGCCGGGCACTTAGCCAACCCAGGCCCCACAGCAGTGCCCGAAGCACATCCAGCCCACACAGAAGGGCCCGAAGCCCCTCCAGCCCGCACAGAAGGGCCAGAAGCCCAGCCAGGGCCAGAAGCCCCTACAGGGCCCGAACCCCATCCAGGGCCAGAAGAACCCCATCCAGGGCCAGAAGCCCAGCCAGGGCCAGAAGCCCCTACAGGGCCCGAACACCATCCAGGGCCAGAAGAACCCCATCCAGGGCCAGAAGCCCAGCCAGGGCCAGAAGCCCCTACAGGGCCCGAACACCATCCAGGGCCAGAAGAACCCCAACCAGGGCCAGAAGCCCAGCCAGGGCCAGAAGCCCCTACAGGGCCCGAACCCCATCCAGGGCCAGAAGAACCCCATCCAGGGCCAGAAGCCCAGCCAGGGCCAGAAGCCCCTACAGGGCCCGAACCCCATCCAGGGCCAGAAGAACCCCATCCAGGGCCAGAAGCCCAGCCAGGGCCCGAACCCCATCCAGGGCCAGAAGAACCCCATCCAGGGCCAGAAGCCCCTACAGGGCCCGAACCCCATCCAGGGCCAGAAGAACCCCATCCAGGGCCAGAAGCCCCTACAGGGCCCGAACCCCATCCAGGGCCAGAAGCCCCCGACCTGGCACCAGCCGGGAACAGAGCCCCCGACCTGGCACCAGCCGGGAACCTAGCCCCCCAAGAGGGCCCCGAATTGCAACCATGACCACATCTACACCTGGAAGTTCGGTGGCCAGCCACGCCAGAACACCCAGTCCCTTGGCCAGTCCAGTCCAGTCATTGGGAAGCCACCAATCCGGCCATTCCCCTACCCAGCCCCAGGCCATAATGTCACCACATGTGTCTGCACACATGGAGGAGCAGCCAAGCCAACCATCTGGCCGCACATTGCGCCGCGGCCAGTTGAGTGGGAGATTCTCCCATGACCAAAATATGGCATTGGCTAGTGGCCTTACATTATACTATGACGAGCTATATGGGAGCAAATCCAAACACACCACCAAGCAGCGCAAGATGGCATTGTTTGAAACCATCCTCCGACAAGTAAATGCAGCGGGGGAAGAGAGGAAAGATGTGTCCCAAATTCAGAAGAAAATCTCTGATCTGAAGTATGCTGTACGGCAAAAAGAAATTAAAAGGCATAATTACAGGTAAATAAATGTTTTCGCTAAATATAATGTTTGGGATGTGCTGTATGCCCCTTTTCTGAATACCAAACGATTTTCTCTTTTCAGCATGAAAACTGGAGGTGGCTTCCCATCTAAATTGGAGTTTACCCCTGCTGAGGAGATTGTGCTTGGACTTCTCCATCCGGTCGCGGTCGGTGGACATGCTGGTCTAAGGGACACAGACTCCCCGACCCGTACCCACGGTGAGTACTATTAAATCTGCATGTTTGCCTGTTTGCTAAATAATCTACAGTTCACTAGTAACTAGATAACGGGATGCCCCTATGGTTTGCCTTGGTTGGCCTCGCACTACTGTGGCTGTTTGTGTCCTTTTTTGGTCCCTGTGAATCACACATTTAGGCCCACAGCCATTATGGCAAAGATCAAATGTCCAATTGTATTGTTAAAGTCATGAAGTTTCGCAAGATAAGTGAGATATTTAGAATCAATCACAAAACACACATCATTATGTATGGGTTGCCTTTTGGTTGTGTGAGTTGTGTTTGAGTTAACTATTTAATTAGCCACCCACAAACATATGTGACCAAGAGCAGCGAGACTCAACTGGCGGCCCGGGGTCCCAATGCGGACCTTGGCACCACATTCAAGGACCCCTGGCCAGACAGCCCTGCACTCAGTTACTTCTGTGTTGACGTGCTCAGAGCTGCCCCCTTGATCGGCCATGTAGTGGTTGGTCTCCTGCCCAATGTCATGGCTCCGTGAAACATAGCATTGCAATATGAAGTACTGCCCAGGAAGTGGCATTGCAAGGTACACAGTAACTTATTTAAATTTTCACTGGCCACAATCGTGTCCCGCTGCCCCTGCTCTGGCCCATGTGCCACAGTCCCCCCATGCCCCCCCCCCACATAAGCCCCATACATTTGTAACAGATTGGCTCCATCCATCACATCACCATCAATACGTTAACTCCCCCCTTTAGACATCCAATCCCTGTCCCCTCAGCTCTGGCCCATCCAGCCCAGCAAGGGCAAGCAGCCTTTATTAGTTTGCACTTTGAAAGCTCCAGCCCCTCCACCAGTGTCTTTATTTTTAACTAGACACCCCCTGCGTCAGCACCATGGCCAGACATTCACCTCTCACCACATACCTTGAAATGGGCGTTTCAAACAATTGTTTGAGTACCCCGGACCTAGCGAATGGTAGGCTAAATCCAAAAATGTGCCCTGAAAGTTGGATGCTGAATGGGTACACTTCATGACTTAGAACTGAGGTCACTTAGCAGTTGGTCCGAGCCATTGCACCTCTGTAAACTTGCGTGGGTTTGAACAAAGGTCACCATTGCTCTAGAGTTTATTAATATTCCAAATAGAGCTATATTTGATTACCTATCCAAACAAAGGTTATGTGTGTGTGTTTACGTGGTATTTTTTTCTCTTCTTCAGCCCAGCATGATCCCTCAGCAAGGGTAAACTCACCCCCCAGTTTGGTTATGCCTACCAGGTCCGTACAGCATCGGAGCCCAGATCAGAGATTTTCGGTAAGTTTATTTAGTAGCATAAATAATAACAAGTGCTTAAGAATGTGTTAATCTGTTGAAATCCTACATTGGGACGCAAACTTAGCCTTTTTTTTTTTATATGTCCCTACAGACCCGCACACTCATGGAAGAGATCCAGGACATGGAGGAAGATGATGATGTCTCCGTACAGGGCACGTCGGATGAACTCCCCCTGGGTCCCAATTTGGAACTGCTCGATAATGTTTCTCTGGCCAATCCTCAGCAGCAGAGTGAATCTCCATCCATTGTGCTTGCACATGGGGAGACTGACACTACAGTCCCCAGTGTTCACTCTGCTGCTGAGGATTTGCAAAGCAGGCCGGTTGCTGTTGAGGGTACGACACCACGCGGCAGGGCACGCCCAAGAGCCAGGGTAATTGTGCGGCGGACGCCATTACGCCGCCCCACAATTTCCCAGGGGAGGCAGAGTGCCCTGCTTCAATTATGGACCCAACAAAGGGACTCTTATGACGCCCAGCTCGTAACAGAGCGTGAGCAAAGGCATGCAGACATGGTGAACATCCATACCAGTCTACAGGGCATCCTCGCGGAGTTGCGTACCCTCAACAGCAACGTGGCCAATTCAAGTAATGGCATCCAGTCAGCCATGGCTGAGATGACCAATATGCAGAGAAACATTGTGGAGCAGTTTCAAATTCACAATGCTGCCATGGCCCAGGCTAGGTCCCATTCCCATGGACCTCCACCTGGACCTCCACCTGGGTATTATGGGCAGCCACCCTATTAAGCCATGGGTGTGTGGGACATCTTTTCTCTTAACCCCCACTGTATTTACTTGTCCTTTGAGGTTTCAAACAATCCATTTTGTGTTGCTCTGGCAGGTTGTGTTTTGTATTTGCTCCCATATAGCTCCTTAGAGTAATGCTTAAGGCCACTAGCCAATGCCATAGGTCTATGTGGAGTTTATCTGGCCACTTATGGCTTAACCTATGTATTTGGTTGGTGCTCCTCCTGTTTGCAGACATGTTTGTGTGACATTATGGCCATGCCCAAATATCCCTGGGCACAGGCAATATTAATGACTGGACTAGGCTGGCCTTTGGACTGGGTGTCCTTGTTTGGTTGTGCCACTCACTTCCAGGTGTAGATGTGCTCGATGTTTTTTTAAATTTAATCCATTTGTTACCACAGATGTATGTGGACTGATTTCTGTTAACCACTATAATTTTTCATTTGCTAAGTAAAACAAAAAATTAACTTCCAATACTTGTGGCGTTTTTAGTGGGAAGACTTTTGTAACAGCTTGGCCTAAACCAGATAATTTTGGTTGGAAGAGGTGTAACAATGCACAGCGAAAGCTAAGGAAACTACATGAAATACATTAGGCAACAATTAAGGTCGAAATGTTTTACTTAGAGGTAATGCCACATTAGGGCAAAACAACATATGTTTCCAAAAGGATAACACAGACATACAGAATGGTGAGACAGGGAAAAAACTTAACTAAAATGCTGGCTGATCAGGTTGGCTCTAACAGATTGGCCAGACTCACTGGGGGGCCCCTCAAAATTCTCGGCTTCATCCTCGACGGCTGAAGAGGGCAGGCTGTCCACATAACGTGGGACACGTTCCAGGATGGCAAAATTGTGCAAAACAGCACATGCCATTATAATGTCGATCACTTTCTTGGGATCATATTGCAGGGCCCCCCCAGTATGGTCAAGGCAACGAAAACGTGTCTTCAGCAGACCAAAGGCCCTCTCAACAACAGCCCGGGTCTTGCGATGTGCACGGTTATACGCTTCCTGCGAGGCATCCTGGGGCCGCAGCACAGGCGTCATGAGCCAGGGTAGAAGTGGGTACCCGGAATCACCTTAAACAGAGAATTAAATGTAATCAAAATTAAAAAGGCAACACAACCAACACCAAAAAATTCACATATATCATAATGATGTAAGGTAAAGTGTCCCCAAGAAAAAACAGGGCACATTAGGGCCCCCAAATATTGCACTAAGGTATAACCTAAATAAAAATGGCACTTCTATATACCAATTAATTAACAAACATCTGCACGGCCAAGGGTATTTGTATTTTACATATATTTTTAGTTTTCAGACATGTTACAATTAGGATGCTGCTGAGGGCCTATCCACATTTCACTGGAAACTACAATGTAGGCAGTTTAAGTCCACTTTGACATTTAACGACCAATAGTACAAAAGCAGCCAAATGTCAAAGATCCCTAGCCACATTTCACTGGAAACTACAATGTAGGCAGTTTAAGTCCACTTTGACATTTAACGACCAATAGTACAAAAGCAGCCAAATGTCAAAGATCCCTAGCCACATTTCACTGGAAACTACAATGTAGGCAGTTTAAGTCCACTTTGACATTTAACGACCAATAGTACAAAAGGAGCCAAATGTCAAAGATCCCTATCCACATTTCACTGGAAACTACAATGTATGCAGTTTAAGTCCACTTTGACATTTAACGACCAATAGTACAAAAGCAGCCAAATGTCCAAGATCCCTAGCCACATTTCACTGGAAACTACAATGTATGCAGTTTAAGTCCACTTTGACATTTAACGACCAATAGTACAAAAGCAGCCAAATGTCAAAGATCCCTAGCCACATTTCACTGGAAACTACAATGTATGCAGTTTAAGTCCACTTTGACATTTAACGACCAATAGTACAAAAGCAGCCAAATGTCAAAGATCCTTGGGTATAAACTCCAAACCAATATATTTAGCCACAAGGAACTTACAGACATCCTAACTAAAGGGAAAACATTCTGAAGGCCAAAGCGAGACAAGGATTTTTTGGTTAAGTTCCTAATATATGAGCCAAGAAAAAGGCAGTTGGACGCTTCTGTCAAGTTTTCCAAAACAAACAGATCAACAAATACAAGATTAATGCCACATTTAATAACACACAAATAGGACACACTTACCAAGCAGCCATGCCCCCGAAAATTCACCTGCCTCAAATCTCCGAAACAACCCAGATCGCCTGAGTATATAGGAGTCGTGGGACGATCCGGGGTAGCCGGCAAGGACACTCATAAACCGCATATCCGGACCAACCACGGCCTGGACATTAAGTGAGTGTCCCATTTTACGATTCCTTAAGGCAAAAACATACAAAAAGGGTAATTGATATTTGAACCAAAATAATAAATTAAACACAAAACATGTCTGCACTCTATTGGGAAATACTAATGAAAAGCCGAGATAAAGCAGCTACACAAATGAGGGATAAACAAATATGCTGCCGCAAAGGAAAACAGGTGACATGACACGTTGGGCAACATAATAACCAATCTCAATACCTATATATATACTCGTCGGCTGCCCTAGGTACGAGTGCCACATGTGTGCAGTCAATTGCACCAATAACGTTGGGCATGTCGGCCACATTATAAAACCCAAGCTTAATGGCGTTTCTGGCTGCCATATCATCAGGGAAATAAATATATTTTTGAGTTATGGCAGCCATGCCTTCCAAAAATTTAGATAGTGCGCGGCTCAGCGTAGGCTGTGACATCCCCACGGAGAGGGCACCCAGCCTCTGGAACGAGCCGTTCGCCAAAAATTGCAGGCAGCCAAGCATCTTGGTCATACCTGAAATTGCATGCCCCTTCCTTGTGGTGCGGGCTAACCATGGCCGCAGCTCACTATATAATTTATGGAGGGAAGCGCGATTAAGCCTGGTCAGCTCGAACAGCTCAACATCATTCATGCTATCGATGTTCATGCGACGACGCAGGGGCAATCTGCTCTCAGACATCTCGATCAACTCAATGCCAAAAAGCATAAGCCCTTGATGTGCCACAAACTCGCTCCGCTCCATCCTACTCCCGAGGCCAAATAGCTGCCGGCAAACATTTCGTAAAGCAGCTCTTTAATGGGCTTCAAAACAATTAGCAATCACCTCTCTGAATTGGGCGCAAGCCCATGTGAAGGACGTAAAAAATAGGATCGGACGCAAATAATACGATTTTGACGGGAAAAACACACGAACTCACGCAAATAATACGATTTGGACGGGAAAAACACACGAACTAACGCAAATTATACGATTCTCGTACGAAATGCGTATGTTCATATACGTCTATGCGCGAACGATCGTACGAATACGAAATGGCCAAAAAAACCAGAAAAAATGACAAACACCCACCCAAACTTACGATTCTCGATACGAAATCACTTAACTTTTGCTCTTTGAATCGAGGGGAATGTATGGCTGGAAGCAATGTACAGATCTGTCATGTTTTCTCCTGTCCTCGGACTTCTGCTCTTTCGCTGTTCCTATATTGTATTGGCGTAGGTGTCCATGGCAACCATAGTCGTCGAGGGCAGCTTCTTTGGAAATCCTGCATAGACAATGGTGGTATTGTCTGGGGATGACTTCCAGTGATTTGGACATTAGTTTCAATTAGAGACTTCTTGTCTGTGCCAGGCATTTTCCTAATTTTCCTTACTTAGCAGGGTTTAATTAACAACCTCAGCAGCCGACTAACTTCCATAATTAGGAGTAGTACACCTTCAGCTTTTTTCTGAGCAGTCAATATGTATAAGAGACCACCAGAACATACAGATGATCAGGCACATTGCAAATGAAAAAAGAAAAAAAGCGACGTCTGATCTATAGGCCAGCAACACTTTTTGTTATATACTGAAAGAAGACCTAAACTAAAAAATCAACAACACAGGCATGTTGCATGGTAAGAGAAGGTGTTTTTCTATTTTTTTCTCTTTACAGGCAGGTTTGCGAATGCTTTTTCCTTTTATAGAGGAGGGCAGATCAACTCTATCAGCCTGTCTCCTAAGCTAATAATTGCTGGAATAATGGGTTGCATGTTTGAGTTCCCAAACATGAGCATGGATGTCAGGACTTATAAAATGTAGGGTCCACATCACATCGATCATGCTGGTGCTCTACTGTAGATAGGGAAAGGTGCTGGCTGGGTTGGATGCCAGTATTGTTTAATACCAATTATTGTTCAGGGCACTTGGGTGTCACTACTCTTTGATACCATTTGCTCAAACCACTTGGGTGTCACTACTCTAATTGTTAGTGGAGTATCCACCGGTTCAGGGCACTTATGGCTCAGTACTCTTTAATATACATTTTTCGGGCCACCTAGGGGTCAACTCTTATATCTATTTATACTCTTTAATACCACTTGCTCAAACCTCTTGTGTGTCACTACTATTTAATGCCAAGTGTTCAAACCATTTTAGGATCACTACTCTTTAATTCCAGTTGTTTAGGGGACTACGTAGTCACTACACTTCAATACCACTTGCTCAAACCATTTGGGTGTCACTACTCTTTAACACCACTTGCTCAAACCACTTGGGTATAACTACTCAAACCACTTATGTGTCAGTACTGTTTAATTTCACTCGCTCAAACCACTTGGGTGTCGCCACTCCTTAATACCAATTGTTCAGGGCACTTGTGTGTCACTACATTTTAATACCAATTGTTGAGGCAACCAGGAGGCCACTACTCTTTAATACCAATTGTTGCAGTATCAAATTGTCACTTATGTGTCACTACTCTTTAATACCTATTGTCCAGGTCAACTTGGGGAGTCACTGCTCTTTAATACCACTTGCTCAAACCACTTGGATGACACTACTCTTTAACACCACTTGCTCAAACCACTTGGGTGTCACAACTGTTTAATACCAATTGTTCAGGCCACTTTTGTTTCATTACTGTTTAATACCAATTGTTCAGGCCACTTGGGGGTCACTACTCTTTAATGCCAATTGTTGGTGGAGTATTCAATTGCTCCAGGCACTTGTGTGTCACTATTCTTTAATACCAATTATTCTGGCCACTTGGGGGTCACTGCTCTTTAATACCAATTATTCAGGCTAGTTGTGGGTCACTGCTCTTTAATACCACTTGCTCAAATCACTTGTGTGTCATTACTCTTTAATACTAATTGTTAGTGGAGTATCCAATTTCTCAAACCACTTGTGTGTCACTACTGTTTAATACCAAATGTTCAAGCTACTTGGAGGTCACTGTTCTTTAATATCACTTGCTCTAACCACTTGGTGTGTCATTACTGTTTAATACCAATTGTTAGTATTCACTGCTTCAGGGCACTTATACGGTGGTTTAAAAATATACATAAAAATAATTATGTAGTGTCCACTTGCTCAAACCACTTGAGTGTCACTACTTTTTAATACCACTTGCTCAAACAATTTGTGTGTCACTACTCCTTAATACTAATTGTATGGAATTTCATTTTAACACACAAGTCCCCACTAGGGAAGCACTTATTGCAACAGTAAAATCATAACGGCAAAATACATAGGTAAGGAAATAGATACATTTTATTATTTAGCTATAAGAGAGAGTTGGAGGGTGCCTTTTTGCCTATCGTTTCCTTTTAACCATTTTGTAATTATTAGCATACGGTAATTGCTGTGGAGGTGCTTTGCTTTATTTAAACTTTTAGTGTTTTTTGGTGTTGCCTTGCATTGGTGTGTCCTGAATACATTTCCAAATTTTATGTGCCTCTTTTCCTTTACCTAAGTAGAGGGTTTTTTTGGTCTCTTTAGCCCCCCTATATTAAACCTAACATAGGTCTCTCAACAGGCTTACAACTCTGTTTTGGTACTCACCAAGTCTCACCATAGCCGGACACATCTGCTCTAGTACTGAGGACAGCCTAAAGCTTGAATCATGTATCCACTAGTTGGATGTGTTTGGCTGTGTAAATTTAAAGCTAATACAGGGCATTGAACCCTTAACATTTCTAAGGGCCTTGGATTGCTCAGAGACATAAAGAGATAATTTGCATAGCTCTGTCTGCTGCAAGGATTGATGCAAAATGCTATTTTTTAATGTGCTGGGTACTGTGCAAATACTTTCCGTTTTATGAAAGCGCCTCTTTTCCTTTACCTTTGAGTAGAGGGTTTTTTGGTCTTTTTAGCCCCCCTATATTAAGCCTAACATGCGTCTCTCCACATACTGGCTTGCGACTAGGTTTTTTTTCAGTGTTTCTTACAGATTAGTATAATCAAATTTAGAAGGATGCTGATTCATATGATGCTGGTTTTTGAACTCACCAGATATTTTGCTCTGAACACTGTGATGATATATTTTACATGTTTTCAGCATATTCTTGTCGTTTCCAGGCAGAGTGGGAACCGATGAATGATCTGGCTTTTCCTGCAAGTGATCCTCCAATGACTCAGTTCTGCCTCCAGAGAAACCCGGTGACAAGGCAAGACATTTCCTATAGATCCTGTGCTTCTATCTTTGGACCATCAATAGCAATTTATTCCAGGTTGTCAGTGCTGTTGGTTCCTGAGCTTTTATCTTTAAGTTAAAAAGGCTGCAGGCATTCAAATATTTATCACCGCGCTTACATCTAACGAAAATGTGTAACTCCTGTGATCATCTTAATAAAATTAGCTGTTAATGAGGATAGACCTAGAGGAATATAGTGTTAATAGATTATAGCACCACAACCTGTTTTTGTTTCATACGTACTAGTGCCAATATGTTAGCTGTCAAACCAGCAGTTATGGTAAAGATATTTACCTCCCTCCTGATCTGGTTTATTTATCACCGCTTGCATCCGCCTTTACTTTCGGATTATTTGAAGCCTTTGGTCAACAGAGAGGCCCATAGGTCTAGTGGGTAGTTTGATTGCAGGATCACCCCAATCACTGGAGGCTGGTAGGTGTCATAAGGTGCCAATAGCTGCTCTGTTTAAAATCATTTTCAAATCACCTTTCTGACGGTCTCACTCACATACGCAGGTTCTGATCCAATCTTTACTGTATGCCGTGCATATTAATGTGTATACAGCTCTGTTTGGAACCAGAGCTATGACATAGAGAAAGGGAAGAGGCCGAATTACTGGTCTTCCTGCAGTCTGCGGTGTACTACTGCCCCCAGTTTATTTGAAAGGCTGGGTGACAGAGCACCCCTCAGTCACAAGTTGCCGGGGTGATGCCGGCAGGATGTCACACAGCGGACCATCTGTGATGAGATATGAAAGGGATGTGATGAGATATGAAATATATGCTTGTCAAATACTTGTCAAGTACAAGGCTCCCAGCACATTTGTCTGCAGTTACCAACAGGGGGCCATTTACATATGACAAGCCACTTTCCAGCTAAATAGGTTTTCCTGGCGAAGGCAGAACACACCTCCACATGTGGTAATTGACATCTTCAAGCCAATTTGCAGCCATGTGCTAAATAGGTTTTCCTGGCGAAGTCACATCACACCTCCACATGTGGTAGTTGACATCTACTTACTACAAACCAGTGAACGAGACATATGATACACATCTTTTCATAACTTTTGCAATGAAACGCCCCGGACACATGATTGGCTGCATACAGCATCCTGCCCGCCCCAATAATCAGTTTAGAAATGGGAGAGTTGGGGACAGAAGACATGACATGCCAGGGGATTGCTTCCAATAAGTAGGCTTGTTATCATTGCTTTCTGTGTACCCCTCACAAGACATTATCTTCAAAAAAGGTAAAGATCTCTGTTATTTCTCCCTGTTATTTTATAAGCATATTGCCGTATACTGTATGTCTGTTATTTTTATTGTACATCTTTGTTTTACATGCACTGCCCCTTATGGGTGAATGAAATTCTAAAAATTTATAAAGTGGACTTCTGTGTGCTAACTCGCTAACCTTTAGAAGAGACATTGTATGTGTGCTAAATCTTGTGCCCTGTGTGCTTGCCTATCGCTACCAGTGTGACTTTATTGCTGTATAGTAGGGCCAGGTCCCCAAAAATGTGTGTGTGCAAGCGATTGTTTGTAGTACGATCAAAATCCAGTCTGGATTAAGGCGTAAAACCTCCTTGATTCATGACACCATCCTATATCAGATGCCCCACTGGTAGGTAACCGGACAAAATGGTGATTGGTCCACATTATAGTAAGAAGAACAAACAAACAATTCTGAATTTACAATTAAACATAAAAACTGTGACTAACATAGTCACTCTTCTTTTTAATAAAAGCCACAAGACTTCTATCCATGGAATCAGATGACAATCAAGGTTTTGTCCAGCAGCAACCGCAGACTCCCAGACACTATTCAGAGAGGTGTGCGGTTTCCCTTCACTGTAAAACTGTTTAGGAAGGGCTCACGAGTCTCAATAGGGTTTAGATCAGGTGAGACAGAGGGCCCATGGCATTATTTACTGGCTAAACATGTGGTAGGGAAATTCAATGCATGCAGTGGAGCCTTGTTCTGCATGATAATGAAGGTTTTCTTAAAGCGGACCAAAACCCACATTTTATACTAGCACCCCCTGAATTGCTTTCCCCGTGAAGAGCACCTTTTTGCCAATTTTCACTGCTTCTGCTACACTCTAATCCCAGATAATGGCGCCTGTTTTAGCTGTTAAGCTCCGCCTCCTCCTTTCATTGCCAATGTTGTGTGTGGCGATGATGTCATTGCCACACCTATGCAATGACTGATCAGCTGCCATCTAACAGAGAGGGACAGCAAAAAAAAAGTGTTCCAGAACTTTTCAATGAGTGAAAATATATTTCTAGTTCTACAACCTAAGAAGGGTTGGCTTTGGCCAAATGTATTTCAAAGGTTTAGTGGGTTTTGGTCCGCTTTAAGAGATGCCGACTTTTTGCTGTACCAGTGCCTTCTTTTAACTAGCAGTAGATTTGGGAGTTGATTTTGAGTCCATCTTCAACACTGTGGGTTCAATTCAGCACCAGGTAAACAAAAGTTGACTTTAGGTACTCAAGGTAGACAATGGGGTTGATTCGGAGCCAGGTGAGAATTCTCATTCCTTTTTTAGGAGACAAAACTGCAGTTAACTTTCATTGTCTACTAGGCATACATTTTCACCTGGCTTTGAATCAGCCCCAAAAAGTCAATTAAAGTCAATGTCAGTTTTCTGTCCTAAAAAAAGGAGAGGGGTGAGAATTCTAACCTGGCTCTGAATCGACCCCAATGAAAGTGAATGGCAGTTTATTCTGAAGAAAGTATTGCACTTTATTCACCTGGTGCTGACTTGCCTCTTTGATTTAGCACCAGGTGTAACTGTGCTACTTTTTGGGGGGTGAAAACTGCCACTTTCATTATCTACCTTGAGGACAGGGGTGGAAGGAAACAAAAAATCAGCCTGGGATTTAACTGTCCCCGACTAGCCCACCACCAACTAATGAGCTCCATAGCAGAGCCCCAAGGAACTTCTCAGCCTATCAACAACTGCATTTTTTAGCTGATGCTATATCATTGCAGATGTTCATGGCCAGGGGTGGATAGGTGAAGCTTGTAGATACTGTGTAGGAGATGGATATGGTCTCATGATGCTGAGACTGTAGCATTGCCAAGGCAGAACATTGGCTGGTGTGTCTTGGCTGGGGGTGATACAGTAGAGCCAGCTATGGAGATTTGGGAAGCAGGGAGTGGAGGGGAGTGTTAAAAGAATCAGTTTAATGGCTTTAGGTGAGGTGGGCTGCATGCTGGAGGTTATACCAAGCCCAAATGGCCCTAAAGCAGAATTCCCCCTGTGCTCTCGGTGGCCATTCCATCCCTGCTTGAGGTTGTGACTCAGCACCAGGTGTAAATAGGACGCTTCTATTTTTTTGTGAATTACTTCACCTGGTGCCGAATTGACCCTGAAATTTTCCAACTGGTTCATCCTAATAAAACCAGGCCAAAGCAGTACCCCACCTGCACCTTGCTGGCATCTAGATGGAAGAGCAGCTCTGTGCCTGTTACTTTCACCTTCAGCCACGGGCCATCCATCTGGCCAGTCAAAATTCTAAAAATATAATCTCATCGGTCCATAAAACCTTTGCAAGATTTGTCTTCAGATATTTCATGGTGAAGTTTTATTTCATCTTCTGTGTTGTTCGGTGCAGGTCGGAGTTCGGGCTTCCTTATCGTGGCCGTGTCTCTGACCACAGAATACCTTGCACTTATAGACACTCCAAGGATGTTGCAGCTCTGGAATATGATAGCACCAAAGGACAATGGCTTCCTGCCAGCTCCATGATTGATTCTTCACGAATGTTTGAAAGTCCATTTCCATTTTCTCTCAACTTATTTCTTGTGACTTCATTGACTATTTACAACAAAACATGTGATGCTTATGTGATCACTCCCCACTATCTTAGCAATTTAAATCGTTTTTGTCATTTAACCCTTTAAACACCAAGCCTGTGAGTCTCACATGGTTGCCACTCCAACCGTTAATCACCAAGCATGTGAGACTCATGGGCCTAGCTTTCCCCCCTGTTAGCAGCCCATTTTTTTTACAATTCTTTTTAAAAAAAAGAGTGGGTTTCCCCCCACCTGGGGAGGGGGACCCCACACCAATTTTATAGTGTGGATAGTAGTTGTATCTTATTTGTAAATGTTATAAAGTGCTCTTTTCAGTTTGGGTGGTCTCTTGGATAGAAGCAGGGGCCACCGATAATTATGTGGTACCATTGTAATCCAGAGAAATGGGGATTTCACATGCAATATGGTTTACTTATATAAAATAAATGTTTTATTTAAAATAAATGAGATTTTTTTTAATTTATTTCCTTTTTAACTCAAAAATATTTAAAACACACTGGAAAAAGTACAAATAAGACATTTCATGTTAAAGCTTAAACCCTGCTGAAAAAAAATATTCCCTGGAAATTCCTGCAAAAATCACAGTTAAAAATCGTGAAAAATTACCTGTCAACAGAGGGTGAAAAAATCTCAAAGAGGCCGCAGTTAAAAGGGTTAAAAGTAGCCATGTTGGGTATTGTTCTGTTCGGGGCACCGTGTACTTTCAACTTTAGCTTGTTTTTTCTTGTTTGAATATTGGTATTTTTTCTCTGCTTTTTTAATACATTTTTTAAAGGACAACTCCCTTTTTGTCAGGTTTTTGGTGCTCTGACTTGTTTTCCACGTATGGGGTGTAAACTAAACATTTGTGTTAGGATTGTGCCCTCATACCTGTGATTTACTTATCAGCATGCTGCTTCCAAGTTTCTTATATTCCTGAGTGGCTGTGATCCTAAGATGGGAGTGTTTTTTTCTGGCCTTGAGTAAAAAGTACTACATATCCCAGAATCCCTCCAACATAACAGGTGAGCACCTTAACAGCTTTGGCTAAGTCAAGCAGCAGTAATGACCCTTTCCAGCTGGGAAGGCTCCCAGTAACCCTTTAGCTACTGAATACAAGATTGTGATCCTCCCTATCTGAATAAGCTGAATCCTGTTGCCTGTGTCCCAGACAATTAGCAAGCTAGTATGAGGATGTCTCTGATCTGTACATCTAATGCACCAGGTACATCAACTATGGTAAACACATTGTTGCTAGGGAAACCAGTTTTCTTTTATAACACAGAGTTGCAAACGGATAGAAAAAAAACAACAAATAAGCTTAACACAACTGAAGACATAACTGGACTGGAATGCAATAATGAAAACTTTAAAAAATACCATCGAAAGTGGAATTTCCCTTTAAGGAAACCCTGTGCAACCAAATAATTCTCTGAGGGATGACTTCCAGAATGATGAGCCCACTACAATAAGATGGATATGCCTAGAAAGCTTAATGTGTCTACTTTCAGGAAATATATGGTTTGTGGAGGTAATTTCAAATGTAAAGGGTTGTTTTGGCTGAAAAACGCAAGATACCCACTTTGTCTGCAGAGCTGAAATTTTCAAGTAAAATTACCATACAACGCTGATGGGACCAAAGCCCGCACCTGTGCCGTAGGTTCTTTTTATGGGCGAGCTGGGAGGTTTTACATAGCGGGGCATCCCAAATCGATGCCCCCTGTGCAACAAACCAACCTGTGATAGTGCAAATCCTGAGTTTTGTTCCTGCTTTAAGCATTTGTGGTGTGCGCTTCCTTTTTGGTAGAAACATAGGGTTCGGATGCTGAATAGGAAGGTTCCCAAGGTTGTTTGCACCCACCCATCATTACCATACATCTTTATTAGGTGTGCTATCCCTAATATCTAATTCTTAGCAGTCTGGATTAGCAACATATGAGCAGCAAGGATCATATGGTCAAGTTTTCATTGTTTTATGTATGCAGAGGATTAGGGGAAGCTTTGTATTCAGTGTTTGCGCACACCCTCTCCAGCACCTTTCATATTTGGGATAATGGCAGGTAGTGCCTCGTAGCGGCAGGCAGCGTCTGGTGAATGTTGGGCGCTGTACGCAATACCACATTTATTCTGGTGAGCAACTCTAACAGCGCCATGTAGCGTACTATTCATCATTAAAGGCAGCTCAGCGCATAGCGCCGGCGCACTAGCTTCCAGAGCGCCAGATATTACCTGCCACTCTCCCATACATTTCAATAGACGTTCCTTTTCTTCTGTTTAAACAGGGTTTTTTTTGTTTTTCATTTATTTATTTTTTCTCTCAAATAATTGTGTAACCTCTCCTGGCCTAAAAAAATTCATTTTTGAAAACGTATTTGAATTTTTATATTTTTATGCAGAATTGTCATTACAGGTCTGGTATTAAAGTATTAATGTCACAATGTTACAACAATGTAATGCCATGTGTTTTTTGTTACTGGTGGATATGTGTTCAAAAACAGACTTTAATCACACAGCGTCTGGTGCTCTATACTATAGCGACCAGATGCAGAGCGCCGACGCTGTGTGTGTGTGTTTTTTTGTTGAATATGGTGTGAGTCGCTGAGAGTCAGTTGCAATGAGCTGGCGCTACCTTTAGCTCCCTGCAACGCTGTACTGGTGTTAGAACACCCAACATACATCTCATTCATCAATGCCTGCCAGGTTACTACTGCGACTGAGGCGCTCTGTTACAGTGCCCGATAGCCGATCACAGCGTCTACTAGTGGTCGCTCTAAGCACCTCTGTACACACTCATCTGCCGATATCTGGCGCTAGTAATGAATCAGCCTGCCAGTTTAAATGTCACATGGATGAGCACAAGCTTTTTCCAATTTGTCACTAAATTACAGACCCGATCTGGGATGCCCCGCTGTGTGAAGCACCATAGAAAAACTGCTATACTTACATCCCCAGTGATACCATGGCGCTTCCACAGGCTGTGGCCACTTCCCCAGCATTGTTGAGGAGTGCTCCTGCACTCAGCCATTCATATTGGCTAGGGCAGCGCTCCTCAAACTGTAGGGAAATGGGGTATGAAGCCAATGGCCATCCTTACATCATCAGACACATCTGAGATCAACCAATCAGCAATCTCAAACTTATGATTATTCACAAACTCTGGTGGAAGATAGGTGGGGGGGGGGGTGGTTTGGTCTGCTTTAAATATTGTGTGGCAGACAGTGGATGTGTGAGAACAGAGGTAAGTGTTACTTATACCTGTCTGCCTTGTACCTTCTCTTCAGTCAATGCTTGGTTGATTTTCTGTCACAGTGAAATGACGCATTATGTCAGGTGCTGCAATGGCCTTCAGCTGACCTTGAAAAGTGAGACATCACAAGCTTCTCATTAAAATGTAAGGCAAGTAATAGTCATATACCATAGATATTTACCCATTCCCCACCTAAAACTTAAAGCGGACCTTCACTCTGAATAAGAGTCTATCTTATATGTTTCCCACACCCTGTACATACAGATTGCTCACATTAAAAATCACCCTACCTGCATCTACTGCATGTTATGAGCCTTTAAACATCCAAGATGGCGGCTTATGGAAGCCGCCATCTTATCAGGCAGCCTGCAAACAGGAAGTGCCTCCTGACTGTGCTGCTCTGAATTCTGGGACTGCTGACCGTTACCTGACCCCAGCTCTGCTCTGTCTGAGCAAAGCACAGCTATAACCCGCCCCCCTGTACCTTATCCCACTCTCCTCTCCTCAGTAAGTGTGATGCTTCTGAGTCAAGATGGCGGCACCCGTATCCTAAATTCCTGAACAGAATTGCAGCCCAGTGGGGGAAAGAATAATAAGTTAGTGACTAAAAACATAAAATATATTAATTTTAGATGCTGGGGAACCGTTTTTTAAGAGTTTGGGCTTTTCATTAAATCACGCTGAAGGTCCGGTTTAATGTTTTCTTTCTATTATCTGTCAGGATGGTTTTGGATATTTATCAAAGCTCTGAAATGGTCTTTACTTGATAAAAGTTCATAAGCAAGCTTTGGTCTAAGTTCAAAGTATATAAAAAAGTTGAAACATACACTTGTTGGCTTGTTTAACAAACCTCAGCTTTATGATATTGTTTTGAACACAGGTACATCTTATAGATACCATGTAAAAGCTATTTTCAGTGGCTTTCAAGAGTGTTGGTGAACAATTGCTGGAAAGGATGAAGCACTTTGTAACACTTGTGTACAGTAATTGCTCCCATGAGTGCAGCTTGCTGCCATCTTACCAGTGAATGTCACCAATGGCAGAAAATAGCACTATTAATATAGGTGCCTGACCCTGTCATTTCGGACTGCTAAACAAATGAGTGTAGCTGGTCGGGAGGAAGAATTATTAGAACAAAGACAGCTGAGACATGAACAGAGGGACTAGTAGCCCAATTATCTGTATAGTATTCTAACAGCTTTTAAGAATGATTCTGCCCTATGGAAGCCTGCCCCCTAACCTTAACCACTTCTCATTCCTCCACTAGTGCTAGAGACCTATTTTTAATCTTCAATCCTTGGTAAATATGTTTAAATCATTCTTCAACAAAAGCCAAGATAGCCACGCAACACTTAATTAATATTCAGGGTGGTTGAGGTACTCTTTTTCTTTAGATAGGGACACGTTTGGTGTATTTTGGCCTCAAGTACCATTTATACTCGAGTATAGGCCGACCCGAGGCACCTAATTTTACCACAAAAAAATGGAACAAGTTATTGACTCGAGTATAAGCCGAGGCGGCTTTTTTCAATTGGAATTGGAGTTGACACACAGAAAGAGAGACACACACACAGAAAGGGACACACACACAGAAAGGGACACACACACAGAAAGAGACACACACACAGAAAAAGACACACACACACAGAAAGGGACACACACACAGAAAGAGACACACACACCATACCACCCAAGTGCCCCTGATTTGGAGGGACTGTCCCTCTTTGAAGCTCATGCCCCCATGTCCCTCGTTGTTCTCCTTTGTCCCTCTTTGAGGTGTAACATGCAGATCTGCATTAATAAATGATTCATTCCCCTAGTCAAAGTGTTTCTATTGTTGTAAGTATTACACCCTATCTCCTATACATTCCTTAGTGAGGAATGTTCCCTCAGTTAAAAATTGTCCCTCTTTCCCACCCTGAAATGTTGGAAGGTATGCACACACTGTGGGTACCTGCTGCTGCTGCCGCCGCCGCCGCCGCTCTCAGACGCAAACCAGGGTTTGGCCGAGGTTACCCTCCTCCCCTTCTCCGTTCCTCCGCTCCTCCGCAGCCGCCAGCCGTCACCGCCGTCGCTGCCGTTCTCACACACACACACCAGCACTTCCTGGCTGTTGCGCGCGCGTCGTCGGTGGGCGTGCCCCACATGGCAGGCGTCCAATGAAAACACTGGACGCCGCCCATTGACGACCAGCGCGCAGCAGCCTAAAGTGTCGGTCAGTGTGTGAATGTGTGTGCTTGTTTGTATGAATGAGAGCGGCGGCGGCCGCTCCTGGACTCGAGTATAAGCCGAGGCAGCTTTTTTCAGCCCAAAAAGTGGGCTGAAAAACTCGGCTTATACTCGAGTATATACGGTATGTTTTTTCTGTAACAGAGTTGGCCTCACAGACAGGGAATGAGAACAAGCTGGGGGGGGGGGCATCCAGAATGCTGGAGCCCCCCAAACATAACTCTCCCATGAGTCTGATATTCTTACCTTCAACTTCGGGAAAGGAGTCCCACAGTCCCGTGGGCCATGGTCGCGTCCTCGGCACCGGCCCCAGAATGTCCTGTGCGTACCGACGGCCAGGCAAATCCCGGTCGACGGCAGGCAAATCCCGAATTTGAAGGCAAGGAGATCAGGCGTTTGGGGGGAACTCTAGCATTCTGAATGCCCCCCGAGCTTGTTCTAATTAGCTGTCTGCGGGACCAACACCCTTTAAAGAAAAAATGGGCCAATCAGAGATTACCTGAGCTGGTTTGAATGAAACAGCAGGAGACAGCAGTGATCGGATAGTTTTGACTACTTTGGAGCAGTGAACAGTCGAAGATGCTTTCTTTGGAGTGAACAGACTTATTTGGGATAGCTAAGGATTGAGATGAGGGACAGACCTGCTTTCCTGGACAAGAGCATCTTGTATTTCACATGATGGGAAAAATAATCTAAACACATCAGAAGAATTGCAGTAGCAATAAGCAGTTATTCCAGCACAGACTAGCTCAGGAGACAGGCAATTCGAAATAAGAAAGTTTCCCCTGTAAATGCAGAATGGTATGTTCAAACCTGTTACCTTTTTTATACATAGTATATACTGTAAGTAACCTATTCTCTTGCTATCAATCATTTTTATGTGAATTTTTATTATTTTCCCTATTTTTATGACAGTGCTCCTTTAATCCTGAATGATTGTGCACAGTTTTGAGGAATGGATTGTATAATCATGATGATGGGATGTAGAGAGATGCATCTGTTAGTGTGTACATGGCTATATAACAGAGGCCTATGAAGGCGCTACTGATGCAGGGATTTTCCTCCGCCCATCCCCTCTGCAGTTCTTTTCCATGTGCATGCAGACATGGAGGAGGGGTGCTATTGCATCTTGAAATAGACTTTCCTCGCTGTCATGTGACAAGCTGCTAAAATATATTATCAGCCTGATCCATTATATTAACCATCTTACATACACATACACACAAGTGAATTTACTGAATATAAGCAACATTACTATAACTTCAGAGTAGTCTTATACTGTGCATCAAATGATAAAAAAAGGCAGCAAATCTTCTGCATGCTTTTAAATGTTAAATATCAATACTCTTTCTACTGTGCTGACAACTCTGTGAACAGCAAACAACTAGACTCATTTCACATCAGCAACTGTCAGAACCAAAGCCAGTAGAGCCCAATAGGTGGAGTCACTAGCACCCAGAAGTACCAGGTCCTGGAATCTACACGATGCCCTGGTCTTCACTGGATACCTCTGCTAGGAAGGGCAGGCTTGGCTAAAGGACACCGAGGGTTCTCCACTTGGCTGTTCTGGGCACCAAAGCTGGGCCTGGCCATAAGGAGACAGAAGGTACAGCCGCAGATGAGCTCGGAGTCAAAGTTCACACTGGGGTCAAGGGCAAACAGCATGTATCCGAACAACGAAGTCTGTGATCAGGGGCTGGCTGCAGAGGTGCAGAGTCATAACAAGCCAAAGTTGAACCAGGGAATCAATTAGGCCTAATCCTGGGAGCAAAGTCAGAACCAAAGCCAGTGGAGCCCAATAGGTGGAGTCACTAGCACCCAGATGTCCCAGGTCCTGGAATCTACACGATGCCCTAGTCTTCACTGGAGCCCTCTGCTAGGAAGGGCAGGCTTGGCGGAAGGACACCAGGGCTTCTCCACCTGGCCTTTCTGGGCACCAAGGCTGGGCATGGCCATAAGGAGACAGAAGCGGCAGGTGAGCTCGGAGTCATAGTTCTCACTGGGGTCAAGGGCAGAGAGCATGTATCAACAACGAAGTCTGAGATCAGGGGCTGGGTGTGGAGGTGCTGAGACATAACAAGCCAAAGTTGAACCAAGTAATGGATTAGGGTTAATCCAGGGAGCGAAGTCAGAACCAAAGCCAGTAGAGCCCAATAGGTGGAGTCACTAGCACCCAGATGTACCAGGTCCTGGAATCTACACGATGCCCTAGTCTTCACTGGAGCCCACTGCTAGGAAGGGCAGGCTTGGCTAAAGGACACCAGGGCTTCTCCACCTGGCTCTCCTGGGCACCTAGGCGGGGCATGGCCATAAGGAGACAGAAGGTACAGTGGCAGATGAGCTCAGAGTCAAAGTTCTCACTGGGGTCAAGGGCAGAGAGCATGTATCAACAACGAAGTCTGAGATCAGGGGCTGGGTGTGGAGGTGCTGAGACATAACAAGCCAAAGTTGAACCAAGTAATCGATTAGGGTTAAGCCATGGAGCTTAAGCCATAGAAAAATGAACAGGAGGTAGCAGGAAGATCCAAAGAGACAAGCCAGCACTTCTGAGTTGTCAGAGCCCTGCTTTTAAAGGGCCTGAAATGGAATTAAGCGCCTGCGCACATGTTTGTGGGCGGAACTCAACGGATAGCAAAGGCACAGGAGCATGGTACTAATGTACCATTCTCAATTAATGTTTCACCAGAACAAGTGCCACAGGATAAAGATTCCTTCTCATTGTTCTGCCCAGAAATTGAGCCGGGCTTAAAAAGGAAGATATGGTTAAGAGCCCGTAATATTGGGACTGTATTGGGTCTAGAAAAATTGTGTTGCAGACTTCAGTAGATTTCACTTGTTTCATATGCAGTTTTACTGGCACATGTGTAGTGCCCACTGAGACACTATCACCCAGGGGCCCACATCGATTTGGAGCCTGCCCTGTTTTGGATCATTACCTTACAAACCCCGCCATCTCTACCTACTGCTGTGTTCGGACTACTAGAGGCATTGAAGATTAAAGTTTAATCTGCAATGCCTTTAAAGTGGACCAACACCCACCCGTGATCGGCCCGGGAATCTATAAGATTCCCGGGCCGATCACCTCCCTCCCCGCGGGACATCCGAGATCGGGATGTCCCGTGGGGTGAAACCCCCCCAAACCCCCAAACTCCATACCTTAGTTTCGGCGGCGGCCGGCCGCCGCCGCCTCCCTCGCGCCCCTCTAGTCGTGCGCGCGCCCGCGCCGGCCGTCTGTGAATGGCCGGCGCGGGCACGCGCGCGTCAACAGGGACGCGCGGGAGGCGGCGGCGGAGGAGCCGCTTGTCCGCGGCTTGTCCGTCGCCGCTGACAGAGGTGAGTTCGGGGGGTTCGGGGGGGTTTCACACAGCGGGGCACCCCGATCGGGGGTGCCCCACCGAAGTGGACCAAGACCCAGGATAGTCAAAATCCTGGGTGTTGGTCCACTTTAAGTCAACTTTAACTTGAACTAGAGGCATTGCAGATTAAAGCCCCATGTTATCAAAGTAATGAGAATACTTACCTTAGGAAAAGTTGTGCTAATTCTTCCCAGTCACCTTTTTGGATAAATATTAGATTAAAGCACAACAAAAACCATCTGGGCTAGCACTGGAATCTAAAAGATTCCAGGGCAGGCCGCTGGCCTTCCTCCAGCCTCGGATGCTCCACTGTGTGAAACCCCCCAGGGGATCCGCTGCACTCACCTATTCCTGGCGCTCCCTCACCAATGTAAACAGAACCGGCCGCATCCCTGCTCCTTTGGGCTGTGTGCGTGCTCCTGCGCACAGTGATTCAGATAGGCTGGGGACAGGAGTGTGCTTTCTGCAGGGGATGCAATTGCTCTCGCTCCCATTGCTGGGCTCTGTGTGTTTAAACAGATCGTGTTTGCCAAGCAATATGCACGGCAAACGGCTCTGATTGGATGAGGGCCCATGAGGATGCATGCACTATTGGACTGGGAGGAGGTTAATTTTAAAGGGCGATCTGGGAGGTTTCACACGGTGGGGCACTCTGACCTGGGGTTCCCCAGGGGCATGTAAACCTGGGAAAGTCAATATCCCGTGTTTTGTCCTGCTTTAAAGCAGGCCTTCAGGCTGAGTAACTGCATCTATGGGACCACTGCATCCCCTACCCTACCAGAAATCTTGACTTGGGATGCCGAATGTCTGGGGGTGTCCAAAGTCTTCAGGTCCATACTCTGCCACAGTGCTGCTTGTGTGTCCCACCTGACTACTAGTGACCAATAATAGATAACTGTGAGCCATGCCTGGTCTGCAGGCCCTATTGGCTGTAAGCAAACTGGTGAATGTGTAGGGAGCAGCAACAACTGCAGAAACCCAAAAGGATACGTGTTTTGCCTGATTTCTGAAGCTAGACAAACAACCCTAAAAGCTGATCAACAAAAGATACTTGGCAGTTGAAAAAAGTGCCCCAATGACGACAATATGTTCACTCCATATTGTGAAACCTTAAATGAGAATCCCTCGGATGCAGACATGGAGAAGTACACACTGAGGGGGAAAAGGAAAAAAATGAAGGATACTTGCTTTGAAGTGAATCCATTGTCAGAAAGAGTTAGGATTGTAGTTAGAGACTTTGGTGCATGCAGGTCGGCCCTTATTGTAGTCAAAAGGAAAGCCTGACTTTTCTGGCCTCATTTGATTAAAAGTTTTGACCACCTAAAAATTAAAAAAAAAGGGGACCTAGCCTAGCTGAGATGCATTTGTGCCTTTTTAGAGCAGTGGAAACGCACAGTGTAGACTTCTGGAAGGTCCGGCAGCATCCTTTCCTATGTTTCTGTATGCCATATGCCATACATGTGTTTTTATGAGAGAGTGATGAATGAAGCAGAAATACACAATGTTTTGCATTGTGGCAGCTTTGGATGTCATTCAAAATACAAGGACATCATCAGCTGTTGTGACACAACTAGACACTCAATAGCTTAGAAGCTACATTTCATGGTTGACCAGAATACCTCCAGCCAATGAGGTTTCCATAGCATCTTAGTCAATGAAAAGGGGGCTCTATGTGCTATTATTGTCAGACACCATTGAGTTTGATTAAAATAACATTTTCCAGTAACATTTGACATTCTGGACAGAAACACAGACATACCTGATTAACAGCAAATCAATAGAAAGAAATCTCTGCTGTGATATCTTCCAGTAACACTTAATGGCCTCTCCTGGGACATATAGCACATGTATTAATTTTTAACTATCAGTTTTCCAGAAATAAGTTGACGCCTCATCCTCAATAGACCATGTCCAGTTGGTAGAAATCATGTTGCCCATAGAGATTTGGAAACAGCAAAGGGAAATGAGATAATTTCTATGTCTGCTAAATCATTACTTTGCTGTCCAGTTACAGTAACTGCCATCCTCAGTCTAATTAATCTATTACAGCTGTTGTCGAAAAAAAGAGTTTTTCCTATTGCATGGCACGGCCTGCTTCAAGAAGTCCTTATGTATGGGATATTCCGCCACAAGGTGGCGCAAGGTGGCGCTCGGCGCGGGCGGAATTACACCTTGAGTGCGTTTGTTGCATTGTGATGGCGACGGCATGGTCACGTGAGCGCCGCTTTCGCGCTCTTCGGGGGGGTGGGGCCGGGGATGACGCGTAACGCGTTGCCCCCCCCGCGCCCCGCCCCTCGAGGTTCTTCTGCCGGCGCCATCTTGAGTCTGCTGCGCGTCCAGGGCCCCTCTTCCACCCTGGGCTGCGGCGGTGATCTCCCTGTGTTGCTTCCTCCTGTGGCCTGGCGGCTTGGTGATCCTTCGGTCTACTTGGTCCGTGAGTCCCCTTTGGGGGTTTTGTTTCCTTGGGGCATGTGCTGCGGGATGCTTATGTGCTTGTTATGTCTTTCAGGCTAGACAACTGTGGGTTGTGGTTTCTCCGGTTCTGCTCCTTACCCCCTCTCATCTCCCCCTTACTGGCTCTGGGGGCATCCCTTGGGGGGGCATCTCGGGTGACTTTTTTATTAGCCCTTACCCTGTGCTGGCCTATTGCGCCTGTGTTAATCACCATATGGAGGCTTCTGGGGATAGCGTGCTCGGGGCTCCTTCGGGGCAATCCCAGCTGTGTGCCATGTGCGGGGTATCCCCTTTGAGTAACAGTGCCGCGGTGTGCGTGCCGTGCGCCCAAGGTATCATTGCGGCCCAGGCTGGGCTGCCTACTTCTCTTTCCATTTCTGCGCCCCCTTCGGCATCGCCGACCCCCCCCCCACACCTGCATTTAGCCCCCAGTGAGGGGGATACTAGCAGGGGTCACAATCTGATCTGGCACTTCGTGTGGCCAGTATTGAATGGCAGCTTGCCAGGCCTGTTCCAGGTAAGGCCTCTGGCAAGAAGCGGCACTTAGCTTCCACGCCTTCCCTCTTTCCTGAGGAGGATGAGGGACTTGATGCCTTTGGTGTCCGTTACTCCCTAGAGGAGGGGGAGCTTTTCCAGGACTCTGACTCTGGGGACCAGCAGGAGGGGTACGACAGTGACCCTGAGTCTGCATCTGGGGAGAACTCATGGTTCCCTGATGACACTGATAGACTGTTGTCTGACATTTTTTAAACTTTGCACATTGTCCCCCCTGAGGTGGCTAAGAGGAAGCAGGGTGAGCTCTTTCGTCCTGATAAACAGCGTCTGGAGTTCCCTGAGCAGGGCCATTTCTCTAATATGGTGCTCAAGGAGTGGGAACGTCCTAATAGATTGCCCGCGGTGCCCAAAGGGTTGGATAGGAGGTATCCCTTCCCTGATGACCTGGTCAAGCGATGGTCGTGTCCCCCTGAGGTGGACGCTCCCGTTCTAGGGCTGTCCAACACCTCGGTCATGCCTTCCCCTGACACTACTACACTGCGGGACAGCGAGGACCGGCGTATGGATCAGCTGGCCTGCCATGCTTTTACATTTGTGGGGCTGGGCTGCGTCCGGTCTGTGCCGCTGCCATTACAGCTATTGCCCTTAAGAAAAAGCTCAGGCGTCTCACTGATGGCGCTATGGCTGGTAGGAGGAGGGAGGATTATATGGCACTCTTGCGTTGCTCTGACTTCGTTGCCTTTGTCCTTACTGCCATGGATGATGCGGTCCAGCTGGGTGGTAGGGCCTCTGCCCTCTTGATGGCTATGCGCCGCTCTATTTGGTTGCGTCAGTGGGCAGCTGATGCGGCTGCTAAGAAGGCTCTCACTGGGCTCCGGCTCTTTGGTGAGTGTCTGGATGTTCTAGCCAAGGATGGTAGGCTACCTCAGCGTAGGAAGCAGCCTTGACCCTTTCGAGTGCCCTCCGCTTCCCTCCCCTCCTTTCGTGCTCCCAGAGGAGGTCGTGGCTCCCTCTTCTCGGGCAGCCGCAGGGATTCTTGGGGCCGCGGCAGATCCCATGGTCGTCCCGGTCTCTCATGGGGGTCCAAGCCCAAACCCCCTCCCAAGCCTCCTCAGGCATGAGGAGGCGCCCTCACCCATCCGGGTGGGGGGACAGCTTCGGCTCTTTGCTCACGTCTGGAGGCTACGCGTCTCAGACCGGTGGATTCAGGAGGTGGTGTCCTTACAAGATAGAGTTTGCAGCCTTGCCGCCCCCAAGATTCATCAGATCCCGGATGTCTCAAAACCCTCTGTCAGCTCAGGGTTTGCGCCTTGCAGTTCAACATCTGTTAGAGTCAGGAGTCATTTGCCTGGTGCCTTCCCAGGAATGGGGTCAGGGATTCTACTCCAATCTTTTCACGGTTCCCAAAAAAGGACGGGACAGGTCTTTGAGGCCCATCCTGGACTTGAAGGGTCTCAACAAATTTGTCAGGTTCAAGCACTTTCGTATGGAGACTCTTCGCTCGGCTGTCAGTACCCTTCGCCCGGGCGACTTCATGACCTCTGTGGACATCAAGGATGTCTATCTTAATGTGCCAATCTTTCCGGGTCATCAGAGATTCCTGAGGTTCGCTCTAGAGGATCAGAATTACCAGGCTGTGGCTTTACCGTTCAGTATCACCTCGGCGCCTCGGGTGTTCACCAAGGTGCTGGCGGGCGTGATGGCTCTGCTGCGGAACCAGGGCATTCGCATCCTCCCTTACCTGGATGACATTCTGATTGTTGCTCAGTCTCATCATCAGGCCGAGAGGGACACTCAGGTGGTGACCTCCACTCTCGAGTCCTTCGGCTGGGTGATCAACTTTCCCAAGTCTTAACTATCTCCGTCTTTGGTGAGGTCCTTTCTGGGCATGACTCTGGATACCTCTCAGGTCAAGGTGTTCCTGCCTCAGCAGAAAGTGTAGGGCCTTCAGAAGCAGGCACGGGCTCTGCTCTTGTGTCCCCATCGCTCCATCCGGCAAGGGATGCAGTTAGTGAGCCTGATGGTGTCCTGCTTCGAGGCGGCCCCCTTTGCTCAGTTTCACATGAGATCTCTTCAGTTGCACCTCTTGTCAGTTTGGGATTGGGACCCTGTGCCCCTGGATCAGGAATTTGCTCTGTCCCCACTGGCCAGATGGTCCCTCTCATGGTGGCTGGACTCAAGGAATCTGGCATCGAGCATTTGATAATGACCACACTATTTTTGTATTAAAAAAGGTTTTTCTTTACATTTATTTCACAATATCTTGTTAAAAACAATCACTTTACATCATATGTATTTCATTGATGCATCCTTTTACATCACTTATATTACATTAATGCATAATCTGCAGTGAAACAAATCTACTTCTTTCACATCACAGAGAGTGTTCTATCACTCACACGTTCTCTCGTTTCCTTGCTGGTTGTGCAAAATTCCTGCTCGGATTATCTTTTTATTGGGCAGACATGTTTCGCCACCTAATTGGCTTTCTCAATGCCCTTATGAAATGGAAGAAGAGATGATGTATGTGTGTTAGACATCCTTTTGAGTATATCACACTGCTTTTTATCAATGCATTCAACGATACATGTATGTGCATATGCAATCCAATAGGATACCTGTGCAGTGGTTATAATCATTCACAGATGGTCTCCATCATCTACAATCCAATATATTCATATGTGTATTTACAAAACATCATTTGTCCCCGAGAAGGACGTGGTAAGGACACCCTGATGGAAGATCAATGGTCATATAGCCCTTAAGAGAAAAATTATTATGTTTATGTAAATCATTATTGTTTATATTATAGGGCTAGAAGGGGTTATAGTCAAAGAATCTACACCCCAGCTGGCTTTGGTAATCAAATTACCTTTCTTAGGCTTCTCCTTTGTTTTTCTTAAGAGTGGAAACACTAAATAACTTATTTGGGAGAGCTGTCACCGTGGGGATCCTGCGGGGTTTAAGTATATGGTCACCTTGGGTCCTATGTCAATTCCTTGCGACCCCTGGGTGCCAAATAAACATATGCATCAATCCTTGCATGCCTTATAACCCGTTTTCATAAACGTAATTTATCTATGCCACTATACCTTTAAGTATAAGATGCGTAGGATATGCTGCGGGCATTGGCGAATGAAACTGCGCCCCCGTGGTTCCACCCAGGGCTCTCCTGGCTCTGGTTTCACTTGCTCGGTTGCCTACATCAATCATCAGGGAGGGACTCGGAGCAAGCGAGCCCTCAAGGAAGTGTCCCTAATACTTTCTTGGGCAGAAGAGAATGTCCCTTGCATCTCGGCGATCTACATTCTGGGGGTGGAGAACCAAGAGGCAGACTCCCTGAGCAGGGGGACATCTCGGCTGGGGGAATGGTCCCTCAGCAATGAGGTATTTCACTCCCTGTGTCACCGCTGGGGTCAGCCGGATGTGGACCTGTTTGCGTCCCACCACAATCACAAGCTTCCCAGATTTGTCTCCCTGTCACAGGATCCTCTGGCCTTCGCCACGGATGCGCTAGCAATGCCTTGGATGGAATTTCGGCTTCTCTATGTGTTCCCTCTGCTGGGCAGGGTGCTGCGCAAGATAACCCAGAAGGGGGTACCAGCCATTCTGGTGGCCCCCTGTTGGCCAAGGAGGGTGTGGTTCGCAGACGTCGTGCAGTTGGCAGTAGATCGGTACGTTTTGCCCAAGGACCCAGATCTTCTCACTCTGCGCCAACTGCGCCATCCCAATTTACAAACGCTGGCTTTAACGGCTTGGCTGCTGAAACCTCCATCTTGATGGATAAGGGGTTGCTGGCTTCTGTTGTTGATACTATGATTCGGGCTAGGAAGAAATCCTCGTCCTTTATCTACTACAGGGTCTGGCATGCTTACATTGCCTGGTGTGAGTCCAAGTCTCTTCCTTGTCGGGTATTTTCTATTCCCAGGATTCTGGAATTTTTGCAACATGGTTTGGATTCAGGCCTTCAACTTAGTACCCTCAAGGGTTACTTCGGTCAGGCGAGTTTCTGAGCTGGAGGCGCATTCCATCAAGTCTCCTTATTTTGAGCAGCATCAGGATAAGGTGGTTTTCCGGCTTAAGCCGGATTTCTTGCCTAAGGTTGTGTCTGCTTTTCATCTCAATCAGGACATTGTTTTGCCTTCTTTGTGTCCTAACCCTGCTAATTCCAAGGAGCGGATCCTTCATTCTCTGGATGTTGTCAGGGCTCTGAAGTTTTATTTGGTTGCTACTGAGTCTTTCAGGAAATCTGACGCTCTTTTTGTTCTTCCTGCTGGACCTAGGAAGGGTTTGCCTCCAGCTAAATCCACTATCAGCAAGTGGATCCGTCAGGCAGGGGAGCAGGCCTATTCTGCTAGGGGGAAGGTTCCTCTTTTTAGGGTTACTGCTCATTCCACTCGTGCTATTGGTGCTTCTTGGGATTTTCAGCACCAAGCTTCTGTTGAACAAGTTTGTAAGGCTGCAACTTGGTTTTCTGTTTATACCTTATCCAAGTTTTACAAGGTTGGTGTTTAGGCCTCAGCTGATGCTGCTTTTGGCCGCAAGTTACTTCAGGCGGTAGTGGTTTGAACTGCCTGCTGCTACTTTTTGGGGATCCCACCCTACCTTATGGACACTGCTGTTGGACGTCCCATACGTAAGGACTTCTTGAAGCAGGCCGTGCCATGCAATAGGAAAAAGACAATTCTGTGAGTACTCACCTGTAGAATTATTTTTACTATGCATGGCACGGCCTGCTGCCCACCCTTGTTATTGTTATTCTTGGTTGCCTCTTTATGGTGATTGTTCCAAGTTTGTTGGGGTTTGTTACCCTTTTTTACCTTTATTATCTCCCGGCTTCTTGTATAACTGCTTGTCAACGCTGGAGTGTTCTATTGGTGATCCTGTTTTTATATGGTACCGGGAGGAGCCACAACTCTTCTGCAGTACCCTGCGCCACCTTGTGGCAGAATATCCCATACGTAAGGACTTCTTGAAGCAGGCCGTGCTATGCATAGTAAAAGCAATTCTACAGGTGAGTACTCACAGAATTGTCTTTTTGAGCATTATTATGGCCATAAGGAGGTCAATTTAGAATCAACTCTAAAAACTTCACTTTAGGTGAAAAAATAGTGTTTTATTTGCGCCTGGTGCTAACTAATCTCTAGTTATACACAAAACAAACCAATTCCACAAAGACTATTATTATTAATACTCTATTCACCAATTGTATTATTATATATGGCACATAAACACATAAAACACAGTTAAATTCCCATAGATCAGAGAAGAAACTGCATTTTTAATGAATCCCTGTGTTTTTTCCAGTGCCAGGCAATGTTGTCACTCCGGTTCCCTCGTTGCTCGGGTCCAGTGGTGGGTGGTGGACACTGACAGCGTGTCCTGCTTCTTCTAGCTTCCCTGCTGCGTTGTGAATTGCATAACGGAAGGGGAGCAGGGGAAGCCGGCCACGCTGTCATTGGCATGAGCCATCTTATGGAGCTGCTGAGAAAGCGCCAGCTGCTGAACCAGAGTGACGGCATAGCCAACTTGAAGAGCGGCGTGGGACATCACCACACTGAGGATTGTGGGAAAGTAGGTGAATATCACTCACTTATCTACACACTGGCTCCTCCATTGCTCTGATCTAGAGGTGACAGTGCGTCCGGCTTCCCCCACTCCCCTCCAACTGTGTTCCAGCTCCCCACACACGGCAACAGGGGAGCAGGGAGAAGCTGGCCTCGCTGACAGTCCCTGCCAACAACAGCCCGCCGCTGGACCCAAGCGACAGGGGAGCTGGAGTGCAGGTAAGTGACAGCGAGTTTCAGGAAAAATTCAATTGGCACAAATCCCAAGAAATTCAAATTTGTGACAAATCGAGTGAATTCCGTCTCGGACAAATCGTTTTTCTCATTTGTAATTATACAGTATAAGCAAATGAACATACCGCCAGCTACAACTAAAAAAAAATACATATATTTACACCAGTGATATAATTGTAGGTTCCCAACTTTTTTCTCAAGTACCATTTTCTCAAGTACCACCTAGGTGTCATCAGTCATATAAAAACCTATCCATTTCAAGTTTAGGAAATGCACAAAAGGATATATAAATAGTTTTTAGTAACCTTTGGGCCAGCCTTGTATTTCTGAACAAATAAGACTTGAGTAAAGTCAAGTCAGGTTGGGCTCACTGTGTACCAATGAAAGAAAAATGGCAAGCTGCTCTGAGAATTAAATAGGTAGTATGGGAGGCCCATCCATCAATATCATCTAAGTATTAAGCACCAAACAAGTCTAGCTATGTGGAAAGGATTTGGTTGCATATATCTGCAGATACATGTGGAAGCCACACCGCCCCGACAACACTCTGTGTTTAGTGTGGTCCCTACTATTTAATTCTCAGAGCAGCTTGCCATTTCCTTTCACTCACTGTGTACCCCCTGATAGGACCTTGTGTACCACTGGTTGGGAACCCCTAATCCATAGCAATTAAATATGTCCAGTTCATTTTCAACCTGAAAGAGATTAGATGTTCTCTTTCAGGCCTCAATAGCTTAGTGAATCACTAATACCTTTTACACATCACTGGTGGGAAGGGGTTTATGCATTGGTGCTCTTGTCTAGTGATGGGTATAGGCAGTAGTATAAATAGTGTATTTTGAACTCTCGACAAGGTAAATGTTCTGACCACTGCTGAGTCTCCATCAGCAATGCACATGTGCTCTGTCCATAAATATATCATTCCGTGTTCCTGCCAGCGCAGACTATTAGGGCTAATGCTTCCTGAGGAGTTGCCCAGAGCTGCATTAGTCACAGATGTTTGATTGATTTAAAACAAAAAGGCTGACCGCCAAACTGCTCTATAGGGTTTCTCTTCCTGTCACTTTGCCTGCAGGGTTATCTCGAAAATGCAATTAAGGTGCTTAAAAGTACATTTTCAGGAAGATGCTGAATTGATGGGAGCTGCTATATCGGGGATCAGTGGTTTAGAACGGTTATGGCCATTGCAGAGAATGTCGTGCCCTACAATATATGAAGAGCAGAGTAAAGCTCCCTGTTAACCCTTCTAGAAATGTAATGTCACTTGATATTATCTGATATAAGTTTGCTCCAATTCAATAGTAATGATCAGCTATTAATAGTGAGAACCTTTCACTGGGCATCCTTGTATAGTAAGGTCTGAATATGTCCAAGGATTTCAATCTAAGGCACAAAGGCTGAAACCCTTTCTTCATTCAGTTAAATGGATGTCTGGCCCTTTTAGGACATAAACAATCATATGGATCAAGTATTTACATGTATTGATAATAATAATAGACAGCACTGAGAAAAAAAAGGGCAGTTTCTAGGCGAAATACCACACAGGATGAAGAAAATCCTCCCCCCATCATAGTAGCCAACACCACAGCACAAACACAATAATTATTAAAGGGACTGTAAACCCAATGGCAATAATAAGGCAGCAAGCAACTTACCTGATACCTGTCCCATGCGATTTCCTGCAGCGCCTGGTAGAAGCTGTAGCAAGGCTTCAAAGTTTGTTCTTCTTTTAATGATATACCTCAAGGACCTCACAGGTATATAACAACCACTCTACCAAGCCACACAGTGATCCCAAAGCTGTCTCTGACAACAACAGAGCATGCTCAAGACTAACCCCCCATCCTGCCTCAGTGCCAGGGTAGGGTGGGGGGGTGGGGGGTTATATCTTAAAGCAGACCAAAACCCACCAAACTTGTGAAATACATCTGGCCAAAGCCCCTGCCGATACCCCTTAATTAGGGTGCAGAACTAGAAATGGATATTTTCACTTTTTAAATTTTCCTGGAACACTGATTTATTTTTTGTCCCTCGGTGTGAGATGGCAGGCGATCAGTCATTGCTTAGGTGTGGCAATGACATCATTGCTACAGACAACAGTGGCAATGAATAGAGGGGGTGGAGCTTTCCAGCAAAAACAGGCGCCATTATCTGGGATTAGAGTGAAGCAGGAGCAGTGGAAAAAGATGCCCCTCATGGGGGGAGCCATTCAGGGGATGCTAGTTAAAAAATGTGGGTTTTGGTCCATTTTCCGCTTTAACTTTACGTGACTACAGTTGACAGCGGCTACTGGGGATTAGTTTAGCACTTTATTCCAATGACGGGAGTGCCAAGCTCAGAGCCAAAAGGCAAGACTCAGCAGTCAGCTTGGCACCTCCTGCCTTTCTGGCACCCAGAGCAATGATGCTGCTCACCCGGGCCTAGAAAAGGTAAAATAATGTTTTTATAATATTCTGCTTCTATTAAATGAACTGAATCTGCAAAATTCTTATGGAATGTAACCCCGTCCCTAATGAAAACGGCCATCACAGCAAGGAATATGAATGACGGGAATGCAAACTGCAGTAAATATCATTTAAGCTGATACATTTAAATGGCACTTTTTGTGTGTAAAGTTTTCTTTATCTGGATAGAGCGTTTTATGCTATATGGTAGATTTGTTATGGAAAGAAAGACATAGTGAGACACTGCATCGATCTGTCTTTATCTAACAATGAATTACTGGCATTAACCCTTTAACCGCCAGCCTACCTTGAGATTTTGTCACCCTTTGTTGCCAGACCATTTTGCACTATTTTGCGCTCCACATGTTCAACAGTGATTTTTGAAGGGATTTCCCAGTATTTCCCTGGAAAATTATATATTGTTTTTTTCAGCACAGTCTGGGCTTTAACATGAAGTGTCTTGTTTGTAAGATTGTCAGTGTTTTTTAAATATTTTTGTGGAAAATATGTTAAAAAAAAAACAAAAAAACATTTTTTTTACAATTTGTAGTGCGTTTTCTTAATAAAACATGCAAGTTGTTCCAGAAAATCATATTGTGTGTAAAAGCCCTATTCCACCCGATTGCAACAGTACCACATATGTATTGGTAGACATCCTTTCCTGCCCAGGAGACACGTAAAACTAAAAAGAGCGACTAAGCCAATTTTCAAAGAGAACACAACCATTTTGCTCTCCTTGCGTTTTTTCAACAAAAACACCACTTTTCAATTAAAATACCCCCCACAAACCATATGTTCCCTGAAAGTACACACCTCAAGCGTTCTAGGCATACCAGGCTTGTTGTTGTAGCTGCAGCTTTCTGGACGCAAGTCTTCCCGAAACTCACTGGTTGTACCGGATTTTCCTAAAAAAATAGCAAAAATGCAGCATTAAGACCAAATTTTCCTATAAAAAACATGCGCTAATCAAAAAAAACAAACCAAATCTGAAACTGCAAGGTCCCCTGAACAGAACAATACCCAACATGCATAGCTACCTCCAAGGGTAGGGTTGCCAATTACCCCAAAGAAAAGCGTATGCATAACAGGCATTTCACTTGAAATTTCCTGCTCTGCAGACAAAGTGCGCACCTTGCGCTTTTTCAACCAAAACACCACTTTTCAATTGAAATACCCCCCACAAACCACATGTTCTCTGAAAGTACACACCTCAAGCGTTCTAGGCATACCAGGCTTGTTGTTGTAGCTGCAGCTTTCTGGACCTAAGCCTTCCCGAAACTCACTGGTTGTACCGGATTTCCCTAAAAAAATAGCAAGTAAAAAAACAATTTTCTGCTACTTTTTTCCTAGTACTGTTCACTGTGCCTCAGCCTGCATTAGAAGATTTCAGTTGCTTGACCAATGAGGAGTATATCTAATATATATCAAGCAACTGGAATCTTCAAATGCAGGCTGCAAAACAGAACAGCAGTAGTACATCTCATAGTAATGAGATCCATTCACAAAAAACGGAGATCTCAGGTAGATCGCCGTTTTTTGTCAATGAATCTCATTACTATGAGATTCAAACATAAAAAAATTGTCTCCTACGGCCACCCACCCCTCAAAAACAGATCCCAATTGCAGGCAGTGAGGAGCATCCCAATTGCAGGCAGTGAGGGGCATCCCAATTGCAGGCAGTGAGGGGCATCCCAATTGCAGGCAGTGAGGGGCATCCCAATTGCAGGCAGTGAGGGGCATCCCAATTGCAGGCAGTGAGGGGCATCCCAATTGCAGGCAGTGAGGGGCATCCCAATTGCAGGCAGTGAGGGGCATCCCAATTGCAGGCAGTGAGGGGCATCCCAATTGCAGGCAGTGAGGGGCATCCCAATTGCAGGCAGTGAGGGGCATCCCAATTGCAGGCAGTGAGGTCCCCCTCCCCCATATTTGAATCTCATAGTAATGAGATTCTCAGTAATTGAGAATCTCAGATAGATTGCCGTTTTTTGTCAGTGAATCTCATTACTATGAGATTCAAACGTAAAGAAATGGTCTCCTACTGCCACCCACCACTCAAAAACATACAGACCCCCTCCCCACACATTCACTTACCTGCGATCCCGGAGAAAGAGGCTGCCTGGCACCCGCGTGGTGGCATAGCAGGGGGCGCCGGCTGATGACAGCTGCCGTGCGCCCCCCGCTGATTGGTCCGGGGGGTGATCCGGTGAACTGGGTCACCCACAGGTCACCTACCCCTGAATCCTGGACAGGAAGATGACGCCGGCGGCCACATGATGCCTGGAAAGAGCAGGGGGCGCCGGCTGATGACAGCTGCCGTGCGCCCCCTGCTGATTGGTCGGGGAGGCGATCGGGTGACTTAGGTCACCAACAGGTCACCTCCCCCTGACCCCTGGACTCCCTTCTGCATGATTCGTCGGCAACTGGCCCGCTGATGCCCCCCTGATGCCCGTAAGGTAAGGGAACGCCAGCCACGTAAAATTTACGTGGCTGGCGGTTAACTGCAGGAGAGGCAGCCACGTAAATTTTACGTGGCTGGCGTTTAAAGGGTTAAAGGGTTTTTATTGAAAAAAATAAAACTGGACAAATTTCACCAGAAAATTGCCACAATTTTGTTCTGATTGAAGCCAAATTTAAAGAGGAACTTTGGACCTTTAAACTACCAAGATAGCCCCCCACCGCATTGCTTCATACCCCTTGGATGACGGCGTCTTCCAGATCATTGTCATCCTGCTGCTTTTTCCACCCCCGTCATCTTAGCCATCTGTGACAGATGCCGGGGGAGCTTAGCAGTCCTGCCGTCCCCCCTGCTTTGCTAGTCGCACCGACATCTTGCGGCATTTCTGATCCTCCTAGCAACTGCCCTGGCCTGAGATGAGGACTTCACTGAGCAGGCGCGAGATCTCAGGGGGCGGCACAGTGCATCGTGACTGAGAAGGAGACAAGATGGCGCTGCCCTACGGAAAGCACCTGAGAAGGAGGAAGAGCAGAAGTTATGCAAACAAAAAGTGAACCCGAGGGTCAACCAGACCCAGGGGTCACACAAAGGAGCACAACCACTATAAATTCATACAAAGATTATACAAAAAACATACACATTTTAAAAAACAACAACAACAACAACAAGACAATTAAAACCACCTCAACCTGCCCTGAAAAAGTGCAAATGCACCTGTCCAAAAGAATACCCATGTATTATACAGTATCTACAAAGACTGGTATCGGGGAGGCCGATTCATTAATAGCGCCAGGTAGCGACAGATGAGCGACAGTAGCTGCATTTTCAGAGCGCCCGCTAGTAGTTGCTGTGCTTGGCCGTTGTTCTGTTGTTGATAGCGACTCAGTCGGTTTGCCGTAATGTTAAATATTGGGTGAGGAGTCGCTATTTGACAGGTTCCGCGCTGTATGGGAGCGCATGACAGCGAACGGCCATAGCGAACGGCTCCCAGCATATTCATTAACAAATCACGCTCCAAAAATTATCGCGCTGTGAAATGCTTGTTTAAACCCCAGAGCGCTGGCGGCGATGGGTTAAAAGTAGTTTTTTAACCCCCAAACAACCATATTTTTAGGAAAAAAAAACATGTTTTTCAAAACATTTTGTAATATGAATACATTAATATCAGACCTGTAATATCAATTCTGCACAAATTTTTTTTTTTTTTTTTTTTTACCTTAAAAAAAAAATCTAACATTGCAGAAGTGGTCACAGAATTTTTGACATTTAAAAAAAAAAAAAAAAAAAAAAAAAATAGCAATTAATAATGAATATTTAAAGATTGTTCCATTGAAATGCATTGGAGAGCGCCAGGTAGCGAGAGGTCATACCTGTCGCTGTTCAAGGTCGCTCGCTGGCGCTGTGGGGTGAGGCTGGAATAATGATGAATGATTCGCTATCTGGTGCTCTGTCAGTCGCTAACCAGGATCGGCTTGATAAATGTGTGGTTGCGGAGGGGAGCCGGCGTTCTCGTGGCGGTGAGCGTCATTACCGTTCGCTCACCATTCGCTACCTGGCGCTATCCCTTGTTAAATAAGGACCTAAGACAAAACCAATACAGAATATACTCCATAGAAAAACAGTACCCTTCCAAATTACTACACCTAAATTAGGCCAAAAATTTCAAAGTGACATGTGCATTGTGCAAAATACTAATATCAATTCATTAACCCAATTAAAAACTATATATAGATAAATAAAGTGCTTCAAATATCATGACATGAAACATAACTCAAAGTAACCTTCATGGCCGTGCAAAGTGAAGAGCAGAAGTTAGGTTAAACCTGCCAAATGCAGAATTGGGAATTTAAAGGAAACAGAGGGAAAAGTTTGGGGACAGCAAGTCCAGATGCCTTGATTCAATAAATAAAACCTTCACACCCTTTGTTTGAAATGTAAAATATGTTGTAGAGTGTTATCTCTATCAATGGGTTGATATTTATTTTGTGAAGCAGGGTTAGCGTTTAGTTCACTTTTGGGTGTGAACCGAAACTGCCAGGGTCCCCCCTCTTGATTAAGCGCTGTAAAGCCTGAAGCGCTCCAACATCCATGTTTTGTAAAATGGGTGTTGGTCCAGTTTAAAGACAATTTTCAGGCAAATAAAAAAAAAAGCTATACTCACCTTTTCTCCTATGCAGACCATCGCTCCTAGCCTGGGGCAGCAGTGCTCACCTGAAAGGTTGAATGCAGGTCCCTCACCTTGCGCAGCGCGGCTCTCTTGTCGGGCTCCTCTTTCCGTCTCGCTCCAGTGTGGTGACGCCCCCGCCATCAGTCAGGGTGAGATGCCACACCCCCCTTCATTGTAGTGAATAAAAAAGTTAAAAAAAAATGTAACTGCACCAGAATAGAATAGGCTATAACAATACAATTGCTGAACTACATTCAGGATTTCAACGTCACAACAATTAGGAAGGTTCAAATATATTCCTCAAATACACATTTTACAGCAAAGTTTGAAATCCAGTGTTTTCCTTCCTACATAGTCATTATGGAAATTTTAACAAAACAGTTTTCTTTGGCTTTTTATCGTTATTAATGAATTTGCTAAAGCTACTACACAACAGGAAGCAAATTTCATGCTAATCCCATACACTAATTATCTCTCTACCTGCTCACGCTCTGCGTTTTCTTCCAGCATTGGCTAATTAACTGTAATCCTTACATTATGCATTTAGCTATTTTTTCCCCCCCGAATAAAAATTGTTGAGCGGAAGAGTGAGCACTGTTGCTGCTCTCTCCACTAGTAAGAGGTTGGTGATCCTACCTTTAAAAGCAGGAATAAAAGATTATGGTTTGCAAAATGCATGGAGCTGATGAATATTTCAAGAGCGTTATCTCTTCCCAATGCCAATGGTTTTGGCTAAAGGCATTCTCAGCTTAGTCTCTCTTTTAAGTTAAGTGTGAATGCAGCAGTATTAGTAGTACTCGCTGTTCTTTTTTTAAGGTTCAGCATCAGAAAGTCAAGGCTTAAAGTGGACCAAAACCCAGGATTTCGACTATCCTGGGTTTTGGTCCTTGCCCCTTGTGCACCACGATCGGGGGTGCTCCCCAGGTCGCCCGAACAAAATCACCTCTTCCCGGGCTTGCGAGGCATGAGCAGCTGCTCGTCCAATCAGTGTGATCGGATCCAATCAAGCCCCTTCATCAAGTAGCTCGTCTAATACGAGTGGATCTGAGCACGTTAACAGGGAGCTTGTCCGCACCGGCCATTCACAAATGCCTGGCGCGGGCACTCACCCTGCTAGAGGACTAGCGCGGATGCGGCCACTGCTTGTGCATGCGCCGTTTGACCGGGAAAGAAGGTGAGTTTATGTCTTGAGTTTATTCTTGGGGGGTTTCCCACAGCGGGACATCCCGATTCTGGATGCCCCAGGGGGAGGGAACCAATCAGCCTGGGAATCTAATAGATTTCTGGGCTGATCTCCGTGGGTTAGACTCTATCCCCTCGATTCAAAGAGCAAAAGTTAATTGATTTCGGATCGAGAATCGTAAGTTTGGGTGGGTGTTAGTCATTTTTTCCTGTTTTTTTGGCCATTTACGACTCGCACGAGCCTACGTTCGAATGCGTATATGCTCTTACGATCATCGCAAGTTCGTTCCTAAATTTTAGGATCAAAACGTAAAACTTAGGATCAAATCCTAAAACTTAGGATGAAAACGTAAAACTTAGGATAATTGGATGTGTTTCGGTGTGATTCAGAGAACAGTTTTCAAACCTCTAAATACGTTTTAAAAGAAAGCCACTGCCGACACCTTTTAGCAGTCGGATTGCTGTTCTGGAACAGGTTTTTTGGCTATGTGGAGGAGTCTGCGCGTCTTGAGCTGCAATGAACTGCATATATCAGCATGGCCGAGCCCATAAATTGTATTGCAATGCATACCTGATTCATGTATGCCTTATAAAAGCATTTTAATGTGGACCTTAATTAGTCCTTTGCATGTAAACCTTTATTTGGCAATATATTTGCGTTAATTAAAGAAACTTATGTCCTTTGTTATTTATTTTTAAATTGATGTACTAGAATAATATTTTTAGATTGCATTTATTGGTGTAGTTGTTTACCTTTGCTTTGTTTAATTATTTAAGCACATCTTTGGTCAGATGCATCACACTTACTGAGGAGAGGAGAGCGGGATAAAGTGCAGGATGTGGGTTACTGCTGTATTTTGCACAGACACAGCAGAGCTGGGGGCACGGAAAGGTCAGAAATCAAAGAATCCAGAGCAACACAGTCACAAGGCCCTTTCTGTTTGCAGGCTGCCCGATAATACCTGAGCCGCCATCTTGCCTGTTTCTAGGCTCATAACATGCAGAAGTTGCTGGGTGTTTTTTAATATTTGAGAGCAATCTGTATGTAGAGGGTGTGGGTAACCACACCAAAAATTTAAAGTTGTACCATTTGAAGCCAAAATATAAAAATTAAATCCACAAGTAAAAAATGCAAGTTAAGTAAAAATTAAACAAAGTAAGATTTACTTATGCAAATGCATTCATTAATGGTTGGTTACTACAAAATGAATGAAATAAAGAAAAATAAAAGACCAAATATTTAGAATGCACTTTAATGAGGTAAGTTTGTAGTGCGGAGCCGCAAGATCAGAAGGATTTACGTCCAGACAAAAAAGGAAAAAGGGCAAAACCAATGTTGCAACCTGAGAAATGAAACGGAAAAATCAGGATGGAAACTGACATAGGTCTGATTCCCGAACTGCCATACGAACGGACGTATATTTTAGGATAGAAACGTATTTGCTTATAGAATCACTCGCAAGTTCATACGAACGCACGAGCGGACGGCAAAAATAGGATGATCGGCACCAAAATCCAAGCTGTTACATGTTTCTTTGAATCAACCCATATGAGTCACCAGGACCGTCTGATTCCCTTTCCCCGGGGCATTCCAAAATTGGATGGCTCACTCTGTGAAACCCACCCAGTCGTCTGATAAACTTACCTCTCCAATGAGCCCACAGTGCATGTGCAGCCAGCAGCAGCATCACTCATATCCTATTCGGCTGTGTTCAGCCATGGCCACCACAACTGAATGGCTGTGCAAGGGAAGAGGTTTCACTTAGCGGGGCATCCCAAATCAGAATGCCTGAGGGGGATGAAAATCCCAGGTTTTAGTCCACTTTGAAGTTTTATGGTAAAGTGTTGAGATAGGAGTACATGGGGGTTTAATACTAAATAGTTTTACAATTTTCCACATTTCCTGGTCATGATCATGTGACTTGTGCTACAGTATAACTATTAGGGTTACAGTAATACCATTGGGGTCACTTATGAAGGTAAAGAGATCACACCCAGTCACTTATACATAGAAAAAAGGATGTTCTTCAACCAAGTAAAGACATCTCACCTACACCCCCATGCCTTAAAGGAAACCAAAACCCACCCTGGAGTCTATGAGGCTCCAAAATGTTTAAAACATCCTGTGGGAGCCATTATAATTTACATTGTGGGTAGGGGTTTGGTTTCAGGACTCATTTTAATTTATTTATTGTCTTACTTGTTGTAAGTCCCAATAGTCATTGGACAGTTTACAAAGCAAAATACCTGCCACCATCTGGGGTTTTGCTCGTGCACAGAAACAATTTTAGCATTGAGTGCACTTGTGCAACAGACGCAAACTGGCACATCATGTGGACTAGTGTGGTTTTGCATGAAGTTGAAAGTAGCGGACAGATGTCAGTACAGTGTTGGATTATCTTTCTGAATTTTGAACCTTACCTGCTCTGGATCCCGTTAACCTTTCGTTACGACACAGCTTCTCGTGTGATTGCACAAAACAGTGCAAACCTGCGTATCTAGGAGGATACTAGTGCAGTTTATCATGTAATTATGTTTATAAGGAGGGGCCAAACATAGATACACCTCAGGATTATTGTGCCTGGCATGTTTTCCTGTTCTGGATCCTTTTCACCTCTTATTATCACTCGGTTTCGTCTGTGATTGCGATTGTTTTTGCTTGATATTCAGCAATGCACCCGAGCTGCCTCTGGTCTGGTAAACTGCCTAAGAACTCTTGCTGCCTACCTTTGGACCTTACACCGTTACCCCGATAATAACCTATGCTTGAGCCTCTTCGACATTATCTTCTGAGACTCCATCTTACTGGTTGCTACTGTGACCCTTAGGTAATAGGGGTGCCCCTTACAGAGGCACTGAAACTTTGTGCCAAGAAAACACTTCATACATAGACTCGACTTTTCCTCTGTTTCTCAGGTGCACCATAATCTACCAATAACAAGGTTTAAGGGGATCAATTCTCCTTTTTAAATATTGTCTGCTGTCTCCTAGACACCCTGGACATTCATTATGTCAGGTCTGGAGTTCCTCCACAGCTTAAGTTCCCCTGCTATATGCCGCTTCACCAGCAGATGGCTCTGTCCTGCAGGTGTATGCTAATCAGCCAGCACCTGTGGGACTTCCTGGCCTATATAAGCTGATCCACACATGGCCTCAGCGGATCAGCATTAAATCTATCTTTTGAACTTTCTACCCGGACTCTGTCTTTGGACTCCTGAACCTGAACTTGAATCTGAACCTGTATCTTGTATGTATGCACTCTGACTCCCCATGTTTCTATATGTAGAGCAGCTTGTTTGATGTGTGTGTTGTTCACTGGTTGTCACAATTAAACACAGTTTGCTGCATATTCATAGTCTCTCTGTCTCGCAGTTCTATTATTTCTGGTCACTCTTTAATATAGGATTTCTTCATTGAGAAATCCATGACACATTATCACAAAGAGTGCGCCTGTAGTCAGAATTGGACACAAGGTTGGATTTTTAGGGGCATGAAAGTGTCAATAATCAAACCTATTTACAAGCCATGCCAATTTCTATGGACTTGCATCCCAACTGTAGAAGGAAGACTATGGTTCCACTTTAAAGGGTTCTAAAAAATAGATAATAGAATAGCCATAAATCAATCAATCAATGGCTAGATGTTTACTAGCATGGAAGGGTCAATTATCAAACCTGCTCCAAGAACAATTTTTTATGGACATGCATAACAACTGTAAAAGCAAGCCTTTGAGTCCGCTTTAAAAAAGTTCTAAAAAAATAATTAAACCTTAATTTGGTATTTCATTGAACTGCATATCTAAGGCTATTTTACAATAGTAATAATAATAATATTATAGCCATAAAACGTCCACATGGTATGGTAGCAACCAATGATTGGATTTTCAGGAGCACGGAAGTGTCTATACTGGAGTCTGTTCACAAGCTCCAAGGACAATTTCTTCTGGATGAACTTCCCAACTGGAGTGGCAAGAATGTGAGTCCCCTTTAAAAGAATTCTAAAAATAAGATAATATCACCTTAATTCAGTATTGCACTGAACTGCATATCTAAGGCTATTTCAAAATGTTCTCTCTTGTTACGGAAGAAACATTTGTCAGCTCACATAGTGAAAGAGCTTGTCATCCTGTCTACACTTCTCAGCCTTCGCCATTATTGCTTCCGACTGATGCCTTTTATCCTGCAACATATATTGTGAAAAACTGCAGATTCTCCTCAGATAGCCACACGGCTTGTTTGTGCTCCTATCTATATGTTACATTTCCAACTAAGATAGAAAATAAAAGAACACATTTTCGGTTGATGGAGAGCTGTGTAATATTGGGCCATCCCTACTGGTGGCAGCATCCTTCAATCTATTTCTGGATGAGCTGCTTCTGTTGTTGTCATCATCAATATTTGTCATACATCTTTTGGGAATGCTTATCATTTTATATTGACAGGAAAGGCTGCTCTTCTGTCATTGTCCTTATTAAAAATGATGGCTTTGGATATAGCCTACAAAGTCTCTAAATCACAGAAGTTTTTTGGTTTAAATAAATATGTTCTCTGACTGTGTGTAGCGTGGGTATCCCCCCCCCCTCCACATACACATATACATCTGCTGTATATTTAGGAAAATATAGCTGTATATATAGCTGTATATTTTAGGAAAAGTCAGATTTTTTTTTGCATTTTTTGTGTTTTAAAATTAAAAAGCTTGCAGAGATGCAGGCTGCAATTTACACCCAAATGTGCACCCGCAGTTGTACTTCAAGGGGCGGGGAGGGTAGGAAAAGGAAGTTTTAAGTAACAATTCTTTTGAGGGGCCCATGTCCACAGTGGTGACCTAGTACTGAGGCCTTATGGGCTAATTTGAAGAGAAAAGGGGGGTAGGATCCACTTTTGTCTCCTGTGAGTTCTATTATGAGTCTCCAGGAGTGGTAGTGGATTCTAAAGTACCTTCTAGACACTCACTGTGTTTGTATTTTTAGATATTTTGTTTATTTACATAGTCTATATTCACTACAGAAAAAACATAAAACAAACAGTGAAAGGTTTCCTTATTACCCTTGGTTAGTGCAACAAATTCACATGTATGTGTTTACAAAAGACATGTTCAAAACATTCAAAAAACAAGGCATATAGGCAAAATATTGTCAACCTTCTTGGGTTATTGTAAGTTCCTCAGGGGAATAAAATATTGTTGGGTGTCCCCCAATTTCCCTTTTGTGGGGGTAATTTTGTTTAGTTGTGGGTTAGTACCCTCTGTTTGTAGAAAGATTGGGTTGTTACTGCCCCCTTGTAGCAAGCTTTCACCCTCTGTGGGCATTTGTAGAAAGTACAGTAAAGGTCCCATCACATACGCGTTTCGCCGTGGGGCTTCCTCAGTGTGCGGACCTGTGTCTATAGTCAAGATATTCTGTTACTATGGTTTCATTATGTGTCCTATTTTAGATCACTTTTTATATAATTTTTTGGGGGGTACTTGCATATTCCAATGGTTGGCCCAGGTGCTCGCTGGTCGCCACATAATGAAACATACACGTGAATATGTTGCACTAACTAAGGGTAATAAGGAAACCTTTCACTGTTTGTTTTATGTTTTTTCTGTAGTGCATATAGACTATGTAAATAAACAAAATATCTAAAAATACAAACACAGTGAGCATCTAGAAGGTACTTTATAATCTACTACCACTCCCGGAGACTCATAATAGAACTCACAGGAGCCAAAAGTGGATCCTACCCCCCTTTTCTCACAGTTGAACTTGCTTCACCAAATCTTTAACATGACCCCAATGAAATGAAGATATGCTTCTCAACACACACACACACACACACACACACACACACACACACACACACACAGTCCGAATTCCTTTGGGAGATGGGAAACTTCCCAGTGCATGCATGTCGCCCTCATTTTAGACCAAACACTATAAATTAGAAGATTTCAAGAAATGAGCATTACCTCATTGGGAGAATTATGCAACTCCCCTGTAAAAATGCCCTATCCAAAGAGCAAGTGATTTTTTTGGGAACAATTAACAGAAATATTTTTATTACACTTTTTTGTTGAAAGTCAAAAAGCTCCCCGAGATGTATGTTTCAGTTCACACCCAAATGTGCTCCCAGGTTAAACTCACCTTAGAAAATAAATGGCATGACCCCCATTAATTACAGGTGACAGTAGAATAATCTTTGTATCTCATTGTAGTTTGTGTATAAAGATGCGGCTGTAAGATTCTGAATTATATTATGATTAAGGAATAAACCTAAAAGGCATTGGGCGTCATGCTAATTATCTGGTGAGGCCAATGTGGCTTCCGATGCGCTTATCGATGTAGATTGCAACCTGAATCCCGAAGCCAGTTGTTGGCCCATTGTGTCAGGATACATTTAGCACTGTCCTAAACTGTTTTCCAGTTTTTAATTGAAGAAATGACCGAGATATCAAGGTTATAGTTTTACCACACGGTTTCTCTTCTGAAGCATGTTACCAAGGCCCTTGGAGCTGTGATGCATCATAATAATCAGCAAATTGGGTGGGCGTGATGTTGGGAGCGAGAGTGCTTGCTGGGGAGGGTTGAGTGAGGTGAAGGGAGGGAATGTTTAGCTGGGCTTGAATAACAGCTCTAAGATTGCCATTTAAGCCATCAATACAGAGGGGGCGTGATTTGGACTAGCTCCTGGAGCTAGTATTGGTGGCCCACATCAGCAGGGAGATGAGAAATTATATTTCCTGCCAAGCTGAGATGAAGCACAGCACTGGAAGAACACTTGGAAAGGTAAGCTGCTGTTTATTGTTTTTAATATTGTGCCTGAAAAATCTTTTTAACAGAAAAAAAGTACAAAAAAAAAATCCTAAATCTTGTACCTGTGATGGGGCATTTGTACAGGTAAGATATATAATTTTGCCAATGAGATAAGTATGTTTTTCTTCTTCTTCTTTGGAAACAACAGCACCCTATGGGCTATGCAGAGAAATTTTGTGAATTCTTCAAAACTTTACTTTATTTTATATATGGATATATGATGTACATCACCTGTAAAAATGCCCCATCAGAGGTACAGGTCCATTTTGGAGAAAAAAACATTTTTGAACTTTTGCGGTTCGGATTCGTCCATCTCTAATAATAAGCAAATAAAATGTAATAGAGACAATATGCTATATATATATTATAACTATGTATTTACATAATAATTATAACCAAGACCAATAACTCTTTTAGAGGTTCTTATAGCACGCTTGGTACTCAGGAGCTAATGAGGAAATATATTGAGCCTTTTTTAAAAAGTGTTAGTGCCACGCAGCACCACTCAGTGCCACTCTTTGGCAGCGCCCGATTTAACAATTTAAAAAACGTTAATACAGGTGCTAGTGTCTCATTTAACAGGCACATCAAAAAGGACGCTGTTCCGGGCGCTCTGGTTTTTAGCAGCATCAGATGAAACCTAGCGCTGTCGCAGACATTTCCATAGAGCACAATGGTCTAATCTAGATTATGTTAGTTTATGAGTTTATTGCTATAATTAATTTTTCACACTTTTTTTTATGAACTTGCATTGGGACTTGTCAATAATTAAAATGCAGGACCTAGATTGTCCAAAATGATTTTTTAAAAAATATTTAAAAATTAATTTTAATGGCTTCTTTGGTTTAATAAAGTGTAATTTGGACCCCAACAAGTAAAACGCTTTGTCCCCATCAGTGATCTCTTGTAACTGTAATGGAAGCAGCACCTGTAAATTATAGCGTCAAAGATTTGAAGAATAGAAATGAATAAATATGCAGGGGAGCACCGGAAAATGCTAATCAGCTGTCACCAGGCGCTGGGATAATTGACAGCTGGGACAACAGGCACTGATAGGCCGGTTATTACCTAGTGCAACTATGAACGCCAAACCAGTAGCGTTCTGTGTAGTGTCTCTTAGCGCCAATGCACACCACAGCACAACACCGGAGAATGCTAAAAAATGTTTTAATCTTATAATTTAAGAAACGCTAATGCCAGTGTCACATAGCGAAAGGTGTTTTAGCGGCACTCATGCTGAAAGCCATATTTATGGCAAAATGTCTAGTGCCTCTAATAGTGTCAGGTAGCGTCCTATGTATAAATAACGCCCGGTGTTATTACAGCGCCGACGCTGTCTGTCCTGCAGTGCCACATCCTATCAGATGCTCAGTTGCGTATATCTCCATTGATTTTGAGTTGATGTTATCTGTACCACTTTTCCGCAGCGTTTTTCAATTTTTTTTGACGACAGTCAACTGACAAGGGATCCTTGGGCTGCTTGGGATGTATTTTTCACACATTCACCTTTTCATTTATCTTTATATTAAACTATTATATATGTGACTGCCCTTCAAATGTCAGTGACTTTTCATGTCCCCAATGTCATCCCATGTTTGTTTGCGGGGTTCAAGTGTCCTCTGGCTCTTTTATAGCGTTTTTAAATCCTGTATTACTCCTTAGCAAAGGTGGTCTGCTGGGACCCAGCGTCTGTGTACAGGCTCTATGATGTCTATGCCTCTGGTAAGTGAAGACTGTCGAACATCATTGCGTATTGTAGGAGCACAATCAAGGATTTGTGCTTAATGTTTTGTGTCTTTACAGATAAGCAGCCTCCCTTCCACAAGCATGGCAAGGAGTTTCTCCCCTGTCCTCCTAATCCTGATCCCAAAACAGCTGCAGGAGAGGGTCCATAGGCCTGTGATTTGTACCACGCCCCTTCCAGATTTTTCACCTAAGCCAATGTCAGGTAATATTGCCATGCACATACACACAGATGCCATTCTGTAATTTTTATATGTTCCTAGAAAACAAACTCCACAGATAACATTTTAATGTACTTGTTATTTTTTTTGTCTTGGATTATCACAGTTGTCATAGTTATCACAGCAGATATTTAGGCTAGCACATCCATTTGGCCCCAAAACACTCCTTAGATTCAGCAATATGGGCCAAAGCCAGAGCTGTGATGGTAAGTAACATATACCCCGTATTGTAACTGCAGTTGGCTTGTTGATCTTTATATCAGTTTAATGGCACCAACTAACAATACATCTTGTTCCATTAACAATTATGTTGTTGATTGATTAATATTTGTCTCAGTCCAACATTTTCATGCATTTGGAAGTCCACACAACACTGACCAAATAAAGTAACACCTGCTTGATTTTTTATTTGCCCACAGCGATATTGTTGCCAATAACACGCTTGTCGTGTGTTTTATTTGCTGACACATGTCTTTGTTCAATGTTGGATTTTTTTGTATTGTGTTATGTTTATAATATATTTAAAGTTTCCCATGTTTAATGTTAGCTCTATACTATATTTGTTGGTAAGGTCATGTTATCTCCAAAAATTGTTATTTAATGGCTGTGTAAATGTTGAGCTTTGTAATTGATATATTGAACCTAGCTTGGATACGGTAGCATCACAAACTCACAGACTTCATGAGAAGATGCTGGGTAAGAGCAAGCCATAATTTTGCCAGTTTTGGCCATGTTGGCCTTTGTTTTTACATTTTTTTATCAAAACAAAAATGTATCTTCCCAACTGTTTGGACTTAATGTTTCATTATGTGACTTCACTTTATGCTCTTGTGTTAGTGTTTACAATGCTTTCATATTTCCATTAACACATTAAACTGTTTTGCTTGTGAACAAAAACAATTATTGGCAAAACTATGCCCACAAAGGTTAAATTGATCAACTTACAACATTACCGTTCCCTATCACGCTCATATGTAGTCGGACCATCATCACCATTGTGCAATTGTGGGTTGTGGGCAGAGCCGACACCTGATCCAAACAGTGCCTGGTTGAGTACCTGCAGCAATTCTACAATTTCTTTCCCACTCACTTGTATTGCTGCTAGTATAGCCATATGTTGGTCCTGTGCATGTGCTGCCTGCTGTTGTAGCTGCACCCATTGCTCCTGTGCCAGTACTGTGCTCATGTAGTTGGAAACTACTGGGTCGCCTTTCTGCCTCCGCAGATATCATCAATGGGTGCGAACAAATTAACAAGAAAGGACAGTTACACAAATATAAAGATTTTTATGTAGCCTTATGTGAACACATCATACACACATACATGTATTTTGGTGTGTCTTTTTAGGTTTGCCCATGATGCATGTGAGGGGAACCACAATTCTATATATGTGTTCAGGTCTATAGTTCATTGGCATGTGTGACAGTTATGGCAAGTGTCCAATTTGAGAATTTGTGATACATTAAGCTCTGCTACATGAGTGGCCACAAAGTAGCTTTGACGTGTTATGGGTAATACTCAAATCACGTTTCAATGTGGATCCAGATTACTGGGTTGCTGGAACACCTGAATCATTGGATGTCTCCCTTACAGATGGTGTTTGTGTAAGGGCTTGAAACAATGGATAATTCTGGAAAGCAACACATGTCCAATTTGATGTTGGTAGACAAAAAAATAGTTAAAAAACATGCACACATTGGAATTTTAGCAATATTCACATACCTGTGTTGCCTCCTCCCCTGTGGTGGTATAACCAGCTGTTCTTCATCAGGTGTGCAATCCAAACCAGCTTAATGACATAAACAAAATGAAATTTGGAACAAAAACAATTGGGAATCTAATATACAGAAATAAAAACATTACATAACCCACTCAAAAAACAACTACAATGACAATCTAATTTACTCTATTAGGGTGTTGTTGCAATATAGATGAGACAACAGCAACAATGTTTGGCCAAATTACAACTTACAAATGTGGTAGACAGCTGGATGGACTCCAAATGCAACAATTTCATACATACTGTGACAGAACAAGTATTCACCAGGCTAGGCCTTACTATTCGTCTAACTACAAATTGAAATCAGGAATATGGAAGGAAGGCTATATATGTGACTATGTGAACACAATAGGTCTTTCAGCCTCAGGCTGGCTGAAAGAACAGTTGGGTGTGGGTGTTGCTGGTTGGACACCGTTGGCTTACAAGCTTACAAACTAATAAACAGCAAGCGTCCTAAAACTTTTTTTGGATGAGTGTCCTTGTTGAGTAAGGCTGGATCCCACATTTACTTCCAGCTGTAGGCTGTGATCTGGTTGAGAATCTGGATCTGATCACGAATCTGCAGCTGTGCCGGACCACAAAGACAAAGTTTGAAAAACAATAATAAATTATCTTCCACCAAGGCTGTAGTTTCATACCATACATTCACACCCTGTATTCGACATAAAAGTATCTTCTGCTTCAACATGACCTCATATTCACGGTAGGGTAGCTATTCATGGGTCCTTCTTGTTCGCAACGCTCTATGGAGATGGCCCGGTGTAGGGTGTTGAATCTTCTTTTAGTTGCTGCAGTGGTCTGCTGATGCGCACCAGTGCTATTCAGGGTCTCAGCTATTCCAGCCCAGATTTTGATGTGCTCAGTCTTGCTGAGGCCACAACTTTGTGGCCCATACAAGAGTGACTATTTTGCAAGGGTGAGTCCAACCTGCTTGATGTTATCAGCCAGATTTAACTCACGCTCCCCCCATTTCTTGTTCCCCTCCAATAAACCTGTGGCTACAACAGGGGTCTCAGACAGATGTGGGTCATGCTCAACAACAGTGGGCATGCTGTCAACACTAGGTATTACAGGAGCATTTCGGGACACCTTGGCAGCAGCTACTGAGCTTACTAAAGCCCTCTTGTGGCCCCTACTCTGCTCTGTCTGTGCAAACCCCCTCCCTACACTTTGCATCCCGCTCCTCAATATGTGATGCTTCTGAGGCAAGATGGCAGCGCCCATATCCTAGAATCCTGAACAGAGTTTACGCCCAGTAGGGGAAAGAATAATAAGTAAGCAACTAAAAACTTAAAAAGCTATTCCCCAGCATCTAAAATTATATTTTAAGGATTTGGGCTTTTTGTTAAATGATACTGAAGGTCAGGTTTTAGGCACAAGCTTTGTGTAAACAGCAGAAAACGCTGACTAGTGCAGAGCAGCATGTAATTTAAAAAAAAAACAAAACCTTTCTGAAATCATAGAGGTGTCATGTGTTTTGATCAGGAAACTCCCAACAAGGCGGAGCTACATAAGCGGCCCTCTCCTAACACACCTGCGTAGTGTTTCTCCTGGTTGAGGGAGCATGGAGAAGGAAGATGGTGAACATGTGACACTGCCGTTTTACAAGTATATTACCAGATAAGTATAAAAGAAACACTTTGGGATGGTACAAGTAGGTTATTCTGCATTTGCGTTTTCAGTCAGTGTGCGCGTGTCTGTGTGTTTGTGGGGAGTGTCCACTACTGTTGTTCCCCAGACAGAGCCAGTCTGTGTTTGTTGTGCATTGTCTGCGGACAAGTCTGCACTTTGTGTCAGCAGTAGCGTTTCCTTGTGCTCTTCCATATGCTGGGGTAAGCAGATATTGTGTAGCACACTGCAAGACAAGATTGTCTTGGACACTTTATCTGTGCTGTAGGGTATCTACCCAATTGGTCATGCCTAACCTAAGAAATGTGCTTGCCTCAGGCGGTTGGTCTTTTCAACAACACTTCTGATTTAGTGGTGAGCTGCATTTGTTTCGCACCTGTGTGCGTCTGAGTTAGTGTGTTAGGTGGTTTATTTGAGGTGTGCATTGTGTGTGTGTGTTAGTGGGTGCTTTAGTTTGTGCATTTGTTTTTATCAGTGGCAGTGCAGTACATTGGTGAGCCTGATTTTTGGACTGATGTTTGGTGTGGAGTGAGGAAGCACCAGTGGCTGTGATGGTTTTGAGTGATGAGCAAATCCACAGCCACTTTAGGCTGAATCATGGTGCCCTTCTGGAACTCCACCTCCACCACTGGCCGCAGCCATGCAGTCCCTGGAATAGTGCACCTCTTTAAATATCCTTGCAAGGGACACATTTCAGGCCACTGCTGCTCTGTTAAGAGGCATTAGCCAGCCTACCATGTGCCGCATTTTTCATGAGGTGGTCCTGGCCTTCTGTGACCTCATCCTGAAATACATCAGGCTCCCATCCAATGAGGAAGAGGTCCAAAACTTCAAGCTAACATTCTATAGGACGGCAGGAACGCTACATGTGCTTGGCTGCATTGATGGGACCCATATTAAACCCACATACCACAGCTGAAGTGTGCTACAATGGAAGAGGGGAGATGCTGTGCAGCCCAGACAAGGTGCCCACTATAATCCTTGCTTGCTGTGTGCTGCACAGTATCTGCATACTCCATCAAAAGGAAGAGCCTGGTGCCTGAAATCCCAGTAATGCCCACAGACAGTGCAGAAGACACACACACTGGCTTTGCCCGTCGGGCACAAATAATTAATACTTCTAGTCACAAAATGACCTTGGACTGCTGCAGTAGCTACAGCCAGAAGATATGTGTAGGCATATAAAATAATGTAGTTAGACATAATTTCAACTCACAAAAGCTGGCTAACAGCTATAGGTAGAGATCCCCTAGAGAGTTAGTGAAGCCATAGATAGGTTAATTAAATAAAATTGAGATTGATTGTTAAAATTGACATGTTCTTGTCCGTTCTTTTCGTAGGCACCAGAAAGTAGATAAAGCATTTCTCTTTTGGTAATTGTGTTTTTTTGTTTATCTACAATCATTTGTTTAAGAACAAGGTTAATAAAAGAATAGGAGCGCAGAGCATACTTTACAATCTGTGCAAGCCAGCCGTTAAGGAGGGCAGGAGTTTGCTGTACACAAGTGATGGCACCTTCTCTACCAACCAGCCGCGTGCATTGTTGCAGTGGTTATTGGACCCTAAAAACACCCTGGACACTGGCAGGTGCCCAGGTAAGCCAGGTTCTGGCACCAGCCCTGAGGATACCCTATATTTACAGCTACCTGATGCAAAATGGTATCCCACCCCATTAATCTGTAGCTGTCCCACTGACCCTGTTCCGGATTTAAGGAATCTGTGTAGCTTTTTTGGTTCTCTGTTCTCTCTCTCCCCCTTTGCTTCCTTGTATAAGCAGCTCTCTGTATTTGGTTAGGCCCCCCATCTCTATAATATATTCCACTGCAAAGTCTATTAATAACATTACTGGTTGTGCACAGCACAGATGTCCTTCTCAGTTGAAGCTATTTCAGTACCAAGCTGGGATGGCATTCTCTTCAAGGGTTATTTACAGATGGAGCCATAAAGGAGCAGGGGCTGCAGAAAAAAGCAAAACAAAACATATTTTTAATGCTCTCCTGTCTAGACAAGTGATGCATTGTAATCCATAAGAGCGGGATGCTGGTAATGCTACAGCCTATTTTTGGCCTTTTCCTTGTTGCTCTTTCAAGCAGGAGGATGTTCAGAGCTGTGCAGATATGACAATAATTGTGCATGGAAAAGGGGCATAATGGAGACTATTCTACATCCAGGCAGTTACTGAATTTGGTGTAAAAGTCTGATCTTCATACTTTTAATATAATTATTAGGGATGAGCGAATCGATCCGGACGAACCCGGATTCGATCCGAATTTCAGGAAAAATTCGATTCAGATCGAATCCGAATTTCCCCGCGATTCGATCACTCGAAGTTTTCCTTTAACATCCATTCATTTACATTACAGGCATTCTAAGATGGCGGGCGGGACATGTCTGGACATGTATCCCGCGCCAGTGCAAGCTGGGGCAGTCACATGCAGCCTATCAGCAGCCAGCAAGCCCGGTGACGTCACACAGCGGTATTTAACGGCGGCCATCTTGCTTTTCCTCATTTCTCTATTGCATTCGTGACAGACAGAACGCTGTGTAGCTGAGGCACTTAGACAGGCAGGGACAGACAGGGACAGGCTGGAGACAGGCAGGAGACAGGCAGGAGACAGACAGGAGACAGACAGAAAGCCAGGGAAAGGTAGGAAAAACGGAGGCTGTGACAGGGAGATTTTTTTTTTTTCATCCAGCCTTTGTTAGTGTTTTCAGGCTGCTTATAGTAACTAACTGTGCATATATACTGAACTGATCTTAAGTCTGCTGTGAGGCATCCCATTCTGTGACTAAAGCAGCCTCTATTTAATAGCATAATAAACATTTGCACTTATTCTCATAGAAATCAGGCCTGATAAAGACACTTTTGCTGGGCATGCTCTCTGGTTTTTGTGGCACTGGCATCCCATTCTGTGACTAAAGCAGCCTCTATTTAATAGCATAATAAACATTTGCACTTATTCTCATAGAAATCAGGCCTGATAAAGACACTTTTGCTGGGCATGCTCTCTGGTTTTTGTGGCACTGGCATCCCATTCTGTGACTAAAGCAGCCTCTATTTAATAGCATAATAAACATTTGCACTTATTCTCATAGAAATCAGGCCTGATAAAGACACTTTTGCTGGGCATGCTCTCTGGTTTTTGTGGCACTGGCATCCCATTCTGTGACTAAAGCAGCCTCTATTTAATAGCATAATAAACATTTGCACTTATTCTCATAGAAATCAGGCCTGATAAAGACACTTTTGCTGGGCATGCTCTCTGGTTTTTGTGGCACTGGCATCCCATTCTGTGACTAAAGCAGCCTCTATTTAATAGCATAATAAACATTTGCACTTATTCTCATAGAAATCAGGCCTGATAAAGACACTTTTGCTGGGCATGCTCTCTGGTTTTTGTGGCACTGGCATCCCATTCTGTGACTAAAGCAGCCTCTATTTAATAGCATAATAAACATTTGCACTTATTCTCATAGAAATCAGGCCTGATAAAGACACTTTTGCTGGGCATGCTCTCTGGTTTTTGTGGCACTGGCATCCCATTCTGTGACTAAAGCAGCCTCTATTTAATAGCATAATAAACATTTGCACTTATTCTCATAGAAATCAGGCCTGATAAAGACACTTTTGCTGGGCATGCTCTCTGGTTTTTGTGGCACTGGCATCCCATTCTGTGACTAAAGCAGCCTCTATTTAATAGCATAATAAACATTTGCACTTATTCTCATAGAAATCAGGCCTGATAAAGACACTTTTGCTGGGCATGCTCTCTGGTTTTTGTGGCACTGGCATCCCATTCTGTGACTAAAGCAGCCTCTATTTAATAGCATAATAAACATTTGCACTTATTCTCATAGAAATCAGGCCTGATAAAGACACTTTTGCTGGGCATGCTCTCTGGTTTTTGTGGCACTGGCATCCCATTCTGTGACTAAAGCAGCCTCTATTTAATAGCATAATAAACATTTGCACTTATTCTCATAGAAATCAGGCCTGATAAAGACACTTTTGCTGGGCATGCTCTCTGGTTTTTGTGGCACTGGCATCCCATTCTGTGACTAAAGCAGCCTCTATTTAATAGCATAATAAACATTTGCACTTATTCTCATAGAAATCAGGCCTGATAAAGACACTTTTGCTGGGCATGCTCTCTGGTTTTTGTGGCACTGGCATCCCATTCTGTGACTAAAGCAGCCTCTATTTAATAGCATAATAAACATTTGCACTTATTCTCATAGAAATCAGGCCTGATAAAGACACTTTTGCTGGGCATGCTCTCTGGTTTTTGTGGCACTGGCATCCCATTCTGTGACTAAAGCAGCCTCTATTTAATAGCATAATAAACATTTGCACTTATTCTCATAGAAATCAGGCCTGATAAAGACACTTTTGCTGGGCATGCTCTCTGGTTTTTGTGGCACTGGCATCCCATTCTGTGACTAAAGCAGCCTCTATTTAATAGCATAATAAACATTTGCACTTATTCTCATAGAAATCAGGCCTGATAAAGACACTTTTGCTGGGCATGCTCTCTGGTTTTTGTGGCACTGGCATCCCATTCTGTGACTAAAGCAGCCTCTATTTAATAGCATAATAAACATTTGCACTTATTCTCATAGAAATCAGGCCTGATAAAGACACTTTTGCTGGGCATGCTCTCTGGTTTTTGTGGCACTGGCATCCCATTCTGTGACTAAAGCAGCCTCTATTTAATAGCATAATAAACATTTGCACTTATTCTCATAGAAATCAGGCCTGATAAAGACACTTTTGCTGGGCATGCTCTCTGGTTTTTGTGGCACTGGCATCCCATTCTGTGACTAAAGCAGCCTCTATTTAATAGCATAATAAACATTTGCACTTATTCTCATAGAAATCAGGCCTGATAAAGACACTTTTGCTGGGCATGCTCTCTGGTTTTTGTGGCACTGGCATCCCATTCTGTGACTAAAGCAGCCTCTATTTAATAGCATAATAAACATTTGCACTTATTCTCATAGAAATCAGGCCTGATAAAGACACTTTTGCTGGGCATGCTCTCTGGTTTTTGTGGCACTGGCATCCCATTCTGTGACTAAAGCAGCCTCTATTTAATAGCATAATAAACATTTGCACTTATTCTCATAGAAATCAGGCCTGATAAAGACACTTTTGCTGGGCATGCTCTCTGGTTTTTGTGGCACTGGCATCCCATTCTGTGACTAAAGCAGCCTCTATTTAATAGCATAATAAACATTTGCACTTATTCTCATAGAAATCAGGCCTGATAAAGACACTTTTGCTGGGCATGCTCTCTGGTTTTTGTGGCACTGGCATCCCATTCTGTGACTAAAGCAGCCTCTATTTAATAGCATAATAAACATTTGCACTTATTCTCATAGAAATCAGGCCTGATAAAGACACTTTTGCTGGGCATGCTCTCTGGTTTTTGTGGCACTGGCATCCCATTCTGTGACTAAAGCAGCCTCTATTTAATAGCATAATAAACATTTGCACTTATTCTCATAGAAATCAGGCCTGATAAAGACACTTTTGCTGGGCATGCTCTCTGGTTTTTGTGGCACTGGCATCCCATTCTGTGACTAAAGCAGCCTCTATTTAATAGCATAATAAACATTTGCACTTATTCTCATAGAAATCAGGCCTGATAAAGACACTTTTGCTGGGCATGCTCTCTGGTTTTTGTGGCACTGGCATCCCATTCTGTGACTAAAGCAGCCTCTATTTAATAGCATAATAAACATTTGCACTTATTCTCATAGAAATCAGGCCTGATAAAGACACTTTTGCTGGGCATGCTCTCTGGTTTTTGTGGCACTGGCATCCCATTCTGTGACTAAAGCAGCCTCTATTTAATAGCATAATAAACATTTGCACTTATTCTCATAGAAATCAGGCCTGATAAAGACACTTTTGCTGGGCATGCTCTCTGGTTTTTGTGGCACTGGCATCCCATTCTGTGACTAAAGCAGCCTCTATTTAATAGCATAATAAACATTTGCACTTATTCTCATAGAAATCAGGCCTGATAAAGACACTTTTGCTGGGCATGCTCTCTGGTTTTTGTGGCACTGGCATCCCATTCTGTGACTAAAGCAGCCTCTATTTAATAGCATAATAAACATTTGCACTTATTCTCATAGAAATCAGGCCTGATAAAGACACTTTTGCTGGGCATGCTCTCTGGTTTTTGTGGCACTGGCATCCCATTCTGTGACTAAAGCAGCCTCTATTTAATAGCATAATAAACATTTGCACTTATTCTCATAGAAATCAGGCCTGATAAAGACACTTTTGCTGGGCATGCTCTCTGGTTTTTGTGGCACTGGCATCCCATTCTGTGACTAAAGCAGCCTCTATTTAATAGCATAATAAACATTTGCACTTATTCTCATAGAAATCAGGCCTGATAAAGACACTTTTGCTGGGCATGCTCTCTGGTTTTTGTGGCACTGGCATCCCATTCTGTGACTAAAGCAGCCTCTATTTAATAGCATAATAAACATTTGCACTTATTCTCATAGAAATCAGGCCTGATAAAGACACTTTTGCTGGGCATGCTCTCTGGTTTTTGTGGCACTGGCATCCCATTCTGTGACTAAAGCAGCCTCTATTTAATAGCATAATAAACATTTGCACTTATTCTCATAGAAATCAGGCCTGATAAAGACACTTTTGCTGGGCATGCTCTCTGGTTTTTGTGGCACTGGCATCCCATTCTGTGACTAAAGCAGCCTCTATTTAATAGCATAATAAACATTTGCACTTATTCTCATAGAAATCAGGCCTGATAAAGACACTTTTGCTGGGCATGCTCTCTGGTTTTTGTGGCACTGGCATACCATTCTGTGACTAAAGCAGCCTCTATTTAATAGCATAATAAACATTTGCACTTATTCTCATAGAAATCAGGCCTGATAAAGACACTTTTGCTGGGCATGCTCTCTGGTTTTTGTGGCACTGGCATCCCATTCTGTGACTAAAGCAGCCTCTATTTAATAGCATAATAAACATTTGCACTTATTCTCATAGAAATCAGGCCTGATAAAGACACTTTTGCTGGGCATGCTCTCTGGTTTTTGTGGCACTGGCATCCCATTCTGTGACTAAAGCAGCCTCTATTTAATAGCATAATAAACATTTGCACTTATTCTCATAGAAATCAGGCCTGATAAAGACACTTTTGCTGGGCATGCTCTCTGGTTTTTGTGGCACTGGCATCCCATTCTGTGACTAAAGCAGCCTCTATTTAATAGCATAATAAACATTTGCACTTATTCTCATAGAAATCAGGCCTGATAAAGACACTTTTGCTGGGCATGCTCTCTGGTTTTTGTGGCACTGGCATCCCATTCTGTGACTAAAGCAGCCTCTATTTAATAGCATAATAAACATTTGCACTTATTCTCATAGAAATCAGGCCTGATAAAGACACTTTTGCTGGGCATGCTCTCTGGTTTTTGTGGCACTGGCATCCCATTCTGTGACTAAAGCAGCCTCTATTTAATAGCATAATAAACATTTGCACTTATTCTCATAGAAATCAGGCCTGATAAAGACACTTTTGCTGGGCATGCTCTCTGGTTTTTGTGGCACTGGCATCCCATTCTGTGACTAAAGCAGCCTCTATTTAATAGCATAATAAACATTTGCACTTATTCTCATAGAAATCAGGCCTGATAAAGACACTTTTGCTGGGCATGCTCTCTGGTTTTTGTGGCACTGGCATCCCATTCTGTGACTAAAGCAGCCTCTATTTAATAGCATAATAAACATTTGCACTTATTCTCATAGAAATCAGGCCTGATAAAGACACTTTTGCTGGGCATGCTCTCTGGTTTTTGTGGCACTGGCATCCCATTCTGTGACTAAAGCAGCCTCTATTTAATAGCATAATAAACATTTGCACTTATTCTCATAGAAATCAGGCCTGATAAAGACACTTTTGCTGGGCATGCTCTCTGGTTTTTGTGGCACTGGCATCCCATTCTGTGACTAAAGCAGCCTCTATTTAATAGCATAATAAACATTTGCACTTATTCTCATAGAAATCAGGCCTGATAAAGACACTTTTGCTGGGCATGCTCTCTGGTTTTTGTGGCACTGGCATCCCATTCTGTGACTAAAGCAGCCTCTATTTAATAGCATAATAAACATTTGCACTTATTCTCATAGAAATCAGGCCTGATAAAGACACTTTTGCTGGGCATGCTCTCTGGTTTTTGTGGCACTGGCATCCCATTCTGTGACTAAAGCAGCCTCTATTTAATAGCATAATAAACATTTGCACTTATTCTCATAGAAATCAGGCCTGATAAAGACACTTTTGCTGTGCATGCTCTCTGGTTTTTGTGGCACTGGCATCCCATTCTGTGACTAAAGCAGCCTCTATTTAATAGCATAATAAACATTTGCACTTATTCTCATAGAAATCAGGCCTGATAAAGACACTTTTGCTGGGCATGCTCTCTGGTTTTTGTGGCACTGGCATCCCATTCTGTGACTAAAGCAGCCTCTATTTAATAGCATAATAAACATTTGCACTTATTCTCATAGAAATCAGGCCTGATAAAGACACTTTTGCTGGGCATGCTCTCTGGTTTTTGTGGCACTGGCATCCCATTCTGTGACTAAAGCAGCCTCTATTTAATAGCATAATAAACATTTGCACTTATTCTCATAGAAATCAGGCCTGATAAAGACACTTTTGCTGTGCATGCTCTCTGGTTTTTGTGGCACTGGCATCCCATTCTGTGACTAAAGCAGCCTCTATTTAATAGCATAATAAACATTTGCACTTATTCTCATAGAAATCAGGCCTGATAAAGACACTTTTGCTGGGCATGCTCTCTGGTTTTTGTGGCACTGGCATCCCATTCTGTGACTAAAGCAGCCTCTATTTAATAGCATAATAAACATTTGCACTTATTCTCATAGAAATCAGGCCTGATAAAGACACTTTTGCTGTGCATGCTCTCTGGTTTTTGTGGCACTGGCATCCCATTCTGTGACTAAAGCAGCCTCTATTTAATAGCATAATAAACATTTGCACTTATTCTCATAGAAATCAGGCCTGATAAAGACACTTTTGCTGGCCAAAGCCCTACTGGACCCTGCCAGGTCGATTCCTGCCCGGGGCATCCCATTCTGTGACTACAGCAGCCTCTGTTTAAGACCATATAAGCATTTGCTCTTATCATATTTGAAATTAGCCTGATAAAGACACTTTTGCTGGCCAAAGCCCTACTGGACCCTGCCAGGTCCATTCCTGCCCAGGGCATCCCATTCTGTGACTAAAGCAGCCTCTGTTTAAGACCATATAAGCATTTGCTCTTATTATATTTATATTATAAGACACTTTTGCTGGGCATAGGCTTACTGCTGCCTGCCAGGTGCACTTCTGTTGAGGCATCCCATTCTGTAACATAGCATACCCCTCTTTATTTACACTAAGCAGCTCTCTTATTTACACTAAGCAGGCCTGTTGGAGGCTGAGTGTTACTGCTCACTTTTGGTGTGCATTATATTCTGTTTTATATAGACCCACTGCTGCCTGGGGGTTCTTAAAATATCACCTACTACCACGCCAGTTAGACTATGTCGGGCAGACAAGTGCCTGGAAGTGAAAAGAGGAGTGGCAGAGGCCAAGATTCCGCAGGCAGAGCTCGCATCAGACTGGGGGCCAGTAGCAGCAGGAGTCACGCTGAGAGACCTAATCTGCCAGTATCTGCTAGCGGTCGGGTCTCCACCAGTAACGCATCTGCCGTGGTAGATTGGCTGACGCGCTCATCAACAACATCATCACAACTTACATCTGAGACCCCCAGTCTAGGGTCGGTAGGTTCCTCTGACACAACCCTGAGTTGGCATGCCCCGAGAGCAGTCCCTGTCCTCCCATTGCCTCTGTCCTACGCCGTTCCCTCCCCCAGCGACGTATCCTATGCTTTGGGTTCAGCTCCACTCTTTAGTGAGGAGGACGATCAGATACAGGAGGACAGTCAGCAGCTACTGCCCAGCCAAGAAATGGAGGTGGCTTCTTTAGCTAGGCAGACAAATAGTGATGTGGACAGTGTCGTGGGTGCTGCGAGCGTTCCAGCTCCTGCGCCAGACACTGTTGACGAATCCACGAACATCAGTGACGTACAGCCACAACCCGGTGATGATGATGATGATGACGATGAAGCCGATCGCACTTGGGAGCCGGGTGATGAAGGGGCTTCATCGTCATCATCAGGAGAAGAGGGGCGCAGGTTGCCCCGGAGTCAGCAAGGTGGTAGCAGTCAGCATGGGGGCACAATTCCAAAGGCTGGAGCCGGCCGGGGCCGGGGCCGGGGTAGAGCACCTGCTGTGCGGCAGTCTACCTTATCGGGAGGTAGTGGAGCAGGGGTTCCTGGAGTTGGCAACAGCAGCAGTGAATCAGTGAGGCCAGGGGGTGGGAAAAGTAGCTACTCGGCAGTGTGGCAGTTTTTCCTGAGGCATCCGCAGGAGGGTAACATGGCCACATGCAAGATATGTAGGCAAAAGGTGAAGCGTGGCCAGGGTCCAAATGTTGGCACCACGGCCCTGCGTCAACATATGATGCGTCACCATAAAACGACCTGGGAGAACCGAGGCTCCCAAGGGGTGGTCCAGTCTGCTTCCTCACCAAGTGAGCTCCCAATTTCTGCCAGCCAAGGCTCCAGCACCTCAGCCGAAGGCAGCTGTGCGTCACACCCATCCTCTGTCGCTCCTGCTCCTCCTCCTCCTCCTCCAAGTCATGCATCCCGCCAGCAATCCATCAGCGAAGCCATGTCCAAGAGACAGCAGTATGCGCCCACTCATCCTACGGCGCAGAAGCTGAATGTGCTCCTGTCCAAGTTGCTGGTGCTGCAGTCGCTCCCTTTTCAGGTGGTGGAATCTGCACCTTTCAGAGAACTGATGGCTTGTGCCGAGCCGAGGTGGAGAGTCCCAAGCCGTCATTTCTTTGCCAAGAAGGCAGTACCAGCGCTGCACACTTTTGTTGAACAGAAGGTGGGCCAGTCCTTGAGCCTGTCGGTGTGTAGCAAAATACATGGCAGCGCCGACATCTGGAGCTGTAACTACGGTCAGGGGCAGTACATGTCGTTTACGGCCCACTGGGTGAATGTGGTCCCTTTGCAGCAGCAACTTGGACAGGTCACGCCGCTTCGGCCTCCGCGCTCTCTGCCCATTGGGCCTGTGACACCGTGCGACTCGGCCTCCTCATCCTCCGCCATCTCCTCACCCTCCACTGTAGGCTCAAGTCTCAGTGCCCCTCCAGTCTACCATGTGTGCAGGGCACGGAGGTGTCACGCAGTGCTTCACATGGTTTGTCTTGGCGAACGGAGTCACACAGGGGAGGAACTGCTTAAATGTATTCATCAGGAAATCCAAACATGGCTTACTCCGAGAAAACTTAAAATGGGAATCATGGTTACCGACAATGGGAAGAACATTTTGTCTGCGCTGCGCCAAGGAAGCCTGACCCATGCCCCCTGCATGGCTCACGTCTTCAATCTGGTTGTCAAGCGGTTTCTGAAGTGTTCCCCCCATCTGCAGGACATCCTAACAACTTCACGGAAACTTTGCATGCACTTCAGCCACTCCTACACCGCCAAACACACCCTTCTTGAGCTACAGCGTCAGAATGGTATCCCCCAACATAGTCTGATTTGCGATGTTTCCACCCGTTGGAATTCCACCCTTCACATGTTGGACCGATTATATGAACAGAGAAAAGCCATCACGGATTTCCTGATGATCCAAGCAGATAGGGGGACTCCCCTGTGTAACTTCAATGTCAACCAGTGGCAGCTCATACGTGACACCTGCCGTTTGCTCAGGCCCTTTGAGGAAGCCACTTTATTTGTCAGTCGGCAGGATTACGGGATGAACGACGTGATTCCACTGCTTCATGTACTACAGCACATGTTGGAAACCATGGCTGGTCAGGGCACTGGAGACATGGCGTTTACATCTTACGGCCACATGAACCCCGTTGGAGCTGAACTGGAGGAGGAGGAGGAGGAAGAGGAGGAGGAGGAGTTGCCCAGCGAAACACAGTTTAGGCTTGGCGAAATGGCTGGTTTATCTAGTCAGCGGACAGGAGAGGAGGAGCAGGAGCAGCCAGAGGAGCTAGAGGTTTTTGAGGAAGGAGAGACAGAGGACCCGGGCACACCGTGGCAGTATGCAGTGGAGATGGAGACAGGTAGTCCATCCGAGTCACTTGCGCAAATGGCACGAAGCATGCTCACATGCTTGCGTAGTGACCCCAGAATTGTTTCCATCTGTCGGCGGGATGACTTCTGGCTGTCCACCTTATTGGACCCTCGCTTCCGGCACAAAATGGGGGCATTTTTTAAACCCACCGAGAGGGAGGACAAATTCAACTACTACAAAGACATTCTACGTAGGCAGTTGGCCGATGCCTATCTGCGCCATGGTCCATACTCTCGCAGGTCTGACTCGAGGGGACCTCTGCGCTCACCTTCCACTGCCATGGCCGCTGGGGGGGTTGGCAGCAGCAGCAGCAGAAGCTCCATCAGCAGCAGCAGCCTCAGTCTTCAGTCGCTAATGAGTAGCTTTCTACACCCGCATAGTGAGGCTACTCATGAGCAGCAGGAAGACCTGGAGCAGGACCTGAACCAGCAGGTCATGTCATACTTTGACATGACCATGCCAACACACCTTGAGGATCCGCTGGACTTCTGGGCAGCCAAACTTGATTTGTGGCCGCAACTAGCAGAGTTTGCCCTGGAAAAGCTGTCCTGCCCGGCAAGTAGCGTGCCATCTGAGCGGGTGTTTAGTGCGGCGGGGGCCATAGTTACGGCGAGGAGAACTCGTCTGTCAACTAAAAATGTGGAGAGACTCACCTTTGTCAAAATGAATCAGGGATGGATCAGCCAGGATTTCCACCCACCAATGCCTGATGCATGCGACTAGATTCAGCATGGTGCCACGTTTTACACTTTACAAATGGTGCAAAACATATTTATGTCTTTAGGCCATTTTTTGGGCTCCTGCTGCTGCTACTGCCAACTTCTGCCAACTCCAGGGTGTGATTCATCCAATTTTTGGGCTCCTGAAGCCAACTCCAGTGTATATTTGGGCTCCTGCTGCTGCTACTGCCAACTTCTGCCAACTCCAGGGTGTGATTCATCCAATTTTTGGGCTCCTGAAGCCAACTCCAGTGTATATTTGGGCTCCTGCTGCTACTACTGTCAACTCCTGCCAACTCCAGGGTGTGATTCATCCAATTTTTGGGCTCCTGAGGCCAACTCCAGTGTATATTTGGGCTCCTGCTGCTGCTACTGTCAACTCCTGCCAACTCCAGGGTGTGATTCATCCAATTTTTGGGCTCCTGAAGCCAACTCCAGTGTATATTTGGGCTCCTGCTGCTGCTACTGCCAACTTCTGCCAACTCCAGGGTGTGATTCATCCAATTTTTGGGCTCCTGAAGCCAACTCCAGTGTATATTTGGGCTCCTGCTGCTACTACTGCCAACTTCTGCCAACTCCAGGGTGTGATTCATCCAATTTTTGGGCTCCTGAAGCCAACTCCAGTGTATATTTGGGCTCCTGCTGCTGCTGCTGCTGCCAACTTCTGCCAACTCCAGGGTGTGATTCATCCAATTTTTGGGCTCCTGAAGCCAACTCCAGTGTATATTTGGGCTCCTGCTGCTGCTACTGTCAACTCCTGCCAACTCCAGGGTGTGATTCATCCAATTTTTGGGCTCCTGAAGCCAACTCCAGTGTATATTTGGGCTCCTGCTGCTGCTGCCAACTTCTGCCAACTCCAGGGTGTGATTCATCCAATTTTTGGGCTCCTGAAGCCAACTCCAGTGTATATTTGGGCTCCTGCTGCTGCTACTGTCAACTCCTGCCAACTCCAGGGTGTGATTCATCCAATTTTTGGGCTCCTGAGGCCAACTCCAGTGTATATTTGGGCTCCTGCTGCTGCTACTGTCAACTCCTGCCAACTCCAGGGTGTGATTCATCCAATTTTTGGGCTCCTGAAGCCAACTCCAGTGTATATTTGGGCTCCTGCTGCTGCTGCTGCTGCCAACTTCTGCCAACTCCAGGGTGTGATTCATCCAATTTTTGGGCTCCTGAAGCCAACTCCAGTGTATATTTGGGCTCCTGCTGCTGCTACTGTCAACTCCTGCCAACTCCAGGGTGTGATTCATCCAATTTTTGGGCTCCTGAAGCCAACTCCAGTGTATATTTGGGCTCCTGCTGCTGCTACTGCCAACTTCTGCCAACTCCAGGGTGTGATTCATCCAATTTTTGGGCTCCTGAAGCCAACTCCAGTGTATATTTGGGCTCCTGCTGCTACTACTGCCAACTTCTGCCAACTCCAGGGTGTGATTCATCCAATTTTTGGGCTCCTGAGGCCAACTCCAGTGTATATTTGGGCTCCTGCTCCTGCTGCTGCCAACTTCTGCCAACTCCAGGGTGTGATTCATCCAATTTTTGGGCTCCTGAAGCCAACTCCAGTGTATATTTGGGCTCCTGCTGCTGCTGCTGCCAACTTCTGCCAACTCCAGGGTGTGATTCATCCAATTTTTGGGCTCCTGAGGCCAACTCCAGTGTATATTTGGGCTCCTTCTGCCCCTCATAGTGATGCCACTTCAACTCTCTGCAATTGTGCCGCTCTGCGATTCTATTAGCGATGCCTCTGATCTGCATGTGATATTTCTTCAAAGTATTATTTAACAAACCCAGCACGCATCCTGTGCGTGTTACAGCAAGGCTGAATGGTTTACAACCCTATTGAGGCTGTAGGAGGCTCAGAAATAGCCGTTTTTAATAGCGATTCGTCGCGAATTTATTCGGGTCGAAACGATTTTTGTCGGAAAATTCGGCGAATCAGTCGAATCGAATTTTTCAAAAGTTCGCTCATCTCTAATAATTATTATAATTATTATTCCTTCATCAAGAGCAGGCTGGCCATAGGGAGGCCCTGGATAATTCCAAGTGGGCTGCATTTCTTCTGGGCTGACTGTGCTGCTAGCACCCCCATCTAATCCTTGCCTTCCTCTTCCCCCCCAGCCCCACTTTACCCCAGAAACCAAGTCCCAGCACATGTACTGTCCCCATCTCTTTAACCTTTAGCATTATGACTGTGTGGGTCCATGCCCATCCTTGCAACAAAATCTGTCCCTACAATGCTAAAGCTTCAGTACTATTCAATTAAAGGTAAACTCCCTTTATTATATTGTTGAATTCTGCCTTTTCGTTTTCCTCTCCTGGAATTTAAAATATACACTTATGTTAGGATTGTGTTCCCAAACCTGTGATTTACTTATCAGCATGTTGTTTCCAAGTTTCTTATATTCCTGTGACTCCTGTGTGTTGCTGTATAGGTTCCGACTACAAATCCCAAACCACAGATTAGCTCATCAAGAGCTGTTGCTTAACCCTTTAAATGCCAGCTTTGTAAATTTCACATACCTGCCTTGCCAACTGTTAAGTCCTAGTTATAGTAACATAGTATGTAAGGCTATATAAAGAGTTAGTCCATCCAGTTGAGCCTGTTTATCTCTTTCCAGTGGTCTAGTAGCCATAGCTGGAAATGTTATTACATGCCAGGAAAGCATCCACGGCACATTTGAAAGTTTTTACTGTATCCTTCATTACTACCTCCTCTGGCAGGAGTTCCATAGTCTCCCTGCTCTTACAGAGAAGAATCCCCTCCTATGTCGGTGGAGAAAGCACCTTTCCTCTAACCTTAGTGGATGCCCTCGGATTATGGTTACACTCCGGGGTATAAATTGATTGTGGGACAGATCTTTTTATTAACCCTGAATATATTTATACATAGTTATTAGATCACCCCTTGCATCTTTTTTCTAAACTAAATAAACCTAACTTTGACAATCTTTCAGGGTACTCTAGTCCCCGCACTCCTTTTATTAACTTCATTGCCCTTTTTTGAACGCGCTCCAGTTCTGATATGTCCTTCTTAAGCACAGGTGCCCAGAACTGTACACAGTACTCCATATGGGGTCTGACTATTGACTTGTACAGGGGCAAAATGATGCTCTGGTCATGGGCACCCATTTGCCCCTCTTGATGCACCCCATGACCCTGTTTACGTTGGTAGCTGCTGCCTGGCATTGTTATGTAAAATTCACTTCCTGACATTTTTACCCTGTAAAAAAAAAGTATGCTCACCACTGTGTGGGATCGATCCGACTGTGTTTTCTCTTCACCCGGGGGAACCTCTGATCCCCTCTTACGCTCTTTTGGCTTCAGCAGAGGCCCCATCTGCTTCTGGCGGTGCTGCCACTGGCCCTGCCTTCTGTAGGAGGACCTCTTCCTTTCATGTTTTATCAATAAATTGATTTTGTTACTCTGCAGAAGAACTTTCTAGCTTACACAAGGAGAGGGCTCTATGCTTGGGGTGGCACAGAATGCTTTAAGGCAGACCCATACCCTTCATTTGCCTGGATATGTGTGCTGTGGTTTCAATTCCCCAGCACAGTAGAGCTGCAATGGTGAGTAAGCCAAATTCAAGGTGCTAGTGGGTCCCCCCATTGAAGGAGGACCTTTAGGGAACCAATGAGAAGCTTGCTCCATAAAAAAGACCATAAACATGACAATGTATTCACCTTTCTGTTGTATAGGCATAGAGTTATTCCCTGGCTGGTAACCTACACTCTTATGCTGATTAAAGCAGACCTCCAGTCAAAAAATGTAGTAGATTGGTCCCCTAAACCTCCCCGCAGATGATCAGCAGCCTGTGCCATTTGAGAGGGCTTAACCCCATTCAGATATTGTGGAATAGCTGTGCTCCTAAACTACATGGGAGGGGCCATCTTACTACACACCTCACGGTCTTGTTTATGAAGGGGAAGCTGTGCCGGCAGCAATTCACACCAAATTGAGAGAGATATTTGTCTCAGAAACATGGGGAAGCTTGCCTGTCACTTTACACAGTAATAAAGCTGCTGGAGGAATTCTGTGTGAGAAGGGAGCTGTTACATTGTTTCTTCATGTTATGTCAATAGTGTGGCAGCTGCAGAGCATTTATACAGTGTAATCAAAGCTTCTAAAATGTATCTAGGTATCTAAAATGTATTGGCTGTATGTATCTTAGAGAGCAGCTGGCAGCACATCAAATAGCACAGGCCACTAATTGCCAGGGGATTAAGGGGAGCAATTTACAAATCTTTATTTTTTTGACTGGAGGTCTGTTTTATTACTAAAAAGACCATTATTGCATACAAATGGTTCAATAATAAAAATCCAAATAAGGACGCAAGATAGCAAGAAAAGGGTTTACTTATACAACTTCATTAGAGATGAGCGAGCTGGTTCATCAGAACCAGAACTGTAGTTCGTTCCGAATTTCAGGAAAAAACTAAATTCAGGACAAAACCTAATTTTTGGGGGTTCGTACTGACCGAATTTTCCCTGAAATTCACTGTCATTGACCTGCAACTTGCCCCCCCATCGCTCTGGTCCAGTGGACAGCAGCTGGTGGCAGGCACTGACAGTGCAGCCACCCCCCTCCCCCGGTGCTGTGTGTATTGCCCAGCAGGGGAGGAGTGGGGAAACCGGCTGTACTGCCAGCTGTGCAAGCCAACTTGCGCCCGCAGCCAGCCGCTAGACCAGAACAACGGGGAAGCCGGCATGTAAGTAAGTAACTGTGCAATACACACGGTGTGAGCGGGGGGGGGGGGCTGCTGCACTGTCAGCTGTGTAAGTCAGCTTCCACCGCGCACACTGGATCCAAGCTTGGTGCTGGAATGGGGATGGTGGTGAGTGTTTTTTTTTTCTTTTCTCTGAGGTGCAGCCCAACCCACCACCCGAGGTACCAGCACATCCACACGCCGCCACAACCTGGGCAGGGGAAGCCCACTGCCTCAGAAGCGGAGCAGGAGAAGCTAGCACCCCCATCTGCTAGCTGGAGCCAGGGGAGGAAAGTCCGCCACCCAAAAAGCTGGGCAGGGGACGTCTGTAGCCTCATCTGCAGCCTGAGAAGCCCAGTGGAGGAAGCCGACACCCCCTCCCACCACCTGGAACAGGTGAGTTTTTTAAACCTTAGAGGTGAGTGATTCTCAAAGGTTCAATTTGGACGAACCCAAATTCAAATTTTTAGGAAGTTCGCTCATCTCTAACCTTCATCAAAAAAAGTCCAGAAAAGCCTATTTCTTTCTTCTAATGGAAGGAAGAAGAATCAGGGGTGACTGGTTTTGAATGTACCATGCTGCTTTTGCAGGGCAGATCTGCTCATCTTGAATGACATGTCCCCCTAAGCCAGTCTGTGTTGGTATAACAGCTTGCTGCAATTAAATTCTGATGTGTGTAGATGCTTTTAATCATCATGCAATGCTTAGGGCAGATATTTGTGTGTATAAAGCTGCCCCCCTCAGGCTGGCTCAGGAGCATTGGAAATAAGCAGATCACCCCTGTAAAAGTGGAATGGTACAATCCAAAACCTGTCAGGCCTGGATTTTATTCCTACCGGGGAAGTAAACCACTACGTAACTTCTCTTCTCATTATCTAGCTAATTTAAACCTAAACTGAGTTTAATTAAACTGGACCAACAGCCTGGCATAGTTGGAAAACAAAGGTAGTGGCCATTTGGAGCTTCCTCTCCCAGTATCTCAGCCATGCTGCTGCCTGGATTCAACTGACAATGCACAGTAACAGAAAGCCCAGCAGCACTTCCAGTTTGCAGGTGGCCTGTAAATGCATTAGCCGCCATTTTGTTTTTAAAATTGACCACACTAAGATTTAGAAAAAAGTTAATGAATTTTGATGTGCTGGGGTGTCCTGGGGAAGGATGCATATGAGCACTGTTTGTTATTTTGGTCTGGATTAAGCCATTTTTGACTGTTGGTCCACTTTAAATACATACTGACTATCCAGGGTACAGGGTAAAGGAAAAAGTCAGTCTTTTTGCTTTTCAAATGACTTAGCTTCTCTTAAACTGGCAATTTGTATTTTTTGTATTGTATTTGTAGTATTTTTAACTTTATCAACTTTTTTTAAATCTGTCCAAAGACATACAGTACAAAGATACAAAGACATAATTGGATTGAGTCACTGAAGTGCTTCTCGCTATCCTGTGTGCATGAGGTTCCTTCCGCAGACAGCCTTGGCTTTTTTACAAGAACACATTAGTGTTCTGATAAGTCTTCTCAATTTTTGCCAAGCCGTGTCTGCCAAAGCGATCTGTGTGGGCCGACTGCCCACAATTGATGTAGCAATCATCTGATGTATGTGGTTATCTTCACAAACTAAAATGGATTTATCCGCCTAAATCTGCTCTGTCAGACGAAATTTTGAAAACCTGGAACTATTAATAGGTTTTCAATCAATATTAAAAAGAAAAGAGTGATTTCTTAAAACAGAATGTAGCTGTTTGGTGCATACCAACAGAATTACCCATCGTTCCTAGTCAGTGGGTGGAGCCATGTACTTCATTTTACCATTGTGATTGCCCTTAAACTGCTAAGACAATGCTGAAAGCTGCCTTTTATATTTCACAGGGCCATAATTCTTACACTTGTTCCAGGCTTAAGGCCCTTTACAGCACAAGATAAGTTCATGGCTTTGTAGAGAGATGCTGGGGTGAGATAACCTTCCAGGGGCTGGCTTGATGACTTGATGAATAGGGTCAAAAAAGACCAAGAGGCCCAGTATATAAAGGTGCTGTACTGAAAAAGAAAGTATTTGCATGGTGTATAGTGATCAAGAACAGAATCACCCATCATTCCTAGCCAGCAATCAAAATACCTGCGTTATGCCCGATTCATCACTATCCACATTTCAGAATGTGCCTGTCTTATAATTTCTGAGATGCTCAGAATGGCAGATAAGCAGGAGCCAGCTTATCATGGTTGGGGCCCCATGTAAACTTGTGTCTGGGGGCCTGAATCAAAAACTTTATTTGTATAAGCAGCAAGATGCAGCCGTTTCTAACGTGGGTTCTGCAGAGCTGGGGGCCCCCTGACGGGGGGTTCCATGCAATAGCATGGGTTGCGTTATACCTGCATTCTTTTTTCCTTTAAAATAATAGTCCAGTCAATTAACTGAAGGGTGGTTGTCTGGAATCCACCTACTTAGTGGAACGTCAGATTAAGTCCCTTGTGCCACCCTTGTGCAGGTGCGTGCTGCTCAGGATCTCCTGTCTTGCATTCCATTCTTTCCATTCTGGGTGTAGTCGCCTGGCTGGTCCAGAAGAAAAGTTTCCGCTGCATTGAGCTGCCAGCGGCTTTGCTTGGTGGCTTATGTGCAGTGACATCTCTGCACCCATCACTGTAGCGTTGCTGATGGTGGCTTTGCTGCTCTAGACTCTCCGTCCTGCCTTGTGGTGGCTTTGGCAACAGGTTTGCAAAAATTAGAAAAAGTGCTTTCCTAGGCGTGGGGGGCCCCCACTGCCACTGATAGCTTTGTTGCTAGCCACGTGGTCCATCAGGCCAAATACTGAAAAACCTCCTGGACCAGACCATAACCCAAAGGTTGGTGGAGGCCCCATTTGCAGGGCAAGTGGTGGAGGCCCTGGGGCCCACCTCATAATCCGGCCCTGTTAATAGGAGATATTTGCATGGCATCTTTGCTGGTTCTAACACAGGAAGCAATGTTGCTTGACAACTGCCGAGTGTGTATCACAGGAAGCACTTATTACTTTTTTTTTTTTTTTTAAATTCTTTATTTAAAGATTTTTCCATATAACAGACATAAAGGAATTACAATGCACCATACAATACAATACAATGCACAATAGGGTAAGGGGGGAGGGGCAGGTGGGTGCGGGCAAGTGTGGGGAGGGACGGGGCAGCAGCTAAATCACCCATATGGTGCGCAGGTCCACAGGCACGCACAACAACACTGCTTAGAGGCCGCCAAGCACGGCCGCTCTTTTTGGGCATAGAACGGCCTCGTCTGTGCACACGGTGTCAACTTCACTCACCACGTGTCGTCTACTGGGCCTCCCGGAATTATGGTAAAGACCCATCACCAGGGGGATCAGGAGTAGAAAGGGGGGGAGCAGGGAAGGATCCCAAGTACTACACGCCAGAGTAACAACGTAATATTAACTCAGTGATTCCCTGGCTCCTTGAATAGCTGCTTAAACTCCTCAGACTCCTGGTAGATTAGCCAGGGCGTCCACGTTCTCCTATACTGTTCGTCCCTATCGTGCATAGAGAGCGTGAGATCCTCCATCTCCGCGATGCATGAAACCTCCGAGGCCCAGTCCCTCACCGTGGGGGGTCTTTTTTGCTTCCAAAATCTTGGAATCGCTAGTTTAGCTGCATTCAACAAATGGACCCGCAATGATTTCTTATACTTGCTTACGGAGAGATTCGTCGAGTGCAGCAGAACCTGAGCTGGGTCAGTGAGGACCTGGCCCCCCGTAAGCTGAGAGACCACGGCCAGCACACCCTCCCAGTATTCACGGATCTTGGGACAGGACCACAGGATGTGTAACAGGGTACCCCGCTCGAGCCCACATCTCCAGCAGTAGGGATCCACCGAGGCACACATTTTATTAAGCCTGTCAGGGGTATAGTACCATCTGGTCAGAACCTTATAGTTAGACTCCTGTACTCTCGTGGCTATCGAGGATCTGTGGGCCAGAGATGCAATCTTCTCTCTCTGCTTCTTATCTAACTCTGTTCCTAAGTCGACCTCCCACTCCCTCCAGAACGCCGGGGGGTTCTCCCCCTCTCCTGCCAATAACGAGTACAGTTTGGAGGTCAGATGGTCGTTTGGCACCTCACCCAGGCAAATCCTCTCAAGTTCAGAGTGGGACCTGCACTTGTCCTTCTTAAATCCCTGTCCCGCTACAAAAGATTGCAACCTAACCAGGGTCCAAGGGTCCAGGTTCGCATTCTCCCATCTAGCTCTCAAGTCTGACAACGGCGTCCAACCACTCTTCGTAATTAAGTCTCCTGCCCTCAGTTGGGTCAGTCCCCCCCACTCCCTAAGGTCTGCTTTGGATGGTCCAGGGGCCAGTAGTGGGTTAGTGATTATAGGCACCATGGGGGATGGCCACGGAGAGATCTCCGAGTAAGATCTGTACTTCCCGAAAACCCATAATGTTGCTGCGATAGTCGGGTGTCTTTTTAGGCCCGGAGGTGGGACCCCTCTGCCCCAAAGCGAGACATCCGCTGGGGCAGGGGTCACAGCGCGTTCCATTTGAACCCATCTCTTCGTGTCCCGACATGTCGCCCACTCGCAAACTCTCTGCAGATGTGAGGCCGCCCAATAGAGCTTGATGTCTGGCAGGGACATGCCCCCCTGGATCTTGGGTCTGCAAAGCGTGCGCCTCCCAATTCTCGCGCGCTTCTTGTTCCATACGAAGCTCAAGAGGGACCTGCTGAGATCATCAAAGAAACCCGCAGGGATCCGAACCGGCAGGGCCTGGAACAAGTATAGCAGTCTGGGCAATATTGTCATCTTAATTATGTTCACCCTTCCCATCCAGGAGAATGTGGGGAGGTCCCACCTCTCCAGGTCTGCTCTGATTCTTCTGGCCAAGGGGAGGAAATTCAGGGACACTATGTTGTACAGGGAGCATGGCAACTGGGTTCCCAGATATGTCAATGAAGCCTTGGCCCACTTAAAGGGGAAGGACTGCCGTAGGGTCCGAACCAGGTCCCCATGAAGGGAGACATTCATGGCCTCAGATTTATCAAAATTAATTTTTAGGTATGAGAGCCTCCCGTAGATCTCGAATTCCCTCATCAGGACGGGGATGGCAACGGATGGGTTAGTGATGAAAAAGAGCAGGTCGTCTGCGTAGGCGGCGACCTTGTGCGTGCTCTCACCGGAGTCAAGTCCCCGAATGTCATCTTTATTTCTAATTGTACACAGGAACGGCTCGAGTGACAGCGCAAAGAGGAGGGGTGAGAGGGGGCAGCCCTGGCGGGTCCCATTCCCGATCCACACCGGGTCAGAGAGGTGGCCATTGATTCTTATTCGGGCCGAGGGAGTGGTATAAAGTGCCTCTATCAGCAATCTCATGTTAACCCCTAACCCGATGAACCGAAGAGACTCTCTCAGGAAGGGCCAGCTCACCCTGTCAAAAGCCTTCTCGGCATCGGTGGAGAGGAGCATCAGGGGGGTCCCCGAGGATTTGGCCGCATGGATAACATTAATGGCCCGGATGACGTTGTCTCTGGCCTCTCTACGGAGTACAAACCCAGTCTGATCTAGGTGCACAAGGTGAGGGATCAGAGGTGCCAGCCTATTTGCCAGGATTTTAGCATAAAGCTTCATATCCGCGTTGAGCAGGGAGATGGGTCTGTAACTTTTACAGGCTAGCGGGTCTTTACCCGACTTATGTATGACCGTGATATGAGCTTCCAATTCCCTGCTAGAGAAAGCTCCCGGGTTCCCCTCATCCAATATTGTGTTCCAGGCCCTTACCAACCGCGGGCCCAGCACGGCCTCGAAGGTTTTGTAGTACCGGGACGTAAATCCGTCCGGCCCCGGTGCCCTGCCCGTTGGTGTTTGTTTAAGGGCCTCGGCCAGCTCTCCCGCACCAATTGGGGCCTCCATCAAGGCCGCGGCCTCCTCTGAGATCTTAGGCATCTTAGAGTCCTCCAGATATTGCCTAATTCTCTCTACCTGCCTCACTCCCGGCGTGTCTCCACGCAACCCGTAGAGACCCGCGTAATAGTTCCTGAATGTGGCCGCTATCGACTCAGAGGTATGCTGTCGCTGTTGAGAGTCGTTCATAATTTCCGATATAAAGTTCTGGGCCTGCTGCTGTTTCAGGGCTCTCGCAAGGAGAGCGCTGTTTTTGTTGCCAAACTCATAGTATCTCCTTTTACATTTCCTGATTACGTGTTTGGCTTTTTGTCTTAGTAAGGCGTTGAGAGCCACTCTGGCTTGCGTAAGCTCGCCGAGTACACTCGCCGCCTCAGTCCGTTTGTGGGATAGCTCCAGGGTATTGACCCTCTCCGTCAGTCTCGCCAACAAAGCTGTGTTCTCCCTCTTTAATCGCGAGGCGTGGCTGATTAAAATGCCCCGAATAACGCTTTTGTGGGCCTCCCAGAGGGTCAGGGGCGAAACCTCCCCGTTATCGTTCTCATTAAAGTATGAGGTAATACCATCCCTGACGGCCTGCAGCACCACCGAGTTCTGCAGCAGGGATTCGTTCAGCCTCCACGTAAAGGGGGAGAAGGGCCTGTCTGCCAGATCCAGATCCAGGTAGACTGGGGCATGGTCCGAGAATGAGGTGGGGTAAATGCCGTCACCTGACACTCGCTCCAGCATGCTATGTGAGACCCAAAGATAGTCAATCCTGGAGTAAGTCCCGTGGACCTTCGAATAGAATGAGTAGTCCCTGGCAGTGGGGTTTCTAATTCGCCACACGTCCACCAGCTGCAGGCTATGCAGCCTCTTCCTCAGGGAGCGCAATGCCGGTTGGGTAATCGACGACCTCCCCGCTGAAGTATCGATGAGAGGGTCAATTGGCAAGTTAAAATCACCGCCGAGGATCAGTTCGCCCTCAGCAAATTTTTCCACTTTATCCAGTGTCTGCTTGAGGAACTGAACCTGTCCCTGGTTGGGCGCGTAAATCGAGATCAGGGTGTATCGTTTCCGATTAATCGTACCCTTGACCATGACCACTCTCCCCGAGTCGTCAGCCCAGGTGTCCAGCAATGTAAATGGGGTGTCTCTAGCTAACAAGATAGCCGTCCCCTTTCTCTTGCCCTCCGAGGCGCAGCTGGTGAAGACGTGTGGGAAAAATCTACTATTCAATCTTGGGGAAGCCCCTCTTTTAAAGTGAGTCTCCTGGATAAAGACTATTTTCGCCCTATATCTCTTCAGTTCTTGCCACAATATTGTTCTTTTTTCTGGCGTGTTAAGGCCCTTCACGTTAAGGGACACCACCTTCAGCGGGCCCATACTGTTCGAGTGCCCGTAGACCGCGCCCAGGAGAAAGTGGCAATAGGAGGTTGCTGCTAAACCTTCCGGGGTTTTGAGTGGTCGGGTGAGGGATCAGGAGTAGGGACAGCAATGAGGGTCAGGGGGGACACGGGGACAGGGGAGCAAACAATTAAGTAACAAAGAACTAGACTAGGTGATAGTCAACCGGTAGTCCACGGGACGCGTGTCCCGGAGATGGTGCTTTTTAGCGGAGGATGGTGGGATTCCGCTCTGTTTCCCCAGATATGGGGGCAGATGGCGGACCGCTTCTGTTTTCCCCTCCACGAGGACTGGAGTCGTCAGTAGAGGGGTGCACCTGTACTATAAGGGGGGAGGAGGACAAGGGTCGCAGTCCACAGGGGAGTGACCGCACTTTATTGCAAGTTTCCAAACTGTTGCACTCATGGGCTTCAATATTACCGGGGAGGGATCAGTTGATTCAGTGGCTGATAACCGTGTGAGAGGGCATCGGGACCCGCAGGGTGCCGCCGTGGGCACAGTCGCCCATCATCCACAACAGCAGCCCCTGTCCACGCGGAGGACCCCCCACCAGGGGAGGGGCGTCCCACCACGCGGCCAGAGGACCCCGCTCAACCAGGACCGGTCCGCAGCCCTACATTTACATATGTTATCAGACAGGAATAATTCCGAATCCCAAAAACAACAGAGAACTTAGGGAATCAGTAAATTGTTAACACTACACCTCTCACCTCGCCCGCTCCGGCCGCCCACTCCCAAGCTTTAAATCACAGGGTGGTGGGGTTAGCCGGCACAGGGAGGATCCGAGCGTCAGCACGACAGGGTCAGCGACCTCGTCTGTTTCTTCTGCCACCGCCACGGACAGGGCCAGGATCGCCTCGCGGCGCTCGTCCGCCGAAGGTCGGCAAGTCCGGAGCAGTCCAATCAGACACATCCACTGGGGCCGTCTCCAAAAAGTGAAAAAAGTCCCGAAGCTGGCTTGGGGATTTCAGCACGAAGAGAGCTCCATTTCTCCGGACTCTGAGTTGAAAAGGGTGACCCCAGCGATAGGAAGCGCCCCGAGACTGAACAACTTCCAGCAGGGGTTTTAGTAGCCTCCTCATCTGCAAAGTCCTACGAGATAGATCCTGCAGAATAAGCACCCGGGCGCCCTGGAACTCAACGGGGCCCTTCTCCCAAGCTCGACGGGTGATCTCCTCCTTAATTTTGAAAAAGTGGACCCTGCATATGACATCGCGGGGTCTATCTCCCTCCGCAGGGCGAGGGCCCAACGCTCGGTGCACACGGTCAAGTTCGATATGGTTGGTGCTGGGAAGCTCCAAAAGCTCGTTAAAGATCGATGTTGTCGTAGCCGCGAGGTCTCGAGGTTCCACAGACTCGGGCACCCCCCTCAAGCGGAGATTGTTTCGGCGGTTGCGATTCTCAGCATCGTCTTGTATAAGGAGTAGGTCAGACACGTGGCGCCTGCTCTCTGTTTGCTGTCGTTCCAGAGATGCCACACGTGCCTCCAGTGCCCCGCATGAGTTCTCCACGCCGTCGACTCTCAATGCGACCTCCGTCACAGCCCCCTGTAAAGTCGCCAGCTCTTTCTTAAAAGCCCCCTCCATCCTGGAGACGTATCCATCAAAGTCACCTTTGGTAGGGAGACCACATAGGGCCTCTTTGATATTGACTTTAACAGCTTCCGCAACCACGTGCGACAGAAGATCCAGTGGGATGGAAGGACAGGGTCCCCGGCTGTAGGTCGGTCTCGCGGGATCATGTGGGATCACCTCGTCCGCACCGGGACTGGGCCCGAGGCCGTGAGCCCCGCGCTCAACACGACTAGCTGCATGGTAGGGCACTTATTACTTTAACCATTGCCCCACTACATATCCATGTCCTGCTAATTGCTAGCTTCTGACCTTGCCACATCTATGCCCATGTACAATTTCCTTGTCATGATCTTGATTGCTAGTTGCTGACCTTGCCACACCCAGTTTCCACATCTTGATTGCTTGTTGCTGGCCTTGCCACACCCAGTTTCCACATCTTGATTGCTTGTTGCTGGCCTTGCCACACCCAGTTCCCACATCTTGATTGCTAGTTGCTGGCCTTGCCACACCCAGTTTCCACAACTTGATTGCTTGTTGCTGGCCTTGCCACACCCAGTTTCCACATCTTGATTGCTAGTTTCTGGCCATGCCACACACAGTTTCCACATCTTGATTGCTTGTTGCTGGGCTTGCCACACCCAGTTTCCACATCTTGATTGCATGTTGCTGGCCTTGCCACACCCAGTTTCCACATCTTGATTGCTTGTTGCTGACCTTGCCACACCCAGTTTCCACATCTTTATTGCTAGTTGCTGGCCTTGCCACACCCAGTTTCCACATCTTGATTGCTTGTTGCTGGCCTTGCCACACCCAGTTTCCACATCTTGATTGCTTGTTGCTGGCCTTGCCACACCCAGTTTCCACATCTTGATTGCTTGTTGCTGGCCTTGCCACACCCAGTTTCCACATCTTGATTGCTTGTTGCTGACCTTGCCACACCCAGTTTCCACATCTTGATTGCTTGTTGCTGGCCTTGCCACACCCAGTTTCCACATCTTGATTGCTTGTTGCTGGCCTTGCCACACCCAGTTTCCCCATCTTGATTGCTTGTTGCTGGCCTTGCCACACCCAGTTTCCACATCTTGATTGCTTGTTGCTGGCCTTGCCACACCCAGTTTCCACATCTTGATTGCTTGTTGCTGGCCTTGCCACACCCAGTTTCCAAATCTTGATTGCTTGTTACTGGCCTTGCCACACCCAGTTTCCACATCTTGATTGCTTGTTGCTGGCCTTGCCACACCCAGCTTCCACATCTTGATTGCTTGTTGCTGACCTTGCTAGGGATGAGCGAATCTATCCGGACGAACCCGGATTCGTTCCGAATTTCATGGAAAATTCGATTCTGAACTAATCAGAATTTCCCCACAATGCAATCTATCGAAGTTTTCCTTTAAACTCCATTCATTTCAATGACAGGCATTCTAAGATGGTGGACGCACATGTCCAGACATGTACCCTGGGGCAAGGTATGATGGGACAGTCACATGCAGCCTATCAGCAGCCAGGAAGCCCGGTGACGTCCCCGTGCTATATAAAGCGGCGGCCATCTTGCTTGTGCGCATTTCAGACTTTCATTCATGAGACAGCGGTGGTTGCTGCAGACAGGGACAGACAGCGATAGGTAGGGAGAGTTACAGATAGGTAGGGAGATTTACATATAGGTTGGGAGATTTAGAGAGGCAGACAGAGCCAGGGAAAGATAGTGGAAAACCAGAACAATCCAGGGACAGCATAAAAGTGACAGTGACAGGGTGATTTGCCTGATCAGTTTTCAATTCAGTTTGATTTCTTTGTGCTGTAAACCGTAATCTGCCTTGACACTGTGCATGCCATCTATGCAGTGCCTTATGTAACCCTATCTGTTACACACAAGCATTTAAATAACTGGATTAGTGTTAATATTTTTGGGTCTGCTTTAAATACACCAGGCCACTGTGCATGCCATCTATGCAGTGCCTTATGTAACCCTATCTGTTACACACAAGCATTTAAATAACTGGATTAGTGTTAATATTTTTGGGTCTGCTTTAAATACACCAGGCCACTGTGCTTGCCATCTATGCAGTGCCTTATGTAACCCTATCTGTTACACACAAGCATTTAAATAACTGGATTAGTGTTAATATTTTTGGGTCTGCTTTAAATACACCAGGCCACTGTGCTTGCCATCTATGCAGTGCCTTATGTAACCCTATCTGTTACACACAAGCATTTAAATAACTGGATTAGTGTTGATATTTTTGGGTCTGCTTTAAATACATCAGGCCACATGGGCATCCCAAACCTGCACTTAGCAGCCTATCGGTTATACTAAATAAGCGTTGTTCAGCCTCAGCTTTATTAAGTTATTGCATTTTGAATTGGTTTTTGTCTGCTTTAAATACACCAGGCCGCAGGGTATCCCAAACCACCACGTGGCACCCTATCTGTTATACTAAATAAGCGTCTACAGCCTCAGCTCTATTAAGTTATTGCATTTTGAATTGGTTTTGGTCTGCTTTAAATACACCAGGCTGCAAGGTATCCCAAACCACCACGTTGCACCCTATCTGTTATACTAAATAAGCGTCTACAGCCTCAGCTTTATTAAGTTATTGCATTTTGAATTGGTTTTCGTCCTGCTGTCAATACACCAGGCCGCAGGGTATCCCAAACCACCACGTTGCACCCTGTTATACTAAATAAGCGTTGTTCAGCGTCAGCTTTATTAAGCTATTGCATTTGAATTGGTTTTTGTCCTGCTGTCAATATACCAGGCCGCAGGGTATCCCAAACCACCACGTTGCACCCTATCTGTTATACTAAATAAGCGTTGTTCAGCATCAGCTTTATTAAGCTATTGCATTTTGAATTGGTTTTTGTCCTGCTGTCAATACACCAGGCCGCAGGGTATCCCAAACCACCACATTGCACCCTATCTGTTATACTAAATAAGCATCTACAGCCTCAGCTTTATTAAGTTATTGCATTTTGAATTGGTTTTTGTCCTGCTGTCAATACACCAGGCCGCAGGGTATCCCAAACCACCACGTTGCACCCTATCTGTTATACTAAATTAGCGCCTACAGCCTCAGCTTTATTTAGTTATTGCATTTTGAATTGGTTTTTGCCCTGCTGTCAATACACCAGGCCGCAGTCCATGACCCCTATACCAGTTCACAAGGCTGGGGGAGGTGGTAAGTCACCTGTGACTAGCGGGTGACTTGCCATTAACCCCTGGCACCCCCATTACCTGCCTCCCCAAAGCCCAGGGGGGGGGGCAGAAGAGCCCGGGCCCACGGGCTATGCGGGCTTGTAGCCTGCAGGGCCAGGGGCCACAAAAGCTGGCCCCTGTGCCCTGTTTCTACAAGCCCTGCATAGCTGGTCCCGGGCTGGTTACTTTGGGTAAGGGGGGCCCCATGTCAATTTCTTTTTTTATTTTTAAGGGTTTTTAGCCCTTAAAAGTCCCCCCCAAAAATGGGGTCCCCCCCCCCGTGGATGGTAGTTGCATTTTATTTGTAAATGTTATAAAATGTTATAAAGTACTTGTTTCAGTTCTCCTGGGCAGGAACGGGGGGCTACCGATAAATATGTGGTACCGTTCTAATCGGTAGAAATGGGGCTTTCACATGCAATATGCTTTTCCTTAATAAAATACATTTTTTATTTAAAATAAATGAGTACATTTTCTAAAAATGTTTTTATTTATTTATTTTTTTTACTTAATATTGTAAAAAACAAAATAAAATTTACAAACAAGCCATTTCATGTTAAAGCCTAAACTCTGCTGCAAAAAAATATAAATTTAATTTTCCTGAAAATTCCAGCAAAAATGGCGCAAACTATGGAGCAAAATGGGGAAAAATGACCTGTCAACAGAGGGTGACAAAATCTCAAGTAGGCTGGCAATTAAAAGGGTTAAAAGTAGCTATGCATGTTGGGTATTGTTCTGTTCGGGGAACCTTGTGCTTTCAGACTTAGCTTGTTTTTTCTGGTTTGCATATTTATATTTTAGGAAAAGGTGTTTTTTATTCAGCTTTTTTATACATTTTTTAGGGAAACCCTGCGCAACCAAAGAATTCTTTGAGGGATTAATTCCAGAAAGATGAGCCCACTACAACAAGCTGGGTACACTTAGAAAGCTGAACATGTGTACTTTCAGGGAATTTATGGTTTATGGGGGATATTCCAAATGTTGTTTTGGTTGAAAAATCGCAAGGTGCGCACTTTAGGGTCGATTCAGAGAAACACCAAAAACGTATTTTTTCCGATCTGTGTTTTTTGGTGTAAATTTTCCGATTTCGTATGAACATTCGAGCGATTCTATAATGCATTTCAAACCGTGTGTAAGTTTTCCGTCCGTTCGTATGGCAGTTAGTGAATCAGTTGAATGTCAGTTTCCATCCTGAATTTTCCGTTTCATTTCTCAGGTTTCAAAGTCGGTTTTGGATTTTGCCCTTTTTCCTTTTTTGTCCGGACGAAAATCCTTATGATCTTGCGCCTGCACACTACAAACTTAACTCATTAAAGTGCTGCCTACATATTTGGCTCACTCACTTCTTCTACAATGCTTAGCTAAATCACTTTGCACTTTCTTACATCTTCCATGTCTCACCCCTAAAACTGACCCAAACCACTGTGCGCTCAGGCGAATCTTCATTTCTGCTTTTTCTTTATTTCATTCGTTTTGTGGTAACCAACCATTAATGAATGTATTTCTAAAAGTAAATCATACATTTTTTTTTTTTTTTGACCTGGCATTTTTTACTTGCGTTTTTTAATTAAAATTTTTGGTTTCAAATGGTACAACTTTAAATTTTTTGTGTTGTTACCCACACCCTGTACATACAGATGGCTCTCCAAATTTTTAAAACACCCAGCATCTTCTGCATGTTATGAGCCTTGAAACAGCCAAGATGGCGGGTCAGGTAATATAAGGCAGCCTGCAAACAGAAAGGGCCTTGTGACTGTGTTGCTCTGCATTCTGGGATTTCTGACCTTTCAAGGCCCCCAGCTCTGCTGTCTCTGAGCAAAACACAGCTGTAACCCGCACCCTGCACTTTATCCCACTCTCCTCTCCTCGGTAAGTGTGATGCATCTGACCAAAGATAAGATAAAATAATTACACAAAGCAAAGGTTGCCAACTACAACAATAAATCCGAAAACAAATTAAGATTCAAGTACAACAACAATCCAAAAAAAAAAATAACAAGGGACATAAGTTTAAAAATAAATCGCAATTATATGGATGTGTGGCAAAATAAAGGTTTACATGCAAAGGACTAATTAAGGTCCGCATTAAAATGCTTTTATAAGGCATACATGAAATGTATTGATTCAGGTATGCATTGCTATACAATTTATGGCCTCGGCCATGCTGATACATGCAGTTCATTGGAGCTGAAGGCGCGCAGACTCCTCCACATAGCCACAAAACATGTTCTACAATAGCAAATCGAGTCCTCAAAGGTGTCGGAAGTGGATTTTCAATTAAACGGATTTTTAGGGTGGGAATCAGCTCTCTGAATCACATGGAAACACATCCAATTAACGGAAGTTGTAGGAACGAACGGAAAAATTACAATTTGGTTGGGAACATTTCCGATTTGGTTGTAAAACTTCAGATTTTGTTAGTAAAACTTCCGATGATCGTAAGAGCATATACGAATTCGTTCGAACGTTCGTGCGAGTCGGAAATGGCCAAAAAAATGACTAACACCCACCCAAACTTTCGATTCCCGATCCGAAATCAATTAACTTTTGCATTTAGAATCGACCCTTTTGTCTGCAGAGCTGAAATTTTCAAGTAAAATTACCGTTACGCACATGCTTTACTTTGGGGTGTTTGGCAACTCTTCCCTTGACAGAACCTATGCATGTTGGGTGTTGTTCTGTTCGGGGGATGTTGCTTTTTCAGATTAAACTTGTTTTTTCTTGTTTGTATATAGTTTTTTTAGGAAAATGTGGCTTTTATTCTGCTTTTTTATCCTTTTTTTAGGGAAACTCTTTGCAACCAAAGAATACATTGAGGAATTACTTCCAGAAAACTATGGGCACATCAACACACCTGGTACACCTAGAAAGCTTGAGGTGTGTACTTCCAGAGAATATATAGTTTGTTGGGGGTATTTCAAATGTAAAGGGTTGTTTTTCTGGTAAAACTGCAAGGTGAACATAGCATAGTTGTATTTTATCTGAAAATCCCCTAAAGCGCTATTTCAGTTTGGGGGAGTCTCCTGGGCAGGAAAGGGTGTCTACCTATACATATGTGGTATCGCTGTAACCGGGAGAAATTGGGATTTCACACGCAATAAGATTTTATTGACAAACTTACATTTTTTATTACAAAAAAACACTACAAATTGTAAAAAAATATTTTTTAACATTTTTTTTTCACACATTTCACCCACAAATATTGAGAATACACCTAAAAAAGACATTTCATGTTAAAGCCCAGACTCTGCTGAAAAAAAACAATATATCATTTTCCTGGAAAATCCCTAGAAATCCTTTCAAAAATCACAGTTGAACATGTGTAGCGCAAAATAGTGAAACATGGTCTGGCAACAGAGGGTGACAAAAGCTGCAGGTAGGCTGGCAGCGAAAGGGTTAAAGTAATGTTTGGGCTGCTGCTGCTTGCAACTTCAGGGTGTGATTCATCCAATTTTTGGGCTCCTGCAGCCAAATCCAGTGTCTCTTTAAAGCAATGTTTGGGCTCCTGCTGCTGCTGCTTGCAACTCCAGGGTGTGATTCAGCTAATTTTTGGGCTCCTGCTGCTGCCAGCTCCAGGGTGTGTTTTTCAGGCACTATAGGGGCCCCTCATAGTGATGCCACCTCAACTCTCTGCAATTGTGCCGCTCTGCGATTCTATTAGCGATGCCTCTGATCTGCATGTCCTAATTACTTACAGTATTATTTCACTAACCCAGCACACATCCTATGCGTGTTACAGCAAAGCAGAATGGTTTACAACCCTATTGAGGCTCTAGGAGGCTCAGAAATAGCCGTTTTTAATAGCGATTCGTCGCAAATAAATTGGGGTCGAAACGATTTTTGACGGAAAATTCGGCGAATCAGTCGAATCGAATTTTTCAAAAGTTCGCTCATCCCTAGACCTTGCCATACCCAGTTTTCATATCTTGATTGCTTGTTGCTGGCCTTGCCACACCCAGTTTCCACATCTTCATTGCTAGTTGCTGGCCTTGCCACATCCTCAGTCTGCCACCAGCCCATGCGCTCTGCCATATTGATAACCACATCCAGTCTGCCACCAGCCCATGTGCTCTGCCATATTGATCACCACGTACAGTCTGCCACCAACCCATGCGCTCTGCCATATTGATCACCACATCCAGTCTGCCACCAGCCCATGTGCTCTGCCATATTGATCACCACAGTCTGCCACCAGCCCATGTGCTCTGCCATATTGATCACCACATCCAGTCTGCCACCAGCCCATGCGCTCTGCCATATTGATCACCACATACAGTCTGCCACCAGCCCATGTGCTCTGCCATATTGATCACCACATCCAGTCTGCCACCAGCCCATGTGCTCTGCCATATTGATCACCACATCTAGTCTGCCACCAGCCCATGCGCTCTGCCATATTGATCACCACATCTAGTCTGCCACCAGCCCATGTGCTCTGCCATATTGATCACCACATCCAGTCTGCCACCAGCCCATGTGCTCTGCCATATTGATCACCACATACAGTCTGTCACCAGCCCATGTGCTCTGCCATATTGATCACCACATCCAGTCTGCCACCAGCCCATGTGCTCTGCCATATTGATCACCACATCTAGTCTGCCACCAGCCCATGTGCTCTGCCATATTGATCACCACATACAGTCTGCCACCAGCCCATGTGCTCTGCCCTATTGATGACTGTATCCAGTCAGTTGCCAAACCACAACCTGTGCTATGTCCATGACCATATCCAAGCTGCCACAAACCCATAACCTGTGTTATCTTCTCATGCCACATTTCCGACACACTCTTCAACCATACCAAGACGTCCACTAGTATCCTTTAAAGTAGGCCGAAAGTCAATTTTTTTTTCCACTCCCAATGTTAAAAAAACAACTGCTGCATGCTTATTATTGACCTACTCACCTTACCAGGCTTCCGGCTCTTGATAACCTCGCACTCGCACAGTCATCTTGCTATATCTGGGAGTATGTATCCCACAATGCTACCGGGTGCAGCCTTTGACCCTGCGCTGGGTCGTGACAGAGAGCGCCTGTCTTTTCCCCAGCACATGAGCGGTGAGTAGGTGAGATGAGCGGAAGCTACAGCGCGGGACCTTGGGGAAAGCTGTGGACTGCCTGGCTTTTAGCAAGTTCATGTAGCGCTGTTTCACCGCACTACATGAACCCAGAAGTAACTTAGCAAAAGCAGCAGCACAGCCAACAGTAGTCAGCTGTGCGTTGCAGAAGCATCCAGAATTGCGCTGGGCAGGTAAGTCCTTTGGGCTTTTTTTTGGGGGGGAGGGGGGACTTTTGGTCCACTTTAAGACTTCTGAAACACTGTACTTGACCTTACTCATTGATGACTGTACACCTGTGGACTCACATTGCATGTTCCACTGGCTAAGAATTAAATGTTGGAAAATGTAGGCAACGATTAAGGGGGTTAAATTAAGGGGGTTATTCATCAAGGGATAGCGCCAGGTAGTGCATCATAGCGGCAATGAGTCTAGTGAACGCCGGGCGCTGTAGGCAAAACCACATTTATGAAAGCGAATCTGGTGAGCGACTCTTACAGCGCCATGTCGCGTACGATACATCATTAGTGGTGGCTCGGCGTATAGCACTGGCGCTCTAGCTTCCAGAGCGCCAAGTATTGCCTTTCGCTCAGTGACACTCTCTCATACATTTCTTCTGTTTATTTTTTTTTTCTCTTAAATAAATTGTGTGGCCTCTCCTGGCCTAGAAAAAGTCATTTTTGAAAACCTTTTTGATTTTTTTGTTTTTTTAAGCAGAATTGTCATTACAGGTTTGGCATCAAAGTATTAATGTCACAATGTTACAACAATGTCATTCCATGTGTTTTTGCTTTGTTACTGGTGGATATGTGTTCAAAAACAGACTTTAATCACACAGTGCCTGGCGCTCTATCCTATAGCGACCAAATCCAGAGCGCCGACGCTGTGTGTGTGTGGTTTTTTGATAAGTATGGTGTGGAGCGCTGAGAGTCGGTCGCACTGAGCTGGTGCTACCTTTCGTTCCCTGCAGTGCTGTACTGGTGTTACAGTTCCAAACATACATCACATTCATCAATGCCGGCCAGGTTACTACAGCGACCGAGATGCTCTGTTACAGCGCCCAATACCCGCACATGAGCGTCTAATCGATCTAAGCGCCGCTATACAGACGCTCATGTGCTGATACCTGGCCTTAATAATGAATAAGCCTCCACGTCAGCGAGATACAATCAAGTGCCAACATTAGAATCATCGACTCATATACCATGAATTTTTCTTCTTATTTATAGCAATAAGGCCGTGCTTTTCTTCAATAAATGCTGTGATTTTTCCTGTATGGGCTTACTTGAGTTTCTAGAAAACCCATCCTGATTTGTGCGGCTCTGCTCATTTCTAGTTAGAAAATTAAAAGAAAATAGACTAGCCGACATCTTACTGGTGAATTCTAGCATTTGCTAAAACAAAATGAAGGCTGGAGAGTACTGTAATGATGCAAATGGCATTGTGCATTGCTTTCATGTAATGTTTTGTTAGATTAAAAAATATAATGATTTCCAAAATAGGCCGCGCTGATCTATACACCATATTCTGATTGTTGTCATGACAACCCTACATACTGACAAGCCACTGAATCTTTCTATTGCTTTTCTGCTGAAGTTGAAATTCGTTGAAAGCAGGCGGCATGTTTAAAGGGCACACGGACTTCAATATGTTAATAGGCAGGGCCGGATTAAGCCGGACCAACACCCGTTATTACTTTAACGGGTGTTGGCCCCTCTCTCTGCAGATAGCAAGAAGCTCGGGGGGGGGGGGCATCCAAAACGCTGGAGCCCCCTCGCACCTAACTGCACAGAACGTTGTTCTGTTAGAAGGAAGCGCGAGACGCAGCCTCCAGCGCGCTCAGAGCCGCTGTGGTTGTCCGTCGCCTGTCCGTACATACCACAGCGGCTCTGAGCGCTCTGATTGGACGAGCGCTTGCGTAGGAGCGGGGTGAGGTGAGTTATTTAGGGCTGGGGGGGGTTTCACGCAGCGGGGTGCCCCGCGGAAGTGGACCAAAACCCAGGATAGTGAAAACCCTGGGTGTTGGTCCACTATAAGTTTTGTCTTAATTACAGTATGTGAAATGCTCAATCAGGTGGTGATCTGGTAGTTGGCTTGGACATTGCAGAATATTCCACTTTGGATTGCTTTTGCGGTATGTTTTGAGCCATCTGTACTGCGAAGCGTCATCCAATCATCCTTGTGGAACGTACATCACTGTTGTCTTCCATGGACATACAGATTTTCCAGAGCTTACCAGTCCATTCTTTTTTTTTTAATGTACCAAACTTTTGGCTACTAATGTTTCTGTTTTTAATGTATTTCTCCTTTTTTCAGCCTAATGACTAATGAGATGCTGTTTGACCGCGTGTTTTGGGTTCAAAATCAACAGCTTACAAATGCAAACGCCACACCTAGAATCAGCTCTAGACCTTTTACATGCTTTATCGATGATCGAGGGAATAACCCATGCAGATCAATAAATAGCTTTTGAGATAACTGTCCAATTATCTCGTCTCTTGAAAATGAGGTAACTACAAATCAAGGCAATCATAGTAAGGGGGGTTCACAAAGCAGAGGTGGAACAAAACCCTGAGGGGGGAGGGTATGTCACTCTTGAAACACTCCTGTCTATGATGTTTCCCTGCCAGGCTACAGATTAGCCAAGGAGCACATTCTTTTATAGGGTGGCCTGGGGTTGATAAAATCCCAGGCTGGTTTTTGGCCCCAGTCCGCTCTTTCCCCAAGGGATGTAACATTCGTAGATACAAAAGACTGTAATATTGAAGTCATTCACAAATCTCCCTGCTAAGATGAAAAAATAAAAAAAAAAGCAGTAAATCGTGCAAAAAGAATTCTACATCAATATGTCAGTATAATATCTCTGTGTGTTTTGTTCTTTTAAATTGCAAAATGGTTGTCTCATTAAAATCCATGAGCTGAGAATCTCCTGCTTGGCTCAGTAGAACGCACATTGCAGTAGAAGCTTTCCCATTTCAGCACCAGTCACATAGCATTGACTATCTGTCTGGGGAGTAATTTATTTGCTATTGTGCCTCATGACAAAGTCCTCAAAGCTCCTTATAGAAGTAAAGTATAAACCTTTCATAATATATGGAATGATTTATCAAACTTACCTGCTTGTGTGACAGTCAGTTAACTCATTTTTTACCCTTATATTCATTTATATTAAAAAAATATAGCCTGCCTAATTTTATAGGCTGTCAGTGATAAAGTGATTCTAGTAAACTCTGGGGTTTCATATTAATGAGTTAGTGTTAATTTAATTTATCAATATTTAACTGATAACATGTTATGGTATATTTAGAAACCATTAAATGTAAGATATGTTAGGTGTTATAGTGCAGCAATGCTGTTTTTCTTTTCTTGATTAACCTATTTTATTAGACTAGTAACTATATTCAAAGTATCCCTACCACCAAGGCCAGTTTCAGACTATGTGCTGACCAAAATTAAAGTGGGGCCCAAAATTACTTAACATTTTTGCAATAGGACAAAATAGAGGAACATTGGGTGGAGGTTAAAACCTCCCACCAAACGTCACCGATCTGCTGCCCCCCTTCCGGTTTAGTGATTGAGCTGCTCCCACCCCCCTTTATTCATTTGAATTGCCATGAGCACAAGCAGGGAGGAATTCAGTCAATATGGATTTCTCCCTGTGAAGTGTTCTAAAGGGAGGTTGGCTGCTTCCCAGGTGAGTAGCTCTCAGATATTTGTCTGCATTGCATGTCCCAATGTTGGGGACCACACTAAACACAGAGTGCCTTGCCGGGGCAGTGTGGCTTCCACATGTATCTGCAGATATATGCAACCAAATCATTGTCTTTCCACACAGCTAGACATGTTTGTTGCTTGATATTTAGTTTCCACACAGCTAGACATGTTTGTTGCTTGATATTTAGTTGATGAGAGGGTTAAACTGGGCGGTAAATTAGTTCCCAGGCCCTGAATAATAATGATAATAATTTTGTATAAATAATAGTGATTGAGCTGCTCCCACCCCCCTGTATCCCTTTCCGGTTTTACATTTGGGCACCATTCACTCACCTCACAGGGGGATCCATCTTCTGGGTCCCTCAGATTCCAGGTGACCTTCCGACAGGCGGCGCCATCTTGCATCTCATCAGGCACTGTGCACGGTTCCCGATTTCGTGCCTTCGCAGTGCCCATGGATAGGATGCAATGGAGCCGCCCAAAATCCTGCGAGACTTCGCTGAGTGGTGCGGGACTTTGAAGGGCACGGCTAAAGCTGTGCTGTCACTCACAGACTTACAGATGGCTAAGCTGGTGGGGGGGGGGGGAGCAGAGGATCAGGCCTTTAAAGTGGACCTTCAGTCTGAATAAGAGTCTATCTTATATGTTTCCATACCCTGTACATACAGATTGCTCACATTAAAAATCATCATCATCTGCATCTACTGCATGTTATAAGCCTTTAAACATCCAAGATGGCGGCTCATGTAACATCAGGCAGCCTGCAAACAGGAAGTGCCTTCTGACTGTGCTGCTCTGCATTCTGGGATTGCTGTCCTTTTCCTGACCCCAGCTCTGCTCTGTCTGAGCAAAGCACAGCTATAACCCACCCCTCTGTACTTTATCCCACTCTTCTCTCCTCAGTAAGTGTGATGCTTCTGAGTCAAGATGGCGGAGCCCGTATCCTAAAGTCCTGAACAGAGTTACAGCCCAGTGAGGGAAAGAATAATAAGTAAATGACTAAATACTTAAAATATATAAATTTTAGATGCTGGGGAATAGTTTTTTTTATAGGTTTGGGCTTTTCAATAAATCATGGTGAAGGTCCAGTTTAAGCAGCCAGATGTCCAAAAGGTAATTAGGGGCTGATGGGGGGGGGGGGGGGGGAATCGGACCCTTTTTATTTGATGTGATTGGGAGAAACAAGTGTGAATCTCTAGGATATGTGGTAAAAAGTCAAGATGGAATGGCATGCAGTACCTGGGGTGTTTGAGTAATGCTGGAGTAAAAATACTCCAAAGTCTTACAAGCGGCAAAAGAATGCAGTCCATTAAAACAAATGGGCCCTTTCACATCAGTGTGCTGTGGTTTGAAAAATGAGACTCTCACTGAGAGACTGTCACAAAAGTTTCACAAAGTTAAGGAGAACTTGGATGGAACTACGATGCTCCCAGGTTCAGGAATAGCTACTCATTTGTTTGTCTTTTATCTTATCTACCATTTCTGTTAACCCTACCCAACTTACCTCTACCACTGAGCTCTGCCCAACAACCTCACTTTCCTAAGGTGATAGCTGATGATAACCTTAAACCCCTCCCCCATGATACCAACCCCCAGGAATCCTATAACCACATGCTGGGCTCCTGGAATCTCGCTCCCCACCTTAGGGAGGGTCTTGGGTGATATATAAGGTATATGGGTGAGTGTGCTGACATCAGCTTACTCTGCCAGTATAAAAGGCCCCTCCCTGCAGCAGGAAGCAAAATGCCAGAAGCCAGGAAGAACGTCGGAAGCCCATCTTCTGCCAATTTCTCTGGCTTTTAGATGCAACAGCCAATGGCGTGGGACACCAGTGATCGGTGAGATGAGTAGGGGGGGGGAAATAATAAAATATTTTTTCATTGCGTGGGTGTTTTTTTGCATTTAACTCTTTGTGAACTTGTAAGGGGCTTTCAAGACCCCTTTACCAGTTCACGGGGCAGGAGGGGCTGGCATGTGATTTGTCATAACCCTCACCCTATTACCTGCTACTCTAAAGCCCAGGGGGGTCTACCAGCCCTAAAGCTAGTGCCAGATTGGTTTTACTTGCATGGAGAGACTGTACCATGTTTGTTCAACTTTTTTTTTTAAGTGTTTAACCCTTAGAAATGTTTAAAAATTAGTGTGGGGGGCCCTATGTTCTGACTTGTCGCTTCCCGCACCAGGGAGGTTTATACAGGCAAAGTGAGCTGACATCTCTTCTGTATAAAAGCCTCTCCCTGTGCTGGGGTGCGAGATCCCAGGAGCCCAGCCCAGGCGGTGGATTCTACGGAGAGAGGAGCAAGACAGCGAGGAAGCAGGTGAATTTTTACTATTTTATTTAGGCATTTCAGTGAAGAATTCGGTCAGCACAATTCACAGAAAATTAGGATTCGTGACGAATCAATTTTTACCTGAAATTCAGACCAAACTCCGATTTTAATAGTTCAGTTTGCTCATCCCTAATCTTCAAATTTAAATGAATTAGAATTCTCAATATATATATAATATCCATTGTAAACTTTAACTACTTTTGAACAATGTACTTAGAAGTCTCTGTACTACTAACAATAACATTTACAATAATAACGAAAAGATTGAACCCGAAGAAAGTTTGTTTCCAGAAAAAACACCTGCACAGGTAATAGAGCAATTTACAGATCAGGTCCATCATTTTTTCTAGTGAGGTAAGGGTATTTTTGGGGAAATTTAGAAAATACCATTTTTTTTCTACATAGCCCATATTGTAATTCTATTTAAAAAAGTATGTACCTCGACTGTAAAAAAAAAAAAAAAATCACAGGGACAGGTTATTTGCGAGGAAAAATTTGAGCAAAAATAATTTTTCGTGTGTTAAAGTTAAAACGCTCACTGAGATGCAGCTTTCAATTCCCATCGCAAGGCACTCCTAAAACAATGCAAAAAATAAGCTTACTTCAGTCCCTGTTCCAGTGCTGGGAAACGTCCTTCTCTTCTGGATGGCCACAGTGTCTTCAGTAGGACAGAGGACCCACATCCTCTGCCCCGCTCTCTGCATCTCACTCCCCGCTGCAGGGAAGGGCTTTATATGGTTGAGTGAGTTGACATAAGTATAAAAGCCTCTTCCCTGCAGTGGGAAGCGAAATGTCAAAAGCCGAAAAAGATCAGTTGAAGCCCGCCTTCTGCCAATCTCTATGGCTGTCAATAGCAATGGCGGATGGCACAAGACACCAGTGACCAGTAAGGTAAGCAGTTTGCCCATCCAAAGAGCACCTTGCTTTCCCACCCTTGTCTTGTCTGTTCCCGTTTTGTTTTCTCTGTTGATCAGGTGTTAGACTCTTGGGTTGCCTTCAGCCTTCCAACCACTGGACAATGTTTGGCTTTGTTCATGTCTCCATCAATATTTATTTGGCAACCACCATATCTGACTCTAAGCAAGTATTACCCCCGCCCCAGCCTCCTGTACCAACATAAATAAACAGTGGGAGTTATTTAAAAACGGATAGTGCCAGGTAGTGCTTCATAGCGGCAGTCAGCATCTGGTGAACGTCGGATGCTTTACGCAAAACCACATTTTAAAAAGCGAATCTGGTGAGCACCTCTAACAGCGCCGTGTAGCATCACATGTATTAATTAAGATGGCTCAGCGTATAGCGCCGGCGCTCTAGGCTCAGGAGCGCCATGTAGTACCTGTCGCTCTGTAGTGCTCTCCCATACCTTTCAATGGGGCTTCATTAGTTGTGTATAAATAGCGTGCCAATTAAATTTTTTTTTTTTTTGCTCAAATCATTGTGTGACCACTTCTGGCTGCAAACAAACACTTTTATAAATGTTTTGGACTTTTTATATTTTTATGCAGAATTGTCATTACAGGTCTGGCACTAAAGTGTTATGGAATGACATTGTTTTAACACTGTGACAATGTGTTTTCGCTTTGTTACTGGGGGATATGTGTTCAAAAACAGACTCTAATCACACAGCGTCTGGCGCTCTATGCTACAGCGACCAGCTTTAGAGTGCCGACGCTGTGTGTGTCTAGTTTATTGTTGAATATGGTGTGGAGCGCCGATTGCCGGACACACTGAACTGGTGCTACCTGTCGCTCACTGCAGCACTGTACTGGTGCCGCTATACAGACGCTCATCCGGCAATACGTGGCACTAGTATTGAATCAGCCTCAATATCATTTATTTCTTTACAAAACACAGGACATGTGTTTAGGTATTGCAGATAAAGTTAGTTATGGCAGGAATAGTGATACCAACACGCATTATACTTCTGTAGCTCTGCACTAATTTGTACCCACTAGCCATCAGATGCAGATTATAGCTTTACTGAAGCTGCAGGAGTAATTTTTATTTATTAGCAGTCTGCAACCCCATTGTATAATAACTGATTGAATAATCATGGCCATCATTCTTTTATCAAATACCACCCTCATGCACAGGTTTCATACTTTCATAATTCAGATCCAAAATGAACTTTCAGCATATTAAGATAACAAAAGCAAATACATTGTGGAGTATTTTACAGCATTAAGTATCTTGTAAACCCATTATAATGCATTTTATTTCATTTAGATGTATACAAAATCACTAGCAGATTTTCCTAAATCACAAGATTATTCAATAAACTCAGCAACAAAAGAAGAATATTGTTCATGCCTATTTTTCTACTCATCTATTTTAAAGCGAATAATAATAGTGAAGAATAAAAGAAGTTTTGCATTACTGCCTTCCTACACTGGTAAAATAAGCAGAAATGTTGAAGTTAAAGTGATCCAGCTTTTGCTTCATACATCCCGGTTGGTAGTGCTTCCCTGTGTATACCCTGCCGCCAGCCCCAGTTTTTCTTACCTTTACCGGGTTGGTCATGACCCCCCCCCCGCTCTTATACCGACACCCAATTACTTTAAAGTGTGTTGGCACACTTTAACTTGAAGAGGCAGACTATATACTCTAGACAACACTATGAGGAGGAGGTGGTCATTACGTTCTTTGAACGTACCTGCATGTTTCTGTAATTGTGTTTAATTTTGAGGCTAGCCTTTGGGTGTTCAGGTAGAACACCAGCACAGGCTGAATCATCTTAGTAGCATAAATAGGGCACCAGACTTTCTTATTTGGCAAGGTTTTCCCTTTTATTTGGGGGGGGCAGTAACCAGGGCTCATGGATCCTCTGCTATGACAAGTCACCAGTAGCTTGCTCTTTAGTGACTTTCAATGTTCTGGAACCTGATTCTCATTTTGACCTAGCTTTGATTACTAAACATGCCTTCCTACCTAGCTTGGCAGGCTTCCCAACTTGGTTCATGACCTGGGACTACCTGACTTAACTCTTGACCCAGCCGTGGTAGACTCCTGGTTGCCAACCTGGCTTTCATTGATTCTCTCCTGTTCCTATATTTCCTGCATACCCCTCATTAAAGCGGAATTAGATTCCATGGCTTCCAAATTGTGATCCAGATAGGCTGGGGCGGAAGTGTAGGTGCTGCTGGAGATGCACCCGCTCCCCCTCCCTATTGAAGCCTATCAGAGCAGTTTGCTGAATGACACAGTCACAGCAAATGGCTCAGATTGGATGAGAGCCTGCACATGCACTGTTGGGCCAGGAAGAGGCGCGTTGTAATGGGCTACCTGGGGGGGGGGGGGTCATAGCAGGGCATCCCAAATCGAAATGTCCCTGTGGCACAGAACAAAACCCAGGTAGTCAAAATCATGTGTTCCACTTTAAGCACCACCCGTACTTAGTTAATCCTGTTCTGTCTTTCAATGGTTGGGCAACTGAGGGTTCCCCTGTAGCTCAAGCAATTGTCCATCAATGGCTTGAACTGTGAAGACCTAATCTGTGCATAACACAGTTGATAAGCCAAAATGTTGAGCACCTAGGTTCAGTACCATCCTGTATGCAGATCAGCATCTGGATGTCTCTATATATATGTACTTTATATGTATTTTCACCACAGATCTCCTTTAATCTTTTCTTTGACTAAGCCAAAGTAAGGAATAAAACTTCCAAGAAAGATATTCTGTCAGGACAAAAAGAAGACACCTCGCAGATCACCTTACAGTACATGACAGTTTTGGAAGAACAGGGATGGCTGCAAGGCTCTATTAGGAAACAGATCTGATAGCAAGCCTGAACTGCAATGAAGTGGTATGGCTTTCCTAAATCCATTACATTATCAAACTTAGTAGTACAGAAAGAACTATTGACTGATATTACAGTAAACATTTCCACTTAGACCACAGGAAATGGATAGGGCTAGACAAAGGAACAACTCGTGCTGCCAACTTCTTACTGTATGTCAGCAGATACGACTTGTGTATCCTACAGATCTCTAGAGGATGATTCATGTAGGGATATTTTCTTTTAAAGGGCATCTGCCATGGAGGAAACTAGATTAAAGATAACAAGAAGACTTTAAGAACCACAATTTAAAAAATATTATAATTATTTGCTATTAACCATGTAAAAAGAAAGTCTTCTACTACCACCCACTGAAGGGCATGCAAATGCAATTATATAAAAGTGTAAAATATTTACAAATTGCAAACATTAATACATCACACCGCGCTGAAGATATAATAATACAGATTAGAAATTACTTGGTGGTGCTCAACGTGCAAATATCCTTATTCCAACAAGGATATTACAAACATAGGTATAGAAATTGTATCACACAGAGCACCAAAGCTAGATGGTAAATGAGATCAGAGTCCCACAGCACGTGCACTTCACACTGTATCGTGATTGAGTCAAATGCTCCACCGACAATGTAAACGCTTACCAGCTAGAGAATGGGATATAGCTTCAATATATTCCAACAATAAGTGCAATCAGTTCCAGGCAGGTTCCCTTTAAGGCACACACTCGCCAGAGAAAACAAAAGCTCCAAGTTTTAACCAAGCATATGCAGGGAACAAAACAAGACAAGACCAAATCTAGTGTAATTCCGTATCACTCAAAATTTTAATCAGTAAAAAAAAAGAAATGCACTCACAAACAGGAGAAGTAAAACAGCGTTGAATAAAATCCAAATCCACAATTGCGCCGGCCCTGTAATCCGGCGGCCGCAGGGGGGCAAATGATCACAAGAAGTTGGGTACCACTTTCAAAAAACTCCGCCACGGGCCACCGCCGATGCGTTTTATCGCTATTGAGCGACTTTAACCAGGCTGGTGGTATGGCAGAGTGGCAGGAGTTTTATAGCCTAAGATGAAAATGCAATTACTCATGCATTGCTAAATACTGACTAGACCAAAGACTTTTTGGTACTGTTCTTTTGCGTTGACTGCAAAGAAGGTATTTGTAAACCAATGTAAAAAGGTTTATTAAATGATCATGAGTCATGACAAGATGAACAAATCACAAGTGATTCATATATTAAAATAAATCTGTACATGCCCTGAAGGCAAGCCTGACACTGAACACTTGGAAAACTAAGCCCAACCTATCAACATATGGGACACCTCAAGCTACAATCTTCCTTATTTGTGACCACCTTCTGCTGGAAAGCAGGGAAGACAGCCCTTGACACTTGTAAAAGTTTAATTCATTGAATGGTTCTGCAGCTTTTAAAATAATCACCATCATTTTAAACATCTGGGAACTTTTGTTTTTCTTAGAACAGATCTGTAGTAACACAACACACGATACGACGACTGATGTGGTGCACAATTGGTGGTATGCTGCTGTTATCTACAGTGCCTTGAAAAAATATATATACCCTTTGAACCTTTACACATTTCTAAACTTTACAGCCACAAACTTAAAGACATTGGGGTTGACTCTGGTGAGAGTATAGGATTGGGTGTGGTAAATAAGGAAAGTGGATTTCAGTTGTGAGTAGATTATTTTAGACCATATTAAGCTAGATTCTTTTATTTTTTGCTTTTACATGCCCTGGATGGTGGATGGCATTTAAGGCCTTTAAGGCACTAATATCTTATATGTCCTAAATTACCTGCCAGATGTTTTTTTACAATATGGAATCATCTGATCATAGTGATCTATCTATTATGGGAGCCTAAGGAACACCAAATACATTTTCCTATACGAGATATTAATTATTGGGGCTTGAAAACATCAAAGTGTAATATATGCCAGTGGCGGGCAATTAGATGTCAATTTTGGAGCATTACAGTGGATTTTATTCTTAATTTGAATATCCTATTCCCCTGGTTGCCTATTGCTGTCTGCAATATTTGGACTTGAAATTCTGAATCAATTGATGGGACGTATGACCCTGGGTCTCCACCATTTGCTATGTCATGGGGACCTCCACCACTTATTCATTATGTTCAGTGGCGCCCACAAGGCCTGGACAAAGCTTTTTTTAGCCTGCAGCGGGATTGTAGCTTGTTTCCCCAGCCCCCATAGAGGGAGATTCAGGAACAAGCTACCAGTATCACTTTAGACAGAGTAGGAGGCCCGGAGCAAGAGTGGCAATGGTGGAGAAAAAGAGGTTTGGTGGCTAGGAAAGCAGGTTTCCCCAGATCAGCACAGAGTGAATGACAGACAGCAGGTCACAGTGTGGCAGGCATGATCAGAAAGGGCGGTGGTTGGCACTGGACTATTCCTTCAAGGTAAAAAAAATATGTTTTCTGGGACGGAACTGTATGTTTTGCCCAGGGGCTTCAACCACACATAATCTGGCCTTGGGCACCATTCATGTAATCAGGCCCTGGGCACCAGCAGCATCCTGCACATTCTCCCTTCTATGAATAATGCCTTAACTCATGGCCGCTGTGTAAAACCTAGTCTTGGGATCCCACATCCCTCATATAAGCAATCAGCAGACCGCCTTGCTAAGATGTAGCATCTCTCTTTGTGCGCTCTCCACCCACAATACCTGAATGTCTGCTGGTTGGGCGCACTGATGGCTTGAGGGAGTAAGTGAACCAGGACTTTCCCTGAGTTGCAAAGGAGGCCATAGGTCCACTTTAAAGATCCCTTGCTTCTTTAATGATTATAAGATTGTGATAATGTTATAACCAGGAAAAATGACACACTGCATGTTTTAGATTGATGATGTTTGGTATTTTTACTACAACATTTGTGCATCTTCCCCTGGAAACGAATTCTGACTTCACTAATGAGCCCTTATATCTGACTCACTGCTTTACTCACAGCCTCAATTAAAGAGTAATCATTGTGATTGCCACAGATTTAGACCATGGAGTGATGCATAGACGTTAAAAAGGGACGATACTGACTCTCTCTTAAAGGAAACATTTGTCTTAAAGGTAAATAATAATAATATAAATATCCTGTAGTCCTTGGTCTGTATTTGCCATGTACTGTATTTTTTCCCTATAAGATGCACTATTTTTCCCCAAAAGGTGTGTGTGTGTGTCTGTGTGTGTGTGTGTGTGTGTGTGTGTGTGTGTCTGTGTGTCTGTGTGTGGGGGGGGGGGGTGTCTGGGGGAAAAAGTGGAAAAAAAACGGGTTGACCTGTTAAATTTTAAAATAATTTGCCTGGCATCTTACCTGTTACAGTGTCAGTCTCGCAATGTCTCTTTGCTCCAGTCACTAAAAGGAAGAGGGGATTTCTTCTTCATTGTCCTCTGCCTCCAGGGCATCCACCCTGATCCAGGTTGCAAATACAATCGTGAGGCTGGTGTCAAGTTGACCCCCCCTCTCTTTGTGATAGGCTAGAATGGCGCACTCCACACTGCCAGTCAATCCCAGCTCAATCCACACAGCGTGCTTGCATCATCACTCAGCCCTGCCACTCCCACCACAGGAAAGCACAACATGGCAATATAGCTTCCATTTCAAAAAAACAAAAAATGAGAACATTGTCATGTGTAGCCCTTCAAAATGGGAATAATTTCTTTATCAATATTTTTATTGAATTTTCCACGACATAACAATATTGTGATGCAAGAATGGAAGTTGTAACATTATATACATATTAAATATTGTTGTCAACAATAGCAAAATGCATACAATGTCTTACTGGCTTCATTGAAATAACATAGTGATGACAATGTTGGAACTGGGAGGGGGGGGGCTCTGGGAAGAGTCTTCCCTCTTCCTCTGACGTAGCCATAGACTTTATATAGGTTGTTCAAATAACAAAAGATAGCAAACAATGTAAGACTTAAGAAGTGTGGTTCTAATAGGGTGGGAAATGGGGGAGGTATGGGCAGGGCGGGGGGGTGGGTGGTTATCCCTGCTCCGCTTCTGCCAGGCCTCCGTTCTAGGTTTAGTTTAATGCTATTATTGAGAGATTTGGGGCAGCGTATTGGATCCAAGGCTCCCAAATGCTTAGAAAGTAGTCATGCTTATCATTTAGGGTGCTGGTGAGCTTTTCATTTATAAAGAATCCGTTTATTCTGGCTTTACTTCTGAAATAAAGACAAGTTGCTGTTTCCAGGCCTCTGCTATTGTCTGCTTAGTGGCCATCATGATAAATGTGAAAAGTTTGTTCTGCTTATAGGTAAGCTCAGGCGATTTGTGATGTAATAGATCCACCCATGGGTCCCGATACGGTGTGACTCCCAAGATTCTCCCAATCATCCTAAAGACCTGCTGCCATAGACGCAAAATGGGAATACTTTCGAGTGTGTCTAGACATTGACTTTAATTGTCAGGATGTGTCCCCAATCGAGATTTAAGGAATTTCATGTTGAATTTTTAATCAATTCACTCAACCATAATCCAAAAGCATAGAAAATGTGTGTACGGTTCAATTTCTGATGCTCCTCTTGCTTTAAAAACAAGGCAGTCATGAAAGGGCTAATAAAAAAGTATATGATTCAGCTACACTAGTGGAAATCATGGCTGGCTGCTTCATGTAACTTCCAGAATGAATGCTTGGAGTTTACCTTGACAATTGTTAAGCATTTTGTGCATGACGGGTTACAGCAGGAAGGAAGCTGCTTGACGATCAGTCAACTGCTGCCTTATTAGAGCTTGCTGACTGCCCTCCTTTGTGAATGATATACTTGAAAAAATACCCATAGACTATGTTATGTACCTACAACTGTAACAGAATATAAACAGTGTAATAAAATATATAGAAAACAGCAGGCTCACTTTTGATTGCAAGCAAAATCAATGCTTTAGTAACATTTTTGCAGTCATTTTCTATTTACATATAGATGTATACAGTAATATTATAGTTTACATGTCATTGTAATTGGCAGAAATGTTTCAGTCACACACTGATAGTACTACAGACAGATGTGGCATCTCAGGGGTAAGTGGCTGCCCCCTACCTTTAGTATCTTTTGATTTTGTGCAAGCACATGGGGGGGATCTCTAGTTGCATGGGGGAGGCTTCCAACGCTACCCCCCTCCCCCCTATGTGCTGCAGTCAAGGTATAGGGCAACTAGGGGTGTCAGAAAAAAATCAATTCAGTCAAGTATCGCGATATTTCATTCAACGATAATTAAATCGATTCTTTCTCCCTAGAATCGATTCTGACTCCCCCTGCTACAGTAAAAATAAAAAAAATGCTCACCTGGCCCCTCGTTCGATATGGCCAGCTCTCCTCTTCACACGGGGGGCATCCGATCCCCCCCCCCAGGGCTCTTCAGTGTCCAGGAGAGTGCCTGGCCGGCGCTCTCCCCTACTGTTCCGATTGGCACCTTCATGGGAGTCATCCCGGCTCGGTGATTCAGTCAGATGCGATGATCGCTGGGCTGAGAAGGAGAGGGGCAGGACATCCTCTGATCCCCTTCCTCCCCCCTCCAGCAATCACGGCATCTGTCATCTGATCGGCGAGGGACACAGGAGCTGTCAATCAGAGGTGAGGAAAGAACATTTTTTTTGTTTTTTTTATTAAAGACATTTTTTCAGATTTGTGGTGTGTTTTTTTACTGTTAACCCTTTATGAATTGGTAAGGGGTTCATGAGACTCCTATACCAGTTCACAGGGCTGGCAAGTCACCTGCGGCTAGCGGGTGACTTGCCATTAACCCCCTGCTCCCCAATTACCTGCCTCCCCAAAGCCCAGGGGGGGCAGAAGAGCCCAGGCCCACGGAGGCTATGTGGGCTTGTAGCTGGCAGGGTGGGGGCCACCAAAGCTGGCCCCTACGCTCTGTTCTACAAACCCTGCATAGCTGGTCCAGGGCTGGTTATGCTGGGTAGGGGGACCCCATGTTATTTTTTTTTGGACTTTCAAGGGTTTTTAACTCTCAAAATTCCAATAAAAAATTTGATTAAAAAAAAATTGCAATATATCGTCTCTGAGACAGAATCAGTATATATCGTATCGTCATACGTGTATCGCAATATGTATCGTATCGCCAATTTACACCCCTAAGGGCAACCTCAGGTAAGCTGCTTCCTATGTATCTATTGCTGTCTATGTCCCATAGACCATGTCATCATTTAGACTTAGGACTGCACCTATCTTGAGTTTGGTGGTGCCAACATACCGATGTGTGCCAACTGAGAGCTTCATTTTTAACCAGATTTTAGAGACAACACCACTAACAATAGTACTATTAGGCACAGCTTATATACAACACAATGGGCATGCTCCCCCAGACCTTACTTCATGCAAACACTACTAACTCCTACTTTGAGTCCACAAATGGGACACAGCACCAATATAATAAAAAATAATTTTTATTGTTGATAACACATCCAAGATAACACATTCAACAAACAGCTATTAAAAACAAATCACTATTGATCCCCTGCATCATGTCAATACATAAATAAATATGATAAAACCTCAGAGCAGCTCCTATCCAAAATGTATTAATCCTCCAGGTCAATTATTTATAATTCATCACAGTGTCCAGTATTAAGCCAAAAAATAAATAATTAAGGCCCTTATTTATGAAGGAATAGCGACAGGTAGCGACTGGTGAGCGACCGGTAATGACGGGCACCGCCACGAGAACGCCGGCTCCCCACCACAATCACACATTTATCCAGCCGATCCTGCTTAGCGACTGAGATAGCGCCATATAGCCACTCATTCATCATTATTCCAGCCTCAGCCCACAGCGCCAGCGTCCGACCTTGAACAGCGACAGGTATGACCTCTCGCTACCTGGCGCTCTCCAATGCATTTCAATGGAACAATCTTTAAATATTCATAATTAATTGTTATTAATGTTTTTTTTTTTTTTTTTTTTTTTTTTTTTTTAATGTGAAAAATTCTGTGACTACTTCTGCAATGTTAGATAATTTTTTTAAGGTAAAAAAAAAAATTTGTGCAGAATTGACATTACAGGTCTGATATTATTGTATTCATATTACTAAATTCTTTAAAAATTTTTTTTTTTGGTTTCCAAAAATATAGTCGTTAAAAAACTACTTTTAACACATCGCCGCCAGCGCTCTGGGGTTTAAACATGCATTTCACAGCGCTTGAATTTTTTGAGCGTGATTTATTGATGAATATGGTGGGAGCCGGTCGCTCTGACCAGTCGCTATCATGCGCACCCATACATCGCGGAACCTGTCAAATAGCGACTCGTCTCCCCGTATTCAACATTACTGCACACCACTCAGTCGCTATCAACAACCGAACAATGGCCAAGCACAGCGACTACTAGCGGGCGCTGTGAAAATACTGCTACAGTCGCTCAACTGTCGCTACCTGCCGCTATTAATGAATCGGCCTCCTAGTAATTATATACATGCATAAATATAAAGTGCTGATCAAAAAAACGTCAGAATACAGTTGCTATACTACCATATAACTTATCCCCAAATAAAGTGCATGTGCAAAACAATCCTAACTTGAATCCATTGAATCCATGACTCTGCATAGGGTCAGATTGTATCTGCTGGTTCAGTCTTACATTGTTTAGCTGCATCCAGTTGACAGGGCCCTATTTAATCTTGGCACCAGGGCCCCGTCACAATGCTCCGCACAATTCCCTGTTTTCAATAAGCTCCATGAAATGTGAGGGAATGAAATAACCAGCTAAACACATGACGTGTTATTAATGAGGCAAAAAGCAATATTATTCACCTCCATGTTCAGTTTAGCTCCTCTGGCTCGATAGCTTTTGTAAAGTGAGCATCTTGCTTGAATCAATATTTCTTTCATTTCACAAAATGACTGTGGTTTGCACAGAAAACGAGCCATAAATCAACATGCTACAAAATCAGCCTGAAGACAGATTCTTTTGCCTAAAGGGTTTGGGTGCTTTGTGCTTAAAGACTATGAGGCTGATTCATTAATAGCGGCAGGTAGCGACAGATGAGCGTCTGTAGCAGGCATTTTCAGAGCGCCCGCTTGTAGTCACTGTGCTCGGGCGTGGGTCGTTACTTTATAGCGACTCAGTCGCTGTTCAGTAAAGTTGAATACATTGTGAGGAGTCGCTATTTGACCAGTACAGCACTGTATGGGAGCGCATGTTAGCGACTGCTCATAGCGACTCACACCATATTCAGGAAAAAAACAGCCTCCCAAATCTCTGGAGCTGAAAAATACTTGTTTGAAGCCCAGAGCGCAGGAGGCAGTGTGTTTAAAGTCTGTTTTTCAGCATCTATCCACTAGTAACAAAGCGAAAACATATGGAATTATATTGTAGCAACATTGTAACATAAACACTTTAACGCCAGACCTGTAATGTCATTTCTGAAGAAATATTTAAAAAATGAAAAAAATGAGAAAAAAAACTGCTTTCTCAATGCCAGGAGAGGTCACAGAATTATTTGTGATTTTTGGGGAAAAAAAAAAAACCAGTTTAAAGAGAAGAAAGGTTTCGTCTATTGAAATGTATGGGGGAGCAACAGGTAGCGAGAGGTCATACCTGGCGCTGTGCAAGGCTGAACGCCGGCGCTGTTCACTGAGGCTGGGATAATGATGAATCAGATGCTACATGGCGCTATCCCAGTCGCTAAACAGATTCTGCTTGATAAATGTGTAATTGCGTGCCGTGTCCGGCGTTCACCAGTCGCTACCTGTCATTAACCAGCCACTACCTGACGCTATCCCTTCATGAATAAGGGCCTAAGTAAAGACAAATGGGGGAAAAATCATTATTTGTCTGCCCGCTTACAGGCTTGAACCCTCATAGTCCTGTGGGCTGGAATAGTTCTGTTTCCGAACTCTAATACTGAGGATACTGATCCTCCTGACCAGCTCCCAGCATGATTATGCATGTCCACCTATGATTAAAAATGAAACACCCAGGATTTTGACTATCCGGGGTTTTGGTCTTTGCCCCCAGGCACCCCGATCGGGGTGAAACCCCCCAGGTCACCTGATCCTCGGGTCTTACAGCACATTCGCAGCCTCTCATATCCATTCCTGCCCCTTCCTCTAATAGCTTGCCTAAAGTGAGTGGATCCGAGCGCGCTGGTGGACGCATCCCCCACAGGGAGTATGCTTCACAAATGCCTGGCGCAGCCACGCCCTGCTAAAGGGATATCGGGGATGCGGCTGCTGCAGGTGCATGCGCTATTGGACTGGGAGAGAAGGTGAGTTTTCAGGCGACCTGGAGGGTTTCACACAGCGGGGCATCCTGAATATGGATGGATGGGGGGGAGTGAGTATGCCTTCCATGGAATCTCATAGACTTCAGGGTGGTTTTTGGTCAACTTTAAGAAGAGGGGGTGATCTTTATTGCAAGATAATCAGGAACAGTCCCTCCTTCCAGTATAGTAGGAACCATTTGCACAGTAGGATCAGTTCACACAGAACCTTGTCAGGTGAAACGTTCTACGTGATGGGGCTTGTGCCACTCCACTGCAACAACACACAGCCAGACTTGTGGCAGGGTCAGTTTATCAGGGACCTCCAGCCGGTAGGTCCCCTCTGCTTTAAAGCGGACCTTCACCTTGAATAAGAGTCTATCTTATATGTTTCCCACACCCTGTGCATACAGATTGCCCACATTAAAAATCATCCTACCTGCATCTACTGCATTTTATGCGCCTTTAAACATCCAAGATGGCGGCTCATGGAACATCAGGCAGCCTGCAAACAGGAAGTGCCTTCTGACTGTGCTGCTCTGCATTCTGGGATTTTCCTGACCCCAACTCTGCTCTGTCTGCGCAAAGCACAGCTATAACCCACCCCTCTGTACTTTATCCCACTTTCCTCTCCTCAGTAAGTGTGATGCTTCTGAGTCAAGATGGCGGCACCTGTGTCCTAAACTCCTGAACAGAGTTGCAGCCCAGAGGGGGAAAGAATAATAAGTAAGTGACTAAAAACTTAAAATATATTACCTTTAGATGCTGGGGAATCATTTTTTAAAGGTTTGGGCTTTTCAATAAATCATGGTGAAGGTCCGGTTTAAGTGCTGCAGGGGTTCCTCAGCCCACGTTATATCCACCCTGGAGCAGAACTCACCTCTGCAACTCAGCTCAAGGCCAAGGGGGATGGGTGCAGCACAGCCACGAGATAAGACAATGGCCTTGGCCCCCAGGGTGATCCTTCTACTCATCCTAAGAACAGCCCTGCACAGGGGCATCCTGAATATCTCTGAAAAGTGGACCAAAACCTTCTACTTTCACTCCAAAATACAATATTTAGGTAAAGAGGACTTTTTTTAAATTAGCACAGTGTTCCTCAGATATGTGGAGGCTGATTCACTACTAACGCCAGGTATCGGCAGATGAGCGTCTGTATATCAGTGCTCAGAGCAACCACTAGTAAACGCTGTACGCAGGTATCGGGCGCTGTAACAGAGCGCCTCAGTGGCTGTAGTAACCTGGCCGGCATTGATGAATGAGATGTATGTTGGGCTCTCTGCATGGAGCGAAAGGTAGCGCCAGCTCAGTACGACCGACTCTCGGCACTCAACACCATACTTGTCAAAAAGGACACACACACAGCGTCAGCGCTCTAAATCTGGGCGCTATAGCATAGAGCGCCAGACGCTGTGTGATTAAAGTCTGATTTTAAACACATATCCACCAGTAACAAAGCGAAAACACATGAAATTACATTATTTTAACACTTTAGTAACAAAGGAGGGTGGCAGCCGCTCAGACCCTTTTATAACTAACCTGGGAGGTGCACGTTAGCAGGGCAATTAGGATACAAAAGTCTTAAAGGAGCCACAGCACTCAAACCAGTTAGCTTGCTGACCAACCTACAATCTGTCTCTAAACTTGGTTAAAAACAGAGGACTCGGTCACACACATCTGCAGAAGTATGCTTAAGCTGCACCACCAGCGCCAAGGTGCCCCTTAGAGACAGATTGTAGGTTGGTCAGCAAGATAACTGGTTTGAGTGCTGTGGCTCCTTTAAGACTTTTGTACAATAACACTTTAGCGCCAGACCTGTAATGATAATTCTGCATAAAAATCTAAAAAGTCCAAAAAGTTTCTAAAAATGTTTGTTTGCAGCCAGGAGAGGTCACACAATGATTTGAGCAAAAAATAAAAAATGTCAAACACGCTGTTTAAACACAAGCAAATGAACGCCCATTGAAATGTATATAAGAGAAACACTGAGCGATAGGTAATACCTGGCGCTATCGAATCTAGAGCACTGGCGCTATACGCTCAGCCGCTTGTAGTAATACATGACGCTACATGGCGCTGTTAGAGTCGCTCACCAGATTCGCTTTCATAAATATGGTTTTGCGTACAGCGCCCGGCGTTCACCAGATGCTGCCTGCTGCTACAGGTTTTACCTGTCGCTACCTGTCGCTCTCCCATACATTTCAATGGATGTTCCTTTTCTTCTCTTTAAACAGGGTTTTCTTTTATTTTTTTTTCTCAAATCATTGTGTGACCTCTCCTGGCCTAGAAAGAGTCATTTTTGAAAACCTTTTGGATTTTAAATTTTTATGCAGAATTGTCATTACAGGTCTGGCATTAAAATGTTCATGTCACAATATTATAACAATGTAATTCCATGTGTTTTTTCTTTGTTACAGGTGAATGTGTTCAAAAACAGACTTTAATCACACACATTTACCGCCGGCGCTGTGTGTGTCTTTTTTCTTGATGAATATGGTGTCGGTCACACTGACCAGTCGCTACCATTCGCTCCCAAGTAGCTCTGTACTGGTGTTAGAGCGACCGACATACATCAAATTCATCAATGCCAGCCAGGTTACTACACTCTGTAATAGCGACTGACGGGCGATTATAGCGACCACTAGCGGTCGCTCTTAGCGCCGCTGTACAGATGCTCATCTGCTGATATCAGTCTGCCAGTGTTTTTCCCATGTGATTTGAAGCCAGATGGGCAAGTTTATTCAAAACATATTTATTATTTATATTTACTTGTATGTAGCGAATGTGAGGTCTGTGACGTTGTGCAAAACATCAAGTCCATGAAGAAATGTAGGGGTCCTAAAATTACAGGACACTGAATCCTAAAGTTTTGTGAATTTTATAGCCTTGATTCAGCAAACTTTCCTTAAAGTGGACCAACACCCAGAATTTTGACTATCCTGGGTTTTGGTCCACTTCGGTGGACCCGACCCGACCCCGCTGTGTGAAACCCCCCAGAAAGCCCCAAAAACTCACCTCTCACCGCTCCCACGTGACCGCTGCAGCCAATCCCCTCCGACGGACAAGAGAGCGCACCCGCCGCCGCCTCCCGCACGTCACTCTTACAGGGCGCGCGCCCGCGCCGGCCATTCACAAACGTCCGGCGCGGGTGCACGTCCTGCTAGAGGGACGCGCGGGAGGTGGCGGTGGGGCGCCGCTGGATCGAGGATCAGGTAGGGATTTAGGGGTGCCCCGCAGTCAGGGGGCTGATCGGTTTGGGAATCTTATAGATTCCTACGCCGATCACGGGAGGGTGTTGATCCACTTTATAGCAGAGTAGAAGTACCAATGGCCAGGACACTCACGTCCATGGAACGAGAATTCTGCAATGACCAATCAGCAGCTGTGATTGACATTCGGGTGACTGCTCTTGCTCCTCCACTCCTCCTTGGATCTTGGGGGGGGGGGGAGGGGTTTAAGAGAGTAATTTATTAACCCCCTTGGCGGTGACCCCGAGCGTGACTCGGGGTCAATTTGCGCAGTAAGTGGCGGTGACCCCGAGTCAAGCTCGGGATCGATTAGGGAGCAAGAGCGGGCGGCGCAGCCTCCTTACCTTCTCCCTGCGATCCAGCGATGTCTCCGCCGCGATCGCAGGTGAGAGCCGCGGCTGCGGCGTCCGTCTCTGCTTCCGGGTTCCGTCGGTATCAGAACGCCAGGGAGGTTAAACAACACTTTTTTGATTGGAGGGCTGCTTTAACATGTCAGCAGTTGTCAGCAGCATTACACAGCAAACCGCGGTTGATTTTTCTTCAGAGTCAATTGTACACCAAAGAGTTAATCCATTAAGTTGTCATGTGTCAGATCTGCATCCTGTTGGGCCCCATTGGTGCAATACATAAATCAATATGAAACTATCATGTAACAATATAATGGTACACTCAATGCTGGTATACCAAAAGCTACAAAATACTCTGCATGTTTTTATCAGCCTTCAATAATTGGTATCACAGAGAAAGTTTTTTTTTTTTGCACTTTTTTGCTTTAAAAAGAGAAGGTGGTTGGTTTAGTTATCAACATAAAAATCCGACTTAAAGGAGATCTATAATGAAAATGTCTAACATCAAAAAGCCATATAAACATACTAGACCAGGGGCTTTTTTTATAAATCTCTTAAAGTGGACCAACACCCTCTAAAACAACTGATCTCTGAACAGTTCAACATAAAAAGACACTTACCTTTTGATGACTTTTGCAGCCTTCTGTCCTTTGCAGTGCCTGTATTCTTCAAAAATCTCAGCCGGAAATCCCGCCCTCCAGCTCTTGTTCGTTCATTAGCATGCTGTCCTCTTCCTTGCCCGTGGATACGCTTTCCTCCTCGCGCGCGATTTCAGCTTCTCTTCTTAATGTCATCTGGTGGGCGTGGCCTCTCTGGTACCTAGGTAGGAAAAAAAAAAGCGCATGCGCAGTAGCGCTGATTTGGGTCAGGTGAAGCGCCGCTCGCTACCGATGCAAGCGGCGCTTCACCTGACCTACTGCGCATGCGCGAGATTTGCTTTAGGAAGAGGTCAAACGATCTCTTCCTTTTACAAGCAAATCAAAGATGGCGGCGATAGATTCAAGTTATTTTTCCTTTATTATTGATAACCGGTCCGGTAGCAGTATTGGCATATACTTAAATGGCAAAAAAATAAAAAACGCAGGGTGTTGGTCCACTTTAAAGGGGCCACAGCACTCAACCCTGTTAGCTCACAACCAGCCCTATAATCTGTATCTAAATTTGGTTTAAAACAGAGGTCCCAGTTGGTACACATATGCTAAAGCTGCACCACCAAACACCGAGGTGCCTCTATTTAGGTGAAGTCCTGTTAAACATCCCCTAGTTAAAAAATCCTCAATCTGTGAGAGCCCCACTTGGGACATACAATGCGATAGATAAATTGGGAGGTTGCTATAACTCCGAGAGCAGCACATGGAGGAAGGGTGGAAAGCCTCGCAATACAGCTTCAGACCCCCCACCCCATGTGCTTGCACAAAATCATGAGATACAAAGTAGGGGTGGCAGCTGCTTAGACCAACTAACTAACCTGGGAGGTGCACATCAGCAAGGCAATCAGTATACATAAGCGCTCAGCCTGTTAGTTCACAACCAGCCCTATTATCTGTATCTAAATTTGTTTAAGTAACAAGAAAACAAATGGGTGAGGGCACCACTAACAATTATATGCAAATACTAAAATATTGACACCGGAAGGTGCACCCCGGGCTCCTCACATATGCATAGTAACCACTAAAGAACACCCTAACCAAGGAGTCCAACTTGAAGCAGGGCACTCAACCGGTTAATATGTATCACAAAAATCTTTATTATCTAGACTAGGCCATCACACAATATAAAACACAAAAAACACAATGATAACACATTTTTTAAAAAGTACAAGTAAAAAACAGACCCAGGACCTACACAGCACCAATGATTATGTAAAATTTGTAGGATATATGAAATCACAATAATATTGGTATAAACACATCAATTAATACATAGTACATGCAGCCACTCAAAGCATATGAATAAATAATGTCAAACCCCACAATCCAAAAATCCTAAACATATCTGCCCAAATATAAATACAAATATTAATGCCCTAATATACCACAGATAAACACTATATAAAGTGACCATGTGCAATAAGTATATATCTTCCTAATAAAAGTGCTAATTGGGGCAAAATGCCTCCAAACTACAATATTCCCCCAAAAAACTTAATATATATATAATAACATATCAATTTAAAGTGCAAAGTTGCAAAAAAACAAAAATGAACAGTATATAAATAGTATCTGAGGAAAAGACTATTGTCTGCTAATAAGCTAATTACTGCACATGCTGTACAGCTGACACAGAAAGGCCAGACCAGCCTGACCTAATGCATCACAATCATGACAAGAAATGAAATCCAAAGCAAGAGATGCCGCATGTAGGTGCTGTTCAGTCCCGGGTGAAAGCTCCCCCACGCGCTCCGCTGTGCGCCCACAGCTTCTCTAGGGGGTGAGATTGTCTCTCGTCTGTTTCCTTTTTAAAGATGGTAGCCACTCCCCTCGGTGATGCAGGCATGTGTCACATGACCGCTGCAGGAAGTCCGGTGGGTGGAGCGCAGCCGCATCTCATACCCAACCAGGCTGCAGCCAGGAAGTGTCCTCCCCAGCACACAGAGCGTGTGCAGGCAGAATACACACTCCACCCCCGCCCACCACACCCACAGCCCAAATGAACCCCCTGATGCGCGTTGGAATGAGTGCAAAGCAGGTGCAGACCTGCAATGATGCAACTCACATCCCAGCACGCCATCAACTCACATCCCAGCACGCCATCAACTCACATCCCAGCACGCCATCCCATCCCGCGGGGCAGCGATCCGGCCGCCATCGCTGCCCCAGCAGGGACGGGAAAAGGAAGGAGCGAGGGAATGGGAGGAAACCACGGGTGAAGATGAGCAGCGGGGGTGGGGGAGACACTAGGACACACGCATTCATCAGGCAAGAGGAGTAGCAACCTACAGATAAACCTACTTTGATAAACCATCCACAACGTACATAATAAACGATGGCTCCCATAAAATATTTTAATTTGTCTATCAATGTTTAAATAACAAATTGAAATGCTTATAATAGAACATCAAATAAAGATTATTATGTGTACTGTCATTATTTCAAACTGAAAACATAATAATCAATAACCAATGTTGGCAAGACAATAAACTCATATTTCTATACATAATATGCACAAAATAATATTTAGGTGATGACCATGACTGTCTTATGACCCCCCCAAAAAAAATAGAAAAAAAAAAAAAAAAAAAAATATATATATATATATATATATATATATATATATAAGTTCTTATCGCTATATGGACCTATTTCTTCTTAGGATGTTGCATTTCCAGGTCCTCTTTAATTTCCCACTGCCGACATTGCTTTTTCTAAGTTCATCCCCCCTGTCCGCATCATTCTCTCTACTACGTTGTCCAAGCGCCTCATATGCCAGCCATATCTAAAGTGAAAATAAAAATAAACCATAAAAAACTGTGCAATGACCTATAATCAATATGTTGTTGTGTTAAAACAAAAAATATATAAATGTAAGAAAAAAAAAACAAAAAACCAAACGTGACATATAATAGGCCCACCAAAAATATGTGGGTAAAAGTACCCATAATACAAGGCTGCATAGAGGAGGAGGAGGAACTACCATATGTTCAGGAGGGGATGAGGGCAGGGAGAGAAAAAAAAAAAGAGGTTTTGTCTTTTATTATCTATTTCTTAACCAATAAAGGGCCCAAAGGATATGTCTTCATTTAGACCGAGGGGGGCCGCTGTATCCAAAGTGTAAATCCATTTCAATTCCTCTCGTAGGAGTCTCTTTTTAAGGTCCCCACCCCTTGGTCCTAAGCGTACTTTTTTTAAACCCACTATATGTAGGCCCTCTACCCGAGAGTTATGTTGGGAGAAGAAATGTCTAGCCACTGGTGTCAATGTCTTACCTCTGTCCAGGTCCCGTCCTGCCAGTCGAATATTTGATAGGTGTGACTGTATCCTATTCTTCAAACTATTTCTGGTCTCACCTATATAGAATTTAGAACAGGGACATTTCAAGAGATAAACTACCGATTTTGTTTGGCAATTAATGAAGTCGTGTAGCTTGAAGGTCTGTCCTGTGCGTTGGTTTTTTACCTCTTTGGCCTTATGTTTTCAAATGGAACATTTTTCACATGGTGAAGTGCCCTCCTGTCGTGAGAAATGGCTGTGGCATAGTTGGTCCCTGATGTTTCTCGACCAGGCTGCAGTCTGGTTGGGTATGAGACGCGGCTGCGCTCCACCCACCGGACGTCCTGCGGCGGTCATGTGACATATGCCTGCATCACCGAGGGGAGTGGCTACCATCTTTAAAAAGGAAACAGAGGAGAGACAATCTCACCCCCTAGAGAAGCTGTGGGCGCACGGCGGAGCGCGTGGGGGAGCTTTCACCCGGGACTGAACAGCACCTACATGCGGCATCTCTTGCTTTGGATTTCATTTCTTGTCATGATTGTGATGCATTAGGTCAGGCTGGTCTGGCCTTTCTGTGTCAGCTGTACAGCATGTGCAGTAATTAGCTTATTTGCAGACAATAGTCTTTTCCTCAGATACTATTTATATACTGTTCATTTTTGGTTTTTTGCAACTTTGCACTTTAAATTGATATGTTATTATATATATATTAAGTTTTTTGGGGGAATATTGTAGTTTGGAGGCATTTTGCCCCAATTAGCACTTTTATTAGGAAGATATATACTTATTGCACATGGTCACTTTACATGTTAGTTTTTGCACATGGTCACTTTATATAGTGTTTATCTGTGGTATATTAGGGCATTAATATTTGTATTTATATTATTTGGGCAGATATGTTTATGATTTTTGGATTGTGGGGTTTGACATTATTTATTCATATGCTTTGAGTGGCCGCATGTACTATGTATTAATTGATGTGTTTATACCAATATTATTGTGATTTCATATATCCTACAAATTTTACATAATCATTGGTGCTACTTGTACTTTTTTAAAAAAATGTGTTGTCATTGTGTTTTTTGTGTTTTATATTGGGTGATGGCCTAGTCTAGATAATAAAGATTTTTGTGATACATATTAACCGGTTGAGTGCCGTGCTTCAAGTTGGACTCCTTGGTTAGGGCGTTCTTTAGTGGTTACTATAAATTTGAGGTCTCGGTCCACACGCATCTGCAGAAGTATGCTAAAGCTGCACCACCAAACGCGCTGGTGCCTCTGTGTAGGTGCAGTCCTGTATTTAAATTGCCTTTTAAAAAAAAATCCACAACAAGCTCGTTGATTTACTTTACTGGATCAAAGAAAAAGCAGGAGGTTCTGAATGTACTATTCAGCTTTTAAAGGGGAGAAGAGCTCATCTTTAGCCACTTGTCTTCTGAGCCAGACTGTGGGAAGCTATAGAAGTTATCAGTCGAATATCTGCCTAAAGCAGAGCATGATGGGTAAAACTGTCTACACCTGTCAGAAGAATTCCTACAGAACCATCATGGCAGTACACACTGCCTCAGGAGACGGGACAGTAGAATGGAGCGGTCCTCCCTGTAAAAGCAGAATAGTATTCACAAACCTGTCACTGAAGATTAGTGATGGCCTTTGGATCTGGGTGAAGCTAGATTTGATCTGGATCTTGCCGTTTCAGGTTGATTTGTCTTATTTGGCCACAGGTATTGGCATGCTGGCCTCCTTACCTTTTGAACTGGTTTATAAGGCGCTTGGACCTTACAACAGATCACAAGTAGTAAAACAAGGAAGCACACATATTAAATTTAACAGCAATCATCCCTCCACATCTTCCTTCTTCTGTCCCTCACTGGGCGGTGTCCTCGCAGCTGGTCTACTGTGTCCAGGGCTCCCTCTAGCTCGGTGGGCTTATTTTCTGATGTCAGACTCTTCTTTAGCAACCTCCCTCTGTTCATTTAGAGGCTGGTTTAAGACTAGCGCCACGTATTGCCATTGATGCGTCTATGTAGCGGCGCTCAGAGCGTCCGTAAGAGTACACTGCAAACGGTGTCTGGCGCTATAACGTGGCTTTGGTGTTGGACAAGTGATGCTGTAGTATCCTGTCCAGCTTTGATAAATGTGATGTCTGTAGGAGTGCTCTCCCTGAATCAATGTATATGTCCGAGGAAAAGCCGCCCAAGGTGACGCCACATATAACAGGACAATGCTATAGCAAATGATACGTAGCGCCAGTTTTAAGGGCGTCCGAAGCTCGGCGCTGAAGCCCACATTTAAGAAGAAAAAATCAGAAAGTCAGTGTTTGCACTATAAAACTGAGCGCTCTAGCAACAAGCGCCGGATGCAATATAAAATATGTCTGTTTCTGAACACATATACACCAGAACCAGAGCGAAAACACATGGAATGACATTGTTTCAACACTGTAACACTGACACTGCAATGGCCGACCAACACATCCAATTCTGACAAAAATCAAAAAATGAAAATATTTGGCAATATAAGTCTTGGGAGCCAAGACAATCATATGATAAAATAGTGGGAAAAAGTGGATCCAAACTCTATTTATACACAAACAAATTAAAGACCATTGAATTGTATGGGAGAGCACAACTGAGCGTCAGGTGCTACGTGGCGCTGCTGATACAGCGCCGGCGCTTTACACAGAGCTGCCGCTAGTAATACATGTGACGCTACATGACCCTATTAGAGGGGCTCCCCAGTTTGACTTTCATATATATGGTTTTCACATACTGCACCCGGTGTTACTCCAGAATATCCCATCTATGTCTCTCTCGCCATCCCTGGCGGGATGCTAAGAGGGTTATTTAAGAAAGGATAGCGCCAGGTAGCGCCTCGTAGTGGCAGGCAGCGTCTGGTGAAAGCCAGGCGCTGTACGCAAAACCACATTTAAGAAAGCGAATCTGGTGAGCGACTCTAACAGCGCCATGTAGTGTCCGGTGTATTATTACATGTGGCTCAGCGTATAGCGCCAGCGCTCTAGGTTCCAGAGCGCCAGGTGTTACCTTTCGCTCAGTGTCGCTCTCCCAAACATTTCAATGGCTGTACATTTGCTTGTGTTTTTTTTTTTTTTCATTTTTTGCTCAAATCATTGTGTGACGTCTCCTGGCTGCAAACAAACACTTTTAGAAACTTTTTTGACTTTTTATATTTTTATGCAGAATTGTCATTACAGGTCTGACACTAAAGTGTTATTGTCACAGTGTTAAAACAATGTCATACCATGTGTTTATTAAACAAACTTTAATCACACAGCGTCTGGCGCTCTATGCTATAGCGACCAGATTTAGAGCGCCGACTCTGTGTGTGTGTCCTTTTTGATAAGTATGGTGTTTAGAGACGAGAGTCGGTCACACTGAGCTGACGCTACCTTTCGCTCCCTGCAGCGCTGCACTGGTGTTAGAGCTGCCAACATATATCACATTCATCAGTGCAGGCCAGGTTACTACAGCGACTGAGGTGCCTGATGACCTGGGAGAAACCCACAGACGCTATGGGCCAGCTGAGAAGTCTCCATCTCCACCAGGACAGAAGAGGGAGCATTGAGAGCTTGACCTATCTCCTCTCCTCCACCGAAAAAAACTCCTTATTTCCGCACGGTTGTAAAATTCAGTCTGGTGCTGAATACAATGATGGTTTTCCAAAGATTATTCAGTAATTCTTTTTACTGACAACCTGTTTGAAAGCCACATAAGTCTACACAATGTATACAATAATTTCTTAGGCAAAATAAACTAACAGGCTGATTCATCACTAACGGCAGGTAGCGACAGATGAGCGTCTGTAGCAGGCATTTTCAGAGCGCCCGCTAGTAGTCATTGTGCTCAGCCCTGGGTCGCTACTTCATAGCGACTCGTTGTCGCTGTTCAGTAATGTTGAATACATTGTGAGGAGTCACTATTTGACCAGTACAGCGCTGTATGGGAGCACATGGTAGCGACTGCTCATAGCGACCGACTCACACCATATTCAGCAAAAAAACAGCCTAACAAATCTCTGGCGCTGTAAAATGCTTGTCTGAAGCCCAGAGCGCAGGAGGCGGTGTGTTTTAAAGTCTGTTTTTCAGCATCTATCAACTAGTAACAAAGCGAAAACATATGGAATTACATTGTAACAACATTGTAACATGAACACTTTAATGGCAGACCTGTAATGTCATTTCTGAAGAAATATATAAAAAATAAAAAAATGTGAAAAAACTGCTTTCTCAATGCCAGAAGAGGTCACAGAATTATTTGAGATTTAAAAAAAACAAAAAAAAAACAAAAACACAGTTTAAAGAGAAGGAAAGGTTCGTCCATTGAAATGTATGGCAGAGCGACAGGTAGCGAGAGGTCATACCGGGCGCTGTGCAAGGCTGAACGCTGGCGCTGTTCGCTGAGGCTGAGAAAATGATGAATCAGACGCTACATGGCGCTATCCCAGTCACTAAACAGATTCTGCTTGATAAATGTGTAATTGCGTGCCGTGTCAGGCGTTCACCAGTCGCTACCTGTCGCTACCTCTCATTAACCAGCCACTACCTGACGCTATCCCTCTATGAATAAGGCCCTGAACTAAAGGTCGAGTGATTACCGATCCATATGTCTTGTATATGCCTATATTATATCGCTATAAATAGATTTTTTTGTGTATTTAATTTATTTCAACATTTCAATAGAGACATTGAAAGGAAAGACACAGCAGCCAAGGCAAAGCAAGATTTCACTATATGTATGAGTCCTCCTTGTGGTTACTTATATGGCGGGATATATGGCTGAGCGAGTCACTCAGGCAATCAGTGCATTCGCTCTTTCCCGAGTCTGGAAGGAAGGTGAGTGAAACTGGGCAACCTGGGGGGTACACACAGCGGGGCATCCCAATTCAGGATGCCGCCACAGAGAGGAACAACACACATGAAAGTCAAATTCATATTTGTGTGTTGTTCCTCTTTAAAAAAGTAATTCTTACCTTATCACCTGCAAATGTAATCTCTCAGAGTACTGCAGACTGAACAGCTCCAGTGCTATCAGTGTGCTGCCAGGCCGGCCCCTGTATAATGGACCTGCTTCCAGTCACAATAGTTCAATCTCTTTTGATTGGCAGCAATGGGCACACCATGTGCTGTACTGTTGTTTATCCGCCTTAGATATGCTAGCTGATATGATATCAGTGGTAACTAATAAAAGAGTAATAGAGGCTCTTGGGAATGTGCTGTCAGCCTGTCTATGGTAAAGTAAGGTCAACTGCAGAAATAATTAAAACTAGGGGCATCCTGATTTGGTATGTCCTGCAATGTGAAACTGTAGGTGCCCCTTAAAACTCACCTCCTTCCTTGACTTCACCGGGCATGCACGGTACCCAAGCTTTGTGCGTCCTTTCTGCCCCACCCAAGCTTGCAGGGTGGCATGTGTTGTGCAAATAAGCTTAGCTGCACATCCTTCTGCATCCCTGCTTGGGATGCAGGGAGTGTAAACAGCCGGGATGTGGGTTGAGAGATACACATGTGCTGTGGAACCCAAGATCAAGGTGAGTATCAGACAAACTGGGGGTTGGGATGTTCAAACTGTGGGGCATCCCCAAACTAAGGGGGGTGACAAACAGTAAGGGCTTATTTTGGGGTCTTGGTCTGGGGTAGTGTGCATGTGCTCTAAATCCATCCCTTATGGTTTAAAGTGGACCAAAACCTATGATTTTGGCTATCCTGGGTTTTGGCTTTTTCCCTGGGGCCCCGCCGTGTGAAACCCCCCAGAACGCCCAAGCCAACTCACCTTTTCCTGGTCCTAGGGCGCATGCGCGGCCGCTCGTCCAATCAGCGCACTCTGAGGCTTCGTATAAGGACGTGCGGCGCACGCTGATTGCCACATCCCCCGCTTCCCTTTAACAGGAAGTGTGCCCGTGCCGGCCATTCACAAATGCTTGGCGCAGGCACACGCCCTGTTAGAGAGATAGCGGGGATGCGGGCGCGGCTCACGCATGCGGCGTTGAACCAGGAAACAAGGTAAGTGTATGGGGCGACCTGGGGGGTTTCACACAGCGATTTTGGATGCCCTGGAGGGAGGGAATCGATCACAGTGGGTTTTGATCCACTTTAATTGGGAGAGCTAGTATGTGGGGAAAAATAAGAGCAGTTTTCCTCTTATTACACAGTCACTAGCCAAAACAGCAATATAAAACAACAGAAATGGGAGGAAAACAAACTTAAGGCTTATTATTAAGTTTAAAAGAACAGAAAACTATGGCATACAGTCTATAAAAATCTAGGGTTGGTGGTGTTCCTCTATGTGGCGCATCCCAATTCTCCCAATTCGGGGTGCCCGGCTGTTTGAAATGCCCCAGATCACCCCTGTATTCACCTCACTGGCGATCCAACTGCACATGCATGAGCTGCGTCCACATTCCCACTAACCTCCAGCTAAGCTTCATATCGGCGGCAGGCATTTCAGAATGGTGGCTGCAGATACGTGGAGGAGCTTTTACTTGCTGCTTGGAGTTCAAGCCACTGAACTGATAACCAGCACATTGGTCAAGAGGTGAGTTAACAAGTGATCTGAGAGATTTCACAGAGCGGGCTGCCCCAAATCAAGATGCCCTGGGTTAGGAGGAACAAAACCCAATAATGAAAAACCTGTGTTTTGTTCCTCGTTAAGATGGATTTGTAATTGAAGGAATTTCATTTTTGACTACAATTGTCCAGACTTCCATTATAGAGCTGCCATTATGGTCAGAATGTCCTGTACAGGTCTAGTTTGCTCTGAGTTCCCAGCAGTTTGCATAAACCTGTAAAGAAAATGACAGGATATCCCCAGGACAGGATCCTCTCCAGTTTGCATACGTTGTCGCATATCTATTCTAGCACTGTGCAGAAACAAACCGACTTTCTCCCCCCTTATTCCGCATTGGAACGGCACAAAACGAGCCAAAGAATTTTGAAATCTCTAATTATATGTAAATAATATATGTATTCTAAGTAAAGCTTCTAGCTTTGCTTTCATTTCTGGATGTGTGCAGCTTTATAAGTCATATATGCGCTCTGCTGTTGTCAGAGACAACTGTGCGACCACTGTGGCTGGCCGTACTCATTTGTTCTTAAAGCTCCAAGGGACAGAGTTGATTTTAGGCCACTTTTTTGTGTGGCCCTGGAAAAATGAAATTAAAAGAAGAGCTCTGCTATGGCTTTTACCCAGCACTTCAGGAAATAGAAGAGAGGCACGTGTGACAGGAATCACATAAGCTGCTTGCTGCCTTTTTATTGTGGTTGTCTGGACATTCCCTTAAAATTACATATTCACTTTTCAACATTCGCGATTCAATGGTTCATCAGCTAATCCGTTGAATTGATTCATCTTTTCCTAATTAGGAGTTGTCATAAAGCTTTTAGTACATATTACGTTTGTGCTCATAGGACGTGATCTACTCCCCCAATCAGTAGATAAATAAGAATCGGGGTGAGTGTCTTCATTATTTCCACTCACATACTCCCCTAACAGCTCCTTTATTATGCACACGTATTTGCTGTAAGTGTCAAGTCGTCGCTACAACTGCAAATTATTCACTGTAACTTGTTAACGAGATTCATTTTGGTGTATTTGACTGTACTTGCAAATACCCGTCCACTCCCCATTCTAATCTGCCGGTGACGGCTGCTATGGCGCTTCCCTGGCTCTCTGGGGCAAGACTTCATACATACACATTACACTACATCTGCATAATGTTTGCAGAGCGCCACAGTGACAATGTAATCAGTATGGCATAGTGAGGAGTATAAACAACGTTTCCTACCAAGTCGCTTGCATAAAAGAACATATGCTCTGCTGAAATGCTGCGTTTTATTACAATGTCTGCAACGCGCTATCAGCTCAATTGTAAACCCATTTCCATTTATAGAGCATCCTAGGGTTATTCTTTCTGATTTGCGGTAACAGATGTGATTCTGTTCTTCCACCCACACACCTTATCTGAATGTACTTTTGGTTTAATCAAGCCTGTCGTCAGCTAATCACAATATTTTTTGGAGATCACAATGCTCAAATAGTCTGTAAAAAGTTGTATGGGATCCTGTCGGAAACGCATGAATAATGGGTGCTTATTTAAGGTGGAATTTTGACATTTTTTTCAAAGTATATATTATTGTGTGCCAAAAGGATGTCCTCAAGGTGCTGAGCTTATCTAGTATTTTTCTTTTTTATGTTAGCAAATGTGTGTTTTATGGAAGCAGACAGCCCCAACGACAGAGAAAATATATGGTAGGGAAGGCTGAGCTTTAACTGTATAAGACAGAAAAAAAACTTTGCCGGGCGTTCTTTTGCAACATTTCAATGTTTGCCTCACATTTTTATTTTCTGGATACTCTAATTCCTAGGTATTTAGTCTCCTCGACAATAATACCAAAATGATCATTTGTGTTGGATCTGCCTGAAATTCACCAACGTTTCCACTGTCTTGGCAACATTTATGGTGTCACCCACAAATATTAGTACTTTGACTGAATCTTCAGAGGAATTTCAATCATCAGTATGTAGTAAAAAATCAGAGGGGATAAGATACAACCACATGGAACCCCAGGGTTGATGATCCTACATTTTGACGTATATGGGACTAGTTTTGCTTGCTGCAACCTTTGCTAGGAATATAAGGGTCGATTCAGAGCCCCTTTCTTATATTTTTTATGGAGGTCTTGCTACCAAACGAAAAATCATGCAAAACTGAAAACATTTCACACTAAAGTTCTCGCAGAAAAAAGGCTTTGCTGAATCAGACAAGGGGAAAAAAAGAACGAGAATGGAAATATTCACGCAAAAAAAAGGGGGAAAGGGGCTCTGAATCAACCCTATAGAGCTTTTCTAACTTGCTGACTAGTAGTTCAGGCAGGATAGTATTAAATGCCAGACTCAAGTCAATTAACAGAATTCTAGCATACAAATTTGAGGGTTCTATGAGGCCGATTCATTAATCGCGCCAGGTAGCGACAGTAGCGTTATTTTCACAGCGCACGCTAGTATTCGCTGTGCTTGGCCGTTGTTCGGCTGTTGACAGCGACTCAGTCGGTGTGCGGTAATGTTGAATACGGGGTTAGGAGTCGCTGTTTGACAGGTTCCGCGCTGTATGGGAGCGCATGACAGCGAACGGCCACAGCGAACGGCTCCCACCATATTCATTAACAAATCACGCTCAAAAAATTCTCGCGCTGTGAAATGCTTGTTTAAACCCCAGAGCGCTGGCGGCGATGGGTTAAAAGTAGTTTTTTAACCCCCAAACAACCATATTTTTTGAAAAAAAAAACATGTTTTTCAAAACATTTTGTAATATGAATACATTAATATCAGACTTGTAATATCAATTCTGCACAATTTTTTTTTTTTAACCTTAAAAAAAATATCTAACATTGCAGAAGTGGTCACAGAATTTTTGACATTTAAAAAAAAAAAAAATAAACATTAATAACAATTAATTATGAATATTTAAAGATTGTTCCATTGAAATGCATTGGAGAGCGCCAGGTAGCAAGAGGTCATACCTGTCGCTGTTCAAGGTCGCTCACTGGCGCTGTGGGGTGAGGCTGGAATAATGATGAATGATTCGCTATCTGGTGCTCTGTCAGTCGCTAAGCAGGATCGGCTTGATAAATGTGTGATTGCGGAGGGGAGCCGGCGTACTCGTGGCGGTGACCGTCATTACCGTTCGCTCACCATTCGCTACCTGGCGCTATCCCTTGTTAAATAAGGGCCTATGTGTTCCATGACACAATTTAGCACTAAGCTTACAGTGTCTTCTGTTGACCTATTTGACCTATTTGTAGGTGAACAGGTGTTCAAAGGACTTTGCGATCAATGAAGTCAGCGCAACTGGTCTTTACTTGTTTAAGTTGGACATCCTTGCCTTCTTGGAGACAGGTATGATGGTGGATTTCATGAAACAATTCACCTTCTGAATTGACTAGATAGGTGATATGCCATCTGGCCCTGGAGCCTTCCTGATTTTGAGTCTATTGAATACAAGTTTAACACCCATGTTGTCTATCTAAATAACTTTTGGTGGCCCTTATGAAAACAGGAGAAGGGTTGGGTTTACTGGAAAATGGAGTAGTGAATGGGATATACTGGTGAAGACCTCATCAAATCTGAAAACTCATTGAGTTCACTAGATTTTGGGTGGGAGTTATTCGAGTGTAGTTGTAGTTTGTAATCCCTTTGAGGCCCTTCCACACTCCCCATCTTTTTGATTTTTAGTCAGAGCATGTCTAAGCTTTTTGACATATACACAGCAAACGACTCTGATTCGACCAGGGCCCCCACATGCGCCATAGGACCAGGGAAAGGTGAGTTTATATGACTACTCAGGGGGGACATCCCAAATAGGGATTCCCGGGGAGGCAAGGAACAAAACCCTGGATAGTAAAAATCCCTGGTTTTGTTCCACTTTAATAGGCTTCAAGAAGTTATTCCCCCAAAGCCAGGAGGCTGAGGTTATAGCATTGTAGGGCAAAACATGGGGGGTGGTCTCTGCCTTGGGGGTACAATAAGGCCTGTTTTATGGGAGGTTGGAAGCAGACTTGGAAGGCAGGGGGTGTTAGAAGGATTGAATTAATTCGGGTAAAGGAATGCATACACACTGTGAATTCTCTCTGCATTCATTATGGCCAGTCCACCCCTGGCTGAGAAACAGAGGCAGGGCATGGATTGTGGTGTCATGCCTGGGGGTACATTTGGACTAGGTACCAAGGGGGGGTTGAACTGGTAAGGGAGAGAGTGACAGGGCAGGAGAGAGAATTTCAGCATAGACTATTGGGCGCCACCTCCACCCCAGTAAGCCTGAAAGCGGAAACTGCCCACCAGGATTTTCCCTGTGCTCTCGGCTGCCAGTCCACCCCTGCCTGAAACTGTTTTACAAGGATGATTGGCAAGGGCAATATACAGCAGTTATACACTGAAGGTAAAATACAGTTAAATGTACAAATGGTCAGGGTCCACATATATTTAAATGTGAACAGTATGTGTACAATAAGCAACTTAAGCCCTTATAAAAGTTCCTCCAACAACTGACAATTGCTGCATAATATGTTGATTTTTCCCCCTCATTAGGGCTGCTTCTCTATCTTAACCCTTCAGGGCTTGATGAGGTGGGTGGGGGAGAAACACCCAGAAGCATGGTTCAGTTAGTGAATGCCAAATCCTCAACATTTCAATAGAAGCTTGAGAGCTTGTTCCATATTGATTGCAGACATACATTGCTAGGTTTTTATTATGCAAAAATTGTCAGGGAACTTTCATCAGGGCTAGAGTCTTCCACTTTAAAGATCATCTGCAGCTTGGTCATTTGATTCCACCAACCAAACTGCTCCATGAAAAGAATATTCCTGAACCGAGACACGCTACAGAAAACATAATGCAGGAATCAATGCCGCCGCTGTCTCCAGATTTATTCCAAGTGCAGCGAGGGCTGGAATACTGTTACTGGAAATCATTAACTGTTTATATCCTGACACTGAATACTTCCGCTTTAAAATCGACAAGCTAACGTTACCACAGACCGGCACAGCAAAGTGGCTTCTCGCTTATCTACAGATAGGCTGCTGGGCCTCACCTCTGGCGGATTTTGAGGTTGGGTGAGGCGCTCCCAACGCCCGCACACAGCAGAGACAAGCAGTTGGTGAGATGAGCTTGTAGACAACCTATCAATTTACAAGGCGTTAGTTAGACAGGCCACTGAAGCCTGCAGTACAACATGCCAATCAATATGTGCTGCTAATATCGCCTTATACCTCTAAACCGCCGCCTACGCTGTGCTGCTGCTCTTACACTGGGAGCAGCCGACCATACTCATAATTCATATTCACAATATATCAAATGCTGGAACATGTTTTATTGTATTTAATATTTATTTCATTGTATTATTAGCCAGACAGCAATCATGGTTAAAGTTTGCATATACATTTATTCTAAGTATACAGTACGTCCTGCTCCAGATATAATACTTACACTTGGGTTATCCTCAGCCAGAGGGCGCTGTGCACTGCAGACATGCAAAAACAGGCTCCTCCCGGCCCTTCATATACCCAGGGACCTCCCACAAATCCCCAGATTTCTCTGCAGTGCTGACTGCGAAGACATTAAGTATCACTTTCTCGCAGGTGAGCGGGGCTTTACAGCCTGCGGCGCTGTTGGACTACTCCCATCCGTCCTATTTGTGATGTGCCTCCCAGCCTGGGCTGCGCTGGTCGGGTGAAGGTAGGCAGCACCATGCGTGCTTAACGGAGCCATGCTCCACCGCAGTCCCCCACCATAGGGTAGGCGGTTTAGGCTGATGGTGAGCCTTTAGGGGATGTCCCTCCCGCTTAATTGTCCCACGCCCCATGTAATGGTGGACCCTGTGTAAAGGGTCGCCATCCTCCCTCGTTCCCCCCCTAGCCCGGGGGGAAAGAAAGGGGGGGGAGGGGTTTGTGCGTATGGCGGCCTCAGTGTACCCTATTACACGCTTATGGCCTCGGTGTCGTGTTTGACTGGGAATGGATGTCAGAGCCGCGCTGTGTACTTTTTACTCTTATTGGTAGCCGCCGCGCCCCTTCTATATGGCTGTACAGCACGGGCGGCGGTGGCTTTGTTGATGCTGCGGCGTCTTTTTCTTAGTCTGTAGTGGCTCTGCTGCGGTAATCCACTCGATCATTCCTTTAAACATGCATTTCACAGCGCTTGAAGTTTTTGAGCGTGATTTGTTGATGAATATGGTGGAAGCCGGTCGCTTTGACCAGTCGCTATCATGCGCACCCATACATCGCGGAACCTGTCAAATAGTGACTCGTAACCTTATATTGAACATTACGCCACACCGACTGAGTCACTATCAACAACCGAACAACGGCCAAGCACAGCGACTACTAGCGGGCGCTGTGAAAATACCGCTCAACTGTCGCTACCTGCCGCTATTAATAAATCAGCCTCTTAGATGCCAGCACATTGTTTCCCCCTAGCACTCTTTGTATAGGGTACTCTGGATAACAAGCAAACCAGGAAGAAACTAACCTCACTGAGCCCCACCAATCTGGGCTCCTGTGCCAAAACTACCTAGAAGCAGGGGCGGGCTTATCATTTCTGGGGCCCCATGCAAAGTTGTGTCTGGTGGTCCAAATCAAAGACAAACTTTGTATAGGGAAATACAAAATGAACACACCTTGTCGGGATGTAGCCACAGCCTGCGCATGCACTGTGGTAGTGCGAGTGAACCCAGAGGGGCATCCTGGCATTGTCTATCCATGGCATAGGGAATTGTTTGGGAATTGCCCATAAGGCCGTCCAATTTCCACTCCCTGTCGCATCCTAAACTAGGATCTCCCACTGTGTGAAACCCCATTAAATCACCGCACCCACTCACCTAACCTCGTTCCAATGATGCATGCTCAGGTCTCGGCCTGATGCATACCCAGGGCAGCGATTGGCCAGCCTGGGCACGCCCCCAGCTAGAGGTGAGCGGGGATGCAACCAGTGGCCACTGTGCACCATTCGGCTGGCATCTTGCATAACTGTATGGAGCTGCAGATGGCTCACGTAAGCGTACAGTGGCTTCCTACCTGCTGCACACTCTGCATTGTGTTACACGGCTCCTCACTCGCCGCCGCCTGTCTAGAGAGTGCTGTTATTTATTTATTATTTTAAACAAAAAGTTGGCACTGCTCTGACCCTGCCTCTGGGGGGCCCCACGCATTTGCATTGTTTGCATGGTGGTTAAGCACACCACTGCTTAGAACTCCAATGAGACCACAGTCTCTGACAGTCTCGGACTGGGAAGTCTGAAGCCCAGCAGAAGAACAGAATCCCGGGGGCCCATCTTATAGTTATGTGAAATGATTACAAGCTTATTTTTAGGGATCACTTACACAGACATTAAACTTAAACCGGACCTTCACCATGATTCCATGATTTATTGAAAAGCCCAAACCCGTAAAAAACGATTCCCCAGTATCTAAAGTTAATATATTTTAAGTTTTTAGTCACTTATTATTCTTTTCCCCACTGGGCTGCAACTCTGTTCAGGACTTTAGGATACGGGCCCCGCCATCTTGACTCAGAAGCATCACACTTACTGAGGAGAGGAGAGTGGGATAAAGTACAGTGGGGGCGGGTTATAGCTGTGCTTTGCTTAGAGCATAGCTGGGGTCAGGAAAAGGTCAGCAATCCCAGAGTGCAGAGCAGCACAGTCAGAAGGCACTTCCTGTTTGCAGGCTGCCTGATGTTCCATGAGCCGCCATCTTGGATGTTTAAAGGCTCATAACATGCAGTAGATGCAGGTAGGGTGATTTTTTATGTGAGCAATATGTATGTACAGGGTGTGGGAAACATATAATTTATGTTATTCAGGGTGAAGGTCCGCTTTAACTGTATTGTGTTTGCGGGAATACACTTTGCTCTCCTGCCTTGTAACAGTGACATCCAGCATTACCTACTGCCGCCATCATAGAAAAATGTACTGCACAGTATTTGCTATCACATAGTGCACCATCTATCCAGATGGTGGCCCCCTGAGTTAAGGGGATCACCGGGATGTTCCCTAGTAACCTGGTGGGTCAGTATGAGCCAGGTTTCTGACTGATAGTCTATTCACAAGCCAAGCCCTCAGTTTCTGCGCTTCATTGCAGGTAATTTAATGCTGGGGGTAAGGTCTTCTTTGGGGGAAGGGACTAATCTATAGGGGTTATTCATGAAGGGATAGCGCCAGGTAGCGCCTCGTAGCGGCAGACAGCGTCTGGTGAACGCCAGGTGCTGTACGCAAAACCACATTTATGAAAGTGAATCTGGTGAGCGACTTGTAGCGTCTGACGTATTATTACAGGCGTCTCAGCGTATAGCGGCGACGCACTAGCTTCCAGAGCGCCATGTATTACCTTTCGCTCAGTGTCGCTCTCCCATACATCTCAATGGCCATTCATTTGCTTGTGTTTAAACAGCGTGTTTGACTTTTTTTTTTTTTTTTTTGCTCAAATTATTGTGTGACCTCTCCTGGCTGCAAATAACCACTTTCATTTTTTTTTACTTTTTATATTTTTATGCAGAATTGTCATTACAGGTCTGGCACTAAAGTGTCACAGTGTTAAAACAATGTCATTCCATGTGTTTTCGCTTTGTTACAGGTGAATATGTATTCAAAAACAAACTTTAATCACACAGCTTCTGGCGCTCTATGCTATATCGAGCAGATTTAGAATGCCGACGCTGTGTGTGTGTCCGATTTTGATAAGTATAGTGTGGAGCGCTGAGAGTCGGTCGCACTGAGCTGGCGCTACCTCTCGCTCGCTGCAGCGCTATACTGGTGTTAGAGCGCCCAACATACATCACATTCATGAATGCCGGCCAGGTTAATACAGCGACTGAGGAGTTCTGTTACAGTGCCCGATACCCGCTTAGAGCGTCTACTAGCGGTCGCTCTAATCGCCGCTATACAGACGCTCATCTGCCGATACCTGGCTTTAGTAATGAATCAGCCTCCACCTTTGCCCCTGGGTATAAAGCATGTCTTAGGCCCTTATTTATGAAGGAATAGCAACAGGTAGCGACTGGTGAGCGGCCGGTAATGACGGGCACCGCCACGAGAACGCCGTCTCCCCACCACAATCACACATTTATCAAGCCAATCCTGCTTAGCGACTGAGATAGCGCCAGATAGCCACTCATTCATCATTATTCCAGCCTCACCCCACAGCGCCAGCGAGCGACCTTGAACAGCGACAGGTATGACCTCTCGCTACCTGGCGCTCTCCAATGCATTTCAATGGAACAATCTTTAAATATTCATAATTAATTGTTATGAATTTTTTTTTTTTTTTAAATGTGAAAAATTCTGTGACCACTTCTGCCATTTTAGATAATTTTTTAAGGTAAAAAAAAAAAAAATTGTACAGAATTGATATTACAGGTCTGATATTAATGTATTCATATTACTAAATTATTTTAAAAACTTGTTTTTTTTGGTTTCCAAAATTATGGTTGTTTGGGGGTTAAAAAACTACTTTTAACCCATCGCCGCCAGCGCTCTGGGGTTTAAACATGCATTTTACAGCGCGAGAATTTTTTGAGCGTGATTTTTTAATGAATATGGTGGGAGCCGGTCGCTAGGGCCAGTCGCTATCATGCGCTCCCATACAGCGCGGAACCTGTCAAATAGCGACTCCTCACCCAATATTCAACATTACGGCAAACCGACTGAGTCGCTATCAACAACCGAACAACAGCCAAGCACAGCGACTACTAGCGGGCACTCTGAAAATTCCACTACAGTCACTACCTGCCGCTATTAATGAATCGGCCTCCCCGTGGGAATCGCTCTGGCGGCCTAGTGTGCAACACATTTTATAGTTCTGAAAAGAGAAAGGAAGTGAAACAGGGAAGAAACCGAGGTCTACTTACTGGGGGAATGAAATATGTAGTATAATATTAAATATTAAGTTGTTCTTTTTACATTTATCTGCTTATGGCATAACAGCTTTTGTTATCTACATTACTTCAATTTCTTTAATAATTGATCTGATCAATACAAATGATTCTTAACTTCAGTCAGACCAGCCATGTCTCCATTTGTTTCAACTTACCATTATAGTAAAAAGGCCAAGTGCTAATGGTTGGGCTGTATTTCCCATTTCCCACTTAGGGGCATGTGCCTAGGGCAGCAACCATATTGTATTTTTAGGAGGAGAGGATATGACTTGTGTCACCCTTGGAGGCCTCCATCTGCTGCCACAAAAGGGTCATCCTTATGTGCGTGCCGCTAGAGGGCTATTTATAAAAAGAAATAAACACAGGCCCTTATTCATGAAGGGATAGCGTCAGGTAGTGCCTTGTAAATGACAGGTAGCGACAGGTAGCGTCAGGTAAACGCCGGACACAGCACGCAATTACACATTTATCAAGCAGAATCTGTGGAGCGACTGGGATAACGCCACTGAGTGTCCGATTCATCATTATCCCAGCCTCAGCGTACAGAGCGCCACGTATTACCTCTCGCTACCTGGCGCTCTGCCATACATTTCAATGGACGTTCTTTTATTTCTCTTTAAACAGGGGGTTTTATTATTATTATTTATTATTATTTTTTTTTATAGATCTCAAATAATGTTGTGACCTCTCCTGGCCTAGATAAAGCCATTTTTGAAAATATTTTTCATGTTTTATATATTTCTGCAGAAATGACATTACAGGTCTGGCATTAATGTGTTCATGTCACAATGTTATTCCAATGTAATTCCATATGTTTTCGCTTTGTTACTGGTGGATACATGATAAAAACGACAGCGAAGCATTTTTGAGCGCCGGAGGTGTGTGAGGCTGCTTTTTGTATGAATATGTTGTGAGCCAGTCGCGCTGACCAGTCGCTAACATGCGCTCCCATACAGCGCTGTACTGGTCATATAGCGACTCCCCACAAGGTATTCATCAATGCTGCACAGCAACTGAGGCATTCTGAACTAGCGAACCACAGCCGAGCACAGTGACTACTAGCGGGCGCTCTGAAATGCCTGCTACAGACGCTCATCTGTCGCTACCTGCCGCTAATAATTAATCAGCCTGTGAGACAGTGTTTCCATAATGTCTGAAAAGTGTCCTCAAAGTGGGGCTATCCCACAGAAATCACCTTATTTTCTCACTAAGATGTCACCCTTTCAGTGGGACAGTTCCACTTTGAGGCATTTTATCCCACTGTCCCCCTGAAAACCCTGGGGACACCTAAATGTCCCACTTTGCACTTATGGGAACTAGTGTCTCACCAAATGCTGGATGTCTTACAGCTGTTCTGACTGTTCTGTATAATGGTGAAAGTGCTGAAAGTGATAGTGGAATGCATGTATTGCTGACCACTTATACCTTTTGTACGCTAACTGAGTATATTTTAAGGTGAGCTTTGGAGAATACCTAGTTCTCCTCATTAAACATGATGTTATACAATGGAATCACAAAATCATAGACATTTATACACAATGGCCTTAATTCACAAGGGGTTGAAAAAACTCTTATGGTAGTAAAAAATTCAATTCATGAGAAAAAAGCCTGAGAATGTCACTGTTAGTGAATCACCAGATAAAAAGACCATGAAAGTCAATGGCAGCTTTTACTACAGGTAAAAAGGGGTAAAAAGTTCAATACTTTGTCCAGGAGTAAAAAAGTGCCATTGACTTTCATTGTCTTTTTATCTGGTGATTCAGTAACAGTGACATTCTCAGGCTTTTTTCTCATGAATTGAATTTTTTACTACCATGAAATTTTTTTTCAACTCTTAGGCCCTTATTTATGAAGGAATAGCGACAGGTAGCGACTGGTGAGCGGCCGGTAATGACGGGCACCGCCACGAGAACGCCGGCTCCCCACCACAATCCCACATTTATCAAGCCAATCCTGCTTAGCGACTGAGATAGCGCCATATAGCGACTCATTCATCATTATTCCAGCCTCAGCCCACAGCACCAGCGTCCGAACTTGAACAGCGACAGGTATGACCTCTTGCTACCTGGCGCGCTCCAATGCATTTCAATGGAACAATCTTTAAATATTAATAATTAATTGTTATTAATGTTTTTTTTTTTTTTTTTTAAATGTGAAAAATTCTGTGACCACTTCTGCCATTTTAGATTTTAGATTTTAGAAAAATTGTACAGAATTGATATTACAGGTCTGATATTAATGTATTCATATTACTAAATTATTTAAAATACGTTTTTTTTAACATGCATTTCCCAGCGCTTGAATTTTTTGAGCGTGATTTTTTGATGAATATGGTGGAAGCCGGTCGCTCTGACCAGTCCCTATCATGCACACCCATACAGCGCGGAACCTGTCAAATAGCGACTCGTAACCTTGTATTCAACATTACGCCACACCGACTGAGTCGCTGTCAACAACCGAACAACGGCCAAGCACAGCGACTACTAGCGGGCGCTGTGAAAATACCGCTACAGTCGCTCAACTGTCGCTACATGTCGCTATTAATAAGTCAGCCGCCTGGTGAATCAAGGCCAAGGTCTACAAACAACTTTGATTCCATCTTCCTTAAGTCTACTGTGTAACCTCGGTTGAAGTTTTCTCATGATTATTCTGAGAATCTCTAGCTGAGGGAGGTAGGTGCCACTAGGAGTGTGCTCACTCATGGGAGAGCTGCGGCCATCTTTCTGTGGCCACACGAGTAGACCATTCACAAGCCAGTGGAAGTAGGAACGGGACTGCGGGGCTCAGATAAGTTACAGCCCGTGTCCAGCTGCTCACCCTGCCCCCTTCCCCCACACCTGCCATCACATTTCTTTTTCTTAGTTTGGTTCCTTATTGATTTCAATGGGGACCACGGTTTCAGCCACCCAAAACCTACTTTTTATCTGAACATGAACTATAGGGGATTTTCTCTCTAATGATGGGGTGGAAGTGGAATTTAAGGAGGGTCTCCTTACCTGCAAATCTGAGTACTGGGGTGCATACCGTGTACCCATTGAGGTTCCTTTTCTCTGAAGGTATAGGTCCTCCTCGAATGCAAAGTAGTTGTGAGTTAGAATAAATGTAATCATTTGGCTATGTTTCTAAGTTATGCTTTTGACATCTTGTCAGTTTAGTTCTGTGAGTATGGTGCCTTAAACCAGCACTAGAAAAATAGGCCTCCAAAATCTATAATGCGCTCCCCTCATTTCAGGTCTGGCGTTGAGTCCAGACACGAGAAGGCTGATTCATCATTAGCGGCAGGTAACGAGAGATGAGCGTCTGTAGCAGGCATTTTCAGAGCGCCCGCTAGTAGTCGCAGTGCTCGGCCGTGAGTCGCTAGTTTATAGCGACTCAGTCGCTGTTCAGTAATGTTGAATACATTGTGAGGAGTCGCTATTTGACCAGCGCTGTATGGGAGCGCATGTTAGCGACTGCTCATGGCGACCAACTCACACCATATTCAGCAAAAAAACAGCTTCACAAATCTCTGGCGCTGAAAAATAGTTGTTTGAAGCCCAGAGCGCAGGAGGCGGTGTGTTTAAAGTCTGTTTTCAAGCATCTATCAACTAGTAACAAAGCGAAAACATATGGAATTACATTGTAACAACATTGTAACATGAACACTTTAATGGCAGACCTGTAATGTCATTTTTGAGGAAATATTTAAAAAATGAAAAAAATATGAAAAAAATGCTATTTCAATGTCAGAAGAGGTCAAAGAATCATTTGTGACTTTTTTGAAAAAAAAAAAAAAAAACCTGTTTAAAGAGAAGAAAAGGATCGTCCATTGAAATGTATGGGAGAGCGACAGGTAGCGAGAGGTCATACCTGGCAAGGCTGAACGCTGGTGCTGTTCGCTGAGGCTGTGAAAATGATGAATCAGACGCTACATGGCGCTATCCCAGTCGCTAAACAGATTCTGCTTGATAAATGTGTAATTGCGTGCCGTGTCCGGCGTTCACCAGTCGCTATCTGACGCTACCTCTCATTAACCAGGCGCTACCTGACGCTATCCCTCCTTAAATAAGGGCCTAGGTAAACTGCACAAATAGCATCCATTTCCACTGTACAAATATACGATAACGGTTTTAGACCGTTTGAAATATTTTGCAACAGTTATAAGAATTAGATAAGAAAACCAGTCCCATTTTGAAGGTAAAAGCTTTAGGTCAATTAACCCATGTGGCCACTGTTAAAGTTTATGCATTGCCTAACACACAATATGTGAATTCCTCAGCTGTCAAATACCAGACCATTAGTAGTTAATTTATTTTGCCCAATACCATGGGACTCAGATACAGTGAGGCAGAAGCACAGAGCTTTGAACCTTTTAGCGTTAATAACATTATTATGAAATAATGTAGGAGATAAAAGAAGCCCAAGGCCCCAGAGGGCTGAGAGGTCCTTCTGCTTCTTTCCTTTTTGCAGTATGTACAGACAGTACTTTTGATACCATTATGAAAAATCGATTTTGTTGCATTTAGATGGGCAGGACAAGTATACGGCATTACTTTATATACTTCACAGTGTGTGATGGCTGGGAGGCCTTGTTTACTAGACAGGAAGACTCTCTTTGGGCAATGATTTATTAACAACAGCGATGTGCGTTGAGAGCCAGAACGACAATATATGATATGAATGCAATCTGTTAGAGCATATGCCGGCATTCATGAATGAACGTCACATCTGTATAGAGCTGGTGCTCAGACATATGACGCAGATGGCCATTGATCCTGGCTATGCTGTGGCCTCCCCACAATATCCATGAAGCATACAGCGCGCTGTTTTCATTCTCTAGAAATAGTCTAGACATTTGTGGATTTTATGTTATGTCAACATATATGACAAAACGCTCAGTTGGTGAAATTTATAGTGTATGTGATTGCATATTTTGATTAGTATAACCGGAATAAATGGGAATAGGAAGTGTGTATAATAGGTAACATATTTTTGCCCCAAAAGATGTCCTTTCCCCCCCCATTCTCAATGCCCACCTACTGCACAGGCCAGGGCTTGTGTGCACACGCCACTCCCAGGATCAGAAGCCAGTAGCGCTGGCATCAAGAGCAAGGACAGCAGGCAGGGATCAGTTACTCTACCCGTCCGACGCTCCTCCATCATCTGGCTCTGAATCGGAGCGACTGACTTGTACGTTTCCTTTTTTGTCCCTCTAGCTTTTGAGGGAGGGGGCTTTGGGCGTTTTGATTCTGCCACACTGCCTGTAATGGGGAATGGGAGAGGGTACCACACTGCCTATATTGGGAAATGGGAGGGGGGGATGTCACACTGCCTGTGTTGGGGAATGAGAGGGGGGGGGTGTTACACTGCCAATAAAGGGGAATGAAAGGGGGGATGTCACACTAACTATAAAGGGGATTGATAGGGGGGATATCACACTGCCTATAAAAGGGGTTGGGAGGGGGGTGTCACATTGCTTATAAAGGGGAATGGGGGGTAGAATGTCACTCTTTAATGGGGGATTCTGCACCTTGCCTCTTATTTGGTTCTTGAGTGGACGGTATTTTAGCACAACATTTGTTTCATAATAATCTTTTTCTTATTTTCCTCCTCCAATCCCTAGGTGCCTATTATTGGCAGGTGTATCTCATAGGGGGAAAATATTATATTTCTGTGATTACATATATATGTTTCCAAATTACATTGTACATTGTAAATTGTAATTGAATTACTCTAGCAAAAAGGTGTTTGGCCTAACAATGGGTTTGGAGACTGAGAGCCTGTCTATAGTCAAAAGGAAACAGGGAGTCCCTGCCCCTGACAACTAGGGCTGCGGAGTCATGGAGTTGGAGATAGTTTTGTCTGGAGTCTGAAAAAAGATACCAGTATAGAAAAAAATATATATTTCTTATATTTTATATTGAATGTAACTTTCATAGGAAGTTTAGAAACATGCTAAGCAGCACCCGTGTGTTCTAGTGGTGATAGATACTGAGTTTTCCAATCTCACCTGTCCCTTATACTTGGTGTCAATGGTGGAGAGCCAGTGATTCCATCTTCCAGCACTGGTGGTCTCACATGGAGGTGTCCTTGGAGCATTGTTTATGACCGCACAAGCCTATTCCACTCATTACAATGGAGGGGTCACCCCAAAGGGTGTTCTGCACATGTGGCCTTGGCACGCCCCTTCTATTGCAATAAATGGAGTAGGAGTGTTAGGAGACGTACACCCATATTGATGGATGCCACCATATCTGCCCAGTGAAGGAAGATGGAATTGTTTGTTCTCCCTTATTGGTAAGTATGAAGATGTCAGCGCTGCACGGAGAAGCTGTAAGGGAAAAGGGGAGTAGATCTTTTCATATTATTGCCTGGATAGGAACTTTAAAGGGACATTCCAGGCAAAGGGATAAATGGGCCTGTTTTCTGCTCTCTCCATGCAGAATGTGAGGGGCTGCATTTTATATTCAGCCTGCTTTATATTTCTTTCTCCTTAGCAGTATGATGTATCCATGCATTCTTTAGTGTAACAGTCCCTTGGAAATTGAATAACATTTTGGGAAGAAAGAGGTTCAGCAGGGTTTACTAGGGAAAGTGCTGCTGAATAAAAGAAGCCCCCCTCCTCCCGACAGCCAGCATTGGGCAAGCAGAAAGCAACTCATTTAACCCTTTGCTTGGAATGCACCTTTAAGTCACATATGCTCAAGCCATCTGATGTGGCCCTTGACCTGCTGTGGCACCATAACAAGATAAGAGTTTTTCTAAATGTATATTTGTATATTTAGCAGTATTCAGTATTGGGAATACAGTTATGATTTGGGATTAATGGGTTATAAATATGGGACCCATATATTTGGAGAGGTGAGGCAATCATCATGAGTATTGGCAGCATGTGAGCATTTTTAGGTATAAATGTGGTAATAGGGTGGAGTAGTGGAAAGACATGCGAGTAAATTAAAATCTATAAAGTTTTGGACACAGTGGGGATCCGGATTGGTGTAGAAAATTTTGTTATGCTTTCAAAAATAAAATCAAATTCTGAACCTTTTTATTGTGAGCTGCGACTAGATTACAAATCACATCTACAGCCCGAATGCTTCAAAAGGATGAGCACCTCTGCTATTAGGATATTTTGCAAAAATATGGCTAGTGTGTGGTATCTAGGGATGAGCGAATCGATCCGGACGAACCCGGATTCGATCCGAATTTCAGGAAAAATTCGATTCGGATCGAATCCGAATTTCCCCGCGATTCGATCGCTCGAAGTTTTCCTTTAACATCCATTCATTTACATTACAGGCATTCTAAGATGGCGGACGGGACATGTCCAGACATGTAAGCTGGGGCAGTGTATGCTGGGACAGTCACATGCAGCCTATCAGCAGCCAGCAAGCCCGGTGACGTCACAGCGGTATTTAAGGCCGGCCATCTTGCTTTCATGCCTCATTTCTCTATTGCATTCGTGAGAGACAGAACGCTGTGTAGCTGAGGGAGAGACAGTTAGACAGTTAGACAGGCAGGGACAGACAGGGACAGGCTGGAGACAGGCAGGAGACAGACAGGAGACAGACAGAAAGTCAGCGGAAAACAGGGAAAGGAATGGAAAGTTTTTTTTTTTTTTTTCATCCAGCCTGACAGGCTTTGTTAGCGTTTTCAGGCTGCTTATACTAACTAACTGTGCATATATACTGAACTGATCTTAAGTCTGCTGTGAGGCATCCCATTCTGTGACTAAAGCAGCCTCTGTTTAAGACCATATAAGCATTTGCTCTTATTATATTTGAAATTAGCCTGATAAAGACACTTTTGCTGGGCATAGTACTACTGGATCTTTTTGGGGGGCATCCCATTCTGTGACTAAAGCAGCCTCTGTTTAAGACCATATAACCATTTGCTCTTATTATATTTGAAATTAGCCTGATAAAGACACTTTTGCTGGGCATAGCACTACTTGTCCCTGCCAGGGCATCCCATTCTGTGACTAAAGCAGCCTCTGTTTAAGACCATATAAGCATTTGCTCTTATTATATTTGAAATTAGCCTGATAAAGACACTTTTGCTGGGCATAGTACTACTGGATCTTTTTTGGGGGCATCCCATTCTGTGACTAAAGCAGCCTCTGTTTAAGACCATATAAGCATTTGCTCTTATTATATTTGAAATTAGCCTGATAAAGACACTTTTGCTGGGCATAGCACTACTTGTCCCTGCCAGGGCATCCCATTCTGTGACTAAAGCAGCCTCTGTTTAAGACCATATAAGCATTTGCTCTTATTATATTTGAAATTAGCCTGATAAAGACACTTTTGCTGGGCATAGTACTACTGGATCTTTTTGGGGGGCATCCCATTCTGTGACTAAAGCAGCCTCTGTTTAAGACCATATAACCATTTGCTCTTATTATATTTGAAATTAGCCTGATAAAGACACTTTTGCTGGGCATAGCACTACTTGTCCCTGCCAGGGCATCCCATTCTGTGACTAAAGCAGCCTCTGTTTAAGACCATATAAGCATTTGCTCTTATTATATTTGAAATTAGCCTGATAAAGACACTTTTGCTGGGCATAGCACTACTTGTCCCTGCCAGGGCATCCCATTCTGTGACTAAAGCAGCCTCTGTTTAAGACCATATAAGCATTTGCTCTTATTATATTTGAAATTAGCCTGATAAAGACACTTTTGCTGGGCATAGTACTACTGGATCTTTTTTGGGGGCATCCCATTCTGTGACTAAAGCAGCCTCTGTTTAAGACCATATAAGCATTTGCTCTTATTATATTTGAAATTAGGCCTGATAAAGACACTTTTGCTGGGCATAGCACTACTTGTCCCTGCCAGGGCATCCCATTCTGTGACTAAAGCAGCCTCTGTTTAAGACCATATAAGCATTTGCTCTTATTATATTTGAAATTAGGCCTGATAAAGACACTTTTGCTGGGCATAGCACTACTTGTCCCTGCCAGGGCATCCCATTCTGTGACTAAAGCAGCCTCTGTTTAAGACCATATAACCATTTGCTCTTATTATATTTGAAATTAGCCTGATAAAGACACTTTTGCTGGGCATAGTACTACTGGATCTTTTTTGGGGGCATCCCATTCTGTGACTAAAGCAGCCTCTGTTTAAGACCATATAAGCATTTGCTCTTATTATATTTGAAATTAGGCCTGATAAAGACACTTTTGCTGGGCATAGCACTACTTGTCCCTGCCAGGGCATCCCATTCTGTGACTAAAGCAGCCTCTGTTTAAGACCATATAAGCATTTGCTCTTATTATATTTGAAATTAGCCTGATAAAGACACTTTTGCTGGGCATAGTACTACTGGATCTTTTTTGGGGGCATCCCATTCTGTGACTAAAGCAGCCTCTGTTTAAGACCATATAACCATTTGCTCTTATTATATTTATATTATAAGACACTTTTGCTGGGCATAGGCTTACTGCTGCCTGCCAGGTGCACTTCTGTTGAGGCATCCCATTCTGTAACATAGCATACCCCTCTTTATTTACACTAAGCAGCTCTCTTATTTACACTAAGCAGGCCTGTTGGAGGCTGAGTGTTACTGCTCACTTTTGGTGTGCATTATATTCTGTTTCATATAGACCCACCGCTGCCCGGGGGATCTTAAAATATCACCTACTACCACGCCAGTTAGACTATGTCGGGCAGACAAGTGCCTGGAAGTGAAAAGAGGAGTGGCAGAGGCCAAGATTCCGCAGGCAGAGCTCGCATCAGACTGGGGGCCAGTAGCAGCAGGAGTCACGCTGAGAGACCTAATCTGCCAGTATCTGCTAGCGGTCGGGTCTCCACCAGTAACGCATCTGCCGTGGTAGATTGGTTGACGCGCTCATCAACAACATCATCACAACTTACGTCTGAGACCCCCAGTCTAGGGTCGGTAGGTTCCTCTGACACAACCCTGAGTTGGCATGCCCCGAGAGCAGTCCCTGTCCTCCCATTGCCTCTGTCCTACGCCGTTCCCTCCCCCTGCGACGTATCCTATGCTTTGGGTTCAGCTCCACTCTTTAGTGAGGAGGACGATCAGATACAGGAGGACAGTCAGCAGCTACTGCCCAGCCAAGAAATGGAGGTGGCTTCTTTAGCTAGGCAGACAAATAGTGATGTGGACAGTGTCGTGGGTGCTGCGAGCGTTCCAGCTCCTGCGCCAGACACTGTTGACGAATCCACGAACATCAGTGACGTACAGCCACAACTCGGTGATGATGATGATGATGACGATGAAGCCGATCGCACTTGGGAGCCGGGTGATGAAGGGGCTTCATCGTCATCATCAGGAGAAGAGGGGCGCAGGTTGCCCCGGAGTCAGCAGCTGAGGCAGCAAGGTGGTAGCAGTCAGCATGGGGGCACAATTCCAAAGGCTGGAGCCGGCCGGGCCGGGGCCGGGGTAGAGCACCTGCTGTGCGGCAGTCTACCTTATCGGGAGGTAGTGGAGCAGGGGTTCCTGGAGTTGGCAACAGCAGCAGTGAATCAGTGAGGCCAGGGGGTGGGAAAAGTAGCTACTCGGCAGTGTGGCAGTTTTTCCTGAGGCATCCGCAGGAGGGTAACATGGCCACATGCAAGATATGTAGGCAAAAGGTGAAGCGTGGCCAGGGTCCAAATGTTGGCACCACGGCCCTGCGTCAACATATGATGCGTCACCATAAAACGACCTGGGAGAACCGAGGCTCCCAAGGGGTGGTCCAGTCTGCTTCCTCACCAAGTGAGCTCCCAATTTCTGCCAGCCAAGGCTCCAGCACCTCAGCCGAAGGCAGCTGTGCGTCATACCCATCCTCTGTCGCTCCTGCTCCTCCTCCTCCAAGTCATGCATCCCGCCAGCAATCCATCAGCTAAGCCATGTCCAAGAGACAGCAGTATGCGCTCACTCATCCTACGGCGCAGAAGCTGAATGTGCTCCTGTCCAAGTTGCTGGTGCTGCAGTCGCTCCCTTTTCAGGTGGTGGAATCTGCACCTTTCAGAGAACTGATGGCTTGTGCCGAGCCGAGGTGGAGAGTCCCAAGCCGTCATTTCTTTGCCAAGAAGGCAGTACCAGCGCTGCACACTTTTGTTGAACAGAAGGTGGGCCAGTCCTTGAGCCTGTCGGTGTGTAGCAAAATACATGGCAGCGCCGACATCTGGAGCTGTAACTACGGTCAGGGGCAGTACATGTCGTTTACGGCCCACTGGGTGAATGTGGTCCCTTTGCAGCAGCAACTTGGACAGGTCACGCCGCTTCGGCCTCCGCGCTCTCTGCCCATTGGGCCTGTGACACCGTGCGACTCGGCCTCCTCATCCTCCGCCATCTCCTCACCCTCCACTGTAGGCTCAAGTCTCAGTGCCCCTCCAGTCTACCATGTGTGCAGGGCACGGAGGTGTCACGCAGTGCTTCACATGGTTTGTCTTGGCGAACGGAGTCACACAGGGGAGGAACTGCTTAAATGTATTCATCAGGAAATCCAAACATGGCTTACTCCGAGAAAACTTAAAATGGGAATCATGGTTACCGACAATGGGAAGAACATTTTGTCTGCGCTGCGCCAAGGAAGCCTGACCCATGCCCCCTGCATGGCTCACGTCTTCAATCTGGTTGTCAAGCGGTTTCTGAAGTGTTCCCCCCATCTGCAGGACATCCTAACAACTTCAAGGAAACTTTGCATGCACTTCAGCCACTCCTACACCGCCAAACACACCCTTCTTGAGCTACAGCGTCAGAATGGTATCCCCCAACATAGTCTGATTTGCGATGTTTCCACCCGTTGGAATTCCACCCTTCACATGTTGGACCGATTATATGAACAGAGAAAAGCCATCACGGATTTCCTGATGATCCAAGCAGATAGGGGGACTCCCCTGTGTAACTTCAATGTCAACCAGTGGCAGCTCATACGTGACACCTGCCGTTTGCTCAGGCCCTTTGAGGAAGCCACTTTATTTGTCAGTCGGCAGGATTACGGGATGAACGACGTGATTCCACTGCTTCATGTACTACAGCACATGTTGGAAACCATGGCTGGTCAGGGCACTGGAGACATGGCGTTTACATCTTACGGCCACATGAACCCCGTTGGAGCTGAACTGGAGGAGGAGGAGGAAGAGGAGGAGGAGGAGTTGCCCAGCGAAACACAGTTTAGGCTTGGCGAAATGGCTGGTTTATCTAGTCAGCGGACAGGAGAGGAGGAGCAGGAGCAGCCAGAGGAGCTAGAGGTTTTTGAGGAAGGCGAGACAGAGGACCCGGGCACACCGTGGCAGTATGCAGTGGAGATGGAGACAGGTAGTCCATCCGAGTCACTTGCGCAAATGGCACGAAGCATGCTCACGTGCTTGCGTAGTGACCCCAGAATTGTTTCCATCTGTCGGCGGGATGACTTCTGGCTGTCCACCTTATTGGACCCTCGCTTCTGGCACAAAATGGGGGCATTTTTTAAACCCACCGAGAGGGAGGACAAACTCAACTACTACAAAGACATTCTACGTAGGCAGTTGGCCGATGCCTATCTGCGCCATGGTCCATACTCTCGCAGGTCTGACTCGAGGGGACCTCTGCGCTCACCTTCCACTGCCATGGCCGCTGGGGGGGTTGGCAGGAGCAGCAGCAGCAGCTCCATCAGCAGCAGCAGCCTCAGTCTTCAGTCGCTAATGAGTAGCTTTCTACACCCGCATAGTGAGGCTACTCATGAGCAGCAGGAAGACCTGGAGCAGGACCTCAACCAGCAGGTCATGTCATACTTTGACATGACCATGCCAACACACCTTGAGGATCCGCTGGACTTCTGGGCAGCCAAACTTGATTTGTGGCCGCAACTAGCAGAGTTTGCCCTGGAAAAGCTGTCCTGCCCGGCAAGTAGCGTGCCATCTGAGCGGGTGTTTAGTGCGGCGGGGGCCATAGTTACGGCGAGGAGAACTCGTCTGTCAACTAAAAATGTGGAGAGACTCACCTTTGTCAAAATGAATCAGGGATGGATCAGCCAGGATTTCCACCCACCAATGCCTGATGCATGCGACTAGATTCAGCATGGTGCCACGTTTTACACTTTCCAAATGGTGCAAAACATATTTATGTCTTTAGGCCATTTTTTGGGCTCCTGCTGCTGCTGCTGCTGCCAACTTCTGCCAACTCCAGGGTGTGATTCATCCAATTGTTGGGCTCCTGAAGCCAACCCCAGTGTCACTTTAAAGTAATATTTGGGCTCCTGCTGCTGCTGCTGCTGTCAACTCCTGCCAACTCCAGGGTGTGATTCATCCAATTTTTGGGCTCCTGAAGCCAACTCCAGTGTATATTTGGGCTCCTGCTGCTGCCAACTCCTGCCAACTCCAGGGTGTGATTCATCCAATTTTTGGGCTCCTGAAGCCAACTCCAGTGTATATTTGGGCTCCTGCTGCTGCTGCTGCCAACTCCAGGGTGTGATTCATCCAATTTTTGGGCTCCTGAAGCCAACTCCAGTGTATATTTGGGCTCCTGCTGCTGCTGCTGCCAACTCCAGGGTGTGATTCATCCAATTTTTGGGCTCCTGAAACCAACTCCAGTGTATATTTGGGCTCCTGCTGCTGCTGCTGCCAACTCCAGGGTGTGATTCATCCAATTTTTGGGCTCCTGAGGCCAACCCCAGGGTCTCTTTAATGTAATATTTGGGCTCCTGCTGCTGCTGCTGCTGTCAACTCCTGCCAACTCCAGGGTGTGATTCATCCAATTTTTGGGCTCCTGAAGCCAACTCCAGTGTATATTTGGGCTCCTGCTGCTGCTACTGTCAACTCCTGCCAACTCCAGGGTGTGATTCATCCAATTTTTGGGCTCCTGAAGCCAACTCCAGTGTATATTTGGGCTCCTGCTGCTGCTGCTGCCAACTTCTGCCAACTCCAGGGTGTGATTCATCCAATTTTTGGGCTCCTGAGGCCAACTCCAGTGTATATTTGGGCTCCTGCTGCTGCTGCTGCCAACTTCTGCCAACTCCAGGGTGTGATTCATCCAATTTTTGGGCTCCTGAAGCCAACTCCAGTGTATATTTGGGCTCCTGCTGCTGCTGCTGCCAACTTCTGCCAACTCCAGGGTGTGATTCATCCAATCTTTGGGCTCCTGAAGCCAACTCCAGTGTATATTTGGGCTCCTGCTGCTGCTGTCAACTCCTGCCAACTCCAGGGTGTGATTCATCCAATTTTTGGGCTCCTGAAGCCAACTCCAGTGTATATTTGGGCTCCTGCTGCTGCTACTGTCATCTCCTGCCAACTCCAGGGTGTGATTCATCCAATTTTTGGGCTCCTGAGGCCAACTCCAGTGTATATTTGGGCTCCTGCTGCTGCTGCTGCCAACTTCTGCCAACTCCAGGGTGTGATTCATCCAATTTTTGGGCTCCTGAAGCCAACTCCAGTGTATATTTGGGCTCCTGCTGCTGCCAACTCCAGGGTGTGATTCATCCAATTTTTGGGCTCCTGAGGCCAACCCCAGGGTCTCTTTAATGTAATATTTGGGCTCCTGCTGCTGCTACTGTCAACTCCTGCCAACTCCAGGGTGTGATTCATCCAATTTTTGGGCTCCTGAAGCCAACTCCAGTGTATATTTGGGCTCCTGCTGCTGCTGCTGCCAACTCCAGGGTGTGATTCATCCAATTTTTGGGCTCCTGAGGCCAACCCCAGGGTCTCTTTAATGTAATATTTGGGCTCCTGCTGCTGCTACTGTCAACTCCTGCCAACTCCAGGGTGTGATTCATCCAATTTTTGGGCTCCTGAAGCCAACTCCAGTGTATATTTGGGCTCCTGCTGCTGCTACTGTCAACTCCTGCCAACTCCAGGGTGTGATTCATCCAATTTTTGGGCTCCTGAGGCCAACCCCAGGGTCTCTTTAATGTAATATTTGGGCTCCTGCTGCTGCTGCTGCTGTCAACTCCTGCCAACTCCAGGGTGTGATTCATCCAATTTTTGGGCTCCTGAAGCCAACTCCAGTGTATATTTGGGCTCCTGCTGCTGCTACTGTCAACTCCTGCCAACTCCAGGGTGTGATTCATCCAATTTTTGGGCTCCTGAAGCCAACTCCAGTGTATATTTGGGCTCCTGCTGCTGCTGCTGCCAACTTCTGCCAACTCCAGGGTGTGATTCATCCAATTTTTGGGCTCCTGAAGCCAACTCCAGTGTATATTTGGGCTCCTGCTGCTGCTGCTGCCAACTCCAGGGTGTGATTCATCCAATTTTTGGGCTCCTGAGGCCAACCCCAGGGTCTCTTTAATGTAATATTTGGGCTCCTGCTGCTGCTACTGTCAACTCCTGCCAACTCCAGGGTGTGATTCATCCAATTTTTGGGCTCCTGAAGCCAACTCCAGTGTATATTTGGGCTCCTGCTGCTGCTGCTGCCAACTTCTGCCAACTCCAGGGTGTGATTCATCCAATTTTTGGGCTCCTAAAGCCAACTCCAGTGTATATTTGGGCTCCTGCTGCTGCTGCTGCCAACTCCAGGGTGTGATTCATCCAATTTTTGGGCTCCTGAGGCCAACCCCAGGGTCTCTTTAATGTAATATTTGGGCTCCTGCTGCTGCTGTCAACTCCTGCCAACTCCAGGGTGTGTTTCATCCAATTTTTGGGCTCCTGAAGCCAACTCCAGTGTATATTTGGGCTCCTGCTGCTGCTACTGTCAACTCCTGCCAACGCCAGGGTGTGATTCATCCAATTTTTGGGCTCCTGAAGCCAACTCCAGTGTATATTTGGTCTCCTGCTGCTGCTGCTGCCAACTTCTGCCAACTCCAGGGTGTGATTCATCCAATTTTTGGGCTCCTGAGGCCAACTCCAGTGTATATTTGGGCTCCTGCTGCTGCTGCTGCTGCCAACTTCTGCCAACTCCAGGGTGTGATTCATCCAATTTTTGGGCTCCTGAAGCCAACTCCAGTGTATATTTGGGCTCCTGCTGCTGCTGCTGCCAACTTCTGCCAACTCCAGGGTGTGATTCATCCAATTTTTGGGCTCCTGAAGCCAACTCCAGTGTATATTTGGGCTCCTGCTGCTGCTGCTGCCAACTTCTGCCAACTCCAGGGTGTGATTCATCCAATTTTTGGGCTCCTGAAGCCAACTCCAGTGTATATTTGGGCTCCTGCTGCTGCTGTCAACTCCTGCCAACTCCAGGGTGTGATTCATCCAATTTTTGGGCTCCTGAAGCCAACTCCAGTGTATATTTGGGCTCCTGCTGCTGCTACTGTCAACTCCTGCCAACTCCAGGGTGTGATTCATCCAATTTTTGGGCTCCTGAAGCCAACTCCAGTGTATATTTGGGCTCCTGCTGCTGCTGCTGCCAACTCCAGGGTGTGATTCATCCAATTTTTGGGCTCCTGAGGCCAACCCCAGGGTCTCTTTAATGTAATATTTGGGCTCCTGCTGCTGCTGCTGCCAACTTCTGCCAACTCCAGGGTGTGATTCATCCAATTTTTGGGCTCCTGAAGCCAACTCCAGTGTATATTTGGGCTCCTGCTGCTGCTGCTGCCAACTCCAGGGTGTGATTCATCCAATTTTTGGGCTCCTGAGGCCAACCCCAGGGTCTCTTTAAAGTAATATTTGGGCTCCTGCTGCTGCTGTCAACTCCTGCCAACTCCAGGGTGTGATTCATCCAATTTTTGGGCTCCTGAGGCCAACCCCAGGGTCTCTTTAATGTAATATTTGGGCTCCTGCTGCTGCTGTCAACTCCTGCCAACTCCAGGGTGTGTTTCATCCAATTTTTGGGCTCCTGAAGCCAACTCCAGTGTATATTTGGGCTCCTGCTGCTGCTACTGTCAACTCCTGCCAACGCCAGGGTGTGATTCATCCAATTTTTGGGCTCCTGAAGCCAACTCCAGTGTATATTTGGTCTCCTGCTGCTGCTGCTGCCAACTTCTGCCAACTCCAGGGTGTGATTCATCCAATTTTTGGGCTCCTGAGGCCAACTCCAGTGTATATTTGGGCTCCTGCTGCTGCTGCTGCCAACTTCTGCCAACTCCAGGGTGTGATTCATCCAATTTTTGGGCTCCTGAAGCCAACTCCAGTGTATATTTGGGCTCCTGCTGCTGCTGCTGCCAACTTCTGCCAACTCCAGGGTGTGATTCATCCAATTTTTGGGCTCCTGAAGCCAACTCCAGTGTATATTTGGGCTCCTGCTGCTGCTGCTGCCAACTTCTGCCAACTCCAGGGTGTGATTCATCCAATTTTTGGGCTCCTGAAGCCAACTCCAGTGTATATTTGGGCTCCTGCTGCTGCTGTCAACTCCTGCCAACTCCAGGGTGTGATTCATCCAATTTTTGGGCTCCTGAAGCCAACTCCAGTGTATATTTGGGCTCCTGCTGCTGCTGCTGCCAACTCCAGGGTGTGATTCATCCAATTTTTGGGCTCCTGAGGCCAACCCCAGGGTCTCTTTAATGTAATATTTGGGCTCCTGCTGCTGCTGCTGCCAACTTCTGCCAACTCCAGGGTGTGATTCATCCAAATTTTGGGCTCCTGAAGCCAACTCCAGTGTATATTTGGGCTCCTGCTGCTGCTGCTGCCAACTCCAGGGTGTGATTCATCCAATTTTTGGGCTCCTGAGGCCAACCCCAGGGTCTCTTTAAAGTAATATTTGGGCTCCTGCTGCTGCTGCTGCTGTCAACTCCTGCCAACTCCAGGGTGTGATTCATCCAATTTTTGGGCTCCTGCTGCTGCCAACTCCAGTGTCTCTTTAAAGCAATGTTTGGGCTCCTTCTGCCCCTCATAGTGATGCCACTTCAACTCTCTGCAATTGTGCCGCTCTGCGATTCTATTAGCGATGCCTCTGATCTGCATGTGATATTTCTTCAAAGTATTATTTAACTAACCCAGCACGCATCCTGCTGTGCGTGTTACAGCAAGGCAGAATGGTTTACAACCCTATTGAGGCTCTAGGAGGCTCAGAAATAGCCGTTTTTAATAGCGATTCGTCGCGAATTTATTCGGGTCGAAACGATTTTTGTCGGAAAATTCGGCGAATCAGTCGAATCGAATTTTTCAAAAGTTCGCTCATCTCTAGTGGTATCATGTTAACAAGGAATGAATGCAGATTCTGAATATCAAAGTGATAACCTGTATATTAGTGGAATAATGCCACTTTATGTAATATTTAATTTTCAGCTGGTAAACTGTTAGCTAACATTCATGTAGGCTGGCTAGCCAATGTAATATAAATTGTTCTCTTAAAGTAGACCAAAACCCACATCCCCCATCGGGTATCCAGAATCGGTATGCCCCGCTGTTTCAACCTCCCCAGGTCGCCCACAAACTCCCCTTCTTTCCCAGTCCAACAGCGCATGTACAAGCAGCAAGTAGTATTGTAACTTATGGCTGCTTCCAGGCATCGAGTAAGCATTGATTTTGCTCCCCAAATATATACCTATGATTCAGATGTGCCAATATTTACGGTTTCTGTGTATTGAGGCAGGCATGACTATTGTAGCAAATAAGTACATTTTAAGTATGCATTGCAACTTTGTAACTTTAATAATTACATTTGACAGAGAGGCGGGTTTATTACTTCCGCCCTTAATTTCCAGGCGAACTTTATCATGTCATTTTCACCCCTTTATTGCTACCTATCAGCGTTCTGTAGTTATCCCCAGTTCTATTGTCATTTCCGCCCTGGTCCCGGGTGACTGGAGCTTTGTTGCTTTTCGCCCCCCCCCCCGGTGACCGCGGGGAGGGGTATGAGAGAGGAGGCCATATCTGAAGTGCAACTAACGGTAGAAAATGTGATATCTCTGTATATATAAGTTTCACCTACTTGTATCATGTGCGGACTAATTAGGCAGGTATGGGGGGCGTGTTCCTGGGAAGGGCGGGAAGGTTTACAACCCCTTTGTGCGGGATTGTGTCCTCGTGTAATGATTAAGGACCCTTGCGCCTGAAACGCATAGACTGGAGGACCTTATTTTATTACCTGATTTTGTGGGATTGTCTATTGAATGTATATTTTAAACCGCAAATAATAAAATTGGAGTTTTATCGCACGCTTGGCCGACATTTTCGCATGTGCAAGCAGCGGACGCATCCCCTTACCCCCTTAGCAGGGAGCGTGCCAGTGACAGGCATTTGTGAATGGTCGGTGCGGGCATGCTCTCTATTAGAGGGTAGCGGGAGATGGGGCTGCCAGCGTGCTCAGATCCACTTGCGTTGGATGAGCTCTCAGGCTAGGGGTGGGAGCCGTTCCGAGCAAGCTGACTGGGCGAGAGGCTGCATGTGTGCCATAGGACCAGGATAAAGTGAGTTGGATTAGGCGACCTGGACTGTGGAGCATCTCCCCTATTGGCCAGCCCTAACCTAAGAAATGTGCTTTCCTCAGGCTGTTGGTATTTTCAGCAATGCATCTGGTTTAGTGATGAGCTGCATTTTTTTGCACTTGTGTGTGTCAGAGTGTGTGTGTTAGCTAGTTTATTGCAGGTGTGCATTGTGAGTGTGTGTGTGTTTGCTGGAGATTAAGTTTGTGCATTTGTGGCTGTAGTGGCAATGCAGTGCATGCAGTGCATGCAGAGCCTGATTTGGGTCTGATGTTTGGTGTGTGGATGAGTTGTGTGGCTGCTGCTGAGGAGCACCAGTGGTGCGACTGGGGCTGACCTATTTAACACCCGGCTGGCTGTGGTGGATTTGAGTGATGAGCATGGTGCGCTTTTGTACCACCAGATCCATTACAAAATTATCAAGTGGATAAAGTGGCCTGTTAGCGGGGGCCACGAAACGCATTGGGGGGACCGTGACTCGACTGGGGCATTCCTTTGAAACACATTTGTGCTCACTCAGGTGATGTGTGTATGTTAATTGATTTGTTGTGTTCTCATGGTTTTTTGATCTGTTTTCTTGTCTTGCCACATATTGATTCATTAATGTTATATTTGCACAGATTTATATTTGGGCACTTTAGGGATTATTGTTATGGGTTATTTTGGATGTCCTAGGGAGAGCTACGATTCTGTCTTAAATGTTTTTTAACTGTCTGTTATGTCATTTTTGTGGGTAATTCTTAATAAAATAAATTAATTATTTATGAATTCATTATGATTATTTGAATTGCTTATTAAGTGCTGTGGAGGAGGTGCGATGGTGTGTAGCTAAGTGGGGTGAATTACTGGCTTCACCACTATAGAACTTTTTGTTACACTTGTATTGGATTAGTTTTCCACCACCGCACGGCCACAGACTTTAAAATGTTTATTTAATTTAATGTTGTGGTGCGGAATTTATACATATAGTTTAGTCTATAGGCAAATACCGGGATATACTTTTCTCTTCCTAAACACAATTGTTGCATAGCACATATTTAATGGTGAGGTAACATTATTCTAAGTTCATTATGACTAATGAGTAATGTTCCCATCTTAAATGAATTCCTATGAGTCATTTGATGACTACAAGGCTTTATCACAGCATGACTCTCGCTGACGTCTCGGGTCTTTACCAACTGACATCAGCTGTCTTGGGATCAATTTTTTTGGTGCAATCTAAATATTTTATACTAATGTGGATTTGCTTCTATCCTGTATTTGCTCATTATAATTCAAGTCAGACCATATACCCACATTTCTGGTCTTCAGCTTTAGCAATCTGCCATTCCATCAAGGACCTTGATGTGTCCAGATTACTAAGAATAGGTAAAATTGTTGGAACAAAACGAACAGCACTGGGCAGTTTGAAAGCTAAAATAGGGAGGCCAGTTTATCACTAGCACCTCGTAGTGCCACTTGGGCGTAGCAACGCTATTAGCGCCTCAGCTGCAACGCCGGCCACTGGCAGACTACTGTTAGGGTTCAACCCTGTATGCTACCAGTGGCGCTGGGTCTTGTTTGTTTTTTTTTTCAATGGAGTTAGCGACAGGTAGCGCTGGTGTGGAGGGCCAGAAATCATTTGTATTTAACATGTAAATAAAAAGCGCCAGCATGGGCACTGTGAAACCAAGCTTTTCAGGCATACAGCTCCACGAGCAATGCAAAAGAAGTCTTTAAACCAGACCAACAGCCTGGCACAGTTGGAAAAGAAAGGTAGTGGCCATTTTGGAGCCTCCACTCCCAACTGACATAAGTGACAATGCACAGTAAAAGGAAGCCCAGCAGCACTTCTTGTTTGCAGGTGGCCTGCAAATGCATGAACCGCCATCTTGTTTTTCAAATTGACCTCAGCAGGAGTTAGAAAAAGGTAAATTAAGTTTTATGTGCAGCAAGCAAATTGCCCTGGGGGGGGGGGGGGGGGGGGTGCATATGAGCACTGTTTGTTGTGTTGGTCTGGTTTAAGCCATTTTTGACTGTTGGTCTGCTTTAACAGGAGATGGCAGAACAGTGATCAAGTGAAAACACATGGAATTACATTAGGGGCATACAAATGACATGACACATGATTGGCAGACATGAAAGCGCAAGTTAGCAGCAGGAAGCCTAAGTACAGGGATCCCATGTCACTTGAGTGAGCACAAAAAAATAAAAAAATGCTAACCAGAAGTCACCACAGGACAGGAATGGCTAATTGAAGTCCATGGGAGAAACGGGACTGAACGTCTGGTGTGATGTTGTGCTGTAGGGAACAAAGCACCTGGTTTTCTTGATACATGGAATGCTGCATGGTGCTAGGAGATGTGCTAAACATTTTTTTTGCATCATAAACATGACTTGCTGGTGGTGGGAACGAAAAAGCATCTGCCGCTACGTGGCGTTAGTGTTTCTTAAATAAACCCCTTAATATAGAAGTCCTAATTGCAGACTGAGATACTGTAGGCATCATTACTATAGATGAGCCGGGTCTGCCTCTATTCTGTTCTGCTGCAGTTCTTCCAGAAAGTTTACACTATCCTGGTTCTGCATCTGCCGAATTCCAACTCCATTTAAAGAGGGCCAAAACCCACGTTAATTGGCCTGGGAATCTATAAGATTCCCAGGCGATTGATTCCCACCCCCCGGGGCATCCAAAAGTGGGATGCCCCGCTGTGTGAAATCCCCCAGGTCGCCCCATACACTTACCTTGTTTCCCAGTCCAACGGCGCATGTGCGAACCGCGGTCGCATCCCTGCTATTCCTCAAGCAGGGCGCATGCCCACGCCAGGCATTTAGAAGGAAGTGGGGGATGCGGCCGCTAGCGCACTCTGAGCTGCTCAGAGCCACTGGCCTGACGAAGGCTTAAACGGCGAGCGTGCTGATCAGACGAGTGGCCGAGCATGCGCCATAGGACCTGGAAGAGGTGAGTTGGCATTGGCGATCTGGGGGGTTTCACACAGGGCAGGGCAACCCCGATTGGAGTGCCCCGGGGAAAAAGATCAAACCCAGGATAGTCAAAAACTGGGTTTTGGTCCACTAAGGCCCTTATTTAAGAAGGGATAGCGTCAGGTAGTGGCTGGTTAATGAGAGGTAGCGACTGGTGAACGCCGGACACGGCACGCAATTACACATTTATCAAGCAGAATCTGTTTAGCGACTGGGATAGCGCCATGTAGCGTCTGATTCATCATTTTCACAGCCTCAGTGAACAGCGCCAGCGTTCAGCCTTGCACAGCGCCAGGTATGACCTCTCGCTACCTGTCGCTCTCCCATACATTTCAATGGACGATCCTTTTCTTCTCTTTAAACTGTTTTTTTTTTTTCAAAAAAATCACAAATAATTATTTGACCTCTGAAATAGCAGTTTTTTCATAATTTTTTCATTTTTTATATATTTCCTAAGAAATGACATTACAGGTCTGGCATTAAAGTGTTCATGTTACAATGTTGTTACAATGTAATTCCATATGTTTTCGCTTTGTTACTAGTGGATAGATGCTGGAAAACAGACTTTAAACACACCGCCTCCTGCGCTCTGGGCTTCAAACAAGTATTTTTCAGCGCCAGAGATTTGTGAGGCTGTTTTTTTGCTGAATATGGTGTGAGTCGGTCGCTATGAGCAGTCGCTAACATGCGCTCCCATACAGCGCTGTACTGGTCAAATAGCGACTCCTCACAATGTATTCACTTAAACAACAAACAAAAAAGAACAACTCAGAAATAACCTATTTGTTTAGTTTAAAGCGTAACAATACCTGGAAATTTGACTTTCCTGGGTTTTGTTCGCAAATCAGGATGCCCCATTGTGTTAACCCCCCCTGTCCAGGCGCTTGTTCAATGAGAGCTGCCTAAATGGACTATTTTCTAGTATGGGGATCGTGTGCTGCTGCATCCCCGGCCATGTGCAAATTCCCGCCCCTGCCTATCTGAATGACTGGGGCAAGGGTGCACGCACAACTCCAGGTGTATCTGCTTGATTTTGAGATGCTCGACGAATAATGATAAAACCATGGATTATAGGGATGTGAAGTTTATTTACAAAGTATATACATAGAAAAACTATTTTAAGGTAAAATGCCAAAAGAGGCAGAGGGGACATAGGGAGGCAGGGGAAAAAAGGGAGAGAGTGTGTGCAGGTTATAGGTGGTTCTCTGTCTCAAGAGTCCATGAGCATTGTCATCTACTCCATGCACATGTATACACCCCTGCCCCCTTGCATCCAGTTCTGTTGGGGTAGGAGGGGAGCAGTCTTAGCTTTGGGCCGAGATGATTTCATGCATAACAAAGGTGATACCAACACAGTTGCCCTGATAAACAAGAGACATTCACCCTTTTATAAGTGCTTGGCCTTTTCAGCTCTCCTGGTGGGGCGTCATAAAACATGTACAGGCATAAGCAGACAATGCTTTGATTCCCATAAATTGTGGTCACGACGGGATTGCGATATAAATATGATCACTGCCAGAACAATTCACAAGGCTGTGCAGAAAATGGCATCTAACATGGTGGATGCTGGGGATGCGGCAGCGCGCCTCTCAATTTTAAACAATGGGAGTTGCCTTTCGAATGACGTACAGTAGTCATAGCGGGCGTCTCCCATTAGATGAGAGCCTGTATATGTGCCGTTGGAGCGGGGAAAGGTGAGTTTTTATGGGCATCCGGGGAGGTTCACACATCGGAGCATCCCGAATCTAGGGAAAAGCCAGCAGCTGGCTGTGAACTGGCCCGTTTTAAATAATGGGCAGCATTTTCACTTGTGTTGTGACTCCCTTGCGTTTCTCTGCGTTGCTGCGTTGGGTTGCAACACAGTTACAATGCAGAGAAAACACTGCACACTATTCTAGATGGGATCGTTCACACATCTGTGCTGTGTTGTGCAACACATTAAAAAAGCGCTGCAGGCACCTTTTTCAGCACAACCTACTTACAGCGCAGGGAAGTAGAAGTCTATAGCAATGCAAGCGCAATACATACATATGATTTTAAAGCAGAACAAAACCCAGCTAGGCTGGTCCCAGAATCTAAAATATTCCACTGGCCTTCCCCTGGGGCATCCCAGCTGTGTGAAACCCCCCAGGGGTGCTGCAGCACTCACCTCTTCCTGGCGCTTCCTCACCTATGTAAACAAGTGAGGCCGCATCCTCACTCCTTTGCACTGTGTGTATACTCCCGCTCCCAGCCATTCATATAGGCTGCATGTCTCTGCCCACTGCAAGGTCTGATGGGTAAATGTATTATTGCTTGTGCTGTGTAAATAGTTTCCATTTTAGGAAAGCACCTCTTTTCCTTTTAAGATATTTCACTAAAATCCTGATAGATTTTTTTACCCAAGATAGAGAATATTTACTCAGCGTAGATGAAATGTAAAAATATATGAAATGTAAAAAAATATGAAATGTAAAAAATACATTTCTTTTAAGAGTAAACAAAAAAGCTATGATAAAGCGATTACCTTCAAATTTGTTTTTTTTTATCTAACAGACCCTGTGTGTATTATGTATATGCAGTATTTCTTTATTATTCAGACTTACACATTTAAGGACTTTATATATTTTCCTCTCCTCTCTTTATGTTAAAGATATGAAGCTCTTGGCAGGATTCTGAGCAGTTAACCTTGATGTGAAGATCCACGCTGCTTTGCCATTATTGATCTCTCTGACCTGCGGAGAGGAAAGTAGAAAAGTTGCCGCCCTGGAAAGTGATGCAAAGCTTTACAAATGGTAGTAATTCTGAGCTTTACATCTCCTACTATCAGAGGTATGAGAAGTAGTAAACAAAAGATATAAGAATACTTAAACCGGACCTTCACCATGATTTAATGAAAAGCCCAAACTCTTAAAAAACAATTCCTCAGCATCTAAAATTAATATATTTTACATGTTTAGTCACTAATTTATTATACTTTCCCCCACTGGGCTGCAACTCTGTTCGGGAATTTAGGATACGGGCGCCGCCATCTTGACTCAGAAGCATCACACTTACTGAGGAGAGTGGGATAAGGTACAGGGGGGCGGGTTATAGCTGTGCTTTGCTCAGACAGAGCAGAGCTGGGGTCAGGGAAAGGTCAGCAGTCCCAGAATGCAGAGCAGCACAGTCACTTCCTGTTTGCAGGCACTTCCTGTTTGCAGGCTGCCTGCAAAAATGGCAGCTTCCATAAGCCGCCATCTTGGATGTTTAAAGGCTTATAAAATGCAGTAGATGCAGGTAGGATGATTTTTAATGTGAGCAATCTGTATGTACAGGGTGTGGGAAACATATAAGATAGACTCTTATTTAGAGTGAAGGTCCGCTTTAAAGCACTAATAAAACATAGAAACAAAAGTCAATTAAAAGTGAATTAGATTTTTTATTAAGGGGGTTATTTAAGAAGGGATAATGCCTCTGGCCAGGTTACTACAGCAACCGAGGCGCTATATTACAGCACGATATCCCCGCGTACAGCATCTACTAGCGGTCGCTCTAAGCACCGCTATACAGACGCTCATCTGCCGATACCTGGCGTTAGTAGTGAATCATCCTCCACATGTGGTATAACATTTTTCAAGCTCTTTTAGCTTTAAAACCCATGTAACTGATTAGGATTTAAACCGTCAGCTTTTGCATGTAACAGGGAAGTAAAGAGGCAGCAGCACAGCACATACAATATTTAACATGTGGCTTTATGTCTATTAAAGCGGACCTACACTCTCCCTTGCAACTACAGTATGTGCCAGGGTAGGTTCTGCTTCACAGGGACACTAAACTAATCTAACTTACCCCCTCACACCAACAGGGAGCCCTGCATTAGAGAGATACTGACTTTTACCTAGCAGAGCTGCGTCCATTGAGGAGGACAGATATTAGCTACACATGTCATCCAATAGGAGACATGCTTCACTAAAGTCCTGTCCCCAGTCAATAAGGACTTAAAGCAAACTCCCTTTTGTGAGGTTTTTGGTGCTCTTATTTTCCTCCTTTAGAATGTAAAATAAACATTGTGCCCCAAGACCTGTTATTTACTTATCAGCATGTTGCTTCCAAGTTTCTTCAATTCCAGCGGTGTTGTGTTGATAAAGTGGGAGCGGCTTTCCTTTGGCACAGTCAAGCAGCAATAATGGCCTCCCCAGGTGAGAGCGCTGCCAGTAAGACTTTAGCTACTGGAACACAACATTGTGATCTTCCCTTCTGAAAATATTGAATTAGAGCAGGAGGGGTTAAATCTTTGGGTTCATTAAAGTGGAGCATAATCTCTTCCTCAGCCAGATGATTAGCAAGCCAGAGTCAGGAATCTCTGCTCTGTACATCCATTTGGTGTACTTTGCTAAGGTAAACATATTAAGTTTGATTCACAGCCTCTCTTAAAGTGGACCAAAACCCAGGATTTTGACTATCCTGGGTTCTAGCCTTTTCCCCTGTGTGAAACCACCCAGGACACCGAGACCAGCTCACCTCTTCCTGGTCCCACAGCGCATCTAGAAGCAGCGGCTCTGACGGTCGCATCCTCTGCTTCCAAGGAGGGTGCCTGTGCTGGTCATTCACAAATGCCTGGCACAGGAACGCGCCCTACTAGACGGATAACGGGATGCAACAGCTGCTCTTAGATGCACCGTGGGACTGGGAAATGAGGTAAGTGAATGGGGCGACCTGGGGGGTTTCACAAAGCGGGGCATCCCGATTTTGGATGCCCATGCGGGGAATTGATCGGCGCAGGAATCTATAAGATTCAAGCTGGGTTTTAGTCCACTTTAAATGCACTTACATATGAAAAAGTGTGTGTATGTGTATATTTGTTGTATTTTTTTGTTCCATTTTCGAGCTTCTGGTGTGTTTTTTTGGACGTATTAGCATTTGTGTATGTGCATTTACCCCTTTTCGTTATAGTGCCTATTGTGTATCTGCTTTGTGTTGTTTTTGTGTTGAATATTTCTCCCCATGGTTTGGTGGAACCAGGCACTGTTTTGCCTGAAGGCTTGGCTATCTGCTCACCAATCTGCCTCCATCAACTGCACCCGCCTCACCAGTGGAAGATGGCGACATGCCTGAGCCCATCGTCCTCTTCCCTGGGTAGGGACACTTGTAGCTGGAGCTGTACTTGGCCTTTCCACATGTGTTGTGCTTGATGTGGGTGATGGCAAATCCTCTGCAGCAGAGTTGGCCCATGGAGGTGATGGATGCAGCTGCTCCTTATGCTTCAGCTGCTGGTCATGTTGAAGCTGCTGCACAGAAAGTGGGGGGCAGCTGCTGCTTCTGCTGCTGCTGTTGCAGAGGAAGTGTGGGAGGCAGCTGCTGCTGCTGGTGCAGAGGAAGTGTGGGATGCATCTGCTGCTGCTGGTGCAGAGGAAGTGTGGGATGCATCTGCTGCTGCTGGTGCAGAGGAAGTGTGGGAAACATCTGCTGCTGCTGCTGTTGCAGAGGAAGTGTGGGAGGCAGCTGCTGCTGCTTCTGGTGCAGAGTGAGTGGGGGGGGCAGCTGATGCTGCTGCTGGTGCAGTGGCAGCTGTTGAGGCAGATGTTGTGTCTGAGGGTGGTGGGGAGGCAACTGGTGTAGCAGATGGTGCTGATGCTACTGTTATTGTAGAGGCTGATGCAGTGGACCATCCTCCTCCAGATCCTGTATGGCAGCCAGTAGTGGGGGTGTCTGTAGAGCCAGACAAATTAACTAGCTTGTTGCTGTTAGATATACACGCAGTGATTAAAACAGCACTGGACTGTTCCAGGGGTCACCACTTTGGGCACATTACACTTACCAGATCCAATTCCACAATTGGTGCAGTCCTTGATTAAGCAGTCCTTAGTTGCCCCAGTACTTGTTTGTTGGTGTGCTTGGTTGGGCATGTATATTTGCTGTTTATTTCCTGCAATGTGAATAGGACTTAAAGCGAACATCCAGTCAAAAATGACTTAAACCAAACCAACACAATGAAGAGTGCTCATATGCATCCCTCTCCAGGGCAATTTAGATTGCTGCACATAAAAATTAATTTAGCTTTTTCCAACTCCTGCTGTAGTAAATTTTAAAAACAAAATGGCAGCTCATGCATTTACAGGCCACCTTCAAACAGGAAGTGCTGCTGGGCTTCCTGTTACTGTGCATTGTCAGTTATGTCAGTTGAATCCAGGCAGCCGCATGGCTGAGATGCTGGGAGAGGCAACTCCAAAATGGACGCTACCTTTCTTTTCCAACTGTGCCAGGCTGTTAGTCCGGTTTAAGCTCATTCCAGCCACATAGCTTGTGTGCCTAAGCAATTTCTAACCCATCTGCCTCCATGTTTTGCCCCAAGCTCACCTGGACCGACCTGCAGAGGAGGAGGCCCAGATGTCGGGGAGCATCACACACAAACACACACAGGAAGACACAGACTAAGCATTCACACATATGTGTTACAATGTTGTCTATTCTAGATCAGCAAGAGGACCATGTGGGTGAGCAGCAAAGAGACGAAGATTTTGGGATGCCAGCTGAAGGACAAGAAGGTGGGTGATGTCCACACACGACCCAAGCTAATTCATACCTTTACCACATTCACTAACATTTCTTTTTGTTTCTTCTACAGACTTGGACCAAGAGGTGTAGCAGGTCCCAGTGGGAAGGGTGGCTCCCCAACCCCAACTCCCCCACCAGCCTAGTAAGTTTATAGCCATGTGACTATTTACTAACATGCCTTCTTCAACAAGTTTGCAGGAAGGAGAGGCTAGACAATAATTGTTTGATTTTTGTCTTTTACAGTACACAGAGAAGATGCCCAGCAGCACCTGCAATACATTCCAGCTGCTGTGCATAGGTTGGTGGGAGATTAATGAGCTGGCCACAGCCATGGGGAGCCACCCACCTTAAGGCACTGGGAGATTGCCACCTTCTTTTAACCCCCCCCCCCCCCCCCATTGTATATAGTTTTGGTTGTAATGGTTTTATTTGTTTGTATAGTTTCTTATTTTTATACATTTTTAATTAATTATGCAAACATTAAAATCAAGAAAAAAAAAAGACAAACAATCAGTAAATATAATTTTTTTAATTCAGATTTAAAGACTGTTGTGGTGTCTTTCTTTTCATTTTCAGCCATAGTAAAGTTTATATTATATCCATGTAGCCATCCAAAATATACAACTATCAAGAAGAATGAGCTTTACTGTAGAGAAGAAAGTGTTAAAGTGGACCAAAACCCAGGATTTTGACTATCCTGGGTTTTGGTCCTTTCCCCCCGGGGCAGCCTCACAGATTGCCCGAAGAAAGTAATAGAATAGAAGAACACTGCATGTCAAGTCTGAAAGTGGTAAAGGTAAGCATTAAGAAGAACAGAAGAACACTGCATAACAAGCCTAAAAGTGGTAAAGGTAAGCACTAAGAAAAATAGAAAAACCCTGCATACCAAGCCTAAGGGCCTTATTTATCAAGGGATAGCGCCAGGTAGTGTCTCACTAGCGCCAGGTAGCGCCAGCTATCGGCAGCTACCGACTCCAGAACGCCAGGCGGCAGACACAATCACGCATTTATCACGCTAAATGAGGTTAGCGCCAGCGAGAGCGTCAGCTGGCGCGGGATTCATCATGTAGCGGACTGCAACGAACAGCGCCGCTGCTAATCCCATCACAGCGCCAGGTATGACCTCTCGCTACCTGGTGCTCTCCAATGCATTTCAATGGAGCAATCTTTAAATCTTCATATTTAATTGTTATTAATGTTTTTTTTTTTTTTTTAATGTCAAAAATTCTGTGACCACTTCGGTATTTTTTTTAAGGTAAAAAAATTAAAAAAAAAAATGTGTGCAGAATTGATATTATAGGTCTGATATTAATGTATTCATATTACAAAATGTTTAGAAAAACTTGTTTACCGGTAATTTTTTAATCAAAAAATATGGATGTTTGGGGGTTAAAAACTACTTTTAAGCCATCGCCGCCAGCGCTCTGGGGTTTAAACAAGCTTTTCACAGCGCGAGAATTTTTTGAGCGTGATTTGTTAATGAATATGCTGGGAGCCGTTCGCTATGACCATTCGCTGTCAGGCGCTCCCATACAGCGCGGAACCTGTCAAACAGCGACTCCTAACCCCGTATTCAACATTACCGCAAACCGACTGAGTCGCTGTCAACAACCGAACAACGGCCAAGCACAGCGAATACTAGCGGGCGCTGTGAAAATCACGCTACTGGCGCTCATCTGTCGCTACCTGGCGCTATTACTGAATCGGCCTCTAAAAGTGGTAAAGGTACGCATTAGGAAAAATAGAAGAACAATGCACACTGCATGGGACATCCTAAACTAAGACCAAGCAAGGAGAAGGCGCAACGCTGGAGAGAAGGATGTGCAGAGATAAGCACTTTAAATAAATAATGGAATACCAAGGCCAGGAATGAAGAATGGAAAACACTAAAATAAAAGGCTCACATATGCGTACAAGCCTGCATATGGGCACATATTACGGATATATGAACAAAAAACGGATTTCACATGCTAAATTAAGGGAAAAAAAACTGCACTTTTCCAAAAGAAACTAGTAGGACCTCAATGGACACTGAAACTTTACCCAGCAAGGTATGTTGAAAACCAACCCAAAAACACCAGAGGCGGATCGTTTGCTACACGTAAACGTAATGGTGCCCATCTAAGCTGGGAAAACCACACGCACATCGCTTTCTCTGGCTTACGCAACAAAGAGGACAGAACAAGATGCTATCAATGGAGGCTCTGAATCATGCAAATGCACAAACAATGCAATCTACGTGCTGCACTTACACACAAAAATGAAAACTATTATAGAAGGCTCTGATTCAACCCTATTGTTACTAGAGAAAACCGTTTTCTTTTGTAACACAGAGTTGCATACAAATAGACAAAAAAAGATAAGAGATAAGCTCAGCAGGATAATGAAAACGTTTAAAAATGCCAGAAAACGTTTAAAAATGCAATTGAACGTGAAAATTGATACCTGGTTGGCTTCCTAAGGATCTTTAAATGTAGAGGCATCTCAAACTGTGAAAGGAAAGTAAATTAATTATGTCAATTTTGACTGTTGGTCTGCTTTAAATTCTTTTAAAGTGGGCCTACAGTCAAACACCCTGCAGAGACTCTCAGGGCTGGAGACACACTTCTTTAAAGGCCTCTCAAAGTTTTGGTCACAAACACAGAGCTAGTTTCTCAAATGCTGAAGATCTTCAGCTGACAGCATGCTCCTATGACAACGCACCCACCTGCCTGCAGTCACAAAGGAGCTGGTTCTCTTACAATTCGCATGGCATGGCATAACACTATACTACTATTATTTTGAATCATTTGCAGAATGTTATGTGTGATCCAGACTAAGGCAGGGTAATGATAGATGGAGTGAGAATTGGGTCTCCACTAGCTCCAAACTGGCCATCAAACCATCCCCCTTAAAGAGGAACAATACTGGGGTTTTGGATGTATCATTAGGGATTATAAATAGTGACAGGTGAACCTCTAGAAGTTTCGGGTTCAAAGAAAAGAGTGCGCAGCAGGAAGTGGCTGTAAACTTACCTGAGCCAGCGATCCGGTCCACGTTCTTTCCCTGCCAAATGGGCTACGGCCAGGGCAACAGAAAGAGCAGCACTTCTAGTGGCAGCTTCCATTGTTCTCATTCATGGGAGTGACGGGCATCTTTCTGTAGCCCTGGTTGTAGCCAATAGGACAACAAAAGAAAGCCGAACGTAGACCGGATCTCGGGGCTCAGGTAAGTTGTACGTCCGCTTCCTACTGAACACTCTGCATAGGTTAAGCTTGTTGATTGGCTGCTGAGCTTGCCTTTATGTTAACATGCAAAGAGGCTTAAAACAAAATGAGTTCATTTGTATCTGAATATCCCTTAAAATAAAGTGTAAAGATTTCATAGCAGGTTATCAGAAAACATAGCTAGTTGATACGCTTAATGTTTTTGTCTTGCCCTTTTTTTAGCTGTTTGTACAGGACAGGAAACTGCTAATTCTACATCTCAATAAAACACAATGGCCAGATGACGTTGCTTATAATATCATTATTGTACAGAAGCTACATTAGCACAGAAATGGTTAATGTTTTGCATGCATCGATCCATCAAATGAAATGTATAACATCTTTGATGTGATATAAAACACAGATTTTCATTTGGAATTTTCTTGTTCAGATTGCATTATTTATTTGATTATTTTTTGGAGCTATGTCTAGAGTTAGTACAACTAAATGCTTTTCATTATTAATGCATTAAGGAAGTAGAGCAAGGCACGTCGGCCATAGATTCAAATCACTGCTGAATATTCTGGAATCAAAGCTGAAATTTACTACAATTATCATTTGGCTCCTGTCTCCTTGAAGCACTTTACACTTCTCATCTGAACCCAAACCCTCATAGAACCTAAAAGTTTAAATGATTTAACAGATGTAGATAAAGAGCCTTATTTAAGAAGCGCCAGCACCACACAGCGCCACTTTTTTGGCCTCAGAGGCACTCAGCGTCCGGTACAAGAAATAAGAAAATGGCAACGCCAATGCGGCCGCCAGCTAGTGTCCTGGAGGCCATTTTATCACTAGCGCCTCATAGCACCACTTGAGCGGTGGTGGTGGGAAAACACTATTAGTGCCTCTGCCGCAAAAACTCCCTCAGGCAGACAGTGATGTTAGTGTTCGGCGCTGTAGACTACCCATGGCACTGTGTCTTGTTTGGGTTTTTTTTTCAATGGAGATAGCGACAGGTAGTGCCGGTGGGAAGGGACAGAAATAATTTGTATTTAACATGTAAATGAACAGCGCCAGCACGGGCACTGTGAAACCACGATACGCTGCTGCACAGTGAAAACGCGAGTTAACAGCAGGTAAGTACAATAATGAATGAGAAAAACATTCTGAACAGGCCAGAGATCATTTGACTGAGCATAAAAAACAATTTAAGTATGCTAACCAAAAGCTATCAGAAAAGACGGGACTGGAATGGCTAATTGTAGTCTACGGGATAATGACACTGAACATCTGATGTAATGTGGCGCTGTAGAGAACACAGCACTGGTGCTAAAAAAGCACCCGACACTCTTGATGTAATGCTACATGGTGCAAGGAGAGGCGATAAACATTTTTTTGCATATGACTTGCTGGTGGCGCACACTAAAAACACCTGCAGCTACATTCCGCTATGTGGCCTTAGAGTCTCTTAAATAAACCCCTTATTTAACACTAGCACCGAAAAGGATGCAGAGCCAGGAGCTATGGTTGAAGCAGCGTCTGTCGCTGTAGGTCAGGATCCCATAGAGCACAATCTGCAGAACTGGATTGAAGTGTTTTATGCTTATAATTAATACTACACGCATTTATTTGTACAGAACTTGCATTGTAATTTCTCAGTACCTAGATGTCACAAAGTGTATTTTTACAGGGGCGGGGGGTTAAAAAATTTGATTTTAATGGCTTCTTTTGCTTAATGCTGTGTAATTTGGACAACAACCACTAAAACGCAGCTGAAACACACTGTAAAGTTTGTCCCCAGCAGTGATTTCTTGTAAAAGAAATGAGGACATGCCGCCCAGTGCCGGAAAAATACAGTGCCAAAGATTTCAAGGTGGAAAAAAACATAAATATGCTGTTGAGCACCCGAAAAGGCAGCAGTACAAAGTGGCGCTAACTGGCGTTGGGGTAATCGGCAGCATGGTCCAATAGGTGTTGACACTGGCCAGCCAATACCTAGTGCAATTAGTTAGCGTTTGGTGCTCTGGAACTGGCACTATAGCCACAAAAAAGATTGTAAATGGCGCACATCATAAATAAAGCTCATAGCTTTGAACTCTAGCTGGCTCATGACTGCTTTACATTGTGTCACAGCTGGTTAAAATAGAAACAATTAAGATACGTTGGTTGCTTCTTGGCTATAACAATGTAACACTATGTAACCCTCACCAGGAAGCTGGCAGGATGTTATGACTCATCTTGTTTGTTATAGTCTCAGCAGGGGGGAGCAATAATGTATACCAGTATTTTAAACTCCCATCTCAATATATGGCTCTGTGAGATCTGTACAGCCACCATACACAAGCCTGTAACATATGAGCAAGGAAGTACATACCATAAAGGCTGGGGAGGCAGCAGTTACTAGGACCCTGCCAAAAGGTGGCCCAATGTGTAAGCTGCTGGCACGATGGGCCTACTAGAAGATCAGGGAAGTATTGTTGCTATCTGGATCAGTGGTAATGGGCCACAGACACAGAGCATGGGCAGATGCATGGGCATACTGGCCTGTTAAATTAATTGACATCCATATTAAAAAGAACAAAAGGATACTCGCGTTTTGTCCCCCCCCCCCCCCCCCCCCGTGCCACTTGAGGCCTGAACAGCTGTCAGCAGGGCTTTCAGTAAAAGGAGCACCCCCGTGCCCTTTCCTTCTATTCACTGAAATTGAGGGAGCTGGTCGGTCCTCCTTTCAATTGCAATTAATGGAATTAATGGAGAGGATGTGGCAGCACCTCTGGGACTGATGGTGGTCATGAGCCCGACATGGATTCATTTCTGACGCAAGATGTGATCCAGTAATCAGGGTGAGTTTCTAACCGCTGGAGTCGGATCAATCAGCTGTGGGGGAGTACCCTTTTTTTATATTGGTGATCAGTCACTTTAAGGCTGCCAACAGGGAGTGCTGGGGAACCTGGACTGTAAGATTGGTACTTAAGGGGGAAGTAAATTCAGTATTTCTATGCACATGAAATGCACATTTATGATCCATAACAGCATTAGAGTAAGTCCAAGAATTCTGTGACACGCTGCCCATCCTCCGTCCTCTGTGTTTAGCCCAATTTGGGCAAAACTATTAAAAACAACTGACTGGAGGACAGGCAACCTGCACGAAAGCTGAAGCTGGGACCTTGAGTGACAGGTCAGTCACCCAATCCAGGGGGGATTACGGCTGGACTGCTCCCAGGATTGAGAGACTGGCTTGTCAGTCAAGGTCAACTGTCACTCAAGTCCACAACTGTGGTGCAGAGCCCACTGGCTTAATTACTTTAATGCCCGAATCGGGCTAAGCACAAGGAGAAGGAGGAGTGGCTGGAGGGGTTACAAATAACGTTGACTTTGAAGCGCAAAGAAAACATACATTGATAATAGCAGATATTTGCCATTAGCTGCTTCTTGTCTGCAGAGACTTGTCTGCCCATTGCAGCCACACAGCACTGCACTGTTAGGTCCCACAGAGATCAGATGGAGAAATATATCTCTAGCTAATGTCCTTGAGCAGCAAAATAATTCTTCAATAAAATCTCTGACTTCCAAATTTAGCAGGAGACATAGAGGCATTCTGGAAAAAGGCAACCACAAATAATATAACATGCTGATAGCGCCTTACCAGGCAGATGATGAACTATTTTCATATCATTGAGCTGTTTTTAGTCAAGCCTTAGATCTGCAAATACTATGGCGTTCTCTGATACAAAAAGCACTGCAATGTGATTATTCATGTGAGGATACACTAATTATTTGGTAAAACATTCACGGTCATGGCAAAGATTAATGATGGTGAAGTAAGTTTGCCATCGGTTGTTCTTTTTACATTTACATCTAAGTGAGCTTTGGAACTTGAACACACTTATGGGTTATGCTCAAGAATTTGCCACACTTTCCTGTATAGCTGATAGGGTGCTGTTGTTTCCAAACATTGAAAACAATATCCATTGGAAAAATGATGTATCTCACACATACAAATGTACACAGGGATAGGTCCCTCTTTTAAGAAAATATTTGAACAGAAATCTTTTAGAATTTTTTGTGTTCAAACTGACACATCAGTTGACACCCCACAGCACACCGAAAGATAAACTTGCTTCGCCAGATCGTTAGCATGACCCTGGCCACAAGTTCTTTTGCATACTGCTGTTGTTTCCAAACCTTCAAAAGGTATCCCCCTACCTGAGCAAACCAGCCCCTGCACTATGCCTAGCTAATCCTGGGCTCAGGGGCCTAACGGCTGGGCCCCTGACTCTGATAGTTCACTGGCTCCTATGCCCTTTAATATGGGTCCATTTCTCTTCCAGGGGTGCCGGGGGCGCCAGGCTCTTTCGTACCCCCAGTGCACCAAAAAAGGGTGCGGATTCTGGTGCGGCCGGTGCCAGTAGGGAACATACACCAGTGCCGGTAGTACTACTATATACTAGCCCCCCTGCCTTGTGAACTGGTATAGGGGCATCCTGGATCCCTTACCAGTTCACCAGCAGTAGTAAAAAAGACACCACAGAAAACATTTATTAGTCTAAAGCATTTTGCATCCTCTTCTCTGCCCAGAGGGTCTACTTGGTCCCTTGCTAGGGCCTTCTAGTCCATCGCTAGCATCTTTAATGCAGAGCCAGCATCTCTTGAGGTGAGGTGAGAGAGGCTTTTATACCTCAAAGGTGTAGCCTCTGAGGATTCCCCGGATGTTACTAAATACGTCGCTGGAGGTGAGGGGGGTTTCCTGGGATTTCCTGCCTCCACCTCTGTTGTATGAAAGTTCCGTGCCCTGGCACCTGTGCGCCCCTTCCCTCCAGATAGATGTCACACTAGTATTATTTAATGGATGTGAGACAAAGGTCTGGATTAGGTAGGTATAGTAAAAAATATTGGTGATGTGTTTATTGATTTTTGCAACTGGTTTTGAACTTATAAGGGGTCCAAAGGGCAGGGGGCAGCAAACCCCCTGCCCGACATCCGCAGTGAGTGGCTTACTTAACCCCCTACCACATTACCCACACTCCTAATGGACAGGGGGTGTGGAACAGCCCGGTGCCTTTCAGCATGGGCCCCGCTGCTCAGCATCAGGGCATAAGGGCAGGTAATTGGCCAGAGACAGGGGCCAGCATTTCGTCCCTTGAGCCCTGGGTTACCAGCTTCTATGATTGGTCCACCAGTCTGGTAAGCTTTGGGGGGGGGGGGATAATTCCCTCTGTGGAATCTTACTCCATGTGACTTTAATGTCAGTGGAGGGGAGGGGTATGCAGGAGGATATCCCAGGAAATTCCCCCCTTATCCCTCGCTTTTAGTGAGGTATTTAGTTACATGGGAAAATTCTGCCTCTGAGGTATAAGCCATTATTCCTGCCTGGTATTCAGGATGGAAGGAGAAGAGATGTGTGTGTACCTGTTCAAGAGATGATGCAGTCTGCTTTTGATGCCAACGCCGCCATTGAATATGCCAGTAATATGAAAGAAGACACGGACGAGGAACACAGAAGCCATGCTGGACATAGAAGAGGATGCTATCTGGGGGGGTAGAAGGTAAAAGATGCGAACTGGTAAGTAGAATATTAAATGTGTTGTGTGTTTCTTTTTACTACTGCTGGCAAACCGGTAAGGGGTCAATGAGAATGTTATACCAGTTCACAGGGTAGGGGGTCCTGCATGTAATCTGCCTGGCCCCTCTTTTGGGAAACAGAAGAGTCCAGTTTCCATCAGTACGGGCCAGTTTCTTCTCCCAGGTGTGAACCCACCCTCCTGTAAGGGCATGGAGCTGGTGAAATGGCAGGGGTTGGTCGTTCGGCCCCTGAGCACAGGGTCACCAGCCTGGTGAGGGAGGCAACTTTTTTTAAATAAAATAAACAATACCAGTGTCTTTTGCATTGAAGAATATCATGCCAACATTAACAGCATGAAATAAAAAAGCCACAACTAGTATACTGTCATTCATTTGACTTCTGTTAATGTGAGAGTCTAATGAAAAACTCTTGTACAAGTGGGGAAATACAAGCACAAAGCAGATGTGAGTTTATTTTGCATGTTTCCCCTGAATCATGTGCAAGATTTTTGTGTGAGAGAGATTTCCGCATGATAGGCCCAATTCAGAGACACATTCGTCTGGACTTCCGTAGCTGTCTGTGAAAGTTTTGGTGGGTGTTTGTCATTTTTTTGCTTTTTTTCGTTCATTTTTCATTCGTACGGACGTTCGGGAATGCGCTTTCGATGAACGGAAGCATCATCGGATCATTTCCGTTAGTTCGGATCATTTTCCAAACAAAATCGGAAATTTTTCGTTCGTTCAGATAACTTCCGTTGTTGGGATGGGTTTCTGTCTGATTCAGAGAGCTGATTTCCAACGGACCACCACCCTATGAATCCGTTTCATTTCCGATCCACTTACGGGACCTTTGAGGGCTCGGATTGCTATTGTTGAACATGTTTTGCGGCTATGTGGAGGAGTCAGCGCGCCTTTAGCACCAAGGCATTGCATGTATCAGCATGGCCGAGCCCATAAATTGTATAGCAATGCATACCTGAATCAATACATTTCATGTATGCCTTATAGATGCATTTTAATGCTGACCTTAATTAATTCTTAGCATGTAAACATTTATTTTCCCACACATCCATATAATTGCTATATTTTTTTAGACTTATGCCCTTTGTGAATTATATTTGGATTGTTGAACTTGAATCTTAATTTGTTGTAGGAGTTATTGTTTTAGTTGGTGACCTTTGCTTTGTGTAATTATTTTATATTTGGTTCCAGGAACCGCAAGATGTGCCACTCGCCCTTGCTCCTGATGCCCGTTCTTTGCCTGCAGAATGCGGGCCAGGGGTTCTCTAATCGGGCACTATGCAAAACCCGGCCCGTGGTGGCGAGGGCCCTCTGTCTTTTGAAGTCCAGATTTAGGTGTTTGGGCCATACGGGGGGGGGGGGGGGGCACTGCAGTATGACCCCAACAAGGTCATACCAATATTTTAATTTACGTTTTTTAACAGGGACCACACGTGCCAGAGTCAGGGTCCTTCAGTTGGTGGGCGAGATGCAGGAGCTGCGCAACTCGTTTGGGACCACAGATGAAGAATAATGTTCTGTGGCCTGCCATTGCTATGTATTTTGTTTTTTATAGTTGTAAAAATTTGAAATTTTCCCAATTTTTTTTTCATTTTATATTTTATGATGGAATAAAAAAAAATGTTACATTGTCATTTCATTTACAAAATACATTAACACAAAACTAATGGGCCCAGAAATATTTAAAGATGAAAATTCACATGACCGAGAAGTGATTTGGGTAAGTTTTAGGGGGCTAAAATGGAAGAAGAACCTAACTAAGAAGTGGTTTGGGTGAGCTTTAAGGGTCCAAAAGGGAAGATGGAGGATAGTGCTAAGTGTTTTAGCTAAACATTGTAGTAGAAGTGAGGGTGGCAAATATGTATGCGAGCACTTTAATGAGTTAAGTTTGTAGTGCGCAGGCACAAGATCGTAAGGATTTCCGTCTGGACGATTATTTATTGAAAAATGGGAAACGTAAAGGATTCGTTGGAGGAGACGATGGGAAAAAGGCAAAAACGAAAGCCTACGTTGTAACGTGAAAATGAAACGGAAAAGTCTGGATGGAAAATGACATCCTCGTATTCGTAATCTGCCGTACGAACGGACGGAAACTTTACAGAAGGTTTTCAATGCATGCGCAGAATCGCTCGTACACTCATACTAGAGCGGAAACATTTCCAAAAAAAAGCAGATCGGAACTAAAACGGAAGTTTTTTTTTGTCTCTCTGAATCAACCCTTTGGTGCTGAAGCGACCCTAATCTGGTAGTTTTAAACAACCTCACTAGGACAGTTCAGCTGCGGGACTGAAGGTCTAGAGGCTGATTCATTACTAACGCCAGGTATCAGCAGATGAGCGTCTGTATAGCGGCGCTTAGAGCGACCGCTAGTAGACGTTGTAAGCGGGTATCGGGCGCTGTAACAGAGCGCTGCAGTCACTCTAGTAACCTGGCCCGCATTGATGAATGTGATGTATGTTGGATGCTCTAACACCAGTACAGCGCTGCAGGGAGTGAGAGGTACCGCCAGCTCAGTGCGACCGACTCTCTGCACTCCACATCATACTTATCAAAAAAGGATAAAAAAAGAGCGTCGGCACTCTAAATCTGGTTGCTATAGCATAGAGCGCCAGACACTGTGTGATTAAAGTCTTTTTTAACACATATCCACCAGTAACAAAGCGAAAACACATGGAATGACATTAATTTAACACTGGGACATTAACACTTTAGTGCCAGACCTGTAATGACAATTCTGCATAAAAATATAAAAATTAAAAAAAGTTTCTAAAAAAATATAAAATGTAAAATACGCTGTTTAAACACAAGCAAATGAACGACCATTGAAATGTATGGGTGAGCGACACTGAGCGAAGGGTAATACCTGGTGCTCTGGAAGCTATACACTGAGCCGCCTGTAATAATACATCGGACGCTACATGGCGCTGTCAGAGGCACTCACCAGATTGGCTTTCAAAAATGTGGTTTTGCCTACAGACGCTACGAAGCACTACCTGGCGCTATCCCTTCTTGAATACCCCCCTTAGTATTCATGTTTGATTTTTTTCTTGCCTGGACTGTCCCTTTAATTTAGTTGGCCTTAGAAACTATTTATTTCTTCCTTTTTATTTTTATTAGTGACTTTTTCAATTTATTGGCAATCTGCTTCAGTATAAGCAGTAGAGCACTCAATAATCCTATTTAAAAAATCTTCAATTTTAATGTGTCCCACAAGAACAATATTGAGCAAATGTCCAGTGATTTTGAGAAGCAAAGCTGCCCCTTCTTTGTAAAAATGTTTGGAAACACAGTAGAAAACTGTAACCTCAGCTAACCTGCTTTGTGTTTTCACCCACACAGAGTAAGCATTAGCTGCTCTATACCTGGCATCTGTTCACACATTCACAGCATTACTGTAGGTGTTGCTTACTTCTGGTTTTAAAAGAAATAAAACCTTTCATGATGGGAAAACAACACAAATTAAAGAAAAAATAATTACTAGTCCTTATAAATGATTTGTTCTTGTTTTCTAAAATATCTAATATGATAACAACTATTAGAAAAATTGTAGTCGTTATATATAGTAGATTAGATACAGGAGTGTTTCTTCTGTTTCAGTCTTTAGTTGTTTAGTTGCATCCAATTGTGTTGAAAGACAGAACAAAGTTTAGAGGCCGATTCATTAACAGCGGCAGGTAGCGACGGTTGAGCGACTGTAGCGGCATTTTCAGAGCGCCCGCTAGTAGTCGCTGTGCTTGGGCGTTGTTCGGTAGTTGATAGCCACTCAGTCGGTTTACCGTAATGTTGAATATTGGGTGAGGAGTCGCTATTTGACAGGTTCCGCGCTGTATGGGAGCGCATGATAGCGGCTGGCCATAGCGACCGGCTCCCACCATATTCATTAACAAATCACGCTAAAAAAATTCTCTCGCTGTAAAATGCATGTTTAAACCCCAGAGCACTGGCGGTGATGGGTTAAAAGTAGTTTTTTAACCCCCAAACAACCATATTTTTGCAAACCAAAAAAAACAAGTTTTTAAAATAATTTTGTAATATGAATACAATAATATCAGACCTGTAATATCAATTCTGTACATTTTTTTTTTTTTTTTTTAACTTAAAAAAATTATTTAAAATGGCAGAAGTGGTCACAGAATTTTTCACATTTAAAAAAAAAAAAAAAATGGATAACAATTTATTATGAATGATTTAAAGATTGTTCCATTGAAATGCATTGGAGAGCGCCAGGTAGCGAGAGGTCATACCTGTCGCTGTTCAAGGTCGGACGCTGGCGCTGTGGGCTGAGGCTGGAATAATGATGAATGAGTGGCTATATGGCGCTATCTCAGTTGCTAAGCAGGATTGGCTTGATAAATGTGTGATTGTGGTGGGGAGCCGGCATTCTCGTGGCGGGGCCCGTCATTACCGACCGCTCACCAGTCACTAGCTGTCGCTATCCCTTGTTAAATAAGGGCCTTAGTGTATTAGCCATGAAAGGGCCCAATTTAATGTTCCCACCAGGGCCCCATCATTTTAAGTTAGTACACTGATTAGATATATGGGTGCTTCAAAGTTTGTTTTGAACCCTTCGAGATTTTTTTATATTGTTGCATACATCTAACTTAAACTGCTCCAGATTTTCACACTAGTCCTAAACATAGATAAAGAGAAACAAATCAAACAAATTAGTAAACAGTATTAGGTGGCTGTTTAAATCTGACATATCTGTAAGTGGCAAACTTATGTCAGATGTTTTTTAATCAATGGGATTGCTAATCAGGTATAAGTGGGTTGATATATTTTTAAGAAGAACAGGGATTCATTAAAGTCTGATCTTCACAACACATGATTGTGGAAGTGTATCATGGCTTGAACAATGGAGATGTCTGAGGACCTCAGAAGAAAAGTTGTTTGCTGGTTAGAAAATCTTACAGATGTTGGGGATGCGACATTCAACCTTTTCTATATTTTCTGTAGTTTACATGTATGATACTAGATGTTGCTGTAACTCCACAATGTCTACCTGGATTTGACTCCCCTGCACTCCACACACACACACACACTCTACAACACGTTTTGGGCACAATGACCAGATAAAGCCCAGTGTTCAGATTAAGTCCAGGACCAGACGCAACGCAGGCAGAGCAAAGCCCAGAACAGGAGACAGGACAGCCGATGCAGAGATCGACATATGAAAGCTTTCCACATAGACATCTCCTGTAAGACTGGGAGAATGGCCAGCAGCGCAGGCAAGCCAAGAAGTTATATGGCTAAGACAACTGTTAATAGACTTGGGTCAACCACAGTTGGAACCAACAAAAATCTTTGTGGACAATTAAGGATGCCGTGCAATTGCTCAGTTAGAAAGGTTTAACTCAAGAACCAAGCATACTGATGTAAAGTTCCACTTTCTGAGGGATCATCAAGGCCAGGAACTTCTTAAGTAACTTCATTGCCCGACTGAGGATATGACAGCAGATATCCTTACCAAGCTCAAACTGCTTAAAAAGAAGATGGGTTTAACAGACATGGAGGCTGATACATTACTAACGCCAGGTATCGACAGATGAGTGTTTGTATAGCGACGCTTAGAGCGACCGCTAGCAGACGCTGTAAACATGTATCGGGCGCTGTAACAGAGCGCCTCAGTCGCTGTAGTAACCTGGCCACATTGATGAAGGTGATGTATGTTCGGCGGTCTAACACCAGTACAGCATTGCAGGAAGCGAAAGGTAGCGCCATCTCAGTGCGACCGACTCTCAGCACTCCACACCATACTTACCAAAAAAGGACACACACAGAGCGTCTGCACTCTAAATCTGGTTGCTATAGCATAGAGCGCCAGACGCTGTGTGATTAAAGTCTGTCTTTGAACACATATCCACCAGTAACAAAGTGAAAACACGTGGAATGACATTGTTTTAACACTGTGATATTAACACTTTAGTGCCAGACCTGTAATGACAAGTCTGCATAAAAATATAAAAAGTACAAAAAGTTTCAAAAAGTGTTTGTTTGCAGCCAGGAGAGGTCACACAATGATTTGCTGTTTAAACACAAGCAAATGAACGCCCATTGAAATGTATGGGAGATCAACAGTGAGCGAAAGGTAATACCTGGCGCTCTGAAGCTAGAGCACCGGCGCTATATGCTGAGCCGTCTGTAATAATACATCGGACGCTACATGGCGCTGTTACAGTCGCTTACCAGATTCGCTTTCAGAAATGTAGTTTTGCCTACAGCGCCAGGCCTTCACCAGACGCTGCCTGCCGCTACGAGGCATTACCTGGCTATCCCTTCTTGAATAATCCCCTAAGCCTTAGCTGTTGAGAAGGGGTGTTGGAGATGCAGCAGGCTAGCTTTGTCTATATTTGCTGAATTGGCACTCTGCAACAACAAAACCATCTCTAAAGACATTAGACTCCACCATGAAATATACAGGTGAGAGAACCTAGACTGATCTCACATTCCCTAATTGAAAAGGCCGCACACTGAGTATAAAAGAAATACCAATAAATGTAATAAACATTCATTATTTACATAGGAAAAGACACTAATCTAAACACATACACGATTAAAAAACACAAAAACACACAAGCGGGGGAATCCCAATCAATGGTGACTAAAACATCTAAAGTTTAAGAATTGCTGCCATATATATAACGTAGGGCATGTAATATAAATCCTGATGGTAGGCCCAGATGAAAAAACAGTGTAATCAAGTGTAAAAACCCAATTAATGAAAGTGATATGAGGATAAAAACATATATATTCAAACAAGGTAAATCTATAAGTGTGGGGCAAAGACTCCACCAGTCTACAGTAGGAAAGACTGGTTACAAATGGAGGAAATTCCCTAAGAATGGTCAACAAGGCATATAATAGTCTGTGAGGTCACAAAGGAATCCAAGGAAACCCCTAAGCAAAGTCTTACTCACATAAGCTAATGTTAATGAGTCTACTATAAGGATAACACTGAACAACAATAGTGTGAATGGCAGGGTTGCAAGGAGAAAGGTGTTTCTCTCCGAAAGGACATTGCTGTCCGTTTGCACCTGGAAAAGACAAAAGCCGACTGGAAAAATATTGTGGAAGGATGATACCAAAATGTAACTTTTTGGTTTAAGTAAGAGGCATTGTGTTTGGAGAAAGGAAAACACAGCATAAAACATTATCCTATCTGTGACCCCTAGTTGTTGGAGAATCTTGGTTTGGCCCTGTTTTGCTACATCTGGGCCATGGCAGCTTGTCCTCATTGATGTCACAAAGTCCTAGCTTTAACCTAATAGAAATGTTGTGGAAGAACCTGAAGCCAGCAGTTCATGGGATGAAATCCACCACCACCACAATAGAAATGAAGCTGTTTAGTACAGATAAATGGGTAAAAGTTAATCCAAGCTGATGTGTAGCAATAGTTGACTGGAAACATTTAGATGCATACAATTTGATTGAAAACAGAAGTTTTGCTTTATTTTGCCACTCACAGTCAAGTAACAATGGATTCTTTTCTGCAATAAAATTATTACCATATATTTTATTTAGTTGTACAGTACTTTTATAACTTTAGGACCTTGATTCAGTAAACTAGGCCCCCAGGACACAGCCATAAAAAGGCAGCCATGCTGGTAGATGGAATCTCTGTATCCCCGCCCTCAGTAAGTATGAAGAGGTAGGAGCAGGTCAGAAGAGCTATGTAGGAACAATGAACCTACTGTGAGGCCGGAGAGTTCTCCAGATGGATCTCTCTTCCCGGGATTGGATTTTTAGGCCAGAGCAATGACATAACACGGAATAAATGCACTAAAAGGGAATTTATTAAGGCATGACAAATGATGACCTAAAACTCAACAGAAAGGAACTTGACATCAGGAAACAAAAGATACAATGCATAAGAAACAAAACTAACAATAGCATACAGGGAGGGGCCCCGAGATGCACTCAGCAAGGGCCCAGGACAGAAGCAGGCAGCCTCCAGGAGCCGACAGGGGACCTGCTGCATCAAGGATTCTGAACAGGAAGTAGCCAAGCAGCTTCAGGGACGCCAGGAAGAGGCTTGCTTGCTGCTGGATACGGATGGAGACCACAATTCAGGCTGAGGCTGTGAAGCACCAGTGGTAACAGAAAGTCCAATCAGTTCCCCAAACAAAATCCTGCTGCCCCAGGTAGACAGCAGTTCCCACCTATATAGGCCTAACAGCAGGTGCAGCAGCTGAGGGGAAGATAGAACATCCAGGGGCTCTGCTGACACCAGCTGGTGGCTGTCCAAACTGCGGGCCAGGTAGCGAATAACGCAAGCCACCAGCAGGGCCTCGGCCTTTGGAAGACAAAAGGCGAGTATAGGATTTTTTTTCTTTTAGTCTGGACAGTACCTTTAAATACATAGAAAGGGGAGTAAGCAGATTTAACAGATTAAAAATGATTCCCTCGCATCTTTTTGGTGCTGTCACTGCCAGTCATTATTGCAATCAATAGAACCTGGGTTATGATGCTGCTTTTCTTAACAATAATTAAGCGCAAGTGCCAATTCCAAATAAGAAATACATGCAAATAATTCAGAAAATTATTCTAAAGCCCCATTTTAAATAATGTTCCAAACTATGTTATACCGTATTGGCAATTACTGTGGCAAGATAATAAATGAACATTATTATGGTAAATTATAATGTATTGTTTGAAGGGAATAGCAGTAAGACTCCAAGTGCCTTGCCAGCCACAGAGAAAATTATTACTTTTCAAATCCTTTGTTTTTACAAGTAATATTATTTTTTCTAAAACTATTAGACACACATGTAAACCGATGTGGCTAAACAAAAAGGTTAAGCGAGCAATAAACAACAAAAAAAAGGCATTTAAACGTTTAAAGCAGGAAGGTACAGCGGAAGTGTTAAAAAACTATAAAGAAGAAAATAAACAATGTAAACAACAGATAAGGGCAGCTAAGCTGGAGACAGAAAGACTGGTCGCGAAAGAGAGTAAAACTAACCCCAAATTATTCTTTAGCTACATAAACCATAAAAGGTACAAATCTGAGGGTGTGGGCCCCCTGAAAAGCAAGGAGGGGACACCTTTAGAGGGAAATGAGGAGAAAGCTAATTTACTAAACAACTTCTTTGCTTCTATATTCACAAAAGAATGTGACATGCCGAGTGAAATGCAGGGAAAAAAACTAAACCCTCCATTAAATGTCGCTGGTCTAACCAAGGAAGAAGTCCAGCACCGTCTCAAGCAGATAAAAATCACCGGGACCAGTTGACATACATCCCAGTGTTTTAAGGGAGTTATGTACAGTAATAGACAAGCCGTTATTTCTAATATTTGTGGACTCAATAACTACAGGGTCTGTTCCGAGGGATTGTCCAACAAATCTCGATTGCCGCCGCACTCCTACCAGTATATCCAGTGGGGGTGCGCGGTTAGCGGTGACACCGCAAATCCAGTAGAAAAGAAAAACCAGCACTCCAAATGATCATGTAAATCCAAGAAAAGTGTATTCATGCAAAATGCACATAGTCCAAATATACGCCCCTATTGGTCTCTGTTTCTTACCTTCACACAGTATTTTATGTGTTCTAAGTATGTACGGCCTTCTTGGTTTATACATTTGAGTATGTGCCTTATTATGATTCCTTTTAGGTTTCCTGTACTTACCTAGCCTCCTCCTGTGCCAGACGCCGCCACCAGGCGGATCACCAGCCCCTGTCAGAGCGCTGACAGCTCTGACGGGGCGCTGATTATCCTGTCCCTCCCCTGCCAATCACGGCAGCAGAAGGGCAGGCATCACTGCAGAAGGGCATCAGTGCCCTACCTGTGACGTTAGATCCGCCCACCTCCGATTGGAGAAGAGCTGACAGGCGGGTTGCTAGGCAACCGGCCTCGCTCACTGCGCCGTTCCCCGCTGCCGCAGCTAAGCGCTGCTGCTGTGCGGGACGGCAAAGAGGAGGCACCCGGGTATTTATGTTCTTTATGTGGACTTAGGTATGCTCCTCATCATGCTCACTTTGATTCTTTATACTGGCTATATTATTTGGTGACAGCGTATTATAGTGTGACGTCATTTGTAACGTCAGGCGGGAATCTCCCTGCCTCCCATTGGCTGTTTTTTCTTATTTATTACCTTACAGAACTGTGTACTTGTTGTTTACTTTCCCTGATGAAGGGGCCCGCTGTAACCCCCGAAACGTTGGATTATTGTATATTTAGACTATGTGCATTTTGCATGAATACACTTTTCTTGGATTCACATGATTATTTGGAGTGCTGGTTTTTCTTTTCTACTGTTCCGAGGGATTGGCGCTTGGCAAATGTGGTGCCAATATTCAAAAAGGGATCTAGGGGGGAACCTGGGAACTACAGACCGGTAAGCTTAACATCTGTGGTGGGCAAGCTGTTTGAAGGTTTGTTAAGGGATACTATCCTTGAGCATCTTGGGGAAAATGACCTTATTACTCCATATCAGCATGGATTTATGAGGAATCGCTCCTGCCAGGCAAACCTAATCAGCTTTTATGGGGAGGTAAGTTCAAGATTGGATCAGGGGGAGTCATTGGATATCATATATCTTGACTTTTCTAAAGCATTTGATACTATGCCACATAAAAGGCTGGTACAAAAGATGAGAATGCTTGAACTGGGGGAAAACGTATGCAGATGGGTGGGAAATTGGCTTAATGATCAGAAGCAGAGGGTGGTTATCAATGGTACACACTCAGATTGGGTTACTAGTTACTAGTGGAGTACCACAAGGGTCAGTTCTGGGACCAATTATCTTCAATATATATATATAAATGACATTGGGTATAGATTAAACAGTAAAGTCTCAATCTTTGCAGATGGTACTAAACTGTGTAAAGTAATTAAAACAAAAGAGCACAGCAGGCAGCTACAAACAGATTTAGATAAATTGGAAGCATGGGCAGTTAAATGGCAAATGACGTTTAACACAGATAAATGTAAGGTTATGCACATGGGATGGAGAAATCTGTGTAATGATTACACACTAAATAAAGAAACACTTGGTAAAACAACAATGGAAAAGGACCTAGGGGTTTTAGTTAACAATAAGCTCAACTGTAGTTATCAATTCCAGGCAGCTGCTGCCAAGGCAAATAGGATCATGGGGTGCATCAGGAGGGGCATAGGTGCTCATGACCAGAGCATCATTTTACCCCTGTACAAGTCACTGGTCAGACCCCATATGGAGTACTGTGTACAGTTCTGGGCACCTGTGCTTAAGAAGGACATATCAGAACTGGAGCGTGTTCAAATAAGGGCAACAAAGTTAATAAAAGGAGTCCGGGGGCTAGAGTACCCTGAAAGATTGTCAAAGTTATGTTTATTTAGTTTAGAAAAAAGACACTTGAGGGGTGATCTAATAACTATGTATAAATATATTCGGGGTCAATACAAAGATCTGTCCCACAATCTATTTATACCCTGGAGTGTAACTATAACCGAGGGCATCCACTAAGGTTAGAGGAAAGGTGCTTTCTCCACCGACATAGGAGGGGATTCTTCTCTGTAAGAGCAGTGAGACTATGGAACTCGCTTCCAGAGGAGGTAGTAATGATGGATACAGTAAAAACGCTCAGAAGTGGCCTTGATGCCTTCCTGGCATGTAATAACATTTCCAGCTATGGCTACTAGACCACTGGAAGGAGATAAACAGGCTGAATTGGATGGACTAAAGTCTTTATTCAGCCTTACATACTATGTTACTATGTTACTATGTTACCTTATACTCAAAACTAAAAAGAGACAAAAACACATGAATTATGGCAAAAAAAAAATATTTACCTGTTTTCTGCTCTGTCCAAAACTAAAATGCAAGTTTTGGATGCATTTCTGTAAGACCGATCAGTGGTCCTTGAAGTTTTATTAAATCATTAGAGATACGCTACATGTTTTATCCATAGCACTGATAATTGAATTTGTTAACCTTAATGACAGACAAACTGTATTTTTCACTCCACAAGATGCATATTTTGCATATTATGGGGCGAATGTTAAAAAAATGTACATAACCTCCACTCCAGTGCTGCTGATTGGGCTCTCGCAGCCACCGGAACAATGAGTTACCCTGCTTACCCATCCTCCCAAGCCACCACTGGTTCTCCTTCTCCTCTCCACACACTCCACACAGGGCCAGTGGAGGTTGGCATGATCACAATGGATACTGGCCACACATCCACCCAGCTTCTTTCCAGCTGATAGAGCGGGCCCAGCTGAGTCCTGTAGTTCGCTGCTGGTGCGGTGCTGGATGTCTCAAATGGAAACGGGTGTGCCGCAGGGAGTAGTGCTTGTTCTCTCCTACTCCTGTAGTGGTGTCATAGAACCATGACCGTTCCTCTTGTTTCCCAGCAGAGGGCGTCAAGGTTTCCCATGCTTTCGCATTTTTGCACTAGACATAGTAGGGCCAGTCAAGACTTCAGCCTGTTCCACGTTTCCAGTCCAGCTCTGGTCTGTCTTCTACCCAGAACTTGGCAAAACCCACTCCTAGGTGACCTGGGGCCTTCCTGCAGCCCAGCCTATCCTCACCTTTAGAGGCTCTAGTGAAAACCAAGTTGGTCCTGAGACTCCAGGATTCCCGGTCGAGAGGTGAGCCAGTTCCTAGTCTCCGCAATCAGTGTTCACACCCGGTAGCCTGACAAGTGGTTGTCCCAGGGGTGGTGGGAGGACTGGGATGCACAACCTATTTCTGCCACTGCCTGCCCATAAGTCTGGCACTGGCTCCCTTTCCTCAGGGCTGGGCGAGGGACGGGTGGGCTTGCTTGTTGACTGCGGAGATCCAGGTAAGACTAGAGGGGTTTAGTCCCAAAATGTGTCACCGCATGCGTTAGCTTTTGTTGCCTTTTTTGCACTTAGAGAACTTCTATTGTTACTATTTGCTTTTAAAGAGGATGGAATAAATGAAAAAATGGTGCCGGGACCTTTTCTCTAAAATCTGTGGATTACCATCACCGATCCATGTGCACACTACCCTCAGTACATGGCCTTGGTTGTAGACGAGTTTCTTTGGATTCTCTGGGTTGCTGCATACTGTCTGTTATGGGGTGAGTAGGAGGGGATGTTTTAGCACACCATTTGGTTCAGGAACAGTTTTTTCTTATTTTCCTCCACTAGGTGCATGATCAGGTGCAAAGAAATACAGTATATCTTTTAGTGGCCCATTGTTTTTTTAGATCTTTCAATGCAGATTGTATGTTATATATATCTTCCAACACAATTGCCTTACTTGACCCCATAAGTCAACACAGCATTGTTAATTAAGCCAATGACTTTGAAACAAGTAATTATTAATCAGAATTTTGATTCTGGATAAAGACGGCATATCGCCACTTGTACCAGAGAACAAAAACGCAATGTATAAGCATGACAACAATGAATTATGCAGAGACTTTTGTGAAAAAAAACCTTTAACAAATCTTGTTACATAGTTCTTTTCAATAACTAAGTCTAATCAAATAGACCTGAAATGATAGAATTAAACACAGTGTCCTGGTGTGACCTCCTTTTGCAGTAGGGCTAAGTGAGTGTTGTTACTAACATTGTTTGCCTGATGAATGTTCTCCATTCCTTCCAGGAAGTAGATACATCTTCTCTGGCCTATTATTGCCATTTCATTTCTGATTTTGCTTCTAACTATAATACACAAAGATTTGTCCAGGACAAGTCAATATATATTATTTATTGTATAACAGCACTGCTTCATTTCTCCTTTGGCAAAGACATTTATAGGCATGTTTTACTTTAATCTGCTCCTGCTTCCTAGAGCCAACATCAAGCTCCAGGACAGAAAAAACCCCTTTAGACTGATGCAGCCAAAAGATTCATAGTGTCTATTGATTAAGTAATTGTCACATTTTTTAACAGATTATCTTGCCATAGATATTAGGGGGCGCAAATATTGCATGCACTATTCAATACTTCCATCAGGCTCGTGGCACAAAGGAAGCAATAAGATGGATTATTAAGGTATTTAACTTCGAAACAGCGCTAGCATCATTCACAGAGAGATGCGGGAATATCTGTTATACAGTGCTAATACAGCTTACAGTTATTGCTAGCTCACTGGTGTACTGACATATGTGTGAATTTAGTAATACCTTGAAAATGTATTCATACTGTTTCACATTTTTAAATGTTAAAGTGTAAAGAAAATTATACATGCTTTTCTAAATTATTTAAAAATAAATAACTGAAAAGTGTGGCTTGTGTATGTATATATTGAGTCCTCCTGAGTCAATACTTGTAGGACCTTTATCTGCAATTGCAGCTGGAAGTCTCTATCAGCTTTGCACATCTGCATTTTTCTAGCTCAGTCAGATTGGATAGAGAATGTTCGTGAGCAGCAATTTTCAAGTCATGCCCCAGATTCTTAATGGGATTTAGGTCTGGACCATTCCAACACATGATTTAAACCATTTCATCATATCTTTGGATGTAGGTTAAGGGTTGCTCCTGCTAGAAGGTGAAGCTACTACCCAGTCCCAAATGTCTGATTTGTGGAGTACACAACTAATAATTCTCCTGTTCTTAGATCCTCCTACTGGAGCTCTGGATCTCTACAGCTCCTCCAGAGTGACCCAGCCTCTTGTCTGCTTCTCAAATTGATGCTCTTCACACCTGGGTGATCAGTTTAGGTGGATGGCTGTGTCTTGGATGGTCTGCAGTTTTGTCATACTCCTTATGGATGATGAATTGAACAGCGCTCTTTGTCATGTTCAGAGCTTGGACTTTTTTTTCATAACCTAAGGCCCCCCCTCCCTCTGCCTAGGCGTCCAGCAACGCTAGCTGGAGAGGGAAGATTTTATACCCCATAGGTGAAGCCCTTGGGGAATCTCCACTCTCCATGGAGAGGGAGATTTCACAGGAAATCCCCTCCATGCCCCTTCCCTCCAGGAAAGTAGATTGTCATATTTAAAATACACCATATAATGAGACACTGTATACATTGATACTGTATACAGGGACAGATTGTCTATAGGGCGCACAGGGAGAATCCCTCCTGGGCCGTATTGCTTCGGGACTGACTGGGCTGGGCACATAACCACCCTTTGATGGAATACACTCACTGTATTACCAGCTCCTGTCTTCCAAGTCCTCCCCCCCATTAACCTGTTTCCACTGTACCACCCAGCCAAGACACACCAGCCCATGTTTTACCCCTGCAATTCTATAGTCTCAGCCAGGGTGGACTGGATATAGGGAGACCCAGGAGAATTCACGTTGGGCTGCACTTCTTTGGTGTTAGCTGTGCTGCTTCTTTTAACACCCCCACCCAATCCCTGGCTCCTTATTCCCCCTCCAGACCTCACTGTATCCCCCTACATGGAAAAACAGTCCATGTTCTGCTACTACAGTATATTACAAACAAGAGTTTTTCTTAGCCTCATAGCCTCATATGAATTATATAGCCAGTACCCTCTTCTATTTTCCACGGATTTTAATTCAGTTTAATTAATCAAAATTACTTTCACTCAATGTGCCAGTTTCTGTGCACTGCAAAAAAACAAACAATTGAACTGCAGATTATTTGCCAACTTATTTCCTATTTTTTCTGTATTCTGTTCTTATTTAGACAGTCGTCTAGCTGGACTTTATTGACAATTTTATGGACAAATAGCAAAATCAATAAACAGGAAGCAAAAAAAAGCATACATCCTGTCTAGCTTTAATTGTGGTCTTTGTGCTTGGTCTGCATTTTGCTATTGTGCTGTTGATTTCAAGATTTAAAGCGGACCAAAACCCACTAAACTTGGCATTTGGCCAAAGCCACTGAGGATACTAATTTCTTAGGGTCTATAACAAGAAATGGATATACATATTTTTATGTACTTCTCTGTAAGATGGCAGGTGATCAGTCATTGCATAAGTGCTGCAATTACATCATTTCCACACACAGCAGTTTACAAGTTAAACAGGTGGCATTATCTGGGATTAGAATGTGTGAAGGAATAATCCATTAAACAATGCCGTAAACCCCTGATACATGTCCGGAGTTCCACCATTTATTTTCCACTGTAGCATTAAGGCTTTCCAGCCATAAACATGAACCGGACCTAACCTCTCCTGGAAGTTCAGAAGGCCCCACTGAGTCTGAAGCAGAGGCGACCCCTGGATAGAGCTCCCTCTCATCAAACACCAGTGCCTCAGACATCCGGCACTGACACAAATCAGACCATAGCTGGGCCGTTGTGTGTCCCAGCACCAAGCCAGATACCGAACAGAACGGGCTACAAAACCACATGCAGACATACATTTATCCATGTTGAGTGGCCACTGGAACCCAAGAAAAAAGATCTCACATTCTGACTAGAGATGAGCGAGTAGTGAAATATTCGAAATTTCGAATTTCGATTCGAATAGACCGCGTTACTCGACTACTCGACCGATTATCGAATCCCATTATAGTCTATGGGAAAAAAATGCTCGCCACTTGGAAATCTCAATTCGACCACTTGGAGGTCACCAAGTCCACCCTGAAACATCAGAAAATGATGCCAACACTGCTGGAATGCAACTGGGACAGCAGGGGAAGCATGTCTGGGTGCATATAACGCGCCCAAGTCGCACTATTACGCCACTATCACAGCCACTCAACAATACACTCCAAACACAATATAACTTCTACGTAAAGTGAGACAAGACAAAGAAACCTTCTCTCCTCTACATTGCCATGGACCCCAAGCCAAACTGTACAAAAAAGAAGAACAAAATTCTGCACCCCTTAAAATCATGTTGCCTAATGACAATCACAGATGGCATAGGCAAGGGGGAAAATAAAGAGACCCCACCCCTAATTGTCATTGTGTGTGTGTGTGTGTGTGTGTGAGATGTGGTCAGACATGTCCTCTTGTGTCATTGTGTCACCCCAGCAGTAAGGGAAGCTTAAAGGAGGAGGTTTGTTACAGTGTGTTACCCCAGCAGTAAGGGAAGCTTACAGGAGGAGGTTTGTTACAGTGTGTCACCCCAGCAGTCAGGGAAGCTTACAGGAGGAGGTTTGTTACAGTGTGTCACCCCAGCAGTAAGGGAAGCTTACAGGAGGAGGTTTGTTACAGTGTGTTACCCCAGCAGTAAGGGAAGCTTAAAGGAGGAGGTTTGTTACATTGTGTCACCCCAGCAGTCAGGGAAGCTTACAGGAGGAGGTTTGTTACAGTGTGTCACCCCAGCAGTAAGGGAAGCTTACAGGAGGAGGTTTGTTACAGTGTGTCACCCCAGCAGTAAGGGAAGCTTACAGGAGGAGGTTTGTTACATTGTGTCACCCCAGCAGTAAGGATAGCTTACAGGAGGAGGTTTGTTACATTGTGTCACCCCAGCAGTCAGGGAAGCTTACAGGAGGAGGTTTGTTACAGTGTGTCACCCCAGCAGTAAGGGAAGCTTACAGGAGGAGGTTTGTTACAGTGTGTCACCCCAGCAGTAAGGGAAGCTTACAGGAGGAGGTTTGTTACATTGTGTCACCCCAGCAGTCAGGGAATCTTACAGGAGGAGGTTTGTTACAGTGTGTCACCCCAGCAGTCAGGGAAGCTTACAGGAGGAGGTTTGTTACAGTGTGTCACCCCAGCAGTCAGGGAAGCTTACAGGAGGAGGTTTGTTACAGTGTGTCACCCCAGCAGTCAGGGAAGCTTACAGGAGGAGGTTTGTTACAGTGTGTTACCCCAGCAGTAAGGGAAGCTTAAAGGAGGAGGTTTGTTACATTGTGTCACCCCAGCAGTCAGGGAAGCTTACAGGAGGAGGTTTGTTACAGTGTGTCACCCCAGCAGTAAGGGAAGCTTACGGTAGGAGGTTTGTTACATTGTGTCACCCCAGCAGTAAGGGAAGCTTACAGGAGGAGGTTTGTTACATTGTGTCACCCCAGCAGTCAGGGAAGCTTACAGGAGGAGGTTTGTTACAGTGTGTCACCCCAGCAGTAAGGGAAGCTTACAGGAGGAGGTTTGTTACAGTGTGTCACCCCAGCAGTAAGGGAAGCTTACAGGAGGAGGTTTGCTACATTGTGTCACCCCAGCAGTCAGGGAAGCTTACAGGAGGAGGTTTGTTACAGTGTGTCACCCCAGCAGTAAGGGAAGCTTACAGGAGGAGGTTTGTTACAGTGTGTCACCCCAGCAGTAAGGGAAGCTTACAGGAGGAGGTTTGTTACATTGTGTCACCCCAGCAGTAAGGGAAGCTTACAGGAGGAGGTTTGTTACATTGTGTCACCCCAGCAGTCAGGGAAGCTTACAGGAGGAGGTTTGTTACAGTGTGTCACCCCAGCAGTAAGGGAAGCTTACAGGAGGAGGTTTGTTACAGTGTGTCACCCCAGCAGTAAGGGAAGCTTACAGGAGGAGGTTTGTTACAGTGTGTCACCCCAGCAGTCAGGGAAGCTTACAGGAGGAGGTTTGTTACAGTGTGTCACCCCAGCAGTAAGGGAAGCTTACAGGAGGAGGTTTGTTACATTGTGTCACCCCAGCAGTAAGGGAAGCTTACAGGAGGAGATTTGTTACAGTGTGTCACCCCAGCAGTAAGGGAAGCTTAAAGGTGGTAAATGGTGGTAAATGGTGGTATATGGTGGTAAATGCGATATTCTGAGCTTCTGGGGCCCTGCCTGCCTACATATGAGCTATATACTGTTCAACATAGTAGCCCTAATAAGGGCTCTCAATGACTCTCTTGTCTTCTGGTAGCTGGTATATATGGTGGTAAATGCGATATTCTGAGCTTCTGGGGCCCTGCCTGCCTACATATGGGCTATATACTGTTCAGCATAGTAGCCCTAATAAGGGCTCTCAATGACTCTCTTGTCTTCTGGTAGCTGGTATATATGGTGGTAAATGCGATATTCTGAGCTTCTGGGGCCCTGCCTGCCTACATATGGGCTATATACTGTTCAGCATAGTAGCCCTAATAATAAGGACTCTCAATGACTCTCTTGTCTTCTGGTAGCTGGTATATATGGTGGTAAATGCAATATTCTGAGCTTCTGGGGCCCTGCCTGCCTACATATGAGCTATATACTGTTCAACATAGTAGCCCTTATAAGGGCTCTCAATGACTCCCTTGTCTTCTGGTAGCTGGTATATATGGTGGTAAATGCGATATTCTGAGCTTCTGGGGCCCTGCCTGCCTACATATGGGCTATATACTGTTCAGCATAGTAGCCCTAATAAGGGCTCTCAATGACTCTCTTGTCTTCTGGTAGCTGGTATATATGGTGGTAAATGCGATATTCTGAGCTTCTGGGGCCCTGCCTGCCTACATATGGGCTATATACTGTTCAGCATAGTAGCCCTAATAAGGGCTCTCAATGACTCTCTTGTCTTCTGGTAGCTGGTATATATGGTGGTAAATGCAATATTCTGAGCTTCTGGGGCCCTGCCTGCCTACATATGGGCTATATACTGTTCAGCATAGTAGCCCTAATAATAAGGACTCTCAATGACTCTCTTGTCTTCTGGTAGCTGGTATATATGGTGGTAAATGCGATATTCTGAGCTTCTGGGGCCCTGCCTGCCTACATATGAGCTATATACTGTTCAACATAGTAGCCCTAATAAGGGCTCTCAATGACTCTCTTGTCTTCTGGTAGCTGGTATATATGGTGGTAAATGCGATATTCTGAGCTTCTGGGGCCCTGCCTGCCTACATATGGGCTATATACTGTTCAGCATAGTAGCCCTAATAAGGGCTCTCAATGACTCTCTTGTCTTCTGGTAGCTGGTATATATGGTGGTAAATGCAATATTCTGAGCTTCTGGGGCCCTGCCTGCCTACATATGGGCTATATACTGTTCAGCATAGTAGCCCTAATAATAAGGACTCTCAATGACTCTCTTGTCTTCTGGTAGCTGGTATATATGGTGGTAAATGCGATATTCTGAGCTTCTGGGGCCCTGCCTGCCTACATATGAGCTATATACTGTTCAACATAGTAGCCCTAATAAGGGCTCTCAATGACTCTCTTGTCTTCTGGTAGCTGGTATATATGGTGGTAAATGCGATATTCTGAGCTTCTGGGGCCCTGCCTGCCTACATATGGGCTATATACTGTTCAGCATAGTAGCCCTAATAATAAGGACTCTCAATGACTCTCTTGTCTTCTGGTAGCTGGTATATATGGTGGTAAATGCGATATTCTGAGCTTCTGGGGCCCTGCCTGCCTACATATGAGCTATATACCGTTCAGCATAGTAGCCCTAATAAGGGCTCTCAATGACTCTCTTGTCTTCTGGTAGCTGGTATATATGGTGGTAAATGCGATATTCTGAGCTTCTGGGGCCCTGCCTGCCTACATATGAGCTGTATACCGTTCAGCATAGTAGCCCTAATAAGGGCTCTTAATGACTCTCTTGTCTTCTGGTAGCTGGTATATATGGTGGTAAAAGCGATATTCTGAGCTTCTGGGGCCCTGCCTGCCTACATATGAGCTATATACCATTCAGCATAGTAGCCCTAATAAGGGCTCTTAATGACTCTCTTGTCTTCTGGTAGCTGGTATATATGGTGGTAAAAGCGATATTCTGAGCTTCTGGGGCCCTGCCTGCCTACATATGAGCTATATACCGTTCAGCATAGTAGCCCTAATAAGGGCTCTTAATGACTCTCTTGTCTTCTGGTAGCTGGTATATATGGTGGTAAATGCGAGATTCTGAGCTTCTGGGGCCCTGCCTGCCTACATATGAGCTATATACCGTTCAGCATAGTAGCCCTAATAAGGGCTCTTAATGACTCTCTTGTCTTCTGGTAGCTGGTATATATGGTGGTAAATGCGATATTCCAAGCTTCTGGGGCCCTGCCAGCTACAGCCTGTCTTTCCCTGCTGTGAGCGTCTATCCCTCACTAAGTTCAAGCTGCTAATGCTGACGAAGAGGAAGTGCTGAGTTTTGTAGATTCGAGGTCACATGGTTTTTCCAGCCAATGCGTCTAGACGCCGTTCTCGCGATGCCAGTGTCCTCCCAGGACCTGTCCCACCCCCCCCTGCATGGTGATTGGTGTAAAAAACGCGCCAGGGAAGGTGTGAGGGGAAACGAATTGTGAGTGCGCCATCGCCGCAATCGAAATCGAGTATGACGAATAGAGTAGTATTCGATCGAATACAGACTCGGTCGAATACTACTCGCTCATCTCTAATTCTGACCCATCTAGGGACTTTATCTTCGGGCTCATCGGAGGCGCAGCATCCAGCCCAATCGTTTGGTGCCATATCCATATGACCCCTGTCCAAAGTTATAACTCCTAACAGTCTTTAGGCATTAGAGAATATTCCCCAAGGGAGGGAGAGTACAGTCCGCCCCACAGAAGAGAGGGGGCGAGAGGGTCCCAAAGCATAAAGGGGGGTGACCCTGGGCCAGTCCTTGTTACTATCTGGGGGAGCCGCGTCACATGCGTGCTGGAAGTGCCTGGATTTTCATAAGCTGTACACATACCTCCCTGTGGGAGCCCATCATCACTACTCTGCATCTGCATTTTAAGTTAGCTCTGACTGTCATTGTATCTCTGCTGTTAACTCACTGTACCTGCAATCTGTATCCCACTACTCAGAACACCATTTGTATTCATTCCTTCATAGCCAAATGTTTGTAATAACTGCCTAGCATGCTTATTGCATTAAAATCTATATTAAACTTGTGCGATCGTTTTGCTTAGCCAAGAATCTGTGTGTCTGTGGCCTTGCTGGGCCTTGTAGTCCACCAGGCAGGCAGACGGACAGTGATTTGGTGAAGTTGGCTGTGATCCTAGTTGCTGGATTGGTAGTTGGATCACGTGACCCACCTTTCTCTGAGCAGTAAAAATAGGCAACAGTTACTGTTTATGGGGGGAGCAATTCAGGGGATGCTAGTTAATTATGTCGGTTTGGTCCCCTGACTATATCATTTATTTACACAAAAAGTGATATCAGGTCAGTGTTGTAGCAACCTTCTCTTGCTATACAGTATGATAGAGCCGTAATGCATGAAAAAAAGGTTTCACCATTTAGCTTACCTGATGCAGTGTCAGTCCCATGCTGTCTCTGGTCTCCAGTTACTGAAAGGAAAAAACGAATTTCTCCTTTGCTGCCTACAGCACCTCCCACCCCCTGATCCTGACCACAAATAGAAGCCTCAAGCTCATGTCAGGTTGAAGCCCCCTGTCCAGTGGCATGCTAGAATGAAGCCCTAGCTCACTTCAGTGCAATGCACACAGTGTGCTTGCATCACTCAGCCCTGCCAAGCCCATCACTGAGGATTTATTCTTGAAACGTAGGGACACTGGAGACGCCCCCAAAGGAACCCCCAATAGAAAAATAGAAAAATCAAAAATTCTAGATAAATTTATTTAGCAACAAATGACAAGATATAACAACATATAGCAATAAAAAGACTCATAAAAAACATGCAAGACAAAAAAGCCGTGGGGACTCCACGCAAAAACGCTCTAATATGCCATCAATTAAATCAATGAATAAATGTACAGCACTAACCCCGTCAGAGAGCAGAGAAAATAAAACAAGAGATATAAAAGTGTATGTGACCTGTGAAATGCCGAATTAATTACTATGTGAACATAATCTAATACACAATTTACAAAATTCAAACCCAGTATCAAAAAGTGCAAGTGCTAAAGTGCCAATACTAAAGCAGTGAAGAGCAATCTCACAATTATATGACAAAATAATGCCAATGATAAAGTGACAAGTGCCAAAAAAGTGAGCTAAGGGTCATCAATAAATAATCAATATCTACATCACCGTCAATCTTTGAGAACTGTGAGTCTCCCAGCAGCACCAGCATACTGACGCGTTGCGTGGTGTACAGCCACTTCACAGCCACTAAGTGCTGTGCTTGTTGTCCTTCCCCACTCCCTTATACCCACCAGGTGTTAGAATGAACCTATCAGAGGAAGCAGGGCAGGCACCCGCTGAGGATCACACAACATGAGGAGGCAGGGGCGTAACTAGGGGGGGTGCAGGGGTTGCGACTGCAAAGGGGACCCAGAAGCACAGAGGAGCCCATTATTGCCACGTTAAATATCATATTTGTGTTTAACTGGCATCATTTAGAGAATGGAAGCAGCATATTTCTGCTAATTCAGTCTTTAGTTGTCTAGCTGCATCCAATTGAGTTAAAAGACAGAAAAACATTTACTGTATGAGCCCTATTTATGTTCACACCAAGGCTCTGTCACATTTAGTTACACCACTGCGAGGTGAAACTTTTTTTTATAATTACTCCGGCAATATAGTTTCATTTTCTAAAAGGAAAAAAAGAACATTGCCATGTGTAGCCATTTTGAGTTTGTCTGGACAATGACTTTAATATTCATATTTATAGTTGTGGCCTGGTTCTCACCACCCCTATTCCATGTCACCTTCTCCATTGTTGCTGATCATCCCTTGTTGCTAAGGCCAGCCATGAGTACTTCTGCACATAGCACCCAGCATTCGGTTGTTCACGTCCACTGTAAAATAATACCATGGCCAAGTGTGAGCCTTAGTGGGCCCCTGAAGATGCCAGGGGCCCTGGCAATTGCTCAGGTTTGCCCTGTGCTGGTGCCAGCCCTGGGTAAGCTGATACAGCTGGTCAATCCCTTTAAAAACACACAAAACAACCAGTTTTGTTTAAGTTTAGCAAATCAGTCTTGGGTAAAGTATGGATGGTATCAGATCAGGCTGGAGTACTGGTCAGCAGCCTCACTGAGCTGGCCACCATTAGGTATGTTTGGGCTCCATACAGCCACAAAGTTTGGACTTTACATAACCTATATGTGATGGCTTCCCTCATAGATTGAACTGAGCGCCTGGCCCCAATGCAACCAGGTTGCCCTAGTATCCAAACAATTTATTTAGTTCAAACAAGACCATCACATTTTAGATATGGGGGACCGAGACACAATATAGGCTGTATAATAACTTATTGGTGATGGATGGACCCCTAGTTTGAGCTGGACATGAAAGCAAACCAGCTTGGTATTGGTGCATCAGCCAGCAAGGCTCAGGGTCTATCACTTTCATGAAGGTTTACAATGGTTTTTGGTGCAGTTTTGTATTTACACATCAATAGGAATAGTTTTTATTCAGCTTTGTTCTGTTTTGCTACATCCATAGTATAAGCATAATTCTATTCTGTATGGCACAACATAAAAAACAGACATAAAATAAGGTGAGTCAATAAGGGGTTCAAAAGCTGCTCAAAAACCCGTGTTATGCACCAATTTATTTTCATACAGTCATAGATTCCAGATCTGCAATAAGAGACGTTTTGTGAGAGTTTCATCCATTTTATTGTTACAGTGAGGGGGTTAAGTAGCATTGGACTCCTATAGGATGAATGAGGACACCCATAGTATAAATAATGGACTATAGAACGGTCTGTAAAACTAAACAGTAACGGGAAATGGGGAGTCTGATTTATCAAGTGTCAGTGCCTGCTAAATACCACTCAGCACCTATATTTTAGCCTCAGCAGCTCTCAGTGGGCGATTTATCAAACAAAGAACAGGCAGCGCCAATGCGGCCGCCAGCATGCATCTAATTCATCACTAGCGCCATATAGTTTCCAGGGCTGGGTGCTCTTGTTTAAGCTGTGCTGGCTTTTACTGGCTCTGTAGGTTAAGATCCCATAGAGCACAATGGGCAGAACTGTATTGAAGTGTTTCTTGCTTATAAATAATCACCACTTCTAGGGGGGCGAATGAAGGAGTATGTTTACCTCGCCGGTGATTCTATGGCACATGCGTGGGCTCTCCTTTAATCAGCTTTCTATGCCATGCATATTTATAGGCTGGATAGAAATCTGAAAGGCAAGGGTCAAGCATCCCACAGCTTCCCTCTGGCAGTGTGCCCTGCCTCTGCTATTCAGATATCCCCAGCCCAGGAAGGTGTATAAGCAGGATGTATTCCGTGGTTGCCTCTGCAGCCCACGCATACACAGTGGGATTGCTGGAAAGATGAGTATATGGAGATTTCGCATGTGGGGGCATCCAAAATTGTTATTATGCATGGACTGTGGCGGCATCCCTTGGGCTCACAGGCACTTCCATGCCAGGTCTATCTGAATGGCCGGTGAAGGTATGTACAGCTGAGGGTAAGCAGCCAGGTATTAAAGTGGACCAAAACCCAAGATTTTGACTATTTTGGTTATTTCCACCCCGATCGGGGGTGTGAAATCCCCCAGATGGCTGAAGTTAACTCACCTCTTCCCGGTCCTATGGTTCATGCTGGCCGCTCTTCCAATCAGCGTGCTCGGAGCCGCTGACGTCACGCCATCTAAGCCTTCATCTAAGGCCAAAGCCTCCAAGCGCACTGGCAGGCGCATCCCCCGCTTCCCTATAACAGGGAGCTGGGCCGCGCCAGCCATTCACAAATGCCTGGTGCAGGCACGCGCCCTGCTAGAGGGATAGCGGGGACGCGGCTGCGGTTCAATTGCGGCTCAATTTTGGATGCCTGTCGCTCTGTAGTGCTTTCCCATACATTTCAATGGGCTTTCATTAGTATTGTATAAATAGCGTGTTTGGCAATTTACTTTTTTTTTTGCTCAAATCATTGTGTGACCTCTCCTGGCTGCAAACCAACAATTTTAGAAACTTTTTTAACTTCATTTTTTTATGCAGAATTGCATTTACAGGTCTGGCACTAAAGTGTTAATGTCATAGTTTACTTTAGACCAACAACGCTGTGAGTGTCTAGTGTTTTGTTAAATATGGTGTGGAGCGCCGAGTGCCGGACGCACTGAGCTGGCGCTACCTCTCGCTTGCTGCAGCACTATACTGTTGTTACAGCGCCCAACACACATCATATTCATCAATCTCGGCCAGGTTACTAGAGCTACTGAGGTGCTCTGTTACAGTGCCTGATACCTGCTTACAGCGTCTAATAGCGGTCGCTCTAAGAGCCACTATACGGACGCTCATCTGCCGATACCTGGCGCTAGAAATGAATCAGTCTCTAAGTATCCAAGTATATAGTTGTGAGAAAAAGCCTGATGTTACCATTTTACTACAGTTCATTTATTACTAATTACTGGCCATTTATGAAGGAGTCAAAGTCAGAGCATGATAAAATAGAGGAGCCAGAGATGGAGTTGGGAAATTGGCTTAGTGACTCTACAGCCCTAATTGTTATAATGTTCCTTTATTATGATGTGGCATTAGAGTTTCCCATTTTCTTGTATGATTGTTGGTAATCACCCGTCATGGATGCTTTCTAATGTCTTTTGGTTATTTGGGGTTGGGGTATCTGTTTAAATATTGAAGTGCATCATTAATATGTGAAAAGAAACAAGTACTTTCATATGTAAATTGTTAGTATGTGCAGTATATTGTATTTAAAGAACAGAAAGCAACCAGGCTGAACATATAGCCGAATCCTATAACATTCAAAGAGATAGCAGATCAAGAGAGCAGGAAGAAAATGGAATGATCAATATGGTATCCAATTTGGGATCGGAAACAAGTAAGACCTGGGTAAATAATGGAATATATCTGTCCCAGAGGACCCGCACGCATTATGAGCTTGATGTTTTTGCTGAAAGGTCTTGTTTCTTGCTAGACAATTATATTTAAGAGGACCTTACATTTAGAAAGAATTTGCATGTTAATGTAGATACCGGAGAGTTGGGTGCTTCTGTATCCCTAGTTGGAAACAATATAAAGCCTGCTTTCAATGAGCAAACTGTGCAAAATGGCTTCTTTAAAAAGAAAAGAAATTTCTTTCACTATTACCAGATTTAGGGCCTCGATTTAATAAGAGTTGAAAAAATTCAATTCATGAGAAAAAAGCCTGAGAATGTCCCTGTTACACAATCACCAGATAAAAAGACAATGAAAGTCAATGGCAGCTTTTACTACAGTGTAGAAAGGAGTAAACAGTTCTCTACTTTTCTTAGGAGTAAAAAAGTGCCATTGACTTTCATTGTCTTCCTTTTTTACTAACATGAGTATTTTTTTCAACTCTTATTGAATCAAGGCCTTAGAACTTAAACCAGCAGCCGTGCACAGTTGGAAAAGAAAGGTAGCAACCATTTTGGAGCTTCCTTTCCCAACTGATATAATGGACAATACACAGTAACAGGAAGCTCAGCAGCACTTCCTGTTTGCAGACAGCCTGCAAATGTATGACCCGCCATCTTGTTTTTAAAATTTACCCCAGCAGGAGTTAGAAATTGGTCAATTATTTTTTACGTGCTCCAATCTAAATTGTCCTGGGGAGGGATGCGTATGAGCAAGAGTCTAAGTTTAAGTTGGTTTAAGTCCTTTTTGACTGTTGGTCCATTTTTTAAATCTGATTGATGAAAAACTAAATTTAATATAAATAAATAAATAAATATATATATATATATATATATATATATATATAAATATTTTACTTATTTTAAATAGCATATTTGAATGGTTACCATTTTAAAAAGGGATATAATATTTATGAGGCTATGAGAGGTTTTTTCACTTAGCACACATAGGGGTAGATTCAGAGCCCGGTGAGAAAACTCCCTTTTTTTAAGGAGATAAAATTTCCATTTGCTTTCATTGATTACATTGGGGCTGATTCAGGGCCAGGTGAAACTTTACACTCGACAGACAATGAAAATGAATGGCAGTTTTCTCTCCTAAGAAATTAGTGTTTTTTCAACAGACTCTGAATCAACCTCAATTAAGTCAAAATAAAGTATTTTCGCCCTATAAGACACACTTATTTGCTCCAAAAGTGGGGGAAAATGTCAGCTCATCATCATTGGATGAATGCAAAAAGAAAAACCCATACATTCCCATCTTACACGCCCCAGCAGCCATCCCCCGCCGACATAAAAACAATACAATTCTGTGAGTACTCACCTGTAGAATTGGTTTTGCCTGTGTTCGGTCCGGGCTGTCCCAGTTATCCATATACGTGTGGGTAGTCCGCCACCAGGTGGCGCCAGTTGCTGCAAGATCCAAAGCTGTAACTCCTCCCGGCTTCCTATAAATAGAGCCGTTTCCATGGAAATCCCCAGAACGTCAAAAAGCAGTAAATGAGACAGGCCGGGAGGCTAAGAAAAACATGTTAACAAACATGCTACAGCATGTTCTCTCTCCAAACAAGATAAGGACAATGGTCCAATACAAAAAATAATCACCATAATAGGCAAAAACAGGAAATGAACCCAGGGCGGGGTGGGACAGCCCGGACCGAACACAGGCAAAACCAATTCTACAGGTGAGTACTTTGTGAGTGAGTATTTTTCCCTGTGTTCGATCCGGGCTGTCCCAGTTATCCATATACGTGTGGGATATCCAAAAGCAGTGTCCATAATAGGGCGGGATCCCCAGAGCGGAACAGCATGTAGTTCATTTCGCTACCACCTGGAGCACCTTTCAGCCAAAAGCAGCATCAGCAGAGGCCCTAACATAAACCTTGTAAAACTTAGAGGCCGATTCATTAATAGCGCCAGGTAGCGACAGATGAGCGACAGTAGCGGTATTTTCATAGCGCCCGCTAGTAATCGCTGTGTTTGGTCGTTGTTCGGTTGTTGACAGCGACTCAGTCGGTGTGCGGTAATGTTGAATACGGGGTTAGGAGTCGCTGTTTGACAGGTTCCGCGCTCTATGGGAGCGCATGACAGCGAATGGCCATAGCGAACGGCTCCCAGCATATTCATTAACAAATCACGCTCAAAAAATTCTCGCGCTGTGAAATGCTTGTTTAAACCACAGAGCGCTGGCGGCGATGGGTTAAAAGTAGTTTTTTAACCCCCAAACAACCATATTTTTGGAAAAAAAAAAAAAAAGTTTTTCAAAACATTTTGTAATGTGAATACATTAATATCAGACCTGTAATATCAATTCTGCACAAATTTTTTTTTTTTTTTTACCTTAAAAAAAATATCTAACATTGCAGAAGTGGTCACAGAATTTTTGACATTTAAAAAAAAAAAAAATCATTAATAGCAATTAATTTAGAATATTTAAAGATTGCTCCATTGAAATGCATTGGAGAGCGCCAGGTAGCGAGAGGTCATACCTGTCGCTGTTCAAGGTCGCTCGCTGGCGCTGTGGGGTGAGGCTGGAATAATGATGAATGAGTGGCTATCTGGCGCTCTGTCAGTCGCTAAGCAGGATCGGCTTCATAAATGTGTGATTGCGGAGGGGAGCCGCCGTTCTCGTGGCGGTGGCCGTCATTACCGTTCGCTCACCATTCGCTACCTGGCCCTATCCCTTGTTAAATAAGGGCCTTAGTAAAGGTATGAACAGAAGACAAAGTAGCGGCCTTACAAACTTTTTCAACAGAGGCCTGGTGCTGAAAAGCCCAGGAAGCACCAATAGCTCTAGTAGAATAAGCTGTAACGCGAAAAGGGGGTTCCTTCACCTTGGCAGAGTAAACTTGCACCACCGCCTGTCTAATCCACTTGCTGAGAGTGGACTTGGCCGGAGGCAAACCCTTTCTAGAACCTTCAGTGAGAACAAAGAGAGAATCCGACTTAGAATTAGAGGGTTCCAGACACAGGGAAGGCAAAACAACTTCCTCGTTAAGATGAAAGGGAGAAAATGACCTTAGGCAAAAAATCAGGCCTAAAGCAAAAAACCACCTTATCCTTATTCCGCTCAAAGTAAGGAGGCTTCATACAAAGAGAGGCCAGTTCTGACACCCGGCGCACCGAGGTGATGGCTACCAAAAAGACCACCTTTTGGATCAAGATAGACAATGCAGCGTTGCACAAAGGCTCAAAGGGAGGACCCTGGAGAGCAGAAAGTACCAAATTCAAATCCCACCCAGGTAATACAGGCTTACGCGGTGGACGTACATGGGTAACTCCTTGGAAAAAAGTCCTGAGCAGCCTATGATTGGCAAAGGATCTTTGGAAAAAGGTCGCCAAAGCTGGGACCTGGCCCTTGAGGGTGACCAGCTGTAGACCCAAGTCTAAGCCGTGTTATAAAAATTCCAAAATCCTAGAAATAGAAAAAGTGCGACAAGGGAAACTCTTGGACTCGCACCAAGCAATATAAGCGTGCCAAACTCTGTAGTAAATCATGGAAGACAACTTCTTCCGCGCCTGAATCATGGTCTGAACAACCGTGGCCGACAGCCCCTTTTCCGTTAGGATTTAGGTTTCAATAGCCAGGCCGTCAAAGCCAGCATCTGAAAATTGGGATGCCGCAGCGATCCCTGAGTGAGAAGCCCTGGGTCGTCGGGCATGATGTAACGATCGACTGACATCTGGACTATGTCCGCGAACCAATTCCGCCTCGGCCAACGAGGAGCCACCAGGATAGTTGGTAGCCCCTCCTGGGCTATCTTGCGCAGCACTCGGCCCAGGAGTGGAAACAGAGGAAATGCATAAAGGAGCCTGAACTCCGTCCACGGAATTGCCAGAGCGTCTGTGGCGAAGGCCAGAGGATCTCTTGACAGGGAGACGAACCTTGGAAGCTTGTGATTGTGTCTGGACGCAAACAGGTCCACGACCGGCTGACCCCAGAGGAGACACAGAGCGTGAAAGATCTTGTTGCTGAGAGACTATTCCCCCAGACGAGACATCCCCCTGCTCAGGGAGTCTGCCTCCTGGTTTTCTACCCCGGGGATGTAAGCCACTGAGATGCAGGGAACATTCTCCTCCGCCCAAATCAGAATCTGGGTCATCTACTGAAGGACTCGCTTGCTCCGAGTCCCGCCCTGGTGATTGATGTAGGCGACAGCCGTCTGATTGTCCAAGTGGACCTGGACCGCACAACCCCTTAGATGGGGAGTCAATTTAAGAAGCACCAACCGAATCGCTCTCAGCTCCAGGAGATTGATGGGTAAGTGGGCCTCCTGTGGCCCCCAACGACCCTGGAAATTCAGCGTTTGCCAAAAACCTCCCCAGCCGGTCAGACTGGCGTCCGTGGTAACTATCTCCCACCGAGGAGTCAGAAAGGACTTGCCAACCAACAGATTTCTGGAGTCCAACCACCACAAGAGGGACTGTCTGACCATGAGGGACAATGAAAAATCCTGATCCAGGGACTCCTGCGTCCAGTCCCAACTGGTCAAAAGATTCAATTGAAGAGGTCTCATGTGGAACTGGGCGAAGGGCACTGCCTCGAAGCAGGACACCATGAGGCCCACCAGTTTCATCCCCAGATGAATAGATGGCCACTGACAAGTCAGTAGGGCCTGCACCTGTGTCTGGAGGCCCTCCACCTTCTGCTGGGGCAGGAATAACTTGACCTGAGAGGTGTCCAACCTCACCATTGAGGGAGTGATAGAAGACTTGGGGTAATTGATTACCCATCTGAAATCCTCGAGAGTGGATAACACCGTCCGGGTGTCACTCTCGGCCTGTTGAAGGGACTGAGCCGCAATCAGCAAATCGTCCATATAAGTAAGAACACGAATGCCCTGGTTCCTCAGAATAGCCATGATGCCCGCCAGCACCTTGGCGAACACACGGGGGGCTGAGGATATCCCGAACGGCAGTGCCACAAATTGGTAATGCTATGGAACAAATAGGACCGGCACTCCATTCAATGCTCAAATCGCTTGTATTAAGCACACATTTCACAAAATGCATCAAGCATCAGCAGATTGAATTTCATATGATGGCACAAAAAACAGTCACTTTGCCAACGTTTCGGGGGTCAGAAGCCCCCTTTATCAAGGCGGACTGCCAAACCGTGCCTTAGGTGCCCCTAGCTTATATACACTGAGGCTGACACAATTACAAAATTCCCGCCTGACGTCATAGTGACGTCAGCGGGATACTAAACGAATGTATAAACAAGTCAACAGACATAGATTAGAATAAGCAAACCTTATACCCTCGGAGCTCCAATTCCGTGGAGCCCCATCTCCGCCAGCCGCCACACGCTGCATCTGTGTGTGGCAGTGTCTCCGTCTGCCCAATGCTGATCCTCCAGGGCAAACCTCAGGAATTTCTGATGCCCCTGAAAAATCGGGATGTGCAGATAAGCATCCTTGATATCCACCGTGCTCATGAAGCTCACCGCGGACAGTATGGTCTCCATGCGGAAATGTCTGACTCTGACAAACCTGTTGAGACCCTTCAGATCCAGGATAGGTCGCAGCGTTCCGTCCTTCTTGGGCACCGTGAACAGATTGGAGTAGAACCCTCGACCCCGTTCCTGGCGAGGCATGGGGCCACGTTACTACAGCGACCGCAACGCTAGGTTACAGCGCCCGATACCCGCTTACAGCATCTACTAGCGGTCGCTCTAAGCGCTGCTATACAGACGCTCATCTGGCAATACGTGACACTAGTAGTGAATCAGCCTCAAAATAATTTTGTGCCCCCGGGTTCTAGCAGGCGGAGCACTTGAGCATCAATTAACTATGACGAAGGACGCCATGCAACATACCAGACATACACTATTTCCACCACCAAAATCAGATCCTGGGACCTGGGGGTTTATCCAAATAATTTTTCATTTTTTACTAGCGTAGTCAGAGCTTTTGTTGTTCAGTTATATTTAAAGATCAAAATTCCCTGTGATGGGACAGTTTTAACAGGAAGGAAGCAAATCTTTAGGATATATATTCCTATGGGGAATCCAAGCTAATTGAGACATGCTCCTTTTAAAGAGCCAGTCCAGCCAGATGGACAGTTTTAAAAGTCAATAGCTACGACACCAATACAAGCAGAATATGTAATATCAGGCGTTGTGACCTGCAGCGCCATTCTGTAAGAATAACAGCGGCAATATATAAATAGATGCCTGCGCTCGAACTGGCTGAATGCCAGCTAAATGGTGCTAAATGGTGCACTTCAGAAATAAGGATCCTAATGTAGACTGGCTGGCCTATAAATATAATGGCTTCTGGGAACCTCACAGGCATTGTGTCCTCCAATGAGACTTGTTCCAGCCACTAAGATGCTCACTCCAATCATTGCATTGGAGGCCAAGGTGAGCTTGGCACGCTCTGCTCTGGCTTGCCCCCTCGACTGCAATGGATGGAGTAGGCGTGTTAGGAGTTGTAAAACCATCCAGATGGATGCTGCCATGTTTGCCCGGTGCTGGACATAACTGATCGTTCACCAACCTTGGTAGGTTTGAAGACATCAGAGTAACACAGAGGTGAGTATCTTTTTAATTTTAATTATCAATGTTAAATCATTAGAGCCAATGATTGTCTAGATCCCCTTGTCAGAAAACCTTTAGATTGCAGCATTTTCTTAAAAATGTTGTTAATTTTATTTTGTTAGCTGATTGTTAGTGATTATTGAGAGTTCTCTTAAAGCAAAATAATACCTGAGAATTCGTATTTCCTGGATTGTTTCTGATTGGAGATGCCCCTCTATGTGAAATCCCCCAGAAAGCCCCAAACAACTCACCTCTACCGTGCATGCATGGCGCATGCACAGGCGCTCAGCCAATGAGAGTCATTTGCTGTGTTTAGCAAAGGCTCTCATTGACTTTAATGGGGAGAGCTCCCCACTCAAAACAATAAGATGCATCTGCCAAATGACGCCATAGCAGACAGCTGTCATTGGACGAGAGCCCACAAATGCGCTGTTTGACGGGGGAAAGGTAAGAGATTACCAGTGACCTGTGGGGTTTCACACAGCAGGTCATCTGATTCGGTATGCCCAAGGGAAAGCCAGCGGCTGGCCCTGGAATCTTTTAGTTTTCAGGCCGGCCGCTGTTGGGTTTTGTTCCGCTTTAAGTGTATACTAATGCGAAATGAGAGAAATTGTGACATAATACAAATTTACATGAGCATTGATGTAACTGGTGTTTTATAGTACACCAATCTATGAAATAATTTAAAGCACCACAAAATGCACTTTGGCTGATCCTGCGTGAGTACCTCGGGGTACTCGTGTTTTACACCACCGAGGCCTGCGTGAGTACCTCGGGGTACTCGTGTTTTACACCACCGAGGCCACGCCCACCTGACATTTTTGAGATTGGCAATTGGCTGATATCAAGAATGCCAGCTTACGTGACCCAGCCTGCTGGCCACATCACCAGTTTCCCTGTAGACTGGGGAGTGCTCCCAACCCCAGCCTATCTGGATGGCTGGGCATGGGAGTGCACCAAAGCTACAGGGTAGCGGGAGATGCGCCCACTGGCGAATACAGCGTTGTGGGTGCGGATGGTAAAATTGAGTTTACAACAAACCTTGGGGTTTAAACAGCAGGAAATCTTGATTTTGGATGCCCTAGTGGCAGGCTAGAATGCTTAAGACTCCAGGGTCAGCCATTGCAGCTTTTGAGCTGGTATAACAACAGTTATGCTTTTACTCACTTTCCCGGGTTTTGTCCCAATCCGCGATGCCCCTCTGTGTGAAACCCCCCAGAACTCCCAGTACAACTCACCTCTTCCTGGTTCCTACGGTGCATGCACGAGTGCACAGCCAATCAAAGCTATTTGCCTTGTCTATATCCGTCGGCAAAAGACTTCAATGGGCAGCGCGCAGTGCCGCATGTCTGCTCGGCTTGTGCACTCCCACCCTTGCCTATCTGAATACCCTATTCCAAAATGTAAAAGAATAATAAAATATTTGTATTTTGTGGCCTGGACTTTAACAAATGGTAGTAAAGCTAAAAAAAAAAACAAACAAACAAACACTAGAAAACAGCAGCATGGGAGGTAAGGAACATATGCTTTGATTTTACACTTAACATGGACAAACCCTTTGATACTCAGTTACTCGCTTTGGCTATTTTCAGTGATGTTTCCTCTATAAAAACTTTACTAAATTGTATTACTGTTCCAGTAAAAGACGATACACATATCTCTGTAAATAGAGATGTTAAATGGTAATATTAAAGTTTACAATAAGTATCAGTGGTGCAAAGTTCACCATGTTTTTAAAAATGTACTAAGTGTAGCCATTGTTACTGTAGGGCACTACACGCTATAAGAGCGGCGGTAGTAAAATATTAAGCACTGGTTGGGCTGATGCTCCTGTTGGCATACTATAGAATTCAGACAACGAATACGATCTTCAGAGTTTATTGTTATTTTACTTGCAAAATGGTCTCTAATTTTGTTTTTGGCACATGCCTCTGTCTCCAGAAAGCACTAGACCTGGGCTGGTGCCACGATGCAGTCTGGAGGAATACTTTGCCTGCTACTCTCCCCCTCCTACGCTTCTGCTGCATATTATCAAGATGTCTTCTTCAGCTCTTGGCTTATATTCACTTTCATTTAGTCGGTCTTGGCAGAGGCAGACAGACTGCACTTAAGCTCTGTTTTATTCCTGTGCCCCTACATTCATCTGATGAAGCAAATTATATCTTGAGAATCTCCATGACCTGTATATGTCAACTGGCCACCTTGTATGACACACTTTACTTTATTACAGAGATCTTTTCGTAGTGTGTGTCTGCATTAATGCATGTAATGACTAGTGATGGGCTTTATTAAAGCTAGCTTTATTAATCAGCATGCCACCCGCCAGTGCCAGCCAACGTGTGAACTGCTATAAGGGTCCCCTTACCAGTTCAGACTGTTAAAAAAAGACTCACATCTCAACGTTCTTGTCCAACGTTCCTGCTCTTGTCCCCTGCCAAGCTTCCTCCTCTCTTCGGGTCCATCGGGTTCGGGGCTCCCTTCTTGTCCTGCTGGCGCTGGTCTGCTGATACCAGCATCTGTGGTGAGGAGGGCAACAGGTCCTCCTTCCTTGGCCTCTCCACCAAGCTAGATCGCCAGGGCATAGGAAGAGACTATGGGAGTTCTTTAAGAAAGGCTAGTACCAGGTAGCGGCACGTAGCGGCGGGTGAACACTGGACGCTGTATGTAAAAATCACATTTTAAGAAAGTGAATCTGGTGAGCACTTCTAACAGCGTCATGTAGCGTCACATGTATAACTAGAGGCGGCTCAATGTATAGTGCCAAGCGCTCTAAGTTCTGCAGCGCCATGTAGTACCTTTCGTTCAGTAGCGCTCTGCCATACATTTCAATGGGTTTTCATTTGGCTGTGTTTAACTAGCGTTTTTGGCTCAAATCATTGTGCGGCCTCTCCTGCCCTGCAACCAAACACTTTTATTGTTTTTTTTTATTTATGCAGAATTGTATGTGCAGGTCGGCCATTGCAGTATCATTGTCACAGTGTTAAAACTATGTCATTCCGTATGTTTTCGCTCTGGTGCAGACTTTTCTTCACACAGCGTCGACGCTATGCCCTACCGCGACGCGAGTGCCCAGCTTTAGAGCTCTGGTGCTGGTTTTCTATCGTTTTTTCTTGAAAACGGGCTTCAGCGCCGAGTGCCACACACATTTAACTGCCGCTACCTAATGCTCACTGCAGCGTTGTCCTGTTGTTAGATGTAGCGTAGCCTTGGGTGCTGTGACCTGGGGACACCACCTAGCGTTTGCGATTAGCTCTGCAGTGAATCTGGGGAGCGCTTCTACAATGCCCACCAGACATCACATTCATCAATGCTGGACAGGATAGTACAGCGCCACTTGTCCGCCCGCTAAGCTAGGTTATAGCGCCCGACACCCGCTTACAGCGTCTACTAGCAGTCGCTCTAAGCGACAGACCTCCCTGGGGCACATTTTTCAGAAGACATGTAGGTACCTTTTAACACACAGTTATATTAGGTTATGTATATTTTTGTCGCGTTATTTAAAGGTTATGTATTTTTTTTAATATCCAGTTTTGAACTTTGCATTGGAACATGTGTAATGCTGCTCCTGAGGGGTCAGCCAATAACACAAAGCAAACAAATGTAAACTGAAGCCTGGTACATTATATTTTATTTTAAGGTGGAGATCCAATAGATGTCAGAGCAGTGCACAGTTTACATAGCTTAATGAAAAATAAAAAAGGATTCAATAGGAGCGACATTTTTCCCATCGGTTCACTGCCAGTGACATGCTTAACGGACAATGGCCTGGGTTCCTTCATTTATGTGTCTTCTTTTCTATTCATGAAGCTCTAGCGCCAGGTAGTGCCTGTACAGCGGCAGGTGAACACTGGACACGGCAGCAATTTATGAAGCCGAATCTGGTGAGCGACTGGAACAACGCCATGTAGCGTACGATTCATCATTATCCCAGGCTCAGTGTACAGCACCGGCGTTCAGCCTTGCAGAGCGCCACGTCTTACCTGTCGTTACCTGGCGCTCTCCCATACATTTCTATGGACGATCCTTAAATCCCTTTCCTGATCCTATTTTTTTTTTCCTTAAAAAAAAACTCAAAACTTTCTGACATGTATCCTGGACAAGAAAATTACATTTTTGAAAACTTATATATATATTATAAAGTAATATTTTTATGCAGAATTGTCATTACATGTCTGGTATTAAAGTGTTCATGTTACAATGTTATAACAATGTCATTCCATGTGTTTTCGCTTTGTTACTAGTGGATACATGTTCAAAACCAGACTTTAATCATACAGCCTCTGGCGCTATGGGCTATAACTACATGATTTTGAGCGCCGGCGATGTTTGAGGCTGTTTTTTTGATGAATGTGGTGTGAGGATGGAGAGACGGTGCAAAGTGATGCATAAATCTCTCAGCCTAATAACCAGTGCATATGTTGCCTCCGTACTTTGAGGTTACAATGTAACAGCACTGAGAGTCAGCTTTTTCAATGTAACATTGATATCCCTATGTTGCATTGTACAGCATGGTTTTATAACAAGCACTGCTGCCTCTGTCTATATCCCCAGTCATGATCGCACTATTGCGAATGTGTTTCAGCCACTTCCTCAGAGAAAGCCACTTCTTAATTTTAACAGACATATCTCCATAAGAAGAATACAATATCTAACAGGCTTCTAACAGGATTCATCATTAGCGCTAGGAAGCGACAGATGAGCGTCTGTAGCAGCATTTTCAGAGCGCCCGCTAGTAGTCACTGTGCTCAGCCGTGGGTCGCTAGTTCATAGCTGTGCAGTAATGTTGAATACATTGTGAGGAGTCGCTATTTGACCAGTACAGCGCTGTATGGGAGCGCATGTTAGCGACTGCTCATAGCGACTGACTCACACCATTTTCAGCAAAAAAACAGCCTTACAAATCTCTGGCGCTGAAAAATGCTTCTCTGAAGCCCAGAGCGCAGGAGGCGGTGTGTTTAAAGTCTGTTTTCCAGCATCTATCAACTAGTAAAGCGAAAACATATGGAATTACATTGTAGCAACATTGTAACATGAACACTTTAATGCCAGACCTGTAATGTCATTTCTGAAGAAATATATAAAAAATGAAAAAATTGTGAAAAAACTGCTTATTCAATGCACAGGAGAGGTCACAGAATTATTTGTGATTTTTTGAAAAAAATAAATAAAAACCCTGTTTAAAGAGAAGATAAAGTTCGTTCATTGAAATGTATGGGAGAGCGACAGGTAGTGAGAGGTCATACCTGGCGCTGTGCAAGGCTGAACGCCGGCGCTGTTCGCTGAGGCTGTGAAAATGATGAATCAGACGCTACATGGCGCTATCCCAGTCGCTAAACAGATTCTGCTTGATAAATGTGTAATTGCGTGCCGTGTCCGGCGTTCACCAGTCGCTACCTCTCATTAACCAGCCACTACCTGACTCTATCCCTTCTTAAATAAGGGTCTAAATATGTTAAGGGCCCTGAAACTTGTTTTCACTTTTTAAACCAAATATCCACTTTTGAACACACTTTGTAAAAGCCAGGGTGGGTGCATCACACTACGAGTACAGAATTGTTTTTTAAACCTCACCCCAGCAATCTCCTCCTCCAAAATACCCTGTCAAAATCTTTTTTGATATACCACAAACAAAACCTTTTGTGTAAAAAAACATTTGTGATGTTTTACTTCATAGTAATAAATCCAAAATTACAATATAATGCAACAGTTAAAAATATTTATACACAGCCAGCTGTCCTTATATGGCATAATATTGTAAAATTACAAAGATTCACAGATACCTGTGGATGGTAGAGTATTTTTTTCACTGTGTTGCAGATTATCCCAACGCGTTTCGCTGAAAATCAGCTTTCTCAAAGGGCTAATTAAGGTATTCAGTTGTTGATTTTCATCTGCCTTGGAAAATCACAATATCATCACCTACCTCCAAAATGAAGGACATTATGCTATTTATTGTTACTTGTGAATGTGGCCGATTTTATTTTTGAACGGAGGAATCACAAGCAAGCTGCAAATAGATCCGCCCAACATTAAAGGAGCACCTCAAAAAATGGCCCAATGATAAAAATGAATAGAAATATGCTGGATGGTGGGAGGAGGGGTCACTTATACACCCTGCATCAGGAAATATCCAGCTAGGCTTATTTTTGTATTTTAATGAAGGGAAGAGGCTCTGTCACCCCTGATTGACTAAGCCTGTCTCCCCTGGATTTTATTCCTACTTGCAGAAGAAAACTAAAATCAGGTGTTTTATTCAGATGTGGGTGTATAAGTGACCCTTCCTCTCATTAGCCGACATGTTTATATGGATTTTTAATTTTACACAATTTCGTGATTGTGGTCCTTGAACAAATCTATCCTGCTCTTAACAAAATAAACTGGCTACATACACAAGTAACAATAAATAGTGTAACCTCCTATTCGAAAAAATGCCATGATATAGCGATTTGCCATGAAAGATGAAAATCAACAACTGAATACCGCTTAAGAAAGCTGATTTTCAGCTAAATGTGTCAGGATCATCTGCAACACAGTAGAAAAAATACTCTTCCACCCAAGGGAATCTGTGAATCTTTGTAATTTTAGGAAGTTTGCCATATAGAAACAACAGGCTGTGTATAATTTTGTTTACCTGTTGTCATATATTGTAACTTGTTACTGTGGAGTAAGTTGTTGTTCCTTGTTAGCCATCGATGTAAGCAGGAAGGTTAAGGTAATACCATTTATTGGTACTCTTTGGCCCTTATTTAAGAAGGGATAGCGTCAGGTAGTGGCTGGTTAATGACAGGTAGCGACAGGTAGCGAATGGTCAACGCCGGACACGGCACGCAATTACACATTTATCAAGAAGAATCTGTTTAGCGACTGGGATAGCGCCATGTAGCGTCTGATTCATCATTTTCACAGCCTCAGCGAACAGCGCCAGCGTTCAGCCTTGCACAGCGCCAGGTATGACCTCTCGCTACCTGGCGCTCTCCCATACATTTCAATGGACGATCCTTTTCTTCTCTTTAAAGTGGACCAACACCCAGGATTTTGACTATCCTGGGTGTTGGTCCACTCAGGTGGGGCACCCCGATCGGGGGTGCCCCGCTGTGTGAAACCCCCCCGATCGCCGCAAAAACTCACCTCTCCCCGCTCCCACGTGACCTCGTCCGGCCAATGACAGCGCTCAGAGCCGCTCTGGTATGCGCGTCCAAAGCCGCTTGGACGCGCATACCAGAGCGCTGTCATTGGCTGCGTCTCTCGCTTCCCTCTAACAGGGAGCGCGCCTGCAAATCTCTGGCGCTGAAAAATGCTTGTTTGAAGCCCAGAGCGCAGGAGGCGGTGTGTTTAAGTCTGTTTTTCATCATCTATCAACTAGTAACAAAGCGAAAACATATGGAATTACATTGTAGAAACATTGTAACATGAACACTTTAATGGCAGACCTGTAATGTCAATTCTGAAGAAATATATAAAAAATGAAAAAATTGTGAAAAAACTGCTTATTCAATGCCAGAAGAGGTCACAGAATTATTTGTGATTTTTGAAAAAAAAAAAGCCAGTTAAAGAGAAGAAAAGGATCGGTTATTGAAATGTATGGGAGAGCGACAGGTAGCGAGAGGTCATACCTGGCGCTGTGCAAGGTTGAATGCCGGTGCTGTTCGCTGAGGCTGTGAAAATGATGAATCGGACGCTACATGGCGTTATCCCAGTCGCTCAACAGATTCTGCTTATTAAATGTGTAATTGCGTGCCGTGTCCGGCGTTCACCAGTCTCTACCTGTCGCTACCTCTCATTAATCAGCCACTACCTGACACTATCCCTTTTTAAATAAGGGCCTAAATCTGCACAGGTTCACAATTAAAAATAAAAAAAATGGAAATGCCTGTTGTGGCCCATTTCTGTAGACCAGGCCATGGCCTATGTGACCTCAAACTCAGTGCTCATAGGGAGCTTCTATTCACAAATGGAGAGATTGGAATGGGAATGTAAATACATCCAAATCTATAAATCGATGGACTGTGGGCTAAACGGGGATAATACATTTATTTGTATTTATTATGACGTGAAATGAATAACTTTACCACAGGGTCTGATATTAAACAGATTGTCTGGGCTGATGTGCCTAAAGAGAGCAATAAAAATCCCACACACTCCCCCCTTTTTATTCTTATCAGCCCACCATTAGCTGTCATAATCCCCCTGATTGTTATCTCACAGCTTACCGTACATTTTTATGACCTTGCCATTTTTCACGTGTGTCAGTAGAAAAACAATTGTGTCCCCTTTGGAGTGTATAAATGTGTGTCGAAGTTACCGATCTATAATACGCATAAAGAAGAAGCTTAAATTGCTTTGAAAGCTCACATTTACAATCTATTCATTTAGCCAATAAATGGTATTACATTAACTATTTCCTGCTTTGTATGAAGTAAAACCTTTAAGCTTAAACTTAGGCCCTTATTTAACAAGGGATAGCGAGAGGTAGCGCCTGGTGAGCGACCGGTAATGACGGGCACCGCCACGAGAACGCCGGCTCCCCACCACAATCACACATTTATCAAGCCGATCCTGCCTAGCGACTGAGATAGCGCCATATAGCCACTCATTCATCATTATTCCAGCCTCAGCCCACAGCGCCAGCGTCCGACCTTGAACAGCAACAGGTATGACCTCTCGCTACCTGGCGCTCTCCAATGCATTTCAATGGAACAATCTTTAAATATTCATAATTAATTCATATTAATTTTTTTTTTTTTAAATGTGAAAAATTCTGTGACCACTTCTGCCATGTTATATTTTTTTTAAGGTAAAAAAAAAACTTTGTGCAGAATTGATATTACAGGTCTGATATTAATGTATTCATATTACAAAATGTTATTAAAAACTTGTTTTTTTTGTTTTCCAAAAATATGGTTGTTTGGGGGGGTTAAAAAACTACTTTTAACCCATTGCTGCCAGCGCTCTGGGGTTTAAATATGCATTTCACAGCGCGAGAATTTTTGGAGCGTGATTTGTTAATGAATATGGTGGGAGCTGGTCGCTATGGCCAGTCGTTATGATGCGCTCCCATACAGCGCGGAACCTGTCAAATAGCGACTCCTCACCTAATATTCAACATTACTGCACACCGACTGAGTCGCTGTGAACAACCGAACAACAGCCAAGCACAGCGACTACTAGCGGGCGCTGTGAAAATACTGCAACAGTCGCTCAACTGTCGCTACCTGCCGCTATTAATGAATCGGCCTCCCCGTAGACCAACAGCCTATCATTTTTCTTTTACTTTTAAACTTAAAAAAAACATAAAAGGTCATTAATAAGCATGCAAATCCGCTGCATGCTATTAATGATCTACTCACCTATCCCTGCCTGGACATTTCACTCCTGCTCCACCATCTTGCTACACCCGGGAGTATGTATCCTACAATCCTCCCGGGTGCAGCCTTTGACCCTCCTAATTAGAGGACCTCTCACAGAGAGTGACCAGCTTTTCTTACTAGACGAGAGGTGAAGAGGATGTGAGGAAGTGGGAGACAGCATTGCGGTGCAGATCCCTGGGGAAGAAAGCTGCGGACATCAGCCAGTGACTGGCATAACCGTCCAGTAGTTTGCAACCTCCTGCTGATTCATGGAGCCTGGATTCCGAAGGTGTTCTGCAGAAGCAGCCGTGTGTGTCCCTGCAGGGACATCCGGACCTACACCAGAAAAAGTTTTGTTTGTAGTTATTTTGCTTGGGTGTAATTTTGCTAAAAACGCACAAGTATATTTGCAGCCCTTAAATGTATAAGGCAAAGCTCAAATATATGTATATCTCTAAAATTACACCACGTTGTCTAATAAGTTCATTTGTCAATAACTCCAAGGAAATGCTAAATGATTTAATTTAAAGTGGACCAACACTCAGGATTTTGACTATCCTGGGCCTTGGTCCACTTTCCCGGGGCACCCTGATCGGGGGGTGCCCTGGTATGTGAAACCCCCCGATCGCTCATAAAACTCACCCCGCTCCTACGGCACATGCGCGGCCGCTTGTCCAATCATCGCGCTCGGAGCCGCTGTGGTATGCACGTCCAAGCGACGTACAACCACAACGGCTCCGAGCACGCTGGTGGCTGCATGGATGCCTGTTAGAGGGAAGCGCGCCCTGCTAGAGAGAAGTGCGAGATGCGGCCGCGGCCCGCGTATGCGCCATTGGAACGGGATCAAGGTAAGGTGCCTGGGCGTCCTGGGGGGTTTCCCACTGCGGGGCATCCCATTTTTGGATGCCCCACGGGGAGGGATCGGATCAGCACGGGAATCTTACGGATTCCCGGGTCGATCCAGGAGGGTGTTGGTTCACTTTAAGGAGTTATTTTTATACCTTGCTTGCAAAAAATGAACAGATATAAAAGAACGCTACAAACACTGTTATAAACACACAAAGCCTACAAGCGGGCAAAAGAAAAACACATATTAAAATGGATTACTCATCTCTTTCATCTGGTCCAGGCAGAAATCAGCAGGCCACATCCAATTTCCAAGCAGGATGGCTGCTGTATTCAAGTTCACAAAGCAGGTCTCCCAATACCAAAGCAAATCTCATCATTGTCCGTCTGTGGCCATCTCCATTCAATGTATGTGTGTGTGTCTTTCAGCTGCCCAAGCGAATCTCCTGTCTCTCCACAGCCAGCTGTTTTTCCCAGGCTGACCACTTTTTGACCCTCATTTAAAATAGTGCAAGTGATCTCTTATTGGCCCAGACAAACTAAACCAGGTGATACTCTGATTGGCTCAGAAACAGGAAAATCTCAGGTTGCTGGCCAACCTAATTTGCATTCAAATGCACACATGAAACTAAGCTCAGGCCAAAAGCTACCAAGCAAGTCTTTAGAACAAAGGAAGGCCTCTGACTATGCTGAATATTAACTAAAGAAAAAAATGGGCCAATAATAAAAATCCATAAAAATATGCTTGTTTTTTATTTTTATTAATGGAAGGAAGAGGAAATCGGTTGACAGGTTCTGTCACCCCTAATACACCAAACCTGTGACCCTTGGATTTTATTCCTAGCAGGAGAAGAGGAGTTTTATTCAGTTTGGGTTTATAAGTGACCCTTCCAACGTATTTATATGGGTTTTTAATAATACATCATTTCGTGATAGTGCTTCTTTAATGAACCAATCATGCTGGCTAAACAAAATGGGTCATCCTATATACAGTGCAATTTTTGGATTGTATAAGATTTTTACAATTTCTTTGGGAACAAAATATATAAAAATATCAGAGCATTACAGTGGTATATCAGAATACTGTAAGATTTGGACCAGGTATTTTGGAGTAGCAGGTGGTAGGAGTGAGGTTTAAAAAATAATTCTGTATATTCTTCGTCTATTTAACAAAACGCTTTTGCTTGTTATGGACAAAGCCTTATACAGTAGTTATCCAAATAACCTATATAGAACCATCTTAAGATATTTTTCTGGCAAAATTGTGCTCAAGTAACAGCCTTTGTTGTTCTCCATGGTGTCACTCACCCTTCGTTCACAACATCATGCCACACTGCTGCCTTCCCTGCTCGATATCCGCTATTTTAATTATTTTATGTATAGCATAGCATAATCTATCCTGAACAGCAGAGGTTAAAGCCAGGAAGGAAACAAAAGAGCTGAAATAAAATCTGTAATGTGTATTTCAGCTTGCTTAATACTCAGCACATGGACTCTCAGATTGCTGGTTAGTGGATATCATCAAAGACAAATATATCAATCAAAACCTAAGCATCCTTTGTAGGTCAAGTGTTAAGTCAAGATCAAGGACATCTCTCTGCACAATACAGAAAAAGATGTTTGTAGGCAAATGCATAGCATACTTATGTTCAATGCAAGAACCTGAGCTGGTCTTATACATTATAGTCTGCATGGCCTTGTGTGGGCCTTCCAGCTAACATCCAGCTAACGCATAAGTCTTTTACATCCTACCATTTTAACTGCTAGATGAAAGAATTTCCGGTGAATAATTCAGGTGAATGTAATCATTGCATAATTGCAGCTAATGGACTGCGAATGCGGCAGACCTTCCAAATTACCAACCTGATCTATTCATTTAATGGCAATAGAAATACTGGCCCATTTATATATCTATTATACTCATTTATTTGAAGATGCCTTTAACATCTTTAAAACTATATTTAATGAGATTGAACTGTAGTCAGGCAGAATTCTTTATTAGTTAGGTGATAATATATGAAATATTAACAGATTAATTTAGCACTCTGCAGTGCACATACATATAAGTGTGTATGTATGTGGAGCATATTTTAGGACCAATGAAAAAGATGGCATGATTATATTAAAATGAAATGCAAAAGGGTACAATATTTTGAACTTTTGACTTTCAGGCTCCAAATCTTTTCATTCACTACAGATTTAAATGTGAGACAACGTTATAGACAATCTCGGCTATCTGAAACATAAATTGGACTTGAAACTATTTAGCTTATGAAGCTATTTATCATAATACATTTTCACATTCTTATTATTTTTAAATCCACTTTTGGCTTTCAACCCTGCCTGAATCATTCTGGGGACACTCTCTATCAGATTCAAGCATGTCTTGACCAAAATCTGTTCCCAGGTCTCTTCTACATAGTGGTGAAAACTGGTCGACTCACTTGTGTAGCGATACAGCTTATTCTTCAACTCTGCTAACAAGTGTTTAAATGGGTTGTGGTCTGGGGACTAATTCAGCATCTCTACTTTATGGTCACTGAACCATTTTTTCGCCAGTCTTGAGGTATGACTGGAGCACTATGTCGTCCATTTCATAGTGCGTGCGGCGGCTCGCTGGTGGCGGGGGCAGCTGATTCCAATCAGGAGGTGAAGGTGAATATAAAACTGGGGGAGGACAGGTGGGAGGATTATGTAGGACACCTTTGCCTTGAGGAACTGACGGGTCGCTACCATCACGGAACACGTGGGTTGGCAGGGGACACTGCACTGGATTCATTAATTGATATTTTTACTTGATTTTTAGATCCTCAATGCTTTGCTTCCTTTCTGGTTCTCTTGCACCATGGGGTTTATATGAGTATAAATGTTCTTTGGAACATGCAGAGTATTGAGTATTAATTATATGATTAGTGGGGAAGTTAGTTTTTGTTATAGATATATTGGGATTTGGGACCATTATTTGGTATGTGATTGCGTTTGCACTTTATGGGATTCAATATATTTTTTGAACATGCACTTTGCCCTTTGGGTTTAGTTTATTAATGTAGGTATTTTTGAGTGGATTTATAGTATTATTTTGGCTTTGAGGAATAAATTATTTTTGGATTGGATATATTAATGAGGAACTTGTGCAGTATACCCCATACAAATAGTGTCATGCATTTGTGTATATGTTTTTTTAAAAACCTTTTTATTGTCTCTTGTGTGGCTGCCCAAATAAAATATTATTCAGTGTAATTATACAGTGGTGCAGTGGTTTGTTTCTGGTGTGGTTGTGGGTTGTTTGGGCCACCTCCACCTTTTTTGGTATCTATATCGTCCATTTCATACCTATAGTTTTCATGTGTATAAAGTATCTTGATTTGTAGAATACACACAGGTTAACACAGCACATCATTAATTGTGTATGTAGCTTTGTGAATCCTTTTTTAAGTTGGATCTATCGCTGTTTTGGGGTTATAGTATTGTTTGTATTTATAAAGCATTATTACTTTAGAGGAGGGGGCTTACGTCATTTGGTTTGGGACCCTCAGTTATTTTAATAGTCTGTGGTATGTTATATGGGGCTATGTGATTTTAGGCACATTGCTTTGCAGCTGCCACCGCCAGTTTACACCATACACATACAGTAAGGTACAAAGGGATTAATAGGTTGGACGATGCCCTAGTTCAAAACATACATTACAAAAACAGGATCGCTTGGGTCCAAGTGGTATTGTAGCACTTTATAACTACCATATATATAGACGTGCACACCACAAAAAATGTAAATGTAGTAAGTGTATTAGAAACTGCCAATCTATTACTATTTATACAGAATAATCAGTAACAAGAGTGCAGTCCTATACAGTAATAAGGATACACATGTTGGATGCTTGGTCAGACTTTGATGGAACAAATTGTGCCATGAACCATACATTAATGGCACAAAAATGTATTAATATGACCCCTAAGTTATAAAATTATTAGAACAGACTAAATGAATACAAAACTATTAGCCCTGTGGTTTGCAGTTGGATCCAGAGGGTCTGATTGAACATGCAGCTGATTTGATCAGTAAGAAACATTTTCTAAAGATATTATTTTAAGGCCACCTCCCACCCTGATTTTACTTTCAAAAATTTGTACAATTAGTGGTTGCCATTTGTTTTAGAAAGGATTCCCCACTGTTCAAATCAGCTGCATGGTAAATAAGACCACAGGACAGAACTAAGATGTCAGCAACGTGTTCCCCTGATTGCGGTTTACACACAGTGCCATAGCAGAGGGACAATGCACTGGCATCTTAGTTCTGCCCAGTGGAACCTATGGCTCTGGCCAGAGGAGTAGCTAGACTTTCTGGCACCCGGGGAAAAGATTCAAAATGTCGCCCCCTACCTGTTTTTAGGCCCCTCTTTTGCGCCCCCTGACCTGCTGCGCCAGGGGAAAGTGCCCCCCCTGCTCCCCCTAGCTTTGCCCCTGGCTCTGGCCCTGTGGTGCTCCCTGTAGACAGTGTGCCAACACTGCATGCTGCAGTGTCTCCAGCTTGATGCTGTTACTACAGGTTCCCTGCTGCCAGTAATGAGGTAGTAGGGCTATCTCACTGACCGGCTGCAGTGTCCACATCACGAGAGTGTCCAACGCAGACATGCATGTTGTGGAGGACACCTAAAGTCATCATATACTGAGAAAGGACATTTATGTTGTCGCCTTCTATTCCCAGCCCAGTGCCCAAAACAGCCTGTGTTTATTTTTTTTCTAAAGCCTATTGCACAATATTTATAAATACCTGAACCAGATACAGTTAGCTATATTGCTCCCTGGCTGAGCAGCCCTGCCCCCTGGTGCTTTCCAGCAATGATACATTCAGTTACAGTTCAGTTTACCTTGTAACTAAAGTAATTAGCATATGGCTTCCATGCTGCATCCAGTTTGTGTTGATATAAATATTGGTCAAATATTAGGCTTTAGTAAAAAAGAAAACACAGGCTGTTTGGGTCACTGGGCTGGGGATAGAAAGTGAAGACATCAACTTCCTTTCTGGGTATAGGGTCACTTAAAAGAAGCACTATAGTGAAAATTGGTCCAATAATAAAAATAATAAAAACGTCAGGGTTACTTATACACTCTGCACAAAAAAAGAAACTCCATCCAAGCCTGTTTCTTTTTTATAACCCCTGGCTAGCATATGTGTTCATACCCTTCCTGAACGTGATTTTGCATATGTTGAGAGCATAGTGTGTATGTGTGTGTGTGTGTGTGTGTGTGTGTGTGTGTGTGTGTGTGTGTGTGTATATATATATATATATATAAATATATATATATATATATATATATAAACGGCAAGAGAAGTCTGTTTTTTCATATAAGGAAAAATAATCAGGTGTTACAGATGTGGGCTGATGCTTTTACCCATCATGCAATGCTTTGGGCAGATATTTAGCATTTTTAAAGATGCTGCTCCTCACAGGCTGGCTCAGGAAACGGGAATCGGGATATAGCAGATCCCCCCCTGTAAAAGTGGAACTGTACACTCAAAAAACTCCCCTGCATTGTACTCCTACCAAAAGAGAACCACAAGCTTGGTGCTATTTTTATTTTCAGCTTAGTCGTATAAGTGACCCCTCCTCTCACTGTCCAGATGTTTATATGGATTTTTAAAATTACACAATTTTGCGATACAGCTCCTGTAAATGTGAAAGTCAAAATGCTCTGCATTTGAAAAGTGCAGGACAATGGGGGATCGAGCATCTATGCATTTAGGTAAAGTGAGTCTAATTGTTTCTCCTTTATTGGCTATTTCGGGCTATATGAGTGGGCAAGCTGGCCACATAAAATGACCAGCACTTCCACGTAAGATGGAAAGTTCGCCACATTTTAGCAAATCTCCCTCTTTAGCGTCAGCTGTTAATGTTTCGCCAGAATTTTTTTCCTACCACTTTAAAAGACACTAGATAAAATTTCCTGTTCTCCATCCACTAAAGCACATAACCTATTTAATAAAGCATCTAGAAGACATTATCATAAATTTTTCATTTCCCTTTTCCATTCATAAAATAATGCTCCTTGTTTGTTAATAGCTTATGCAGTGCAATTAATGGCAAAATAAATCTTCCCTGACATCGAGGTCCATTTGACTAAAGATGATAAAAAAAACATCAAAACATTCTAGTTCTCTCTCTGTTTACACCACTAAATAGGATATGAGGGGAAAGTAAATTTGACACATGGAAATTCAGCTCTGCAGATAATAAGTCTGGGCTTAGGCTAGAAATGCCATTTTTCTTAGTAGGAATCTCTCAGGTTACTAAGAGGCCGATTCATTAATAGCGCCAGGTAGCGACAGATGAGCGACAGTAGCGTTATTTTCACACCGCACGCTAGTATTCGCTGTGCCTGGCCGTTGTTCAGCTGTTGACAGCGACTCAGTCGGTGTGCGGTAATGTTGAATACGGGGTTAGGGGTCGCTGTTTGACAGGTTCCACGCTGTATGGGAGCGCATGACAGTGAACGGCCATAGCGAACGGCTCCCAGCATATTCATTAACGAATCACGCTCCAAAAATTCTCGCGCTGTGAAATGCTTGTTTAAACCCCAGAGCGCTGGCGGCGATGGGTTAAAAGTAGTTTTTTAACCCCCAAACAACCATATTTTTAGAAAAAAAAAAACATGTTTTTCAAAACATTTTGTAATATGAATACATTAATATCAGACCTGTAATTTTTTTTTTTTTACCTTAAAAAAAATATCTAACATTGCAGAAGTGGTCACAGAATTTTTGACATATAAAAAAAAAAAAAAAAAAAATAATAGCAATTAATTATGAATATTTAAAGATTGCTCCATTGAAATGCATTGGAGAGCGCCAGGTAGCGAGAGGTCATACCTGTCGCTGTTCAAGGTCGCTCGCTGGCGCTGTGGGGTGAGGCTGGAATAATGATGAATGATTCGCTATCTGGCGCTCTGTCAGTTGCTAAGCAGGATCGGCTTGATAAATGTGTGATTGCGGAGGGGAGCCGGCGTTCTTGTGGCGGTGAGCGTCATTACCGTTCGCTCACCATTCGCTACCTGGCGCTATCCCTTGTTAAATAAGGGCCTATGTCCATTAATGATAAAGAAGAATCACCCGCCGTCTTTAGGAATTAGAATTTCTTATCATGTCTATTGCTGATTGGGTGCTATAAAATGTAAACCCTTAACTACTACTTTAGGTAGAAATATATTATAGATACGTAACATCTTATTAAATGATTAAGTAATACAACTTAATCTAAATTAAATAATAATTAAGTAATTAAAGTGATTGACCACCCATGTACAAAAACAAAAGGGTATTTACTTTTTGTCCCCCAAAGGTAACCGATAAAACTCAGGTAGTCACAACTCACCTGATCGGTGGAACACACTATGCTGCCGGGAATCCCCTCTCCATTCATTGCAATGAAAGGGGCTGCCCCCTACATTGTGATGAATGGAGAAGACAAGGTAGCACTCCTGTGACTAATGGTGGGGAGGTAAGAGCCATACACGGAAGTGCCAACTACTGGCCCTGATCTGTACGGGATGCGATCAAGCGATCAGATGTGTTGTTAACTGCTGGAGTCCCCGAGAGGTGAAAAGGTGAGTACCCTTTGTTTTTGTACATTGGTGGTCTATCACTTTTAAAGTGAACCATAACCCGTTAACAGCTTTCTCGAGGGGCATCTCAATAAGGAAGGGGGTGCTCTAATTTGAACTAAAATTAAAAATCCATATAAACATGCTAGTTTGTGAGAGGAGGAGCTACTTAGGTGCATTTAACCCTCCCTTGTTGAAAAAGTCCTAGGATGCCTAAAATACGGATTTATTACTCATCCATCCCACTGTGGCCCATTGACATGCAAAGGAGGCCTGCGCATATGTCATGAGTGTGGAGCCAAGTAAGTGATCTCTGATTCTGGTGGGAGCAGGGGGTTTCAGGAAGTAGGGCATCCCAAATCCAGATGCCCCTGGGGAGGGGTTTGCAAGAGCAAATGTGTGGCCAGACTCTAGCTGCCAGTGTGGGTGTGCATGGTTCTCGAGACACTGACAATGCAAACAGCAATTCAAAAAGACTTTCAAGGCTGCTGGTCCTCCACCCCCTCTCACGGGGCATCTGATTTAAAATACTTACCCCCGAAAATCCTCATAGGAGGCCTGAAACTCATACAGGAGAACTTGCCTTGTTCATGCTCCTCTTTTATGACCACCGATGGCTTGTAGGTGGTCGATGGCTTCTCTGAATGGTTTGGAAAGCTGTTGTGCATGCCGTCCAAAACTTAAGGTTTCTGGGGGAGATGGGAATGCTTAAGTGCAGCTGCTGTGGCTCCGGAGGAACATGTCTGTAAGCATTACTGTCTGACTTCAGCTCAAAAGTCATGGCTGTAGGCCGGGTCTGGTGATTGGTGGTGAAGCTGGAATCCTCTGATGCCCCTGGGTTTGGGATGTCCCTCAAGGGTGTGAGTGGCCTCAGGTCAAGGGGGTGAGTATGTGGACCAAAAGCCTTGCTGGGATGCAACCCCCTCCACTTTTAGGGATGGTAGAGGAGAGGGTAGGGGTGGAGCTGCCTAATAAAAATAGAAAAGTGGGTGGGGTTTTCTTATAATAGGTGGACAGTAGGAGGAGCATCCTTATAACCAGATAGAAGGGAAGGGACATCCTTATAACCAGAGATAAGGTAGAGTGGGCATCTGTTTAACTGGGTGCAAGACAGCAGAGTTCCTTTAACCCTTTAAATGCCAAGCACGTAGTTTCTACGTGGTTGCTTCTCCTACCGTTAAGTGCCAAGCACGTAGAAACTACGTGCCTGGCATTTCCCCCAAACAGTTAAAAAATAGAAAAAAAAAATCACTTACCTCCGGTATCCCTGTGAAGCCTGGGGTCCCCTCTTCCTTGGGGGGGCATCCGATCGCCCCCCCGTCGTCCTCCGTCTTCGGGGGGGGCCCGAAACCAGCCGCCCCCCCCAGTTTCCAGCGCTGATCGCCGCTGTAAAAAAAAAAAATAAATAAAACTGTCATTTACTCACCTCCGCGCCCGAGCCTTCTGTCCGGGTCTCCTCTTCACCAGGGGGGGGGTCCGATCCCCCCCCTGGGCTGCGCAGTCTTCAGGTGAGGACCCTCTTCCGGGTCCTCACCTCTTGTAATGGCGGCGATGGCCGCCGCCGCTTAGCCCCGCCCATTGTGGGAGGAGCGGGATGACGTCATCCCGCTCCTCCTATACCCCCTCCGAGCTCCGGCATCTGTCAGATGCCGGTGGTGATCGGAGCAGGGCGGATGTCAGGTGAGGAGGCTCCGATCGGAGCCCCCTCACCTGTCACCCGCCCTGCGCCGATCACCACCGGCATCTGTCAGTGAGGTGATCGGCGCGGGACAGCGGCGAGGGACGTCGGATCGGAGGTGAGTATGGTGTAAAAAAAGAAAAATAAAGATTTTTTTACTATTAACCCCTTGTGAACTGGTAAGGGGTCCATGACCCCTATACCAGTTCACAAGGCTGGGGGGATGGCAAGCCACCTGCGCTAGCGGGTGGCTTGCCATTAACCCCCGGCACCCCCATTACCTGCCTCCCCAAAGGCCAGGGGGGGGCAGAAGAGCCCGGGCCCACATGGGCTATGTGGGCTCGTAGGCTGCAGGGTGGGGGGGCCACAAAAGCTGGCCCCCCCACTCTGTGCCTACAAGCCCCCATAGCTGGTCCCGGGCTGGTTACTGTGGGTAAGGGGGACCCCACGTCAATTTTTTTTTTGATTTTTAAGGGTTTTTAACCCTTAAAAATAAAAAAAAAAATGGGGTCCGCCCCCCCTGGGAGGGGGGACCCTATGTCATTTTTTTTTTTGATTAACCCTTTGTGTTCTGTCATCCAGCAGCTATAAAAGGCTTCTAGCAAGTGAGCAGAAGCCAGTGATCGCCGAGGGACAGAGTGCTCCAGGATGGATGGGAGGTGAGTACAGTGTAAAAAAAAAATAAAAATTAATAAAATATTTTTTTCTTTATGTGTGTCTGTGTCATTATTTACTTTTAACCCCTTGTGAACTGGTAAGGGGTCCATGACCCCTATACCAGTTCACAAGGCTGGGGGGATGGCAAGCCACCTGCGCTAGCGGGTGGCTTGCCATTAACCCCCGGCACCCCCATTACCGGCCTCCCCAAAGGCCAGGGGGGGGCAGAAGAGCCCGGGCCCACATGGGCTATGTGGGCTCGTAGGCTGCAGGGTGGGGGGGCCACAAAAGCTGGCCCCCCCACTCTGTGCCTACAAGCCCCCATAGCTGGTCCCGGGCTGGTTACTTTGGGTAAGGGGGACCCCACGTCAATTTTTTTTTTGATTTTTTAAGGGTTTTTAACCCTTAAAAATCAAAAAAAAAATGGGGTCTCCCTCCCCTGGGAGGGGGGACCCTATGTCATTTTTTTTCCCGATTTAACCCTTTGTAGTGTGGATGGTTTTTGTATTTTTTTTGTGAATGTTATAAAATACTTGTTTCAGTTAGGGGGGTCTCCTGGGCAGGAACGGGGGGCTACCGATAAATATGTGGTACCGTTCTAATCGGTAGAAATGGGGCTTTCACATGCAATATGATTTTCCTTAATAAAATACATTTTTTATTTAAAATAAAGGAGTCAATTTTCTAAAAAAATTTTTTTATTTATTTCTTTTTTTTTTCACTTAATAATATTGTAAAAAAAAAAAAAAATTACAAACAAGACATTTCATGTTAAAGTCTAAACTCTGCTGCAAAAAATATATATATAATTTTTCTGAAAGTTACAGCAAAAATGGCGCAAAACATGTCGCAAAACATGACGCAAAATGGGGAAAATGGCCTGTCAACAGAGGGTGACAAAATCTCAAGTAGGCTGGCAATTAAAAGGGTTAATAGTACCTATGCATGTTGGGTATTGTTCTGTTCGGGGGACCTTGCGCTTTCAGACTTAGCTTGTTTTTTCTGGTTTGCATATTTATATTTTAGGAAAAGGTGTTTTTTATTCAGCTTTTTTATAAATTTTTTAGGGAAACCCTGCGCAACCAAAGAATTCTTTGAGGAATTAATTCCAGAAAGATGAGCCCACTACAACAAGCTGGGTACCCTTAAAAAGCTTAACGTGTGTACTTTCAGGGAATATATGGTTTATGGGGGATATTCCAAATGTAAAGGGTTGTTTTGGTTGAAAAATCGCAAGGTGCGCACTTTGTCTGCAGAGCTGAAATTTTCAAGTAAAATTACCGTTATGCGCATGCTTTACTTTGGGGTGTTTGGCAACTCTTCCCTTGACAGAACCTATGCATGTTGGGTGTTGTTCTGTTCGGGGGATGTTGCGTTTTCAGATTAAACTTGTTTTTTCTTGTTTGTATATAGTTTTTTTAGGAAAATGTGGCTTTGATTCTGCTTTTTTATCCTTTTTTTAGGGAAACTCTTTGCAACCAAAGATTACGTTGAGGGATTACTTCCAGAAAACTATGGCCACATCCACAAGCCTGGTACGCCTAGAAAGCCTGAGGTGTGTACTTCCAGAGAATATATAGTTTGTTGGGGGTATTTCAAATGTAAAGGGTTGTTTTTCTGGAAAAACCGCAAGGTGCGCATATTGCATAGCATAGTTGCATTTTATCTGAAAATCTCCTAAAGCGCTGTTTCAGTTTGGGGGAGTCTCCTGGGCAGGAAAGGGTGTCTACCAATACATATGTGGTACCGCTGTAACCGGGAGAAATTGGGATTTCACACGCAATAAGATTTTATTGACAAACTTACATTTTTTATTCCAAAAAAAACTACAATATGTAAAAATTTTTTTTTTTTTTTTTTTTTGCACATATTTCACCCAAAAATATTAAGAATACACCTAACAAATGACAAACAAGACATTTCATGTTAAAGCCCAGACTCTGCTGAAAAAAACAATATATCATTTTCCTGGGAAATCCCTGGAAATCCCTTCAAAAATCACATTTGAACATGGGGAGCGCAAAATAGTGCAAAATGGTCTGGCAACAGAGTGTGACAAAAACTCCAGGTAGGCTGGCACTTAAAGGGTTAAGAATAGGGGTACAGAGGGTGAAGTTATAGGGGATATAAGCCCAGGAGGTGGGCCATGATGCAAACCCTTGGTAGGGTGGGAAATCAGGGTTCAGATTCAGGTTGTAGCTTAGGAGGAATTGTGCCTTGGCGTGGCAAGCAGGGGTGTGCGCTGCTGGGATGAAGGCTCTGGTGGGACGGTACCCAGGTAGTCCAGGCTTGGACGGGACAGACAAGGCATTCATATGGAGTCGAAGAATTCCTGAAAAGCTTGGAAAACAGAAGAAGCAGTACCTAGACTCCGGTAAGGTGTGGCAGCCCCTCTCTAAAGATCCCTAGCCCGTTGGAGATAGTAAACCTGTGTTTTGGATATCGTCACAAAAGGTGACAGTGTCCTAGAAGTGGAGAAGCTCCCCCTGACCTTTGTTTTATTGTGCTGCTATACTGCTAAGACCAGAAAGTAGAGGTAGGGTTTGGATTAATGTGGGGTGGGAGACCACCCGGAGCATGTTGGTAAAGTGATACCATCACGTTGTTTGCTGAAGTTGGAACTGTGACTATTAACTGTGTGTGTAACCGGCTGAATAAAGTGCATCATCCACTGTTTTGGAAGAATCTGTGTGTGATGACCCATGACATCCCTGCTATAAGTGTTTGGATTACACTATGCTCAACAGGGGCCACATCCCCAGCGTCCCTGTAGCTGCAGTGCACTCCCGCGCCCAGCAATTCAGATATTCTGGAGCACTCCAAATTGAAAATAGAAGCCGGAGAGGCAAAGCTTGGTTCACGTCACCCAGCACGCTTGAGATAAGCCAGTTGGCGATCTTAAAAGTGCCGCGTGGGCGTGGCCTCGGTGGTGAAAAAAACTGTTTTTTTTAAGCTGGGCCACCACTGAACCAGCTGCATCTACTTTAAAGGGAAAGTCCTCATTCAATGGCATTTTTGAAGGTGACTGACGTAAGGGGTGGGAACAGCGTGCAAAGACGCAGGAAGGTTTTTGAGCGCCTGACCGGTCCAGGACCTGCTGCAGAGGAGAGAAGGTAAGTGCCTGTTTGGGTTTACAGACAATTAACGGCCTTATTTATCAAGGGCTAGCGCCAGGTAGTGTCTGACGAGCGCCAGGTACCGCCAGCCATCGGCGGCTACCGAATCAAGTACGCCCGGCGGCGGTCACAATGACGCATTTATCACGCTAAATGAGGCTAGCGCCGGCGAGAGCGTCAGCTAGCGCGGGATTCATCATGTAGCCGACTGCAACGAACAGCGCCGCTGCTAATCCCATCACAGCGACAGGTATGACCTGGCGCTCCCTGGCGTGGTCCAATGCATTTCAATGGAGCAATCTTTAAATAATCATAATTAATTGCTATTACTGTTTTTTTTTTTTTTTTAATGTCAAAAATTCTGTGACCACTTCTGCAATGTTAGGATTTTTTTTTAAGTAAAAAAAAAAAAAAAAAAAAAAAGGGGCAGAATTGATATTACAGGTCTGATATTCATGTATTCATATTACAAAATGTTTAGAAAAACTTGTATAATTTTTACATATAAAAAAAAAGGTTGTTTGGGGGTTAAAAACTACTTTACACACATCGCCGCCAGCGCTCTGGGGTTTAAACAAGGAATTCACAGCGCGAGAAATTTTTGAGCGTGATTTTTTAATGAATCTGCAGCAAGCCGTTCGCTCTGGCCATTTGCTGTCAGGCGCACCCATACAACGCGGAACCTTTGAAACATCGACCCCTAACCCCGTATTCAACATTACCGCACACCGACTGAGTCGCTGTCAACAAGCAAACCCCGGCCAAGCACAGCGAATACTAGCTGGCGCTGTGAAAATCACGCTACTGGCGCTCATCTGTCGCTACCTGGCGCTATTAATGAATCGGCCTCTAAGTTTGCTTGCAATAAAAAACAAACCTAGGATGCATATTTTTTTCTTTTTCACATGCCTAACTTTACAAATTACAGGTAAACAAAGTATCCTGTTTACACGCTGCAGTTGTTTATTTCTAGAAATATCAAATCATACTGACAGCCATTTCTATCTCCTGAGATTAAAAAAAATGGGTTTGCTATGTAAGCTTTGAACATCACAAAGGAAATGTTTTTCAACGACTATTAGGGTCTATTCACACCTCTCTGCTTTGCGCTGTGTAGGCCAACGCAGTCACAATGCAAGTGAAAATGCTGCAAATTTTTTTTTACGGGCCAGTTAAAATTTATACGCGGTGTACATATGTAAACTGGCCCATTGAAAATAATGGGCAGCATTTTCACTTGCATTGTGACTTCGTTGGCCAACGCTGAGCAAGCGGGGAGGTGTGAATAGAGCCTTAGGAAGCTGCTGCATCACAACAACTTTTTACAGAATCTACGGGAGATATGGAGGCTGATTCATTACTAACGCCAGGTATAGGCAGATGAGTGTCTGTATAGCAGCACTTAGAGCGACTGCTAGTAGACGCTGTAAACATGTATCGGGCGCTGTAACATAGCGCCTCAGTTGCTGTGGTAACCAGGTCGGCATTGATGAATGTGATGTATGTTGGGCGCTCTAACAACAGTACAGCACTGCAGGGAGCGAGAGGTAGCGCTGACTCTCAGCTCTCCACACCATACTTATCAAAAAAGGACACACACACAGCATCGGCGCTCTAAATCTGGTAGCTGTAGCATAGAGCGCCAGACGCTCTGTGATTAAAGTCTGTTTACATATACACCTGTAACAAAGCGAAAACACATGGAATGATATTGTTTTGACACTAGGACAATAACACTTTAGTGCCAGACCTGTAATGACAATTCTGCATAAAAATATAAAAAGTCCAAAAAGTTTCTAAAAGTGTTTGTTTGCAGCCAGGAGAGGTCACACAATGATTTGAGAAAAAAAAAAAATAATGTCAAACACGCTGTTTAAACACAAGCAAATGAACGGCCATTGAAATGTATGGAAGAGCGACTCTGTCCAATACCTGGCGCTCTGGAAGCTAGAGCGCCGGTGCTATACGCTGAGCCCCCTGTAATAATACATGTGACGCTACATGGCGCTGTTAAAGTCGCTCACCAGATTCACTTTCATAAATGTGGTTTTGCCTACAGCTCTCGGTGTTCACCAGACGCTGCCTGCCGCTATGAGGCGCTACCTGGCGCTATCCCTTATTAAATAACCCCCTAAGGCTCTATTCACACCAATCAGCTTGTGCTGCATTGGCCAATGCAAGGGAAAATGCTGCACACTATTTTTAATGGTCCAGGCCCCATAAATACCTTGTGTGTATATGTGACCCATTAAAAAATAAAGAACATCACTGTTAGGGCGAGCGCTGTACGCCCGTCTCACAGCAAGTCACTTACCTCCATGGCTGCATGCAGCCGTCATCCATCTTGCAGCACTTCCTCATGGCTGCATCCAGCTGCCGCCCTTCCCCCCATGCTTCCTCCTCACATGCTCAGGTGCGCGCACGTCTCCGTCCACTAGAGGGCGAGCGCACTAGATTCCTGAGATTTAAAGGGCCTGTACAGCACTGATTGGTGTTTGGTCATCCAATTCTGCATCCTCTTCCCCTATTTAAAGTGGACCAACACCCAGGATTTTGACTATCCTGGGTTTTGGTCCACTTCGGCGGGGCACCCCGATCGGGGGTGCCCCGCTGTGTGAAACCCCCCAGAAAGCCCCAAAATCTTACCTGTCCCCGCTCCCACGTGACTGGACGGTCCAATCCCCGCCAACGTCCAGGCGGGGGTCAGGAACGTCCAAGCGGCTGCCGCCGCCGCCGCCTCCCTCCCTCGCAGACGGCCGGCGCGGGCGCGAGCACGCCTACAGGGGCGCGAGGGAGGCGGCGGCGGCCGGCCGCCGCCGAAGATCAGGTAAGGTGTTTGGGGTTTTTTTGGGGGGTTTCACCCCGCGGGACATCCCGATCTCGGATGTCCCGCGGGGTGGGAGGTGATCGGCCCGGGAATCTTATAGATTTCCGGGCCGATCACCTCTCGGTGTTGGTCCACTTTAAAGAGGCACTTCCTTCCTTCAGTGCCGGATCTTGGTCTCTCCATGCTTGTTGAAAGTCAGACATTCTTGGATTGCTCACCCGTGTACCGACCTCTGCCTGTCCCCGATTCTGAACCTTTGCTGCCTGCCCTGACCTAGGCTACTCACCTTTACCGCGAACCTATGCAGCCAGCCCTGACCTCTGCCTGTACTTACTACGCCTTTTGCCTACCACTTGTGTACCTCGCTGAACCTCGGCTGACTGTGGGACTGGGCCGCTGTTGGGGGGTAGCGACCTGGGAGTCACTCGCCGCACAAGACCAACCTGCCGTGCGGTGGGCTCTGGTGAATACCAGTGGCCCCTTAGACTCCGCTCCCCTGACACGGTACCCGCCATCGGTCCCACAGTTAAAGCGGATCCACACCGCTCCACCCGGTCCGTGACAATCACTTTCTCTTCATTTGTGACTGTGTTGCCAAACGCAGCTAGGACAGATAGGTGTGAATAAAGCCTTTAAAGAGGACCTCTGTGAATATTTGCACACGCCGCACCTCACAGCCCCTCCCCCGAGCTAAGCACTATTAGAATAAAGAGATAATAAAGAATTCACCTATTTCCCATGACCCCCCCTTTGATCACCCTCCTGCATGGCAGCCATGGAGCTTTTACAATGTCTGAAGATACGTTAGTTAGAAAAAATGCCCCTGAATGATGAGGCTTCATATATTTCTAGCTACATTTAATATACTTTTCACTTCTGTGCTTTGTTCCTTAGCTGCACAACGCACAGTCTGCAAATCCTCCAGCCCACATCCAGGCCCGCAAGCTTCTGTAATGTAATATTCCAACTCCATTAGCGGCCATTTCTTTTTAGATTTATGTGGATGTTTCTTATCACTTCACTGAGGGAAAGTCAGTAAGCTCATCACGGACAAGCTTAAAGAAGCCCAAATGAATGGTCACAGCATTCGTTATAGGGATAGACGGAATCCTCTATACTGTCCAGTCCTGTGGGAAGGCATTCAGGCCCTGATTTATTAATGTAGTTATGTTCAACCTGTGTTTCGGGGGCCAAGTGAGGTGACCACTGACCCTGTACAGCAATAGTACATAGTACTGGGGAAGTTGCAGGAGAATAATATAGGAGGGGGTCACAGTGGAAAAAAAGTGAAAGTGGTGGCTCGGAGTAACGTGGTGACATTCGTTGGGGGAGGTATCGTAAGAAGCTCAGGTAGAAATGAAGAGGGAAATCCTTTGTACAACACCTCCAGAGCCCCTGTGAGAAATTTCTGATTCAACATTTCAGTAATCGGTTTTCTATATAAATTGTATGCTTAGCATTGGTGAGAGTTTAGATGAGTTCAGGATAGGGAGAATCTATGGGTATGGCCACCAGTAGCGGCAGGGGCCTAAAGATTGAGCGGTGGACTTATTTCTGGGTTTCCATCCGCTTTTAGAAGAAAGGATATAAAGATGTAAATAGGAAAGGGTTAAACAAATGAAGGAAGGAAAGAAAGAAAAGAAAGAAAGGGAATGGAGAAATAGAGGATAGGAAAAAAGAAACAGGCATCTCTACAGACATGCAGACAGAAAAATAAAAGTTCTGCATAACCTTGAATTGACTTGGATTGATTGTTATAAAGGAACATGTTTTTTTTTACTTTAGGTCCACTGTAACATGTTTACTAATTTTACATTAACATTTTTGCTTTATGTGGGAATACAGTAAATACAGTTTTCTATATAAATTGTATGATTTGCATTGGTGGGAGTTGAGTTGAGGATTGGGAGGCTCTATGGGTAGGTTACCAGACTTATAAGGAAAGGACTATAAATATAGGACCCATATAATCAGAGGATTAATGTCAGTGAGTGAATAAATGAACATATGACTTGTATGTTATTGCTTGTGAGATGGCTTGTGCTGTGCTCTCCATGTCCTATTTGTAGTGGATTTCTGTTTCCACATGTGAAAATTATTTGTCACCCAAAAAGATACGATCCTCGACCAAAAAAATAATTCTAACTAAATTACTGACGTTCAAAGGATTCATCCCGGAGTGCTGCCGGATATAATTGTTAAAGCTGAGATTTATCTGTTCTTCTACCAGTGAATAAAAAAAAGAAAACCATCAAGCAAGACTTTTCAATATGTGTCGGTCTCATTGGTTCTTTATTTGTCGGGTTCCTGCAGACATTAGCTGGTGGCACTGTCATTAGCAAGTATGATGCTTTTCAAATGAGACACCCTAGACCAGGGGTGGGCAATTATTTTTTCCATGGGGCCACATGAAAAACTAAAAATATTGTGGAGGGCCGGGCCAAAAGGCCGAACTCAATTCTGCATAATAATAATTGTATTTCTTTATAAAAAGCAGTAAATTCTTTTGGAAAGCCCTGCATTCAGCATCTACCTTTCTTTTTTTAGCAGACATTTTGAGGGCTAAAGTCCTCTTGTGACACGGATCATGTGCACTTAGGCCCTTATTTATGAAGGAATAGCGACAGGTAGCGACTGGTGAGCGACCGGTAATGACGGGCCCCGCCACGAGAACGCCGGCTCCCCACCACAATCACACATTTATCAAGCCGATCCTGCTTAGCGACTGAGATAGCGCCATATAGCCAGCCATTCATCATTATTCCAGCCTCAGCCCACAGCGCCAGCGTCCGACCTTGAACAGCAACAGGTATGACCTCTCGCTACCTGGCGCTCTACAATGCATTTCAATGGAACAATCTTTAAATATTAATAATTAATTGTTATTAATGTTTTTTTTTTTAAATGTGAAAAATTCTGTGACCACTTCTGCCATGTTAGATAATTTTTTTAAGGTAAAAAAAAAAAAAAATTGTGCAGAATTGATATTACAGGTCTGATATTATTGTATTCATATTACTAAATTCTTTCAAATTTTTTTTTTTTTGGTTTCCAAAAATATGGTGGTTTGGGGGTTAAAAAACTACAACCGCCAGCACTCTGGGGTTTAAACATGCATTTTACAGCGCAATAATTTTTTGAGCGTGATTTTTTGATGAATATGGTGGGAGCCGGTCGCTCTGACCAGTCGCTATCATGCGCACCCATACATCGTGGAACCTGTCAAATAGCGACTCGTAACCTTGTATTCAGCATTACTGCACACCGACGGGGTCGCTATCAACAACCGAACAACGGCCAAGCACAGCGACTACTAGCGGGCGCTCTGAAAATGGCACTACAGTCGCTCAACTGTCGCTACCTGCCGCTATTAATGAATCGGCCTCCCCGTTGACAACTGGAGGGGAGGGATACTGGTTGGTGGGATCCACAGAAAGGGGGGATATCGCCCCACAGATGTCAGCAGCTCACTCTTCCACCCCACTGGGCAGAGCAAATGCAGTCGCACTTCCCTTACTCTCCTTCCCCTTAAACTTATCCGCAGCCCGAGGATGGCTTCCAGTCAGGGCACTTATGAGTCCTGCCCCTCCACTCAGGCAAGATGGCGCCGGAGCCTACCTCCTTCTCCTCCCCTGGTTGGGCTCTTCTTCACTTTCGGGCACCCGTCCGTCCCTCTTCGCAGCTGGTCGGCGCCTCCCACACTGTACACAGGCGATCGCTTAAGCAGCAGCCGATCGGCTGCTCAACTCGTCGGGTCTGGCGCGTTCTCTCTTCCTCACTGAGTGAGAAAGGGAGAATGCGCCAGACCCAATAAGCTGGGCAGCCAATCGGCTGCTGCTTAAGTGATCGTCTGTGTACAGTGTGGGAGGCGCCGACCAGCTGCGAAGAGGGATGGACGGGCGGGAGCCTGGCAGGCAGCACGAGCGGAGGGACCCTGAATCATGAGTGGAGGGACTCCGCCAGCCAGTACAGCCCGGGCCGGTCAGAGCCAATCAAAGGGCTGTATACGGCCCCCGGGCCTTACAATGCCCAGGTCTGCTATAGCTATGACCTGGGAGCCACATGTGGCCCTCTGACTCATCTAATGTGGCCCCTGAGCTGCTGTGGGGAAATTGGGAGGGGTAAATAGAACTGACGTGTAGAGGTAGTTTATTAGGGGTACAGTAAGTTTTGGCAATTGCTCTGGCACAATAATTTGGTAAAATAGTTTTTCTATAATAATTAAATGCTGAGCATTCATGGAGATTTGGATGGAGTGAGTATTGGTTGAGATGTGGGACTGATGGGGGATAGCTATAAAAAAGGGACCCAGATATTCAGAGAGGTAAGCCAATTAGCATGTGCATTGCTAGCATGTGGGGATTGTTGCAGATGAATATGAAATGGGTGTGTGGTGAACATACAAATGCAGTTTTGTAGAAAATCTTCATTACGCTATTCTAAATTCATTGTGGCCTGAATTCAGGTTTCAAATCATTGTGGCCTGCGCTTGTCAAAATATTGAGCGCTCCTTTTCTGATGTTCCTCTTTAAACATCCCTCCCCTCCCTCACTGCCTTTTGGATGTTGGTATGTAGACATCTGGTAGCATTCCTGGCCCATTTCCACCCCCCTTAGCCATTCCAGAGTGAAGGCTGCAGGCTTAGCCAACCTTACCTGTAGCTGTTCTCTCATTGCTACAGTGCAGCCTATGCAATGACACTGAGCATGCTCGGAATCTGAGGGGGCACAATGCGACTAGGGAGGTACGTTTACACTAACAAATCCCTAAACCGGAGGGGCAGGGGGGCCGGGCAGAGCCAGGTCTGGGGAGTTTTTACTAACTTGCCATGACCTGTAATGTTCCTCTTTAAATGGGATACTGATAAATATATGAACATAGAAAAGGACTTTGTGGTTTTGGTTAACAATAAACTGTATTGCCCATAGAAATTTCTAGCCTCAAATAGATCCAGAAAGAGGGATCCGAGGAGGGAACAAACAAAATAAAAAAAAAAGGAAATGAAAGAGGCTGGCAAAAATAAGGCAGCACACAGCTCACCTGATGTTTGTACCATGCGCCTCCCGTAAATCTTGCAGCATTTGCCCTCCTTTGAATTTTATTCCTACGGGACAAGGCAGAAAAGTAGCCACTCTGTTCCTGTGAGCACGAAAAGCCATGGTGGACCTGCAGTTGTCTCTGACCAGGGCAGAGCATGCTCATGACTAATAAAGCTGCCTCAATGACATACACTTCCCAACCATTACACAAAAATTGAAACAAATAAAGCAGCTTTGCTTAGAATACATAAGATATTTACATATAATCTTACCCGATATCTGCCAGCAGCCGCATCCCAGGCTTCTCTGTGGGCGTGTGCCCAGTCCAGGATGCGTGCGCCTGAACAGCGTGCCAGGGATGCGACCAGCCGCTTGCACCTTATCAGGTGGCACTTTTGAGAGAGCCAGTTGGCTCCTTCCAAAGTGCTTCAGGGCGTGGCTTTGGTAGTTGAAAAGGACGAAGAAAACGGGGCCACCAGCATCGCCGGGGCTCAGAGATTGAGTGGTGGACCTTTTTCTGGGTTTCCATCCACTTTTTGAAGGAAAGGATATAAAGATGTAAATAGGCAAGGGTTAAACAAATGAAGGAAGGAAGAAAATAAAGAAAGAAAAAAGGAAACGGGAGGAGGAGAGGAACAAAGGAACTTACAAAGAGTGAAGGTAAGAACAAAAAGAAGGAAGGAAAGAAAAAAAGAAAGAAAGAAAGAAAGGGAAATGAGAAATGGATGGAAGAAAGAAGCAAGCAGCTCTACAGACAAGCAGACAAAAAAAAAGTTCTGCATAACCTTGAATTGACTCTGCGTGCACAGCAAAAAGGGATTGATTGTTATAAAGGAACATGTACCGTATATACTCGAGTATAAGCCGAGTTTTTCAGCCCACTTTTTGGGCTGAAAAAAGCCACCTCGGCTTATACTCGAGTCCACCGACACAGTGACCGGCACTTCCAGGCTGCTGGGTGGGCGTGGACCAGCACGGACGACCAGCGCGCAACAGCCAGGAAGTGCAGCCAGGAAGCGGCGGCGGAGCGGAGGGGCCGGAGGAAAGGAGAGCGGCTGGCGGCCGCCCTCCGTTGCGCCCGGACGAGGGGAAGCCGGACCTGAGATGGCGCCTGGGAGGAGCGGCGACGGGACCTCACCTGGGACGGAACTTGTGTCCCCCGAGAGGCAGGTGTGTGTTGTGGCGGCGGGCACCGGCGGGAGAACGGTGCTGTCGGCTCCCCGTCCGCCGGGCGAAGTAAGAGAAGCAGCTACACCCGAGGTCGCAGGGTGTACTAAGATGGCGGCCGCCGAGGCGCTGAAGGCAGCTACACCCGAGGTCGCAGGGTGTACCAAGATGGCGGCCGCCGAGGAGCTGGATGCTGCAGTGTGCGTCTGAGAGCGGCTGCAGCAGCAGGTACCCACAGTGTATGTGTGTCTCTTTCTGTGTGTGTGTGTGTGTGTGTGTGTGTGTGTGTGTGTCTGTGTGTCAACTCCAATTCCAATTAAAAAAATCCGCCTCGGCTTATACTCGGGTCAATAGCTTGTTCCACTTTTTGGGGGTAAAATTAGGTGCCTCGGCTTATACACGGATCGACCTATACTCGAGTATATACGGTAATTTTTTTTACTTTAGGTCCACTGTAATATGTTTACTTATATTACATTAGCATCTTTGCTTTATGTGGGAATACAGTAAATTAAGATGTGGGTGGATTGGAGATTATATACCAGCATATGTTACAAAGATATATATATATATATATATATATATATATATATATATATATATATATTACAGTGTGTGTGTGTGTGTGTGTATATATATATATATATATATATATATATATATATATACCGGTATATATATTGTATAGATACAGTATATATTTTTATATTTCCATGACTGCAGAGACAGACAGCTGCACAGCCCTTGGTTCTCATTATCAGTGTCTAGTGTACAGAGCACAAGATTTCCTCAGTCTCCACCCTCCATTGATGGAGGCACAGTGCAGCAGGGCTGGACGGGGGGGGGGGGGGGGGGGGCGGTTTATAATGTGCTGCTCTCATCTTGTGTTCCGGAAGGCAGCACGCGTAATCACAGATCACATGGAATTTTGGTAACAGCAAACACTCACAGAAAATCCCAGAATGACCAGAAAAAGTCCATATAGCATCAGAAAATCAGAGGCTGGGATTATTGGTGTACACAACGGTGCCACATTTTTGGACTCAGCGGCACTTAGGGCCTTATTCATGAAGGGATAGCGCCAGGTAGTGCCTTGTAAGCGGCAGGTGAATGCCGGACACGGCAGCAATTCCACATTTATGAAGCCGAATCTGGTGAGCGACTGGAACAACGCCATGTAGTGTCCGATTCATCATTATCCCAGGCTCAGCGTACAGCGCCGGCGTTCAGCCTTGCAGAGCACCATGTCTTACCTGTCGCTACCTGGCGCTCTCTCATACATTTTTATGGACGATCCTTAAATCCCTTTCCTGATCCCAATTTTTTTTTTCCAAAAAACCCACAAACTTTCCGACATGTATTCTGGGCAAGAAAATGACATTTTTTAAAACTTTTTTGATTAATAATATTTTTATGCAGAATTGTCCTTACATGTCTGGTATTAAAATGTTCATGTTACAATGTAATAACAATGTAATTCCATGTGTTTTTGCTTTGTTACTAGTGAATACATGTTCAAAAACAGACTTTAATCACACAGCCTCCGGCGCTGTGGGCTACATCGACCAGATTTTGAGCGCTCGCGATGTTTGAGGTGTGAATCAGTCACTCTGAGCTGGCGCTCCTATTCGGTCCCATACAGCGTAGTACTGCAACTCACACATGATATTCATCAAAGCCGGCCAGCGACTGAGGCGCTCTGACACAATGAACCATGGCCGAGCACAGTGACTACTAGCGGTTGCTCTGAAATCCTCGCTACAGACACTCATCTGTCGCCACCTGGCGTTAGTAATGAATCAGCCTGCCTGGCAATTGGAGGGGTCTCCTGATTGGGGTAAAGGACCACAATCAAAATCCTGGGTTTTGATCCACTTTAACACTAGTGCCCAAAAGGTCGCAGCGCCGGGCGCTCTGGTTGAAGAAGCGCCAGTTGCGCTGTAGGTCAAAATCCTATAGAGCACAATGGGCAGAACTGGATTGTAGTGTTTTCTGTTTAGTATTAATGTTACACGCAGTTTTTTTGTACAAAACTTGCATTGTGACTTGTCAATATTGGAAACGCAGAACCTAAAGGTCGCCAAATAACTTTTTTTTTCATGAAAGAAATAGTTTTTTGTGGGTTTTATCCCAGTCACTCAACAGAATCTGCTTGGTAAATGTGTAATTGCGTGTCATGTCCGGCGTTCACCTGATGCTACCTGCCGCTTACAAGGCACTACATGACGCTATCCCTTCATGAATAAGGCCCTAAGCCGCATCAGAAAGCTTGGTATACAGGCTGATTCATCACTAACGCCAGGTAGCGACAGATGAGCGTCTGTAGCAGGCAGGTCTGTTTTTCAGTATCTATCCACTAGTAACAAAGCGAAAACATATGGAATTACATTGTAACAACGTTGTAACATAAACACATTAACACCAGACCTGTAATGTCATTTCTGAAGAAATATATAAAAAAATGAAAAAATTGTGAAAAAACTGCTTATTCAATGCCAGAAGAGGTCACAGAATTATTTGTGATTTTTTGAAAAAAAAAAGAAACAAATACCCCGTTTAAAGAGAAGAAAAGGTTCGTCCATTGAAATGTATGGCAGAGCGACAGGTAGCGAGAGGTCATACCTGGCGCTGTGCAAGGCTGAACGCCGGCGCTGTTCGCTGAGGCTGTGAAAATGATGAATCAGACGCTACATGGCGCTATCCCAGTCGCTAAACAGATTCTGATGATAAATGTGTAATTGCGTGCCGTGTCCGGCGTTCACCAGTCGCTACCTCATTAACCAGCCACTACCTGACGCTATCCCTTCTTAAATAAGCGCCATAGTTATTTGGAGGACTGTCGGCTCCTCTGTGTACCCGCACCAGCCAGTGAGGTGAGTAAACTAGGTGATTTCACATACAGGGTCATGCTAATTATTTGGTAAAGCATGTGGGCCTTACACTGTGAATTGCAGCCTGCATCTCAGTGAGCTTTTTTTCTGCCTACTCACTGGAAAAATGATGCATCTCATCTGTAAAAATGCTTCTTAGGGACAGGGTTTTTTTTTTAGGAAAAAATTAAACAAATATTTCTTATTGAACTTTCTTGTGAGGTAAAAGTTCACTGAGATGCAAGCTGCAATTCACGCTGCAAGGCCCACCTCTGGTGCAACATGCTTTAGAAAATATACAGCATATGGCGCCATAGTGGGGCTTTAAAAATCAGGATGAACCAGGGATTTTACACAGGCATCCCAAATCAAGGTGGGGAATCAGCCTCCCTGGAATCTCAGCAAGAATAGAAATAATATCGCTATTTATAAAAAGGGGTCAAGTTGAAAAATTGCTGTGGGCGGGGAAAGAGTCAGAGTTATACTAAGGCCCTTATTCATGAAGGGATAGCGCCAGGTAGTGCCTTGTAAGCGGCAGGTAGTGCCAGGTGAACGCCAGCCAAAGCACGCAATTCCACATTTATGAAGCCGATTCTGTTGAGCGACTGGGATAACGCCATGTAGCGTCCGATTCATCATTATCCCAGCCTCAGCGTACAGCGCCGGCGTTCAAACTTTAAGAGCGCCACGTATTACCTACCGCTACCTGGCGCTCTCCCATACATTTCAATGGGCGTTCTTTTACTTCTCTTTAAACAGGGTTTTTATAATTTTTTTTTTATTCTTAAATAATGCTGTGACCTCTCTTGGCCTAGAAAAATCCATTTTTGAAAACGTTTTACATTTTTTAATATATTTATGCAGAATTGACATTACAGGTCTGGCATTAATGTGTTCATGTCACAATGTTATAACAATGTAGTTACATATGTTTTCGCTTTGTGTCAAAAACAGCCTTTAATCACACAGCCTCCGGCGCTCTGGGCTACAGCGAAGCATTTTTGAGCGCCGGCGGTGTGTGAGGCTGTTTTTTTTATGAATATGGTGTGAGTCGGTCACACTGAGCAGTCGCTACCATTCGCTACCATATGGTGCTGTACTGCTCATATAGCGACTCCCCACAACGCATTCATTAATGCTGCGCAGCGACTGAGGCGCTCTGAACTAGCGTACCGCGGCCGAGCACAGCGACTACTAGCGGGCACTCTGAGATTCCTGCTACAGACACTCATCTGTCGCTACCTGGGGTTAGTAATGAATCAGCCTGCCTGGGGTTTATTAAAGAAACGCTAAAGCCACGTAGTGCGTAGTGCCAGATGAACATCAGATGAATGTCAGGTTCCAGTGAAAATGGTGTATTTATTGAGTCAAAAATCCAGAGCACCTGTGATAGTGCCAGGTAGCGTCCCATATATCAACAGCACCAGCGATAGGATGAGCTCTGGTGCTGAGTTCCCTACAGCGTCAGCTAGGACCAGTTGCTCACCCTGCACTGTGTGGCCTTATCCCATACATTTCAATGGGCTTGAATGGTTACAATTATTTAGGCATTTTATAACTTGCAAACTTGATTTGGGCCGTGAGAAAGCTGTGTCATGTCTTTCAAGTGCCCACATTGCAATTCCCATTTAAAATATAAAGACTAGGCATAGGCATATAAAAGCTGTGTGCTGCAAACAAGGCCTGGCTAGGAGCGCTACAGCTGATAGCGCCGGCAAGCTGAAGCCGGTGTTGCAGTGCCGGCGCGTCTGAGTGTCTCGGACAACACGCTCAAGTGCCGCCTGCACCTTTTTTAATAAATTACCTTCCCCATGTCAGTATAGAAATGTAATTTGTGATTTAGGTCCTTATTTATTAAAGTGGATATTTGGTCCTTGCCCCCAAGGCACCTCGATCGGGGATGCCTCACTGTGTGAAACCCCCCAGGTCCCCCAATCTCACTCATCCTTCGCCGGTCTTAAGGTGCATGCACAGCCTCTCGTCCAGTAAGTGTCGTCCCATCATCCAAGAGCTTGTCTAAGGTGAGCGCGCTGCTGGCGGCATTCCCGGCTACCCTTTAACAAAGAGCATGCCCACACCGACCATTCACAAATGCCTGGCATGGGCACATGCCCTGCTAAAGGGATAGCAAGGATTCGGCCACTGTTCAAGCATGCGTCGCTGAACCAGGAAAGAAGGTGAGTTTCTGGGCTACCTCAGGGGTTTTACACAGCGAGGCATCCCGATTATGGATGCCCTGGGAGGAAGAGTATGCCTTAATACTCTTAAAGAGGGTTTTGAACCACTTTAAGTGCACCATTAACAGGCTGATTCATCATTAGCGGCAGGTAGCGACAGATGAGCGTCTGTAGCAGGCATTTTCAGAGCGCCCGCTAGTAGTCGCAGTGCTCGGCCGTGAGTCGCTAGTTTATAGCGACTCAGTCGCTGTTCAGTAATGGTGAATACATTGTGAGGAGTCGCTATTTGACCAGTACAGCGCTGTATGGGAGCGCATGGTAGCGACTGCTCATAGCGACCGACTCACACCATATTCAGCTGTTCAATTTCAGACGCTGGCGCTGTGGGCTGAGGCTGGAATAATGATGAATGAGTGGCTATCTGGCGCTATCTCAGTCGCTAAGCAGGATCGGCTTGATAAATGTGTGATTGTGGTGGGGAGCCGGCGTTCTCGTGGCGGTGCCCATCATTACCGGTCGCTCACCAGTCGCTATTCCTTCATAAATAAGGGCCTAAAATTAATATATTTTAAGTTTTTTGTCACTTACTTATTATTCTTTCACCCACTGGCCGTCAATTCTGTTCAGGACTCTAGGATACAGACGCCACCATCTTGCTTCAGAAGCATTACATACTGAGGAGAGGAGGGGGGGGACAGCAATCCGAGAATGCATAGCGGCATAGTCAGAAGACACTTCCTGTCTGAGACTCTTTTAGATTCCAGGGAGGCCACAGGGGGGGTTATTGGTCCACTTTAAGTAGACATAGAAAGAAGGGTTTCTACCTGGGTTTAGAGGCCTCCTGCCAGGTAGCTGTTCTATTCCCAGGTTCCCAAATTGAAGGTGATAAAGAGAAAGAATATCCGATTGTGGTGCAGAAACAGAGGTTAGGGTTTAGGGAAAGGAGGAACTCTCTGCACTTTACCAATTTGGGATGCCCCACTGCTTAAAAGGAAAAAAAAACACCCATCTTCACACCGAATCCAGCTCTTGAAGCTGGCGGTGGCACAACTTCGAGGGCTGGATTCAGCTAGTGGCACCGAACAGCCGCTACCATGTTCCTGGAGGTCCTGGCCGGCTGCTGGGAGCAGACGCTCTCTGCATCGCGTTAGCCATTAGCAGGTTCACTATTTGGAGGGGACAGGGTGGGGGTTATGTTTTTTTTGCAGGAAGGGGCTGGAGCGGCCCTTTAAAACTCCACCTGTCGGCCGCCATAGGTGTCTTGCTGGTGCTCCCATGGCCCAGGCATGGCTCTTCTCCAATCAGCTTCTATGCCGTGCATATTAATTTGCGGCTGGAGAGGTTGAATGGAATCCTTGCTGCTGTCATCATTGGCGCAAGCAACACGACAAAATGCGCCCACCGGATACAGAAGCCAGGGGAATGCAGGTTAAAGTAAGATTTATAAGGTGTGTAGGGGGTTAACCAAAGTGGACCTCACCAATCAGGATGCCCCCTAGCAGCGCACCAACATCTATTTTATGTAAAATGGTTGTTGGTCCAGTTTAATGAAATAACAAAAGTAACTCAGCAAATAAATAACAAAAAGAACAGTTCAAACAAACCAAAATACTGTGGCCCTTATTTATGAAGGAATAGCGACAGGTAGCGACTGGTGAGCGGCCGGTAATGACGGGCACCGCCACGAGAACGCCGGCTCCCCACCACAATCACACATTTATCAAGCCAATCCTGCTTAGCAACTGAGATAGCGCCATATAGCGACTCATTCATCATTATTCCAGCCTCAGCCCACAGCGCCAGCGTCCGACCTTGAACAGTGACAGGTATGACCTCTCGCTACCTGGCGCTCTCCAATGCATTTCAATGGAACAATCTTTAAATATTGATAATTAATTGTTTTTAATTTTTTTTTTTTTTTTAATGTGAAAAATTCTGTGACCACTTCTGCCCTTTTAGATTTTTAAGGGGAAAAAAATAAAAAATAAAAATTGTACAGAATTGATATTACAGGTCTGATATTAATGTATTCATATTACTAAATTATTTTTAAAAACTTTTTTTTTTTTGGTTTCCAAAAATATGGTTGTTTGGGGGTTAAAAGACTACTTTTAACCCATCGCCGCCAGCGCTCTGGGGTTTAAACATGCATTTTACAGCGTGAGAATTTTTTGAGCGTGATTTTTTAATGAATATGGTGGAAGCCGGTCGCTAGGGCCAGTCGCTATCATGCTCTCCCATACAGCGCGGAACCTGTCAAATAGCGACTCCTCACCTAATATTCAACATTACGGCAAACCGACTGAGTCGCTATCAACTACCAAACAATGGCCAAGCACAGCAACTACTAGCGGGCGCTCTGAAAATGCAGCTACAGTCGCTCAACTGTCGCTACCTGCTAATGAATCGGCCTCCCCGTATGTCGTGGACCTTCTGTATTGCCCTGATGGTGGCCCTGGTGCTCTGATGGGTCAGTTTAACTCCTCCTAGGCTGAGTGCAGATTTTTAAACCCACCAAAGGTGGTTATACAAGCTGATTGGCTCCTTCGTGCGCTGCCGCCCTCTGGTATGCGTGGCTTTCTGATCCCAGGTAGTAACCGTTATGGAGTCTGGAGAAGGAGCTACCAGGAGGATATGACGGGAGATCTGGGAAGGTTAGTAACATCAATGTTGCGGGCTTGCTGTGCATGGTGGTTCTCCAGGGCGGGGGGGCTCTCCACCAGCCTTTATTTGAGACATGCTGTAGTGATGATAATAAGCATGACTTAGGATCACAGACTCTGAAACGCGTGTCATTTATGAATTTGAAAGTTGCCATCTGTGAGGCCTTTTTATGAATCAAGGAATTAAATAAAGTAAGAAGTTTTAGCTGGATGCTGGCTTTTGTATTACAATTGAGGTTATACAGAAATATCTGCAACAGGTGAGTATATAAGGGTACGTTATTCTTGGACTGGCTTGAGTTTTGTGCATCTGATACACTGTGTAATATATTTGGATGTACCAGTTGTATTCCGGCAAATGAGTGGGTATCTGCCAAATGATGTTAAGCAAAAGATGGGTGTACAGTATGTAATGATATTTTATTCTAGTCATAAACGAAAAGCTCAAAATCATGATGAATTAACAGACTGTCCCCAAAAATATAGAATAATGTATACGCATAAAATAGAGTGTCAATTCCATCCTAAATATCTCAGAAATGCTTTTGGATCTCAGGTTCGGGGCCCCACCCTGGCTGATCCCATTGTGCCCAGAGGTTATGACTGCCCTAGGAAACAAAGAAAATGCTATAGGACATGTAGAACAGGGGAATTGTCCACCTGGAGATATTAAGGCAGCAATAGCAGCTCCTCTCATCCTGATTATGGGCCGGATTATGAGCGGGGCACAAGGGGTGCATGCCCCGGGGCCTCCACCACTTGCCCTGCATCAATCTTTGGGTTATGGCCTGGTCCAGGAGGATTTTCAATCTTTGGTCTGAAGGGCCATGGGGCCAGCAACAAAGCTATTGGTGGCAGTGGGGGCACGCCTGGGCAGGCCTTTTTTTTGTTTTTTGCAAACCTGCAGCCAAAGCCACCACAGGGCAGGACAGAGAGTCTAGAGCAGCAAAGCCGCCATCAGCAACGCTACAGTGATGGGAGCGTGAACAACTGTCAGTCGGCAGCCGCTCACTTCCCATAAGCCACCAAGCACAACCGCTAACAGCTCAATGCAGGGAACTGTTTTTTTTGCTGGGTGACTACACTACACCCCGCCCAGAATGGCAAAGCAGGAGTTCCCGAGCAGCACGCACCTGCAAATGGGTGGCACAAGGGACTCGATTGGATGTTCCAGTTCCAGTAAGTAGGCAGGTGCCAGACAACCACCAGTCAGTTACTTGGCTGGACAATCATTTTAAAGGACAAAATACTGTATTTTGTGCCCAGGGGCCTCCACCACACTCATTCCAGCCCAGGCAGTGACTGCAGATGAGTAGGAGGCCTAGGGGAGGTCAATGGCAACAAAAGAAAGCATTGAAGGCAGAAGTGAATACCATGGGGTGGTGATGGCAGCAGCAGAGGTGGGAGCAGAGACCATAGGGTGCAATGCAATGCGGATAAAGTGCGATACATGCTGCACGTGCTTTACCTGCACTCACCATAGACTTCTAAAGGTCATGTTAAATTCGCTATGCGGGCCAAACATTGCATAAAGCATTTCCCAAAAGTAGCACAAGTAACACTTAGCTTTAGTTGTGTTAGCATGTTAATGTTTCAATCCAACTCAAACGGCAAGTGACATGGCCCTAATGCGGACAGACATCCCAGATTAGGATGCCCGGGGGTAGGGAAAGAAAGAAAGAAAGCCTATTGCTGGTGTGTTTTTTTTATTTACTTTGGGTTCAATTTAAGACTTTGGAACATACTGTAGGTGTGGTAGTTTCTTGCAGCAGTCACAAAAGCCTTATGATATGGGTTTCAGATACATGTACGGTGCAGCTCCAAGACAGGATCGGCTTTAAGGTCTGATATCCAAAGCAGAGACAGACTGGCCCTAGGGAAAGCCAGGTGGGCAACACTGCACAAGCAGGTGGCTGGGTCTTCCCTCCACTGACTACCACCCAGTATAAAGCGCTCCAGGCCCGGTAACAGCCCCCTCGGCATCCAAATTTGGGATGCCCTGCTATGTAAATCCTTGCTGATCGCCCATATTCTGTATTCACCTCGGGATTCCATGGTGCATACACAGATGCCTGCCAGTGAGTTTCATTCAAAACTCATTGTACATCATTATGCACGGCAGTGAATTTTGATTGGAAGAGAGTCAGCGCATGTGCCATGGGAGCTTGGATCGAGGTGAGTAAACAGTTTATCATGAGGGTTTCACCCTGTAAGGCAGATCAAAACCCGGGTGAACTATCTGAGCTTTGGTTCACTCTTGGTTATTTCTGTAAGGTCTTTGTACAGGAGAAGCTGGGGAAAGACTAGCAGGGCAAGGATTAGATAGGGGTGTTACAATCAGCAGCCCAGCCGGCTCCAAAGCAATGCAGACCACTGGGAATTCTCTCTATGGCCCGTCCACCACTGATAACAGATTTGCAGGATTCAGATGTTCTGAGGACCATTGATTACAAGACAGAATGGGCCCTGTAATGTGGCGTATAATATGTCTGCTCTGCATTGTATTTGCGCCACTGCTACAGCTTACAGTCGATGATTTCAGGCGACTGCAAAGTGAATGCAGAGGTTTGTAGTTAAAGCTTTAAAATCTGCAAGTAAATTATAAAGAAAGAAAAAGAGTAACTAAATACACTCTATAGCCCCAATTGTACAATTAACACTGTACAGTAAGTAATATAGAGGCTCACATCACAGATCAGGGAAATGCATCAGCAGCTGACGATGGTAATTCAGCAGCACTAGCAAGATTAGTGAAAAGAAAAAAAAAAAACCCTCATGAGTGGATTGTAATTACGTTAGAGTGAAATGTGCAAAATGACAAGAATAAAAGCAGCTAAAATGTCAATTAAAGGAAAGAAAAGCTTCCATTTCCTTGAGTGAATGAAGGGGGTTCTCTTGTAAAGTGCATCTCTGGCCACAGCCATTCCCCAGGCAGCACCACGCCTAAAGAATCCATCCCTGGAATGCTCGGCAGCACCACTCCGGATTTCCAGTCACAGTCCCCACTGCGTTCTGGAATGAACCACCATGCACGTTAGGATTACAGGGAGAGCTAGTCGAGTAGACACCTCCCTTGGGGTTCTTTCACATGCCAAAGCATCTTTGGTTCCTCCCCTGCAGCCCCCCTGCGATTCTTGCGAGATGGCAGCGTCCACTGTCTTACAAATTCCCCCTCCCACGTGCTGCTTGTGCTGTGTGTGCCTGGGTGTAGCAAGTGCAGCGACAGCATCCTCCCATGTCCTGACTGATGCTGGTGCTGATGCTGCGGCATCACTGCACGGCTGCTGTAAGGACACCATGCCAAGCTCTGCTCCGCAGTTCCCGGACCCCTTACAGGTGAGCCTACAGCTAAATACTGCTGACATTTCCTCTCCTTTCATGCTCTCCCTCCTCTCTGCCTTGACTTTCTTTGCAATATGTACATTCTAATAAGAGATGACAGTGATCTCTAGCCTAACCCCACACCCAGTGTCACATCTCGCAAAGGCAACTCTTTGTTGTTGCACTGTCTGCCATTCCACACCCAGCAGGATATTTTTAGCCCGGATCCAGACGCCACCTCTAGCTTATTAATTGGCCGCATAATGATGATACGCTCTCAGAAAACAAAAGATTTCTCCCTTGGGCTGGTCATTTCTTATATATATATATATTATATCTATTGCACAGAAACACAAGACCAGAAATATCTAATCTAATGACTTTATCTTTTTATAAGTGATCACTATTATTTTGTAACAAATGTATGCTGATATCTATATTGCTTTTTTAATTTATCATAGCTGTCTGTTTTATATGATTACCAGTTCTATCTGTATTTACACACATTGACACATATGCAGCGCGTCATTCTGTATATTGACGTTATCTGGAAAAGTAACTGAGCACTCTGACAAGAGATCAGATTTCCGTAAATTTTACTAGGTGATGGATTGGCCTGTCAGGGAGCAGATGTGCTGGCAGAGCATCTTCCCCTTATTGCAGGCTAGGAAGATGTGGAAGTAAGTAGACGATGATCTGGGCGTGCCATAGAAGAAGACATCAAAGTAAGGGGCGCTCGTGTAGCAGCAGTAGCAGTGCTGTCTCGCCTAAACGTCTGCGGACTGTGAAATTAAGTTAGGTGTAGGCAGGGAGGGTGACTTTCATGGCGCAGTTACTTCTACTGTCATGGAAGACATACTAGCCACACGTTATATACAGAGCAGGGAATATTGTATATATTTAGCAAGCATGGATATAAGTCAGTTTTTATGACCTTATAGATAAAGTATATTGTTACACATTAAAGTCTTGGAAGTTATTTTTACAGGTTAATTTATTGTATAGAATTTAAGTTAAGATGATAAATACGATAATGGATACTGTGATAAGGTGCATTATTTTAAATGGTTGTCTATAAAATATCATTTTTATAGAGCATTGTTTAAGATAGATAGATAGAAACTACATACATATCTATCTAGACATTGGTAAATCTTTGTCCATCTGATGTTAATTCTAAACAGGGAACTGGAATGGGGCCTATTGTGGACACGCTTTTTGTGAATAAATGTAATCTCTAGGGTTTATTAGATTAATTACTCTATATATGACTGTGTACTGATCTACAATCCCAATGATGGCCGCTTGTAGTTTAGGGTGTAACAGTGGTGATCCCGATATTATCACAGGCTAAAGCTGGTTTATTATTTCATTGCCGAATACATGTTGGGTACCTATCATATAGCTTTTTAACCAGCACAGCGTCTCCTGGTCAAATATATTGATCTATAATGAATCGTCATGAAAGCTTTCTGACATGACATCTTCTCAAAAAGGAGTGTGCACAAATGCTAGTGCTTCAGAACATTCCAGAAGAGTCAGGTGCAATTACAAGATATATTATTAGGCTATCCTAATGAGATATGTCATCTACATCATGGAGACAGTGTAATGGGCTAATAGGTTATGCATTATGTCGCTAGGTGAACATTCATTAGAAGAAAATTGAAGGCATCTGTTTTGGGTACGAAGAGACATTTTTGACCTGGGCTGACAGAAATGTTCATTACAGCTCTTGGTGACCTTCAGATGTGACCAAAAGGTCTAAAACACAGACTAAAAAGATGCCTAGTTTGTTTGATGTCCAATATGGCCGCCATAATTGGCAGTGGAATATGGCAGAATGACTAAGCAACTCTAGAAGACGGATCAACAAATGGATTATCTGAAAACAGTATTGGGTGAGCAATAGAAAGGCAGAAAAATGGCTAATGATCTCTTTATGACCTTTTAGAGTACTTAAAATATGTCTACTCATTACATGGTGCCACTCCCTTTTCCCAAGATGGAGTCAGTATAACCAAGTGAAAAAGCTTGGTTTCCAATTCGTTATGAAATGTATATTGATTTTATATCACTTTTTACTTTTTTATATGGCACCTTTTTCCACGAGTTCAGGGTTGTCAATTGTTTTTTTATAACTACTAAGTTCTTGATGCTATATATGCTCTATGGCGCAGTACATATAACCATTACAGGTGTAGTTCAGAAGCCATAATATAAGAGCATCCATGCATTTGCACTGGCTTGATCGGTCATTTTTTGAACTTTTCAAATGAACATAAGTAACCAGGAAACTGTTGTATAATTATTAATCAGATTTTGATTAGCCATATGTAGAGGATTTGGTCGTTTGGGCCTTTACCTATTGATAGCTTCTGTTGCTTCCCAGATACCTTTATATTGTTTAAAGGTAATATATTGGACTCTGTTCCCCACTGTACTGTACTTTTGGTAGATAATTTAAAGTATTTTTCTGTGTTTTGGGTGTATTGTTATTTAGGTATTTTATTTAAGGCAGTCACAAACATCAACGTTAGGGAGTGTCTTCAGTACTCCCACTTGTACATATCGTCAACAGTTATATAAATAGATCATTACTTATTCATTTGGATGTTTTAGGTTGATCTCAAATGATAGAGACGCAAAGGTTTTCAGCAGTGTTCTTATTCAAGTTGTTATTCTTAATGTTCTATTGCCTTCCAAAAGCATTATTTTTAGGATACAGATAACAAATGACATTGTCTTATTAGATAGCAGGCTTGTGTCTTAATTACGATTGGGTTGGGTAGGCCTTCCCTTATAACCTACGGTTCACAAATCTTCAGTTGATATAAAATATCTAGATATTCTATATTAGTGTTGCATACTAATAGAAAATACTGGGTTTTAGGTGACTAGGGCATTATTCTTTATTTAGGTCATTTTTATACATAGAGCAAAGACTCATTAGTAAAAACATTTTTCGCACATTTCCCACCTGAATTCCATCTGAACTCTTACCACTTGATGTGTGGGATAATGGGAAAAACATCACTGCATAGAAATGAGAGAACCTCTTAGCAACGCTTTCTTGACTGTCTGCCTCTAAGTAACTTGCACAAGAGTGGCGTTCGTGGCCATCTAGGTGCCATTCCCTGTAAAATTTAAAAGCATGCAGTGTCATCTGCAATGCTGCAAATGGAATGAACAGGAGATTTCATGCTTGTTGGATGGTTGTTAATATAAAATGAGTTGATTTATGTTGGTTTCACCCTACTCACTTTATCAGTAATGTTGTTGTTTTAACTGCCCATGGCCGTGGCTTTTTTATTTCTAAAATTATTTGTAACAGTGTTAATTCTCATTCTTTTCACACAGGAATAGTTAGTAATCCAATTTTAAAACAATAATCAAAAAATCTTAAGGCCTTAATGGATAAGATATAGCCAGCTGGTTAATTGTAGTTGGCAGTTACAGAATTCAGGTGTGTTATTAACAGAGCAAAGTGAAATATATAAAAGTGATGACTTAATAAGCAGTATATTCAAAAAATTGTAACATAATTAAAGGCTTATTATCCATTTATTAATATTATTAAAATGTGTTGTAGGTTTCCTGTATTGTGTAGTAAAAAAAATACTCCCTTATATCATTGGAGGTTAGCTAAAATGGAGTATATAACTCGATGAATTCTGCTTCCAGCAATATCAATAGAGACCGATTACTGGAATAGCTACTCAGTTATAAAGGGTATAAAGTGTGATCGGAACGGGAATTTAAAGCCCACCTTTTTAAATAAAACATTACCGGCAGGTAAGTATTAAAAAAGGTTGATGTTCTACTTCTTATTCGATTTTTAATTTACATTAAAGAAAAATACTTTACCTGTAAAACACAATTTAACAGGTTAACCCTTTGCAGCATCATGTCGTTCTCCCAATGCCTTGCTGTAAATGTATAGTCTAAGGCTTACAGGGTTAACTGAGATTTGTGTATGTGTCTTGCAGGTGTGAACATTTATCAGTTATAGTTAGAGGGATATATTTTCATTGCCCTTTAGATTTGATATTTTATGTGTAGTTCGCAAACCCCTATTAGTGATGTTATATAAAATAGTTTATTACGTAGAGATTATCAACAGGTAACTTTATCCACTCTGTGTTTTAAACGCAGATACACATAAAACAAAAACGTCTCAGAGATATTGATTTGTTTAGGAGAAGAATTATTTGCTGTTTGATGGCGTGGCACAATGGAATACATGCAGAAACTAGGGTGGGGCTCAATGCAGTCATCATCCATGTGCAGGCTTCTTGCTCAGAATGGTGGCACAAGCTTCAATTTTGAGGATTGACTATTACAAATAATGCAAGGCACACATTTTTTCTCATTTCAGACATATCTGCTATTTCACTATTGCTCTTGTTCAGTTGCTGTAACAAAACAACAAGTGGCTGCCATATAACATGCCATAAAAAATACCTCAAGGGTAATAGTACCCCACATATGTGGCTATGTGAAACAGATATATTACTTCTTAACCACGATTTGTAAATATACAAATGCAATGTAAAGGTATTGTAAAGGTATTCTTTAATTATGTAAAGTTCAATATATATAAAAAGATTTTTAAAATGTGGAAACATGCTTTATCACCAATTCATGTTTGGAGAATTCTGCTTTCTTAAAATATTATTTCCGAATTTAGTTTGAAACTATTTATTTTAGATCTATATTTCCTAATTTCCCAGTCTGCCAGTTTCTTTACCTAGTTCTTTTTATTGCTGCTGTAATAAACAGTTTAAATGTCACTTTATATATTGGATTCATCAGCAAATTCAGGTTTAGGTTTAAATTACAAATACATTTTTCTCTACAATCCATATATCGATTGACTAGTATTTTAATGTATTGATCTTAGCAAATATAGTTTGTTGCATGATTAGGTTTGACTAAACTATTTAGTCATTAAATATGGATTTGATGCAATGTAATTAGTCTTTCACCAACCCAAATCATGTGTTTTTACATTTAAAACTTTTGTACAGGTGTTTGTTTTTCCCCTCAATCACATTTCAGTCGCTCGACATGATTTAATCATTCAACAGCAGCTTAAGTAAAAAAAAAAACATTTGCAATAGTAAATTTCCAAAAAATGGAATCTAAGATCATACAGTAAAAGCCAACATGTATTCTTGTCAGGTAAAATAAATGGCATTTTTAACATATGAATGTAGCAATTTCCACTGGTGCGTCTACAATCCTATACACATCTATAAAAGTATCTATCAAGAACAAGGAATGTGTTAAATTAGGTACTAAATATATTTATTCCGTTTGAGCTAAACTAACATTGAGGATTCAGATAACGCATTTTAATGTTTAAACTTTTCTAATAAAATGTCTTAAATATTAGCAATCGGTTGCTGGATGCACAGAATGAGATGTAGTTATTATTTTACTTAGACGTGTTGTAACTGTATCAAGAATTTTTTTGTTGCTAACACTAAGCTTAGTAGGTTATTTAATGTGATTTTTGTAAGCTCAAGTAAAAAAATGATAATTTTTAAGAATTTAAATTTAGCCAATAAAAATAACGATAGATAAGGATCATCAAGTGTAGAGGTGCAATCAAGTTAATAATCGCATGTTAGAAGTCTCAAATACAGAGTGCAGTGATGTACTGTAAAACTCATATGGCATTAAAAATGCTTAACAGGGTGTGGCCTGCACGATAGAAAGTAGTCAGGGAATAAATACGTGGCTTTGTTCTTTCCATCTCATAATAGGTATAAACACATTTATCTGTACCTGTACACCTGTAGTATATAACAACCACTGCTATCACTATATATGTTCACTAATTCCTAAAACCTGTAACTTAATCATTGTATAGTTAGTGAACACTAACCCTGTACAAAAAATTGATTAGGATGGTAAACGATATTGTGGCTTTTCCAATGTCAGTAAATAATTTGAAACAATTCAAATTATTGTCTGCATTCCCAGTCTTAGGAAAGCTATATTTTAACTGCAATTTATTTATTTTAAAGTGTGTAAAAAAATGTAATGAAAATGAGGTTCCATCTTTAGCTAAATCTATATAAAGTAAGTAAAAATATATACGTAGAAGGATAGCGAATTAAAAGTAGATAGCAATTCAAGAAAGGGAAGGGTTTGTAATATTTTTTCCCCTAACTTAAATCTGTGTCTGGCTAGCAATTCCTCCTGTCAGCCTGTGACAAGCAAAAGTAGACTGCACTGCAGTCGTTTCATTTGATTTGTGCACTTCTTTTATGCGTGTTGCATGTGCTGTAGGGAAGAGCATGTGTCTTCTTCCTCCGCAGACGGAGGCTCTGCAGATTCATATGCCTTCAATTGCCCCCCTGCTGTGTAGAAAGCCATATATTATCAGAGTGAAGTCTGCATTCAGTAAAGTCCTCGTATCTTTGGCGCTTAGAGCATCAGGCTGAGCAGAAGGTTCCTGGGAGCTTGCAGAGTGCCTGTGTTGCACATACACTGCTTGGGTGCATGGCAGTCTTTTATACTTTAAGAAGACGAAAATGTTTCGGCTCGGTTACCTCCTGTAGAGAACTCATTTTCCAGTAGTCACCCTCAATCTGGATAAATTAGAAAGGGAGAAATAGAGACAGCATTAAAGAGTATGTTAGTGATTATCATTTTGCCAATGTATATAAACCTTTAATATTCTGTGATATGTATACAGATGGGTGTCTTTAGCTTTTCTCATAGCTAGTTATATGTAAGGTCACATGATGGCTAGCTTTTCTTATCGTGACATTCACAAGATTTTATTGTAAGTCTATGGTAGGCTAGCTTGTGCTTGTATGTAAATGAAGCCTTCTGGGCATTTGGTTACAGTATGCCGATGCTGCATTGAATGCATATTATGAGAAATTGGAATCTAATTGAAATACAAAACCAAATTCAAGGTAAGATAAACATAGGTGCCTGTATGTGTGTGTAAAACACTTGAAGGCATATGGATAGATAGATAGATAGATAGATAGATAGATAGATAGATAGATAGATAGATAGATTATACACACACACACACACACACACACACACACACACACACACACACACACACACACACAGTAATCCTTATAGTCTTGTGCTAAACCTAACTAGATAACTCATCACATAAGCCAAAAATGACCTTTATGCTGGGATATCTCAATTAGTTAAGCTCCTGAGTTAAAGAAATGCATCACATATCATACATCTCTCCATACAGTGTATACACACATGTGTATTTGTTGGGCGTACACAAAAGGCTATCAGACAAGACTGGGCCTACTTTCCTGGCAGCGGCTTGCAATGACATGTGCGCAACACAAGATGTTACATATATAGTTGAAGATTAATTAGCATTTTTATATCTGGCAAATCAAATTATGGAGACTTCTATTCACCATATGCAAAAATGTAATTGAAACAGTAACTACGATCTGCTCGCGTGCACATATTAGAGTGGCGCACCCTATAATATATTATTCATACGCTGTGAGTAGGTATCTGCTGAATTCACTGTGGATCGCACGCCTTCAAACACACAAGTTCAAATAGGAATACAGCAGGCTATGCTTGCATTAAATATATAATTCATATAGGTCAATGAAATAAGGTCAACATAACAGCATTGTCATCCTGAAGGCACGACAAGGCATCTTTTATAAAGTGATCGGAGAGTTAATGCAAGGCTGTACCCCATAGTGGAAACAGATATATCATGATTAGTTTACTGGAGGATTTCCATTGTGATTCTTTAAAATTGTATCTTTCCAGAATGAATGGGCATCATGTATCATCATCATACAGCATTAAGGCGTGCAATGACCATGCACAGCCCGCCATAGCAGTTGATGTACAGTACAGCATCTGCGTGTTTAATAACCTTATTGAATGAATGGAAGATGGAGTACAATGGCAATGCTGTGTGTGCCTGCTTTACATTGTGAAAAGAAATCCAGGGTGGTGGTGCATACATTAGTCTTTGTGCATGTATAATGGCAGGCGGGTAAGGACATAAAGAGTACAAAGCAGAAGGGAAGTAAAATTAGCACACAATGGTCGATTCTCTCTCGCTCTCTCTCTCTCTCTCTCTCTCTCGTTCTCTCTCTTTTCTCAATGGCTTGTGTAAGGGTTAACAGATGCAGTTCATCCCATTCCCAGCAGTACCTGCACAACACCCACATAGGGATCAGATAAAAATAGGTCAGCCTCTCGCATGGTGGGTCTACTAACACACAGCGCTCGACTGAACTACACCTACCGTGTCTGAATATGGCTTCAGGGAATTCCTGAAATTAAAGGAAATAATAAAAAGGGGTGGGAAGGTCAGTCAGCCTCCTTGGGAAACCTCATGCACATTCTTCTTCCTTTCTTGAAGCAAATTGCAATCAGCATCTCAGCAGACAGCGAAGCAGCCATGTGACGGTTCACCATTCTTTACTTCTCGCCTTAATTTCCCAGTCGGAGAATCAGCGTTTTAACTTCTTATCAGCCTCTTGCCTGCTGCTACGAGTGTCGCAGCCTTCTCACATTGCTGCATCTTTTAATAAAGAACCTGCTTCCTCCACCCCACCCTTAGATGTTTTGCCATTCTTCGCCATCCTATATGTGCAGAGGCAGCTTTAATGGTAGGGATCCTTTGTCTGACGCTCTGCTTTAATGCAGATGTTTACCGCCATGCATTGATTTTCGATTGGTTACGGATCCATACAGCAGGGAAGAAAGGGTTGAGGGATAGATAGGAGCTGTTAACGAAAGCGACAAGACTGACCTGCCAATCCTCAAACCTATAGAATATTTCTATCTTCAGGTTTTTCCAGTGCGATAGAAGAGATGGGAGAAAAAAGGTCAGTTTGGTGTAATGGAGCCATTAGCATGTATTAATAATGCAGGCGGGGTAAGTAGCTAGTTCTGGTACGTTTCCTTGGGGAAAAAAAGAAGGGGAGATTGGAACATAAAACAGATGTGCACTAAATTATCTACAACTCACGGCCAACGCTGTCAATAGAAGGTGTCCCTGTTGCTCTAATGTTAATTTTGCGCAGTAAACCAATTTTTCTAATCAATTCCAATAAATGTATTAAATATAGTGGCAATCAGCCCTAATACAGCCAAGAATACTATATGGAAATATAGGCCTATCATTCACACCAATGTACCCACAGCTTGTCACTGGGGAAAAAGGATAAGAATTATCTTAATTGTTTTACATATGAGCTATAATATATTTACTGGTTGCTTTTGGCCTGTTTTAAGATAGACTTATTTGCACCGTGTTCAGATATTCACTGACTTTTTTCTTTATAATTAAGTGATTTTCATCATAAAAGTAAGATCATTATGATGATCATCATCATTATTCATGTACTGTCATGTTACCTTTGTCTAATGTATGTGGGGTCCCTGTAGTATATAGCTTTGCAGTGTCTTCTTCCAAAGCAACATTATGTTCTTGATTGAATGATGTATTATAGTGGTTCCACCTTATTTACATAAACCTCAAAATGAATAATGAGTTAATAGCGAGACCCACCCAATTTTGCCAGTAAAAGAAAATCTTTGATGCTGAAAAATGAACGTCTGATCCAGAGACATTAATCACCTACTGTGTTCAGGGCCGTATTTACCTTAAGGCAATTCTAGGCCCGTGCCTAGGGCGGAATCTGTCTGACTGGGGCGCATTGATGTGGCATTACTGTTTTGTATTTTTTTTGTCATTAATTTACCTGCAGCCGCTAAGTAAAATCATTACAGGGCGCAGCCTCGGGATCTACATGATCCCGCTCCCTCGCACCTCCCTGTACTTCCGTACTCTGGCCGGCTCCGCCCACTGCTGATGTCACTCCAGCATGAAGAAGCCGGGAGCTTTCTCTTTCTACCGCAGGGGCCGCTCGTAGATTCTGCAAGCCTGGCTGTGTCTGTCACAGGTAACAACATCTAGAGGTGCGGAACCGAGCCACCGTGGGGGGGGGGGGGGAATGTTGATTCCCTCAATGCATTTACATATATTTCACAAATGCTGGCTCCATGGGAAGGTTTTTTTTCATGGCACAGGCACGTACAGCAGTGGTTTTAGAGGTGCCACTCGCAGTAACTGCTGCTGTATACTGTATGTTCAAGTGGCGCCCTGTACCCAGCTTTCACAGTCCATTCGCCTGCCCCTGCTGCTGCTGACAGCATTTGTTAACTCATGCCCTGCCACGGACACAACTAAGAAGCAGTAGCAACGCTTAGTGATCCGGAACTGAAGAGCTGTTTAGTGTTCCCCGGCGGTAAAAACCAGTAACGGGAACAGTGAGACATGGGGCCAACCTGGGGGCAGGGGCAGCATGCAATGGCTCCTTTCATGTGAGAGATGCCAGCAGAGCCAGCTTTACTGCTAAGCCGATCCGCAAAGGTAAAGTCTGCCTGTGCTCCCTCCTTCTCTGGTTCTGATTCCCTCACTACATTCCTGAATCTCTCGGCTCTGTCTCCCGAGACTTAGAAAGAGAAAAAAATCAAAATTGAAGCGCGGGGGATGGAGTCAGTCAGTGCTGCTTTGTATTGCTGGAGCCTGCTGCTGCCTAAGCTCACCATGGATTAAACAGCCAGTGTCCTAATACCTACAATCTTCCTACCATGCTGCTCCCTGGCACTGCCTGCTGTTTTTTTTTTCACCCTCTTACTGCTGCCCATCTTGTACTCTTCCTAACAAATTTTTCTTCTCACTTCCTAACATCTGACAATGCTTTATTCCCACTGCCCAATATCCTCTGCTCCTGCTGCCAGAAACCCTCCTCTCTTCTGAAGCCCATTGCCCCACCATGCTTTCCTCCTGCTGCCCAATATCTTATTTTCCTCTTCCACACTGTCCTCTCCTCTTGCTGCTCACCATTTCTCTTCCTGCTGCTCACTGTCCACTCCTCCCGCTGTCCATGGCTCTTATCTGCTGTTCTTTTTCTCAGCGTCCTCCCCTCCTGCTGCCCATCATGTCTTCCCGGCTGCCCACTATCCCACTGTATATTCTTTCTGCTGCTAACTGTGCCACCAACTTTTCCTCCTGCTTCCCATCGTGCTATCTCCCTGTAGCTCACTCTCCTCTTTTCCTGCTGCTTACCATCCCTTCATGCTGCCCTCCATAGTCTCTTTCTACGGCTAACAGTCCCCTCTCTTCTTGCTAGCCGCCCTGCTTCTTCTTCCTGCACATTTTTTTTCCATTCTGCCCCATCGATCTCCTAAGTGTACCCTCCTTTTTGCTGTCCCCTTGCCCTCCCTGGCAGCCCAAGACCCAGCAGCTGCAACACCACCTCTACATTCCCTCCTACAGCTGTCAATCATATGACAGCCAGCAGCCAGCAGCCAATCAGCTTCCAAGACCAATACAGCAATACGCTGCCAGACCTCAGGCTTTGAGAAGGTGTGCAGCAGGGCATCCCAACTTGTGATGCTTCTGGACTTAAAATGTGTGTACGGTGAAGGGGAGGAGCACGTGGTCAAAAAGTGCCTAGGGCAGCATGAATCCTAAATACAGCCCTGATTGTGTTGCTTAATAGCTGCTCATGGTACAGTGAGTATTTGAAAGATTGCTTTAGAAATGTAAAAAATTTAAATTACCCGCACACAAATTTTGCCCTGAATCTAATCTGTAGAAAGGGGGTCCCAAGCCAATCAGTCATTTGTGTACCACTGATGGTACGTGAGATCCTGTTAAGTGATACACAGCAAGGCTGTAGACTGCCCTGTACCCCAACCTGATCTGCTGCAATCCAAACTTAACCCAAAGAGGGTTAAGTCGTAGCCTAGAGATAAGGAAGCGGCCTTGAGACCGGAGAGTGGGACATGACTAACCCCCCAAATATTTCCCTGGGCAACGGTGCTAGGGAAGCCCAGGGCTCTGGGCATGTGTGCAGTCACTGCTTGTGTTTGTCTCACTGCATGGATGGATTAAATGTGGAAGAAAAAATCCTATATGTCTGCAAGCATACAATGGTTTTCCAATAGGTAAAAAAGTAATTCAAAAGGTGATTTGTTTTGTGCTTTTTGAACATGGTATAGGGGGACTGATGACCCGCATCGACTCAATGACTGAGTCTTAGGTGGACTTGAGATCATTTGAAAATGAAAATTAGAAAGTGGCACAGGATAACAAAACGGTTAGCCGTCCCTGTGGTAGAAGATGTTGACACACTACAGTCCAGGGTCACCCATATTAGTTTTTTTAAGTACAAGCATTGTACATTTATTCAAGCATTGAAGAATTTAAGATAACACAATAATAATAATATTAATAATAGTCATAAAGTTGAGTGTTAAAGAAAGCTGCATCAGTATAGGTGTTGCACTGGGTCCCACCCTACAGTTAAATGCAAATATTACCTGCTTCCCTTCAGGGCTTATGCTCACAGACATTATGCCAAACGACTCCCCCTCACTATTACAATAATTGACAGTACTCCGATTCCAACCAAGAGTGTTCCCCTGCTGTCGAACAGAGATATCCAGCTTTACCTGCTGTTCCCATCATGGAAATAGGATAGTGTAACCATATTCACAGGCATCTCCTGGCTACAAAGTGAGCCATCTGTGCAATATCAGTTGAGCTATGGGGCTGTACACAGGGCCAGAACTAAGGGCCTAATTTATAATGTGCGTATGTTAGCATCATCATTTTTGTTGCTACAGCGCCATCTTCGGAGTGCCGGCATTCCTGTCTTATCTGGCGCTGTGCTGTGCACTACATCGGCGCTAGCAGGCGTTGCACCGAACGCTACTAATTAGCTTTGATTGAGGGCTGATTGGCCGGCCTATGTCAGCGCCTGTTGGAACCTCCAACTGATTAGTGAGCTCCACTTTGTACTGGCGCTTTTCCGGTGCTCCCCAGTCAATTTATGACAATTTTCCTCCTTGAAATCTTTGGTGTGAGTTTCTTCATTACAGTTACAAGAAATCACTGCTGGGGACAAACTTTGCATTGTGGCTGCATTTTAGTTGTTCTCCAAATTACACTTTGTTAAGCCAAAGCAGCCATTGAAATCAATTTTGATCCCCCCAAAAAGTACATTTTGGACCATCTAGGTCCTACATGTCAATTATTGACCCAAGTCCCAATGCCAGTTCTGTACAAATCAGAATGGAGTATTTAGTTTACAGGTGCTCAATAAGAAGAGCACTGTGCACTCAGGGCAGAGGGGATGTGGCCACTCTAGGTGGTCCCTGAGTCCATGGGCCTGCTGGGGGAATCGCCTGTGAGCCAGTCCAAACCTGACAACAAAAATATTTGGAGCAATTATGTATTTAAGGATGCAAATCATGCATTGGTAATATATATGCGACGTATATAGATGGCAACAATTAAGGTTAGGGCACAGATCAGTTTGAAGTCTTGCTATATATTACTTGATGGGGGTAAGTATACCACCACTGGTACCCATAGCAGTGGTTGGGAAACACTGGAATAGGCTATCCTATATAATTGGAAATTCATAGACATAATGAAATACTGATGGCTGAATGGGGGTCACCCATTGGCTTGAATATGGTTTAAATAAATGCTAATGCTATTGTCAATAATTATGCCAGGCCCATCACATCCCATTCTGGAAGCCCCAGCACTTTTAGGACTTTAAACAGAAAAAAACTGAATCCCCCCCCCCCCATGGTCGAAACAGGACTGCCATGAGGGGCCTGCGGCTGCTTCTGTGATTGGGTGACAGGACCTTCACTCATGATCTGCCACAGCACAAAGGACAAAAAGCTGGAACTGCAGCGATGGTCCTGGCATGGGAGCAAGCAAAAACCCGGAGCAGGTAATTTGGACTTCTGGAAAAACAAGGGACTAAAGCAGAACAATAACCACAAGAGTTCTTTAGACTGGACATGCCCTTTAAATTTAGTATATAATCATGGCTAACAGAGTGAGCGAGCAAGCTTTCCTATGAATGTGATACTCCGGGCAAGCAAGAGTACCATAAATTTCAAAGACAAGATCCATTCTTTCATTTCTCTTCTAATGAAACTATTGATTTGTTTATCCTTGTTTGTATTCTCCTTTATAATGGCCCTTTGTTGTATTGAACTACACAGCATAATCCTACAGGTATTTAAAAGTGTATCACTAGTCTGGCAAAATAGACAGTAATATTTAATTATTATTAGAAATCCTATGCAGAACAAATATGTGGGTCACCATTACAGAGTGTTAATAGGTCTGGATGTCGTCCTTTTTTATTTTACTTATAATGCACTGCTCGATAAATTTGGAAAGTGGCAATATTGGCACGAAACAAACCGACCAGTCTGTGATATTGGAAATCTGATTGGCTGACCGTGGAAACTGCTCCAAAGTTACCACACTTTTCATCTCACTTGTCTTAAAAAAGATGGGCCCTAGAGCATCTAAACTGGGACAGATTCTAAATACGGCACGTCCTGCCTCAGTGGGATGGAAAAGAGCATGGCAAGCTTTTTCCAAATGACAGAACCGCCCCACCCACAGCGCAAAGTTGGATTTCAATTCTATAAATTGAGGAAGCCATTCTGGAAAGTGGAGTGTATATAAAGTCCAGTTACTTTTGACCAAAGCATGTCTAAAATGACCAGTGATGGACTGGGGCCAAAAACTCAGCCCAGGATTTTAACAGCCCCGGGCAGCCCATAACTGCCTGCTACATTCCCCACTGAGCTCCACCCCCCCCCCCCAACCCCTCATTGCTTCTCAACTGGTTAACGTGTGCTTTCCAACACTGAGGCTACAGCATTGCAAGGACAGGTCATGGTGGATATTGTAGTAGTGTAGGGGGAAATTATGTGGTGGGGTGGGTATGGCCCTCCACAGCCATGATGCCATTAATATAGCATTCAAGAGTAGGAATATGAGTGCCGACATTTGGCTGGGGGCAGGGGCATATATAGATTTCACAGGGCCCCATAGCAAAACTCATGGTGGCCCCCCCAGTGTTAAAGTGGACCAAAACCCTGGTGAAAGCCTTCCTCTAGGGCATCCAAATATGTGAATCTCCCGGGATTGCCCATAGCCTTACCTGGTTCCAAAATCTCAAAGTCTGTCCCCAGGCATTGTGTGCACAGGTAGCGGACAGGGGAGGGCACCCAGCATTCAACTGTTACATTATTAAGCGCAGCAAATCAATGGCGATTGAAGGAGAGTTTAGTGTGGTGTGGCAGATTTCACATGATCTTGGGAGTTCACACATACATCCCAAATCAGGTCCATGGTCTGAGTTTTTGGCAGTGTTGACGCAGCGTGGGCCCTGGGTCATTGCCAATACTAGAGATGCAGGTTCCACAGGACGGAACTAATGTGTCTGAACCTTGTTTCCCCAAGTGCTCTACAGTGTACACAGAGCATCGGGGGGGGGGTAAAAAATTCACTGGCATTCTAGTTCCACCCTAAAGAACCTACAGCTCTGGCCCCTGGCGCTCCCAGCAGACAGCATCAAACCTGCATAGTGGGGTAGCACCTATCTGGCACTTTTGCTAGAGATGCTGCAAGGTGGCATGGCGCCCTTTTTCCAAAGTGCCCGGTAGCAGCTGCCCATGGTTTTTACACCCCTGGCTGGGGGTACAGTGGGGCCTGTACAGGGTTTGAGGAAAAGCCACAGAGGCAAAGATTGGATGGGTGTGTCCCAAAAGCAATGTGGTCCATCAGGAATTCTCCTGGGTCTCCCTATGCCAGTTTGCCCCTTACGATAAGTAAATGAGAGCATTCAAAGCAACCAATATGTTTTTATGTGAAAGTTTCCCATTCCAGTAGAAAACCTGTGCAAGATTGTGAGGGGTCCAAGCTGGAACATATAGGAGCTGATTTATGAAGTTTGCTGCCATACAACGTAGTGGGTGCGATGTCTGCACCACATAGCTAACAGAGGTGAACCTTGCCTCTCTGCTGCCTGAGGCGAACTATAGGACAAAATGTAAATATTGGCACCAGCGCCAACTTGCTGCGGCAGGGTAGGAGGCGGGCCCACAGCTGCTGAGCCACCAATGATTGACTGTTGAAACATGACAGATAGTAAAAGAAATGATAAAAAAACAGGTCTAGCAATAGCCACACCCTCCGAAGTGCCACCTGAGGTGGCTACCTCACATGGCCTCATTATAGTTGCACCCCTGATAGCTGAGATGTTTTCTTAAAATAGGTTGGGTTTTGTAAGGCTGCACCTGACTGTGAATACAAGCTGTATTCACCGGTATCTTGCATGTGGAACACAAGGAAAACATAGTAACCCCCAGACGATTGTATCCCACAAAGTCCTCTGGGCTAAGCGGGTCCTCTTTCTTCCCTCTCAGCTTCAATGTTGACAAGCTCACTCCCAGACAGGACCTGGTTTGAGCTTCCAGTCGTCAGGGAGCAGGCTCATTCTCATTGATTGGCTGCAGACACTATACCACATGAACGTTCTCCTCTGATATACAGTCAGTGGTAGACACTCTGATAAAGAGCTCATGACATCACAACTGGACCAGCTTAGCCCACAAAATGCCATGGTATTAACTCTATGGGTGACCAGGTAAGTAATTTTTTCATTTTTTTTTTCCTTTGCCTAGACAATCCCATTGTAAATAGACCTATTTAGGGGATCCTGGCATATGGTCAAAAGCATGGAAAAATGAGGTTAGGAATTGCGATGGGCGAACCTGAATTGCAGAGTTCGGGTTCCCAAACCAAAACTCCGATTTCAGCCAGAAGTCTGTGTTTGATTTTGGTGCCTGGGCCAAACATGGAAAAGCTGGTTGATGTGCTGCTGAGCACTGCTGTAACTTACCTCGGCCCAACAATCCTATTCCTGTCAGCGGCAGCTTTCTTTGAAATCATCCGAAGCCAGGGCTACAGAAAGATGGCCACTGGTTCCCATGAGTAAGTGCATGCCTAGTGCCAGCACTGCCAGCTGTCCTCACTCATGGGAGCCTTTCTGCAGCCCTGGTTGCGGGGCTGAGGTAAGTTACAGCAGTGCTTCCTGTTGCACACTGTGCAACAATCCCCGCCTCAACCACCCCTAAAATTTCAGGTTCCCTATTGATATTAATGGGGAGCAGCTTCGGGTCCCTATTTATTCAAAGTTCGACTGAACTTGCCGAACTCGAACTTTGGGTTTGCTCATGCCTAGTTATAAAACAAAGCAGGTGATGCTCTGTAGCATGTCCATTGTATCCTATGGGAGTAGAGATTCTCACAGCAGCAGAAACCTATCTAGTTCACCCCTCTGGAAAAATCTAAAATGTTTTTTTAACACCTGATGGTTTCTACATGTATAAACACCGCTGGTAATTTCAGCATACCAGTCTCATAAGGTCAATCAGCTGCACAGGACTGCAGGTACGTACCTATGATACTTGTACTATTTTTCATTTCTTTATGCTTCCGATTGCCTCATCCCTCTTTATTTAGTCCCTTATTCCCACATTCTCTCTTTCTGTCTTTTTTTATTCTATTTCTGTATTTTTTCCCTCCCCCTCCTTTTTCTTTCCTCTCTATCCGGACTATCTCTATTTGTTATTTTTCTCCCTCTATCACTCCATACTGTTTCATTTCCCATTCCCTTACATTTCTCTTTCTTGCCCTCCCTTTTCCCCCCTTTTTCCTTACACTTAGTTCCCGATTTCCCCCCATTTTCTTTTTCCAATTTCTTTCATATTGTTGTATATAACCTTTTTCTATAAATATTATTGACTGGTGTAGTCAATGTAAAAATTCCTACATAGTCAGTAAGGTTGGTAAAGTCTAATTCACATGTGCTCAACCTGCTTCCTGGGGGCCACATGTGGGCTTCAGAGCTATCTTACGTGGCCCCTGACCTGCTGTGGGAGTGGTAAACAGAATTGACATGTGAACGTAGTTAAATAGTGGTACAGTAAGGATAGGAAATTGCACATGATATACAAATGACTGATATACAAGGGATGCAGGTGGACATCGGTAGCTTTGAGGAACACAGTAACATTCATCCCACAAGACCACACCATATGAATAATTTGGTAAAATAGTTTTTCTATAATAGTTGTATGAGTAGCATAGGTGGGAGCTTAGAAGGGCTGAATTTCGGGAACATGGTTAAGATGTAGGACTGATAGGGGAAGACTATAAATAATGGACCCATATATTCAAAGAGGTAAGCCAATAAGCATGAGCATTGCTAGCATGTGGGGAGTGTTACATTTGAATGTGGTGGAAGGAAATACAAGTGGAGTTAGTGGTTATGTCGATTGTTGTAGGAAATCTTCATTATAGGAGCACTATCGCGAAAAAATTGCCCAATGATAAAAATCCATATAAATATGCTGGATGGAGGGAGGAGGGGGTGACTTATATACCCCACATCAAGAAATATCCAGCCAGGCTTGTTTTTTTTATTTTAATGGAAGGAAGAGGACATCTTGGGTGACATGTCACCCCTCATAGACTAAACCTGTAACCCCAGGATTTTATTCTTAGTTACCAGTGAAAGAAAACTACAAGCTTGGCGGGAGTTTTATTCAGTCCCGGTGTATAAGTGACCCCTCCTCTCTTCAAAGTGTTTATATGGATTTTTAATATTACACAATTTTGCGATAGTGCTCCTTTAAGTTATTCCAAATGAAAACATTCTGAACCTACTTATTGTGGCCCCGCAACCAGGTACCAAATCATTAAATTGGCCCACGCTCGTCAAAAGGTTGAGCGCCCCTGGTCAAATTGTACTATTGGTATTATGGTTGTTCTTAGCTCTACCTACTGTCTAAAATCCCTTGCATTGTAGCTTTATCTAGGTGCTCATATCTCCTTGCTTTATATATTTACTGTATACAGTTGTACAGTAGCTCTTCTCTATCACATATTTGTTTGTCATAGTAGAACAAGATCAGTTTGATTTTTTTGTCTTTTCGGTAAGAGAGAGTTTGGTGTTCCCTGATTCTTGGCCTGATCACGACCTATCACAAAGCATTGCTTGAGGAAAAGCATTACTTGTGTAAATCAAAGGCTGATGTTTGCGCCCTGCTACCGTTATCCCACTTCCTCTCTATTGTCTTCTCTATTTCACATTGCTTTTGCCCCCCTTCACATTATCTCTATCTTTCTCTCCTTTTCCACAATCACTCCTTTATCTTATTTCAACAGCCCTCTGTCTTTCTCTTTTTTCCCATTCCCACCTTTTTCTTTTTTCACATTTTCTCCCTCCTCTCTTTTTCCACATTCAATACATTCCTCTCTCTTATCCCAACACCCTCCCTTCTCCCCTTTTCCACATTCTCTCCTTTCAACAATCTTTTCATCTTTCTCTCTTTTCCACATTCCCTCTATCCTCCTACACATTGTACTCCTTATTCTATTTGACCACATAGCTAACTTTCTATCTTTTTCACATCCTCTTTATTCTCCCTATCTTATCTACATTTCCTTCTTCTTTCTCTCTATTCTACTTTCCCTTCATCGTTTTCTCTTTTACACAAATCCCTTCGTCCCTCCTTTTTCCATATTTTCTCTATCCTCCCTCTTTTTTCTACATTCCCTCTGTCTTTCCCTCTTTTGCACATCCCTTTCGCCTTTTTTTAGTTTTCACGTCCTCTCTCTATTTTCCCACTCAGACTCATTTTTCTCTCTTTTGCACTTCACCTCCACCCTTCTTTCTTTTCCTCATTCTCTTCCTCATTTTGTTTCCCACATTCCCTTTATCTTTATCCCGCTTCCACATTTTTATCCTCTCACTCTCTTTTCCACGTTCCCTTCTTCTTTCCTTCTTTTTCATATTTTCCACACCCTTTTCTCCATTTTCTCTCTCCTCCCCCTCTCTTTCCAACATTCCTCTCTTTTTTTACATTTTTTCTTCAGTTACTTTCCCGTTATCTCATCAGCTCTCTTTCCCTTTTTTTTTTACATACCTCATTGTCTATTTTACTTTCTCTTCATCCCTCTTTCTATACTTTCTCTATCACTGTCTCAGGGTGAGTTACTAAGGTCTTGTACAGGACACCCCTTAACATAAGACTGGCCCTGATTAGTTAGCTTAAAAGGACACTATAGTCAAGTCATCACTTCCTCATTCACACGTTTAGCAATAAATGACAGTCAGTCATGTGACCACCAGAAATCATTCAGGTTTGATGTACACCCGGTAGGTTAGCGGCGATCACGTGATTGGCAGCCATACAATGATGAGGACGTTGGCTGGTTCAAGACAGTGTAGATTAACTCTATAGATTGTGGAGAGCTATGTCCAAAAATTGCCTTTTCATCTTCAGTGCCTACGATTGGCTGACACACATTATCCTGATCCACATGATCAAAGCTTCTGCTCAGTTATAAAGGGAGAGACGCTCACAATTATAATAGGCAAGAGAAATTCAGCTGGCTACCAGGAAATCAGTAACCTTTCCTTTCATCCTCTCTTTTCAAATAATTTCTTAACAATCTTTCTTAACAAACAAGTGACTAAAATAATAAAAAGACAACTTATCAATTATTTTCACATGGACCTATCCAAGTGTTACATTATAATCGCCAACAGTATATAAAGTATAGCTATATAAAGTATAGCTATTAAAAAGATTATCTCTGATAACATAGCAATGTCAGATATCATTATATTGGGCTGACCGCAGTGATTTGTTTCTGCTTCACCCTTCATATGATTTACGCAGTATTTTGGATATGCAGCAAGGTTTGATAGTGTGAAGCAGGGTTATTAACATAATATAACAAACTTCACATTCTCATAGCAGCTTGTAATTGTATTGGGGAGATCTAGTACAGAAGGCAACAAAGACCTGGCATAGAAACACCTCTAACATTTGCTGTATCTGGTATGGGGCATCAGGATTCAGGACAATGTATTTTTGGCCCCATAGGAGGACTGGCATAATGCATGGACAAAGGAGGGGTGGCAGCTGCTCAGACCATTTTATAACTAACCTGGGAGGTGCACGTTAGCAGGGCAATTAGGATACAAAAGTTTAACCCAGTTAGCTTGCAGAACAACCTATAATCTGTCTCTAAATCTGGTTAAAAACAGAGGACTCGGTCGCACACATCTACAGAAGTATGCTTAAGCTGCACCACCAGTGCCAAGGTGCCTCTGTGAGGTGCAGTCCTAACTCTAATCTCTGAGAGCCCCATTTGGGACATACAATGCAATAGATAAATTGGGAGCAGGCTTACCTGAGGTTGCCCTAAACCTCTAGTGCAAGTCATGGGGTGGAAGGGTCAAAGACCTTGCAATACAGCCTAGACCCCACACCCCATGTGCTTGCACAAATTCAAAAGAAATAAAGGAGGGGTGGCAGCCGCTCAGACCATTTTATAACTAACCTGGTAGGTGCACGTTAGCAGGGCAATTAGGATACAAAAGTCTTAAAGGAGCCATAGCACTCAAACCAGTTAGCTTGCAGACCAACCTTAAATCTGCCTCTAAATCTGGTTAAAAACAGAGGACGCGGTCACACACATCTGCAGAAGTATGCTTAAGCTGCACCTCAAAGCATACCTACGAAGACAGCCACCTCAAAGCATAGCTTACATGGCGGGTGGATCAAGGAGACTGTAGAAGCTTACCATTTCCCTGCTCACGTGCACTTCCCAGGATAAATATAAGTTGGTTACCCATCCTTTGGCTGCCGCTCCGCCCCTGCATCTTTTGATTCTGTTCAAGCACATGGGGAGTCTCAAGCTGTATGGGGCATACTTTTGACCTTCTCTCCCATGTGCTGCACTCGAGGTCATAGGGCAACCTCAGGTAAGCTGCTTCCAATTTATCCATTGCATTGTATGTCCCAAAGGGTTATTATTAGAGTTAGGTCTGAACCTACACAGAGGCACCTTGGCATTTGGTGGTGCAGCTTCAACATACTGCAGACATGTGGCAACCGAGGCCTCTGTTTTTAACCAGAATTGGAGACAGGTAACAAAGTTGATTGTGAGCTAACAGGGTTGAGTTCTGTGGCCCCTTAAAGACTTGTGTATTCTAATTGCCCTGCTTATGTACACCTCACAGGTTAGTTATAAACTTGTCTGAGTGGCTGCCACCCCTCCTATGTATCTGCTGGTGTGGTGGTGCCTTGGTTTCCTTAGTCCTGCTTTACCAAAGACAAAAAGAAGTACATCAGATTGAGGTTGAAGGGCATGTGGCTATGGAGTTTGGATACACATTGTCATTTATTACTTTGCTATACATTTTTTGTATTCCCTGTGCATTATGATACAGAATTACAGAAAATAATTAGGTATACCAATAACCATCTAGAAGGGGCATAATTAGCCACAGGCATGTGGGTGCTGTGGGTTGCGCCCCCCTCTCTTTCTTTAGAGACGGGTAGTATATTTTGTATTTAAATTTCAGTTTGGGACAGCATGCTACTTTTTTTGTTTTTGATCAATTAGATTTCAGAATTCAATCCCCTCTAGATCTACAGGGACTGTCCAGGCAACGGTAACAATAAGGCAGCAAGCCGATCACCTGAAGCCTGTCCCTTGGGCCTTTCCTGCATTTTCTGCAGTACCAGATAGAAGCTGCAAGTTCCATATATGTCTCTAAACACAGCAGAGCATGCACATGACTCAGTAAGCTGCGCCTTGACATGTCCTTCCCAGCTCAACCACACCCAAACATGGAAGCAAAGACAGCAGCCTTATTTAGAATACATACGATTTTACATATAATCAGAGATACTGAGATGCTTTAAAGTGGACCAAAACCTACCCAGGGCAGGTTTACTCCCCCCCCCCCCCCGGGTCACCCAGTAAAGTTGCCTTCTGCTATACCTTTAGCAGGGCCTGCGCCCATGCCAGTGAGTGAGTGGCCGGCGTGGGCACGCACCCTGCTAGAATGTGAAGTCTTAGAAGAGCCTTAGGCGATTTTACATCGATGAACTCATCAGCAACCAAAAAATACGGGGATATGACAATACCATGCTTAAAGCAGCACAGACTAAAGCCGAGGCACTTGACCGGGATGACCTTCGCAAATTCAAAGGTAAAAAAGACAACGACAGGATCCCACTTATCCTTACATATTCACATCTCTCTAAGAAAGCACAGAACATTGTTAAAAAACATTGGCATATCATTCAGAACGATGACAAGTTGTCTACTCCTGCGTTCATTAACCCCCCCATGACTGCATATAAGAGGGCAGGCAATATTGGGGACAACTTGGTTAGAGCACATTACACCACCCCCTGGATTCCAACTCCTGGCTCTCTAAACTACAAACTCCCACAGGCATGTTTCCCTGTGGTCACTGCGCCCAGTGCAGTTACACTGCCAAGTCTTCCTCGTTCACCCATCCCCTCTCAGGTAGACGGTACGCAATAAAATCGTTTGCCAATTGTGCTAGTAAAAATGTGATCTACATGCTTAAATGCCCATGTGGCAAGGGATACGTGGGTAAAACTACTAGAGAAATCAGGCAACATATATATATATATATATATATATATATATATATATATATTTATCATTTTGGATATATGTATTGCACTAGGCGCTTTGTCCAGCTTGCATTCCTGGCTCGCCATATATAAGTGAATTTTAGGTAGGAGTGAGTCTTTTTCCCTTTTAATTGTCTTGTGTATTTTAGTGTGTATAGGCTAAATAAATAAAATACAGTTTTTTCATTAGAGGCTTGTGCGATTCGTATTAAAAGGTGATTGTTATACCTAATTCTCTATTATCACTGTTCAGCAGGGGCAGACTGGGGGCAAAAATCAATAATGATTTTTCCCAGCATATCAGCCATACAGCCAGGGATATATATAGGTTTCACGGGGCCCCATAGCATAGCAAAAGTCCTGAATAAAACAAAATCTTAACCCCAGCAGTAAATTACTTGCAGTGAAGTAGTAGTAGTGAGTAGACCAATCAGTCAGAGACCTGGCTCGGACTGGCCCACCAGGTTATCCACTGGGGGGGGCTCTTTGGGTACCCCCCTCTCCAAAAGGGATGGTGCAATATGTGATACTGTATTTTCCTTTTATCTGGGGTAGAGGTAATGAGGGATGTCGCTGTTCTATGGAGAGCATAGCTTATCCACTCACACAAAATACAATTAGGTTTAATGTCTGTGTGCATGAGCCCTAAAAATAAGCCAGTAATATCTTCATGTACCTGTAAGGTTGGCCCCCGAGTTTGTTGGTGGTGCACCCTCCAACACTGTCACAGACCGTGGCTTGATTGGAATTCTAAGTAGTGCTGGCGCACTGTGGGGCCTAAATTGGTGGGGCCTGATGAGGTCCGTTTCTTCCTGGGAGGCTTGTTCTGCTGAGTGCACTATACAAAGTGTGCTGGGGGAAATAATGCGCTGGCATCTTAGTTCCGCCCTGCCAAAACTTGTAGACAGCACATAAACACTGCATACTGTTGTGGCGCCACTCCAATGCTGGTGCTGCAAGGTGGGAGAAGGCAGCTTGCATTGGGCCCCCTTTTGTCATGGGCCTGGTAGCCATTGCCTCCCCTGCCTATATGGTATGTGCGCCTATACCTGCCTGCAGTCCATTCTGGGGCCCAACCTCAGACCTGCAATTAATTCGACTAATTAATTCCTTCCTCTAATGCCTAAAAGAGAAACTAACTGAATTAGTAACAGATGCGGCTTCCTAGGCTTATCCCTCTGTCTTGTTATGGCCAAGGGATGAAGTGACTAGAAGCCACCGGGAAATCTCCCGCTGCTTCTGACAGCCAGCCTGCCCATGCTGGTCAGCACTGAACCAGACTATGCCAGATTTTGGTTAGTTTAGCATTATGGTGTTTTACATCAAAGGGGCAGTTGGGGCAATGAAAATAATAGTGCAGCAAGGAGCACACGTTCCTCCATTTCCTGCAGCATGCTGTGAATCTCAACCTGCAATACACATTCAGAAGTGTACCAACAGGGGGGTTATTATGGATCTGGTATATTCTCCCAACAGTAATACATTATTCTTTCTTGCTTAAAAAAGTGAAACAAGGGCCCATGACCTACTTATTTTGGTAACATTATTAATTGATATCTTTGGGTGTGCTTCTTTTTGGTTGCTTGTAGTATTGGCGCTGTACAGGCTGAGCTGCTGCTGGGGGACTGGGTGCACTGCACTGTACAGGTGAGTTAGACCCTCTGCAAAAATAGTAAATGTATAACCCCCCCCCCAATGCACCAGCCAATCAAGTAGGGGCCCTCTTGCAGAGTCAAACATTGAGGCCCACAAATTCTTTGGCTGCACAGGTGGCCAAAGAAACTGTATAGGAGCTTAGCCACAGTCTTGATCAGTGTGTGGCACTCCATGCCTTCCTCTATGGCTTTGGTTAGGATGTGAGTGGCCCCAAACAGACATAGGCCCTTATTTAACAAGGGATAGCGACAGGTAGCGACTGGTGAGCGGCCGGTAATGACGGGCCCCGCCACGAGAACGCCGGCTCCCCACCACAATCACACATTTATCAAGCCAATCCTGCTTAGCGACTGAGATAGCGCCATATAGCCACTCATTCATCATTATTCCAGCCTCAGCCCACAGCGCCAGCGTCCGACCTTGAACAGCGACAGGTATGACCTCTCGCTACCTGGCGCTCTCCAATGCATTTCAATGGAACAATCTTTAAATATTCATAATTAATTGTTATTGTTTTTTTTTTTTTGTTTGTTTTTTTAATGTGAAAAATTCATTGACCACTTCTGCCATTTTAAATAATTTTTTTAAGGTAAAAAAAAAACAAAAACAAAAGTACAGAATTGATATTACAGGTCTGATATTAATGCATTCATATTACAAAATTATTTAAAAAACTTGTTTTTTTTTGGTTTCCAAAAATATGGTTGTTTGGGGGTTAAAAAACTACTTTTAACCCATCGCCGCCAGCGCCCTGAGGTTTAAACATGCATTTTACAGCACGATAATTTTTTGAGCGTGATTTGTTAATGAATATGGTGGAAGCCGGTCGCTCTGACCAGTCGCTATCATGCGCTCCCATACAGCGCGGAACCTGTCAAATAGCGACTCCACACCCAATATTCAACATTACGGCAAACCGACTGAGTCGCTATCAACTACCGAACAACGGCCAAGCACAGCGACTACTAGCGGGCGCTCTGAAAATGCCGCTACAGTCGCTCAACTGTCGCTACCTGCCGCTGTTAATGAATCGGCCTCATAGTAAGATGTGAGAGATGTGGGTTCACTGGCGAGGTGAAAATATCAGGCAACTGGAAGGGTTTTATAAAGCAGGACATCCCAAATCAGGATGCACCAGGGGTGGGTATTTAACTGGACCTAGCATCTTACCTTCTACCCACTTGGTTCATATAACAACAAGGTAAAGTACATTAGTAGATCAGGCATTTCAGCAGTGCGGGCTCTGGGAGCTTCTCAGAAGAGACGCTCATCTAGCGCCCACAAGAAAACAAAGATAATTACCCTCCCTAGCAGCTGAAACAAATGGTTCTTCCAAAAGACTTAGCTAGGCTTTCTGGCACCCAGGGCAAAGATCCGAAATGGCACCCCCATCTGTTCTCAGGCCCCCCTTTGGCGTCACCCTGACCTGCTACACCCGGGGCAAGTGGCCCCCCTGCTCCCCCCTAGCTACGCCCCTGGTGCTTCCTTTCTCTAAATGATGCCAGATTAACACAAATATGATAAATAAGGTGGAGGAGCAACAATGATGGGGGCCCCTCCTGACCTTCTTGGGCTCCAGAGCAGTCTTACCCCCTGAAGTTATACCCCTGCATACATGTCATTCCAGCCCTTCATTCCTCGTTCCAGCCATAGAGTAAACTACAGAACATCCCAGAACATATATTCTCATGAGAAAAGCTAAGGAAACACAAGAAGCTTGCAATCTTTAGTCTCTTAGTGGAGCCCCCCTCCATCTAGATGTTGGCCTGGGATCTGAGTTATTGCCTATATAAAGGCAGTTTCAGCCATTGCACTTTGCCAGGCTCCTTTCAGACAAAACACGAGAACAGATCTAATCAAATCAAGTGGGAAATATATGCAACAATGCCAAGCACAGATTGGGGCAAACACTTATATCAGCAGCTGATGAATTCATTGCAGTATTTGCATATAACGGCACACATGGGAAGACACCTGCGATTAAACGCCTACTTAAATCATTCTTTCCTCTGGATTCAAATTCACAAAACAAATTTAAAGTGAACCTGACACCAAACCAGAAACACCAACAGGCTACTGCCTAAGCAGAGCTGTTACTTGAATTCTGCCCCTTCCAGCATGTTGTCTGCTGTGGACTGGGGCAAAAATTCAGCCTGGTATTTTACTGACCCTGACTGGCCCATGAGCAGCTGAGTCCTACCCCCATTCTGTTTTCCTGACGGTAAATGTGTACACCCCACAGACAAGGCTAAAACACTACAAGGGCAGATCACGGGTAGGGGTGAAAATGGTCATTCTTAAAGTACTCAGATACTTACCTATACTCAGAGGGAAGTATATGTCGGCACCTTCCATCCCCAGCCCAGTGCCCCAAAAAAGCCTGTTTTTCATTTTTTACTAAAGCCTAAAGTCTAATAAGCCCCCAAAACAGCCAGGGTATGCTTAGTGATACAACCTTAATTAAACATCTTTCTGACTCCAGGGCCAGCCAAAGTGGGGTTTGGTCCACTTTAAAGTAAAAAAGATAACTCAGATGTAAGTTATTCACAGAAATGGCCACACCAACCACATGCAATCAAAGTGTGCAACCCTTGAGTATAATATACTACCAACCAAAAGGGGGGCCCCCACCGCACCCCCAGATACTTAGAATGAAAGTTGCACCACTCTTGTATAAATCCACAAAAATAATCTTATGTTTAATACACAAAAGACTATTTAAAAAGCCTTAAAATACAATAATAGACAAAGGCAAAACAATAACACTAGAGCGCACTGCCAACTCAGAATAATCCATAAACACTAATGATCAAATACAATCAAATTCCACCTATTGCAACCTCCTGAGTCCACATATCCCAAAGTGCATCTGTGGCAAAGAAATTAATAATATAAAAAAGTGAATAAATTAATATAATATCAAACATACACAATATATCACAATAATAAAGTGCAAATCTCTAATAGTCAAACTACCATAATTGAGGACCCAGCAGAGTGACATAAGAGACACATTTCTCACAGCATATAAGATCTTACACATCCATGGTCAAATCAAGCAGCGCCGATCCCCTGGCCAACGCGTTACGTGGCGACACGTTACTGCATCGGGACAGAAATGCGTTGCTTTACCAAATAACCCTACCAATCTACCTAGGGGTCAATTTAGCACCAGGTATAAAAAGCTTTATTTTATTTTTGCTGAATCAACCCTATTTTTAGGGTCTAATATTTGGTTATCTAATACATTTTTTTTTTTAATCAATATTTTTATTGAGGTCATGAGAGAGGCACATCAGCATACAGCATACAGTACATTTTGTAAAGCATGTAAAGACTTTCAAAAAGATGTCAACTTATACACCAAAAGGTATCAATGTCATCGTAAGAGATCACGTACCTGGAGATAAAAGACGGAAGGTGAGAGGAGGGAGGCTAGAGTGAAACAAATAGGAAGACAGGGGAAAAAAAAGGAGTGAAGGAGTAGGGGGTGCGGGGGGGGGGAGGGTGTCCACCCACCGCTTGACTTGAGATGAGTGCAGTGCATCATTGAGAAGTGAGGAGAGATCGGTCAAAGTTTTTGGGATGGAAGTGAGCGATCCAACCCTCCCAAGTATCCATGAAGGGGGTGAGGTCACCTTGCATCGAGGCTGACATCTTCTCGAAAAGCATTACTTCGTTGATGCGAGGGATCAGGCTCCCACTAGGGATCGCTCTTTTCTTCCATGAGTTTGGCAGCCGTCAGGATGTGCCTTATAATACATTTTAATTAGAGTGATTTTTTTCTTCCTCGTCCCACTTTAAGGCCCACTGTCCCTCAGAAAACTCTGGAAACACATAATGGTGGTAGTATGAATGACTTGTTTGGTGGTAGTAGAATGCATGGACTTCCTAGCAATGGCTCAATCATCAACATATTTTATGGACCAAATAATATTTCTAGAGCATGTGACCAGTAATTAAGCCACATGTTTAACCACACACCCACCATGCCCATCACCCACACACTGGTTTAAACTGTCCCACTTTGAGAACCCCAAAAAATAGTCAACTTTGTCATTAACTTAATTTTCAATCTTTTATATTTTTACATTCAAACTACAAGAAATCATGTGCTGCTGAGGGTTAAGCATCTACACACAGTTCTTCCCAATTTTCATTTTTGCCTATTTCCATATTAAAAATGACCTGGCCCCAATTGTGGACAAAAAGCACCGGCGCCATAATTGCCTTGATTATGATATTAGCTCCTGCGCCATTGATTGTGACAGCAGACATTACATTTCTGAATACAGATTACCTCTATTTTTAGCCGACGTGCCGATATTTGCCCATTTTGGATACCAGGGGATGCAGTAGCGAGGCTGGCATGGCTTTGACTGATTGACACTTTCATAGATTTTACAGCAGTGGAGCAGTTCTGCGTTCACTTCATTTAACAAAGTCATACATTATCGTGGTGTAGAAACAGTTATTTTAATGTCACATTATGCTCAGTTTTGCTACGCTTTTTTGCTTGGTGAGTAAATCAACTTCTTGAGGAACATTCCAATCCTTGGGGCATCTTGAATTAGGATGCCCTGCTGTATAAAACCCCCCATAAGCCCTGTTTCACTCACCTTGTCCCGGAGCCTTCTCCACATCTCTGCACCGCAGCCACATCCCGGCTCATCTCTAGCTGTAAGCACACCTGTGTCCGGACTTTCTGAATAAGCGGCACTGGCAGGCAATGGCTAGGAGGTGAGTAGGGCATGCGGCCGGCGGCGCTCATCTGCTTACCAGTCCGTCAGCCGAGCCGAAGGGAGCCCAGTGAAAGCAAGCACACTGATTGGTGGAACGTGCTGCTCAGCCAATCAGCACGCTCGTTCTCGCCTGAGTCTCCATCGTGGTAGCAACACGGAAGGTGAGTGACCTAGGGGCATACACACAGCGGGGCATGCCAATTCCGAATGCAGCCACTGAGAGGATCAACACCCCAAAAGGTGAAAATCAGATGTATTGTTCCTCATTAAGATACTGTGTTTTGAAGGAGACCTTTTGTAAGAAGAATAACTGTATGACCTCTCATTATTCACTTCTGATAATCCTTGGGCTTCACTATTTAAAGCAGATCAAAACCTATTTTGACTAAGGGCCTTATTCATGAAGGGATAGCGTCAGGTAGTGCCTTGTAAATGACAGGTAGCGACAGGTAGCATCAGGTGAACGCCGGACACGGCACGCAATTACACATTTATCAAACAGAATCTGTGGAGCGACTGGGATAACGCCATGTAGCGTCCGATTCATCATTATCCCAGCCTCAGCGAACATCGCCGGCGTTCAGCCTTGCAGAGCATCAGGTATGACCTCTCGCTACCTGCCGCTCTCCCATACATTTCAATGGACATTCTATTATTTCTTTTTAAACAGGGTTTTTGTTAATTATTTTTTTTTTAATCTAAAATAATCTTGTGACCTCTTCTGGCATCGAAAAAGCCATTTTTACAAATATTTTTCATGTTTTATATATTTATGCAGAATTGACAATACAGGTCTGGCATTAATGTGTTCATGTTACAATGTATTAACAATGTAATTCCATATGTTTTTGCTTTGTTACTGGTGGACACATGCTAAAAAACAGACTTTAGAACAAACAGCCTCCGGCTGTGTGAGTTGTGTGAGGCTGTTTTTTTGATGAATATGTTGTGAGTTGGTCGCACTGACCAGTCGCTAACATACGCTCCCATACAGCGCTGTACTGGTCAAATAGCGACTCCTCCCAATGTATTTATCATTGCAGCACAGCGCATTATGAACTAGCGACCCACGGCCGAGCACAACGACTACTAGCGGGAGCTCTGAAATGCCTGCTACAGACGCTCATCTGTCGCTACCTGGCGTTAGTGATGAATCAGCCTGTAATTCCCCCCGCACCTCACATACAGCACCTTTTGGATGGTTTCGTTATCCGGTCTTCTGTCTATCCAGCAATAGATCCGGGAATTTTCCCAAAGTGCCAGATTGCCGGGAGTTTAAGTGACAGGATCAGCACTTGACAGATTGCATGATGGCCCAGAACCCGGCATTGAACATGAAATTCAAATCTAACAGCTCTTTCATTATGTGTAAAATGCCCATTTCTAGGGTCGTGGTCTTAAGATGCAGGAACCCAGGTATAGAAAGCCAAAATCATGATTTATTTATCTACTCCCAGAGAGAGGACGATAGGCAGGCAGATTGACTCATTTAGTTTTGCATTGCTAACTGGTTTTGGTCCTTTAAAGATGACCTCCAGTCAAAAAGACCCTCAGAGCCACTGCGTTTTCCGAGCCTCAGATATTCCAATCCAGGATACCCATCACTGTCTCTCTCTCTCTCGATATATATATATATATATATATATATATATATATATATATACACTGCCTCAATACTGTATTAATTCCCCTTGAACTTTTCCTTCTAAACGTTACAGCCTCAAAGTTAATGCATTTTATTGAGATTGTTGGCTGCTATTTGTACAGTATGGCGCTGCACGTCACAAAACCCTCACAATGCCCAATGTTAAATAATCAGCTTGGATTGGTGCCCCAGGTATTGGCCTGTGTCAGCGCCTGTTGGACCTTCATGCCGATTGTAACAGCAGTGTGCGACACTCTGACCTCCATCTTGACCCTGTATTTATTTTTGCCACCCTGAAAGGATTGGTGCTGTATTTAACAGGCACTGGTCGGTGTTTTATCATTACATTTACAGAATATTACTGCTGGGGAAAGAAACAGCTTAAACAGTGCGTTTAGGCTGCGTTTTATTTGTTGTTGTCCAAATTACACATTGGTAAGAAAAAGAATCCTCGAAAAACAGTTTTACTAGAAAATAATAAAATTACATTTGGTGACATCTAGGTCCTGTGTTTACGTTATTGACAAGTCACAATGCAAGTTCTGTAAAAATAAATGTGTGTAATATTATTTATTTAAGCATAAACCCCTACAATACTGTCCTACCCGTTGTGGTCTATGGGTTCTTAACCTTCTGTGTCACTATAAAACGGCGCAGCTTCAAACAGAGCGCGCGGCACTGCGAACTATATGGCACTAGGATTAAATTAGATGCAGGCTGGCAGACACATTGGTGCTGCCTGTTTTAAAATATTGGTGCTGAGTGGTATTAACATGCGCTGACGCTTGATAAATCAGGCTTCCCATGTGATAGAGAAACTCAAAGTAGCAAGTACAGTTTGTGAAGAGTAAAGAAAATGATAGATGATATTCCAAATAAAAAAAAGTGTAGTGTTCATATGTAGGACCACCTTTAGCTGTACATACAGCTGTAAGTTGGAGTATAGGCAGTATAATGACCTTAGCTTTTAATAGTCATCCTTTTAAAATCCAGTAGTGCAGCTCATATGACGAGAAGAGGGGGGGAAGAGGCGAAGTCAGCAGACGGCGACGCATTTCGGGAATAGCGGTCCCTTTCTTAAGCCAAAGAAAGCCTGGATTTTAAAAGGATGACTATTAAAAGCTACATTTAAATTTTCATGATACTGCCTGTGAAGCGCAGGGATTTTTTCTTTTATTTGCACTATTGGCTTTGCTTGGACGATTGGCAACCGTCTACCCTTAGCTGCTCCATACTGTGGATTACTTACCTTTCCCAAGTGGCGAGCAACTCAGTTAAAGTATGTCTGCACATCTAGAGGCTGAGATATTTGCTCCTTTCTTAACAAAATAGCTCTAGTGTTTGAGAACAATTTTCAAGTTATGCAACAGATTCTCAAAGGGATTTAGGTCTAGACTGTGACACCATTCCATTGTAGCATTGGCTGTACAGTATGTTTAGGGTGTCCTGCTGGAAAGTGAACCTACGCCCCAGTCTCAAATCTTTTGCAGTCTCTAACAGGCTCTAAATGGCTTTCTTCTTGCCAATCTTCCAGATTTGTGGAGAATATGACTAATAGTTGTCCTGTGGACAGATCCTCTTTCTCATCCTTACTATTATTCCATTTGCTCTCTTTTCCATGTCCCCTCCTTCAAAATCTTAATCCATTTTCTCTATTCCATTCTTGAGATCTAATATCCTCTTTTTTACCCATATTTTGCTGTGATGTAAGTTAGTAACACAGCCAGCATTTCGCGACAATGGAATGGTTTAAATCAAAGCATATTCATGTATTGGAGTGGCCTAATCTCAGTCTAGGGTATTGCAGTTCTGCAAGGGAGGAGCTTGGTTTATCCAGTCATGGTAGGGGAAAACGTGTGTTTTGTTTTCATTGTAGCATCAGTAATAGTGTAATAACTTTGAGTCTGATTCATTACTAGCGCCAGGTATCGGCAGATGAGCGTCTGTATAGCGGCGCTTAGAGTGACCGCTAGTAGATGCTGTAAACATGTATCGGGCACTGTAACATAGCGCCTCAGTCGCTGTAGTAACCTGGCCAGCATTGATGAGTGTGATGTATGTTGGGCACTCTAACACCAGTACAGCGTTTCAGGGAACGAAAGGTAGCGCCAGCTCAGTGCGACCGATTCTCAGTGACTCACACCATATTCAACAAAAAAACTCACAGAGCGTAGGCACTCTGGATCTGGTCGCTCTAGCATAGAGCGCCAGACGCTGTTTGATTAAAGTCTGTTTCTGAACACGTATCCACCAGTAACAAAGCAAAAGCGAATTACATTGTTGTAACATTGTGACAATACTTTAATGCCAGACCTGTAATGACAATTCTGCATAAAAATATAAAAAAACAAAAAAGTTTCTAAAAATGTTTATTTGCAGCCAGGAGAGGTGACACAATGATTTGAGCAAAAAAAAAGAAAAAATTCAAAACGCTGTTTAAACACAAGCAAATGAACGGCCATTGAAATGTTAGGAGAGCGACACTAAGCGAAAGGTAATCCCTATAGCTCTGGAAGCTAGAGCGCCGGCGCTATACGTTGAGCTGCCTGCAATGATGAATCATACGCTACATGGCGCTGTTAGTCACTCACCAGATTTGCTTTAATAAATGTGGCATTGCGTACAGCACCCGGCGTTCACCAGACGCTGCCTGCCGCTATCCCTTGATGAATAAACCCCATTTGTGTACAGCCAGAATGACTATATAAACATGCAATGTAATACCTTTGTATATATCTTGTAGAACTTATTTATGGCTACTTTCAATGAAGGTGATAGAAAAGTTAGTTCCAAAAAACACAACTCCACTGCGCCAATTACCCGGTAAACTGGTCCCCAAGGTTAACATCTCTGAAGATGTTTTTACTCACCGTGCAATGCTTTGAAGCAGTTAAAGCTACTATTCCCCAACTCTCTCCTCATGGCCCACCAACAGGCCATGTTTTGCAGATCTCCACACAGATGCATGTAATTAATGCTCAGACAAAGCTATAGAGACAGATAAGAGCAGACCCACAAAACATGACCTGTTGATGGGCCTTGGGGTTAGGGAACACTGCCCTATGGCGTTGCAAAGGAGGTTGTAAGTCTGTTTTAAGGTAAAATGGATTACGAAGGGGCTAAAGACTGTCTTTAAAGATTTAAATGTTTGCTTGCAAATACCCTTCAAGCAGGTAAATGTGCGAAACTATGTAATATTAAAAATCCATATAAACACGTTGGCTAATGAGAGGAGGAGTCACCTATACAACTGAACTGAATAAAATTCCCACCAAGCTTGTGCTTTGTTCTCTCCTGGTAGGAATAAAATCTTGGGGTAACAGGCTTAGTCTATCAGGGGTGACAGAGTCTGTCACTCCTGATTTCCTCTTCCTTCCATTAAAATAACAAAAAACAAGCCTGGGTGGATATTTCTTGATGCCGTGCTTATAAGTGATCCCTCCTCCCGCCTTTCAGAATATTTATAGGGGTTTTTTATCATTGGACCATTTTTCACGATGATGCTCCTTTAAACTTCATTCATCAATCAGTTCATGTTTATGGACGAAGTGGTTCAAGATGCACTACTTTTACTCTTGGTTCCTCTTTGTATAATAAATTCCTGTGTTATTTATCCTCTATAAGCATTCATCAGAGCATGATATTCCCTTAACAGGGAGGTGAGAGATGGTGTTTGTTTAGCTGCACATTCACAGGCATCTGTGAAATATATGTTAGCTGTGTGCCCAGATGAACCTTGCTGACCTGACAGCAGGAGACAGGAAAAGCCCCCCAGGCAATTTCATACATACATTACTATCTGCATGGTCTGGATGGCACCAGCATCACTGCTCAGCTATCAGAGTCATTTACTGTACTCGAGCATGATATCCTATTGCCTAACAAAGCCTCCACCAGGCACAACTGTTCGGCCAGTGCTGGCGGGTGCCAGACCCTCCATCCTGAACACTGCAAGATTGAGGTGTTTTGGGTCCAGGGCTGGCCTTAGGGTATGGCAAACTGGGCAATTTCTCAGGACCCCATCACGGGCTTCAAGGCTGAAAGCTTGATTTTTCCTGGGGTATTGGGAAGCTCTCTGATGCTCATACAAAAGATGTTCGTTGTACTAGCCTCATCAGACATCTTCATTATGGGATCGTAAGCACATGGTGAAGGGTATCGGGGCTGGACACACAGTGAAGTATGTCATGTTCTAAAAGCACAGAGGAGGGATAATAGGGACTGAGCACCTAGAGGGCAGCATGGACTGAGCACAAGGATATATTTACTGAAAGTGACGTGATGTCGGCACAGGGGCTGACGACCATGCTTTATCTAAAACCAGCCCTAAAACCACCAATAAAACTAAATCTAGGGCCCATCCTAAAGTTAGAGGGGTTGTACAGGCCAAATGTAAAAACAAATCATTGTTTGCGTACATGCCATGCAGTAGATTCATCCTGAAGGACTGCTGAGTTAAGCTGTTGGTTCTGAGATTCAGACCCTTTTCTGAGATTGTTTAATCAAGGCCTGCCTTTTCTTAGCACTAAAATGTGGATCTATACAAAGGATCGGGGAAAAGACAGACAAGCAACACATGGAGTAGCTTTCCTCTCCACACGCATGTATTGGTGTGTACCACAAAGTCTGTTGCAAAAGAGGTGTAGAAAATCTAGGTTCACCTTTCAATGCTAAAAAGGGTGGTCATGAATAAATAAAATCATGGTGCTGGGCTATAGGGAAGGGACCAAATCTCCACCATTCAGATTCTCTAGCCAGTTATTTTTGTCCAAAGAAGCTGATTGCAGCAGAGCTGTACCTGCACCGTGGGATCAAGGCAAGGTATGTATAACAGGGGAATGCCCCAAGGGTAAGAACCAAACTCGGGACAGTCTTATCAGAACAAAAAAAACAACACATACTGGGTTCTGAGTATATCCATTCGACTACTGCTCACCTCCAAAACATGTCGAACAGTGCTCACATACATTATGTTATAGTGATTTCAGCATGCCCACTCCATTCGAAATAATAGAGGGTGCATGCTAAGGTCCTCCGGCCTGCTGGATCCCCCTGCCACATATGCCGGAAACCCATTACAATACCCAAAAATACTCACCCAGTTTACACATCCTCCGTTACTGCTGGTGGCCAATGGATTTCACTGGGTGGGTACACATTTGAAGACACACACACCCAGAAAGACCTACTGACCTCCAGAAATGTGAAGAATGCATGGATGTGCAGGGGTGAACCTTGACTGAGGTGAACAATAAAAAGGTACCCCCCAAGATTTGCCACCGCACTCTTCAATAGATCGATGCCTGGGAGTGGTGCCGACTCACAGTGGTGGTAGGGGGCAGGGCCACAGCCGTCGGGCCACCAATTTTTGGCTGCAAACACATGACAGCATGTAGCATCACCTATGATCTCAACTGAACCACTAAGGGGGATAGTAAAAATACATTTAAAAAAAAACAGGTCCAGTAATTGCCTCCTCCCTGCAGTGCCGTCTAAGGCTTTCCATGGCCTCATTAAAGGTGCACCCCTGCGTATGTGGTTCCCATGGCTACAGAAATGTGCAACAGTGTTCTGCTCAATATTCCTAGGATGTTTTGAGTGGATGAGATGCCTTGGGTGTGGGGGCTGAAATGACTTTGTAGACTGGAGGACCTTGGACCCACCAGAAGGATCTGTTCCTGGGACCTACCTTTCAGCTAAAACACAATTAAAATGCTGTTTATACTCTATACTATAGAAAACAAATGTAACCTACTGAGTAATTAACTCAAGAGAACAGAGACAAGGAACAGTGCCTGTTGCCCACACGAGACCCTCTGGGGCTTTGGTATCATAGTCCAACACTGGCTTCAAATATTTTAAAATTGTAAACTGACTAGGACAGGAATAAACAACATTATAGCAGAACAAACAATAAACTCAAAACTATTTGTTTTCTAGTTCACTATTGGAAGAACATATGGATAAGATCATTTTCTCGTCTGACTTCAGTTCTTTGGACAGTTTTTAATGGTATGTATAAAATTAAAATTATTCTATATAATGAACCACTACAAGGTGCATGGATAGGGAACTGAAGCCTTACCTTTTACTCTAGAGTGAACCAAAATGTGGGGACCAGCACACATTTTTGGTTCTTGGTACCAGTGACACCTGACTGTCTCAGTGCCACCACAGACAGAAATTGAGTTTATAGCTTCCTAAAAAGAATCATAAATTGGCCCTTCAGACTTTGACCTAGACCTTATTGTATTAAAACTTGTTCCACTTTTTCTTCACCACCTTGAAGAGTCACATATCTGTAGGCACAATTACTTCCAATGAAGTCCAAAAGACAGCTATAGGACACATAGATATGAAAGTGTTAGTACATGCTAGTGAAGGAGCAAAGAAGGGTCTTGTCCTCCCAAGTAGTTTACTGTGGGTCCATTTTTATCTTTTCTTAAGGATTTCCTACCCTGTCATGGGATCACATTTTGCAAGAATGGCAAATGTGTAGTGTATTTGAGTTGAGCAAAGGTCTGCTGGTTGCCACTATCTATATAAGGGGCAGTCGTGGCATAGAGCTAAGGAAGTGGCCTTGTGACCAGAGGGTCGCAGGTTAAATTTCTGGCCATGGGACATGACTGAAGTGCTCATCACCTAAAAACCCAACTTCTCCCCGGGCAAGTATGCACTTACTAAATGTGGAGGAAAAATGTGGGCAAGCATACAATGGCCATCTATGCCCCCCCCCCCCCAAAAAAAATCTCATGTGTGTCAGGCACATGTATTATTTTCACTATGAGGTCACTTAGTGACATTACCCTGGAACAAATACAAGGTCCATTGGGGCCTAACCTAGTAAGTGTGTAAAATCAAGTGAAGATAGAAGCAGGCGTGATGGCCAGTCTGCGCTAGAGGCAGAGGTCAGGTAATCAATAGGGATGGCTAGGTTTCATGCAAGATGGATCACAGTAACAGTAATAACATATTGCATAACAACTTTTATAAACCTATGTATAATATATTGTGTGCTGTCATACTTTCATTTTAAATTGAGAGACAGAAAAATTGTAATTAATTAATTATGCAAAAATTATATATAAGGGTGGTGCCAGCAACCACCCCAAAAGTATCCAAAGAGCAGCACCCCCTCCACCACAATTAATACATTAAACCAAATTTCATGAATTCATATTTATTGAAAATTTAAAAATCACATTAAGATACACACATTTAAAATACATATATACAACACAAACAATCCATTTTGGGGGTATTCCAGATAGATCCATAGTATATACAGCACCAAAAACCTCAAAATCAATAAAAATTTAAGATACAATTCATCCAACTATAAAGTGCATAAGTGCCAAAAGTGCAAAATATCTCTGTAACCATCCCACACTAAACCATTAAACTAATGTGGCAAGAAAAGCAAAATGCTGACTGTGCAAAAACTGCAATAACTATGAAACCACCACATCACTTGAATATGGATCCCGGAATTTCCCCCCAGAAAATGGTAATGCCAGGAGAAGGTCCCCAACGCGTTTCGTAGCCCCCCACCCAGGCTACTTTCTTCAGGTATAGTATGACATGTCAATGAAACTTGGAACGCCTGACTTCTACAAAGCTCGCCAATATCAAACTATCAGAGATAAACAAGCATATGAGTAGTGTTGCTGTTCAGAATCAGGGTAAAGTTAAATTTAATTTAAAAAAATACTGAGCAACAAAAAAAATTGACAAAAAAAGGACAACTGAGTGAAATTCCGCCAACTCTTTAACTCATTAGCACAGCTGGATTATTTTACCTGCATTAGCATTGCCATATAGTTAAGGTTCAATTTGACCAGAATTTTGCTGATCCATTTCAGTTTGACCAAAATAGCTTAGAAATTGATCATATTCAATTTAATACATTTGCCCTAAAGTGATTGACCAACCAACTAGAAAAACAATAGTACTTCCCATTCCCTTTGCTGCTGATCAATCTGCCTCTGTCAGCAGCTTACCCAATTGCTGGATTGTATCTCACCCCTGTGTTAGGTCAGAATTCCCGTCACCTTCACTTCCATGGGGGGGGGGGGGGGTGCTAAGGCCTGACATGCCTGCTCCATTTACTGCAATAGAGAGAGTGTTCCTGACACATTCCCTCTTTTGTATTGAATGGAGGTGGGGCATGACCACATCCCAACATGAGAGGGCCATGAGTGACTGTAGTTCCGATCCAGCCAGTGCAGGATGTGATCTAGCAATGCCGTTAGTCACCAGAGTAGGACTGATCAGATGAGGGGGACTAAAGCTGAACACCCTTATGTTTTTCAGTTGGGCATCCTTTAAAATATCTCATTAAAAAAGGATTTTTTTTTGCTTTATATTAAATATTAAAGAAATATTTGCAACTAAAACATTTACTAGAGTAATGTGACAACTTAATTTAATTTGCTTTAAAAGTTAATCTTAAGTAAATTTTAAGTTTTACAGTCAGTGGATTCTTTCCGCTAAAATGAAGGTTTTTTGTAGCATTTATAAACTCCTATAACGTTCTTTCCTCTTTGAATCATGATTTATAATTATACCTTGTAGTCATTAATGCCTTATTCTGAAATAATGCATGGAATGTCCCTTATTTTCATGAGATGTTTTTAGGAACGTTTACTGAATCAAGGCATCATGTTGTGAATAGGTGTCTCAAAAAGTGGAGTAAGAACAAAAGAGGCATACAAAATGTGTAAAATCAAATTTCATACAAATATTGCCTAGAGCAGTTGCAAAATGTTTGGAGGGGATTTGGTTTTTGTTTAGTTTTTTTATGTGGATGGTTCCTCAATGAAAGTTGAGTTGCAATTTTGCTATGGGGCACTACATCTACAGGTCAACGCCAATATTTTTATTATTTATTTAAACCAGCTGTAAAAAAATAGATTTTAGAGAGTACACAACAGCCTTATCACCATTAGATGTTGTTAACTTGCATACAGGGAAACAGCCCTCTTCTCAAATGCAACCTCATGAAACCTGTTCCTTGGTATAGTTTGAAATATCCATGGAAACAAAACAGAATAATTACTTTTTTCACCCTGTATTTCAGTGTTTTGTCTACCTCCATTTTAACAAGTATAATTTAAAGTAATACATGTAAAATGGAGGTAAGATTTTTAGACAATACTGGATCTACAGCACTAAGCTCCTTTGGTTTTTGGGGTTAACTCACTTGGATTTGTAGGGGCTCTCCACATTTTGGAGAGCGTATCTACCGGTAATCTATAATAAATGCAATTGAGTAGCCCTTTAGGAGAGGTGCAGGTTATTTTCAACACACTATGGAGTATTCATTAAATGTAAAATGGTCTCCTATTTTTGAATGAGCATGCATTTTGGTGTATATAAAAACATATAATTAAACTTGGCTACCCTTAACATTCGTGGGAGACTATACAATTGTAGTTGACATCCTAATCCCCTTTCTTAGCTAATGAGCTACTGTAAATATATTTTGTTTCTGTTCATTTGAGGGCCACTTGAAGGTCGTCTTCATCATTTTCAGATTTTTTGAAAATAATACCTAATATGTTTTTCCTTTTATCTTTAATTTCTGGTAAGGACCTTTTAAATTCACTATTGAGACAGTTAAAAAAATTACATAGACGATCCCCCACTTTGGAAAGCCCTTCCTGTTTCACATCCCTAGGAAACCCAATGTACATTGTCTATGCTCCTGTCACCGATAGAGAAGAGGATGTGCTTGATGTGGTTGCCACAGTTCAGGAACATGGAAGGCGGAATCATTCTTCTTATAGAAGTCCATGCATTTGCATAAAACACAACTCACTGGGGACAGACAATCTGCACGAAAGCTGAAGCTAGGACCTTGAGTGACAGGTCAGTCACCCAAACCCATGCAGCAGTGTGACTGTAATGGACTGTCACTCAAGTCCAACTGTCACTTGAGTCTATGGCTGACATGAAGAGTCCCGCCCACTGGCAGCAGGGGAGGATTTTAGTGATCAAGTAGGGGCCTTATTCATGAAGGGATAGGGCCAGGTAGTGCCTGTACAGCAGCAGGTAGTGCCAGGTAGCGGCAGGTGAACGCCAGACACGGCACACAATTACACATTTATGAAGCCGAATCTGGTGAGCGACTAGAAAAACGCCATGTAGCGCACGATTCATCATTATCCCAGGCTCAGCGTACAGCGCCAGCGTTTATTCTTGCAGAGCGCCACGTCTTATCTGTCACTACCATACATTTCTATGGACAATCCTTAAATCCCTTTCCTGATCCCAATTGTTTTTTTCTTTAAAAAAATCTCAAAACCTCTGACATGTATCCTGGCTTAGAAAATGACATTTTTGAAAACTTTTTGGATTAATAATATTTTTATGCAGAATTGTCCTTACATGTCTGATATTAAAGTGTTCATGTTACAAAGTTATAACAATGTAATTCCATATGTTTTCGCTTTGTTACTAGTGGATACATGTTCATAAACAGACTTTACATGATTTTGAGCGCCGCCGATGTTTGAGGCTGCTTTTTTGATGAATGTGGTGTGAGTCAGTCGCACTGAGCTGCCACTACCGTTCGCTCCCATACAGCGTAGTACTGCCATTCACACATCATATTCATCAATGCCGGCCAGCGACTGAGGCGCTCCGAATCAAAGAATCATGGCCGAGCACAGCGACTACTAGCGGTCGCTTTCAAAGCCTCGCTACAGACGCTCATCTGTCGCTATCTGGCGTTAGTAATGAATTAGCCTGCCCCTTGTTTTGAGGGTGGGGATGGCTAGGGGGTTAAAGAAAGCTTGTTCTTCCTTTTTAATTTAAACCAGAGGGGATTATCCGGGGGGGGGGGCTTGGGGCTGTCAAAGCTACTTTTATCTTCATATTATTATTCCTATATTCAGCCATAGTCACCTAAACCATGTTGTGCTGTGCAACACATTTTTTTTGTAATGTTTGTTGTTTTGGAGAATGTGCATTTCATGTGTGATATGTGTAGTCTGTTTAGCCTCTTTTTTCTATATAGTCTATTTAAGTTCTTTCATCCATGCCTCCCCTAGTGATGACCCCTTGTATCTTCCTGTTCATTTTTCCCCATTGCTCCTGTTACTTTTTTTTGTACATCTTGGCTGCTCTACTCATTTTTTCCCCCTGGAAGGCAGAATTCGGCATCTTAATGTAGCTAAATTATGGTATTGCAGATCGCAATTGCCTCCCAATTTGATGGAGCAGGAAGCAGATCTAGGCAATACTAGGCAACCACTACTCATCTCTCACATAGTTCACTGAGCCTACATTGGGATATGTCCAGGCAGGCATATGAACAACAGCCATAGAAATGGCTAGGTGATTAAGGTATTGCATGATCGCATTGGGAGGTTTAGTGAAATCAGGTGGAGGGCTGAGCCTTTTAAATAGCCCTCACACCAGGTGCAGCAGAGAGCATCCAGAGCTCTGCCGGTGGCTAACGGTACTGCAGATGGGGTAAGAACTGACCCCAGCCACCAGCCGGGCATCAGCCGAACCCGGGGTTCTAACACTTGCACAGTTGAAAGCAAAAGTCCCCCAAACTCCCTTGCCACGTCCACATGCACACTTACATTTGTCCTGCATCTACACAATGATTTTCTCCTGATCGTGGCCTGATCATGGTCATCTTGGAGGCTTTCATTACCAGCATCCAAGCCGTGCTTCTGTATAGGCTTAACTGACATAACCCACAAAGCACAGTGGCAGGAAACCCTGCTGCCATTTTGCAGGCCACTGGCAGATCCATAGGATGCCGAGGGGGGGATCAATTGTAGCAGAAGTTAAAATAAATTTTTGAGCAGCAATCTGAATTGTCCCAGGTAGGAATGAGCACTGGGTGGTTTAAGGCCAGGTCAGACTGCAGAAGCATGGTGGCTTCTAGTAGTGCAGTTATTTGCCAGGTCTCCCTATGCAGTGTCTAGATTTTCCTTTGACCATTTAACCATTTTATCTGAGGGCTTGGGGTTTCAAGTAATATCTGCTCTCAAGTATTTCCCTACATTGTTTTTTCAAACCACTTCCAGTTGTTTCCTGTTCTGTAGAAGTAATAGTGTTCCCTTTGGTTTAATCATTCATGTCAAATATGCCTCTGGTGTTCCAAAAAGATTGGGACCCCTGTACTAACTTAATCTTTTAAATTAAGGGTTACAAATAAATCAACCAGAACTTTCCAGGCATCAAACAAATTTAAATTAAAGTTTTCCCTATGTTGTGGGAATTTCCTTTTTACGGTAATTAAGAAGACAAGCTTCAAATTATAATCTATGGTAAAATACACGCCATTTGCAATTTTAATAAATCATTTTAACATAGAAACATACAGCAAATGTATATTATAATATTAATAATTATCATCACTATATGAGGGTTGTTTATGTGATGGAAAGTGTCAGGTTAAGTGAAGAAGAATCTCTTTTATCACCATTGTCTATTTTCCAAGTCTTAAGGTCGCCATGGCAACTCCTAGGCCTCTGCCTTCCTGCCTATAACATATATTAGAGAGTACACCAAGCAGATGAAGATAAATGAGGCTTACATCCCTTAACAGACGCATATCCACTACCGACTACATATAGCAATTAACATAAATTAATGGCTGTTAGTCTGCAGGGAAGTTAATTAATGACTCCCATAATCTGCATTTACCGAGCTGCAGAGCCGGCCGGTGCCATAATAATGATAAAGGTTTTGTCTTTTTCTGCGCAGCACATGACAGGTATTGTTATGAAAATTGTTTTCTCTATACCTAGTTTGTTTTCGCGATGCCATTGTGCTCCCTGTTGAGAATTAAGCCAAGGGAAGCTGTTATTTTTGTTTGGCAGCTGACAATAAATTACATGGTGCACTCTTAGAATTCATGAGAGGTTCATAGAAAATAAAATGCTAATTAATTAGTTCAAATTCAATCTCATGTTGGCATATAGCAGATTCAGCATAGCTGGTTTTGCCCCCTGGGATTATGTGCCCTCTGCCGCAATATGCATGCTGCTTACCATAAACCCGGGCAGGGCTGTCAGCCTCCCTCCTCAAGGGCCACCAAAAGGTCATGTTTTGGGAATATCCACATAATCGTCTCTATAGCTCTGTCTGAGCATGAATTACCTCACCTGTGCATCTGCATGGAGGTCTGCAAAACATGACCTGTTGGTGGCCTTTGAGGAGTGGGTTTGACACCTGTGCTCTACAGGACAGCTTAGCTTACACATGTGCAACCCTGTCTTCAAGGGCCACCAAAAGGTCATGTTTTGGGAATATCCACATAATTGTCTCTATAGCTCTGTCTGAGCATGAATGACCTCATCTGTGCATCTGCGTAGAGGTCTGCAAAACATGACCTGTTGGTGGCCTTTGAGGAATGGGTTTGACACCTGTGCTCTACAGGACAGCTTAGCTTACACATGCGCAACCCTCTCTTCAAGGGCCACCAAAAGGTCATGTTTTGGGAATATCCACATAATTGTCTCCATAGCTCTGTCTGAGCATGAATGACCTCATCTGTGCATCTGCGTAGAGGTCTGCAAAACATGACCTGTTGGTGGCCTTTGAGGAGTGGGTTTGACACCTGTGCTCTACAGGACAGCTTAGCTTACACATGCGTAACCCTCTCTTCAAGGGCCACCAAAAGGTCATGTTTTGGGAATATCCACATAATCATCTCTATAGCTCTGTCTGAGCATGAATTACCTCACCTGTGCATCTGCGTGGAGGTCTGCAAAACATGACCTGTTGGTGGCCTTTGAGGAGTGGGTTTGACACCTGTGCTCTACAGGACAGCTTAGCTTACACATGCGCAACCCTCTCTTCAAGGGCCACGAAAAGGTCATGTTTTGGGAATATCCACATAATTGTCTCTATAGCTCTGTCTGAGCATGAATGACCTCATCTGTGCATCTGCGTGAAGGTCTGCAAAACATGACCTGTTGGTGGCCTTTGAGGAGTGGGTTTGACAACAAGAGCCACAAGCAGGCGAGGTTTTGCAGATCTCCAGACAGATGCACAGGTGGAGTAACTAGTGCTCAGACTAGGTAGGCTACTGAGAAATCCACATACCATGACCTGTTGGTGGCCCTTGGGGAGAGGGTTGGGCATCTGTGACCTAGATAATCATGGTGCTTCTTTACCTAGCTACTGTCACTCTTGTGAACTGGAATAACGTGAATGCATTCAGGTGTACATGGGTGTTCTGGTGCCAAAAATCAGCCATGGGCCTCCAGTCTGCCCACAACTAGCTTAAGCTTAAATATAAGTAGCTTACCTTTCAGCACTTGTCTTCAGCACTTTCCTTCCTCTCCACCCCACTGACTTGGTTCTTCAATCAACCTTCAGGGGACCAAGAGTGGAAAAAACCCCACTCCCTCCACAGACGTCATGATTGAGACCCTGCCCTCCTCCCTCGTCACATTATGTTCTGACTGAAGACGCTCTTGCAGTATCTCTCACCCCTTTTTCTGGTCACACTATGTGCTGTCAGTAATACACAGAGGCACAACAAAGCACTTTTTTTACTATGATATTTATACATCACATCGGTGTTGCCACACCCACTGTTTCTCCTTATTTTTTCTCTACATCGCCAATGCTCTAATATTTTCACCAATAACTTAGGAACTACAGGGTCCTTTTGAAAATGGATTGAAGTTTAGGACAGTACAACATGCAGTCCGAGACAATGGGACAACAATCTGACTTTGTCTTTAGTATAACTTTAAGACATTCTCACTGTGCGTCTTCTGCATTTGTGTTTTCCCAACAGTCTGAGTCTGCTCCACTCATCATAGCATTGCAGGGCCATCTCATGGGCAGGGATAGATTTGGTAACCCTTAGAGTGGACATATTGTGGGCAGGGGTGGATTTGGTAACATAAAAAATGGAAACATTCATATCAATCCACTAATAAACAGATGGGCACTTGGTCCCAGGGGCCCCTTTGAGGGCCTTTATCACTAAACCTAAACTATGTATAACTATTTGTGCACATACAGAGACAATATTATTTGACATAATGTTTCTGTGCATGGACCTTGAATGTAAGGCTGCAATACTTGCATCTAAATGCGGGATGGACCCCCAGAGTCTTTTCTACTGGTGGTCCCTAGGCACCCCAGTCTGACACTGCGTATATGGAGTTAAAACCACAAGGACCCAGGCAAACCCGCCACAGATTAAGGATCCATCCCTGGTAAACAATAAAGTCGTTGAAAGACCCATCTTAGCAAGGGGCTGTGTTTATTTTCACTTCTCTGCCTCTCAGCTGATAAATATGTTACTTCTCTTAGTGCAGGGGAAGCTTGTTACATTTAGATACAGAAACTGGCCAACTTTTTCTCCTGCACTACAAGTAATGTATTTATCATCTGAGAGGCAAAGAAGTGTCTTTAAGGAAAATAAACACACAACCCATCACCAGAACAGTTGGCCAGCAGCTGGCAAGCAATACTATAAAGCATATTTTTTAATACAAGCTGTGTTAAAAGTAGTATCACATGGAAACTCCCATCAAGCCATAATGACAGCAATCAGAAGCGCAACACGTTTTGGGGGCTGTTGTCCTGTAATACTGTATACTGAAATACACAGGGAGGCTAATTCATTACTAGCGCCAGGTATCGGCAGATGAACGTCTGTATAGCGGCACTTAGAGCGACCGCTAGTAGACGCTCATGTGCGTGTATCAGGTCAGTCGCTCTAGTAACCTGGCCGGCATTGATGAATGAGATGTATGTTGGGCGCTCTAACACCAGTACAGTGTTGCAGGGTGCGAAAGGTAGCACCAGCTCAGTGCAACCGACTCTCAGTGACTCACACCATATTCAACAAAAAACAGTGTAGGCGCTCTGGATCTGGGCGCTATAGCATAGAGCGCCAGACGCTGTGTGATTAAAGTCTGTTTTTGAAGACATATCCACCAGTAACAAAGCAAAAACGCATGGAATGACATTGTTGTAACATTGTGACATTAATACTTTAATGCCAGACCTGTAATGACAATTCTGCATAAAAAATATAAAAAATCTGAAAGGTTTTCAAAAATAAAATTAAAAACAAAAAAACCCTGTTTAAACAGAAGAAAAGGAACGTCCATTGAAATGTATGGGAGAGAGACAGGTAGCGACAGGTAATACCTGGTGCTCTGGAAGCTAGAACGCCAGCGCTATAAGCTGAGCTGCCTGTAATAATACATTGGATGCTAAATGCCACTGTTAGAGTCACTCACCAGAATCGCTTTCATAAATGTGGTATTGCGTACAGCGCCCGGCGTTCATCAGACGCTGCCTGTCGCTACGAGGCACTACCTGCCGCTATCCCTTCATGAATAACCCCCTTAGTTTAAATACATTTACAATGGGAATGATAGAAAATGTGATCTAGTTATGCCATTTGCCCCGCTCTGCTCCTCCACTTAACAGACGGACATCCGGCAACAGACAGGGAAATCGCCAGTAATAGGAAAAACTGTCAAAAGTAGTGTTCATTTAACCAATAGATAAGAAACCAAGCCTTGGTCCTGCTCTCTTTGGAGATGAAAGAAGGGGGGTAGAAGAGAGAGAGAGCAGAATGGGAAAATAGGAAAGAAATTATGACATGGAATGTCACAGAGCACATAACCATTAAAGAGAAATTCCAAGCATTTTGTAACACTCCATTCACTCCCTCCCCCCTTTGCTAATCCCAATTTGGGCAATAATACAAAAAGCAACTGATTGGAGGGTGGGCATTCTGCATGGAGGATGAAGCTGGGACATTGAGTGGCAGGTCAGTCACCCAATCCTATGCAGCAGTGCAACTGTACTGGTCCAACCATCTGCCCAAGGGAGGATTTTGGTGATCAGGTGAATTGTTTTATTCTTTTAATGCCCAAATCGGGCTTAAAACAGAAGAAGGGGTGGCCAGCGGGTTAAAAATTACCTCCTCTTTAAAGCAGACCAACAGTCGAAAATGAATGTATCTCCCTTTTAGTTTGGGCTGCCTCTACATTTAAAGCGGTTAAGAAGATAACATCTAGTCTTTGCCTATCAATGGCGTATGCGGTTTGAAAGGGCCTAACCCTATGCAGGCGTTGTGAAATAGATGCCCTCCTAGAACTAGATGGGAGCAGCCATCTTAAATCCCACCTGAGAGCCCTGCTTATACATGAGCATGAGTGAGGGGATGGGAAAGAACCTTTGCTAGCACACAGACACACAACAGTTGAGCTTGGAGCTTCCTTGTGACCAGCCCAACCAGCCAAAGAGAGATAAATTTGCCATAGAAAGGGGATCAGCATGCCTGTCATGTTACAAATCCTAACACACTAAATCAACTGTTGCTGGAGGGGATGAATGTAACTATGTATCAAGTATCATTTCAATAAAATCTAGGATCATTTTGACTGGGGGGGGGGGGGGGTTGGAAATATAGCTGTCAAATTGTGGCAAGATGACTGCTTTCATGCAGTTCAGGGGCAAAGAACCTGCCTGGTATTCCATGACCTCTGCATGGAATTAAAGAGGACCAAAACCCACCGAACTTGTGAAATACATTTGGCGGAAGGCCCTGCCAATACTCCCCTATTAGGGTGTAGAACTAGAAATTGAGATTTACGCTTTTCAGCTTGCCCTGGAATATTGATTTATTTGCTGTCCCTCGGTGTAAGATGGCAAGCGATCACTCATTGCTTAGGTGTGGCAATGTGGCGCACACAACAGTGGCAATGAATGGAGTAGGAGGAGCTTTACAGCTAAAACAGGCGCCATTATCTGGGATTATAATGAGCCGGAGCTGAGCTGTGCATGCACTGTGGGATTAATGACCAATGTCAGGATATGGCAATTCCATAGGGTTTCCCCAATCATGGATCACACTGCTTCCTCAGACCTTGCAAACATGTAGGGAAGGAAGGAGGTTGTCAGCTAGCTATAGGAGTTGTATTTTGCATTTATACAGCAGAAAGGCATTTGAGATTAGGGCCACTTGGAAATGTATGAGCGTATTGCTAGTACATTTATTATCCTTCTGCTAGCCATACAATGGAAAATGTCAGTGCACATAGCTGGAATGCTCACTAATAGGCGAATATGTTTGGAGAGGAAAGATGCATCTGTAGCTTCCTAAGCGGACTTTTAATTGCTTAATACAGTTACATTTTGATATGTTTTATGCAAATGGGGAAAATCCTATCACAGAAAATGTCATTGTGTGTAAAAATAAATTGGCTTGCCGTTTGCTTCTACCAGGCTGAAAGCAGATTGTATGTCTTTGCAGATTATATTATTTGATAGGCCGTCATCTTCTCATACTATTCTACATATTTCAATAAACATGTTCCTTGCTTTAATTGTCTGGATAAAAGAAAAACATCTTTTTGGAGTAGAGCCATCAATACCGAGAGAGCTAACCATAGCTGGCTATAGTGGGGATCTCTGTTGATGGCAGAAAACCTGCTCAGGGAGAATGTTGGCTATGCTAATTCTAATCTGTATTGCCTAAGAAGCAATACCTAATAAAACATAAAACCCACCAACAACTGTGTTGCGTGTGCATGACATAGAACAGCTACATCCAGCATTACCTACTACTCCTATTATAGACAGCATAATTACTATAACCAGGGCAGGCTTATGATGGGGGCACAAGGGGTGCAAGCCCCAGGGCCTCCACCACTTGCCCTGCAAAGGGGGCCTCCGCCAACCTTTGGGTAATGGTCTGGCCCAGGAGGCTTTTCAGTCTTTGGTCTAATGCAGCAACAAAGCTATGAGTGGCAGTGTGGGCCTCGCACCTGGCAAACCTTTTTTTGTTTTTTTTAAACCTGCAGCCAAAGCCACCACAGGGCAGGACGGAGAGTCTAGAGCAGAAAATCCGCCGCCAGCAACACTACAGTGATGGGTGCAGAGCTGTCAATTGGCAGCCGCTGACTGCACATAAGCCACCAAGCACAGCCACTGGCAGCTCAATGCAGCAAACTGTTTTCTGCTGGACCTGGGTGACTACACCCCCCCGCCCCCATCCAGAATAGCAAAGCAGGAGTTCCCGAGCAGCATGCACCCACACAAGGATGGCACAAGGGACTCGATCTGACGTTCCAGTAAGTAGGCGGGTGCCAGACAACCACCAATAGATAACTTGGCTGGACTATTATTTTAAAGGGATAAAAATACTGTATCTGGGGCCTCCACCAGATTTTTTGCCCAGGAGCCTCCACCACACTTAATCCGGCCCTGACTATAACATATTAACTATATAGAGGGCCAGAAATAAAAACGGTCTGACCCATTTGTTCTCAAGAGAGTGCTAATAGTACTGTGCAAACCTGGCCTCCTTTTTTGGGATAGGGCAACCAAAGGGCTGCTTGGTTCAGGGGCCCATGGGGGACAATGATTTTTGTGGTTCTCACACCAGCAAAGGACTTATCCACCAATGGTCAAACTTTTTAAAGGGTTGAGCAGCCTGACAAGAGAAGGGGATGCAGGGGAACGGGAAAGCTTTCAACAAGCAGGGCAGGTTCTAGGGGCAGACTAGCAGGGTGGTTGTCCTGGGCGCTAAGGCCATTGTGTATGCAGGGATTGCCTTTACCCCAGCCATCTTGTTTTTCAGAGAAGGGTCAGGGCCACTGTTAGCGGTCCTGGACATACGCCAGGCTCCCCATCCCCCCATATTGGGCTCATAGGGAGCGGACACTGCCAATTACTAAAGCACAGGCACAGAATGGCATATACTGGTATGGGACAGCAGAAGCACCATAAGATGGGGGAAGATGGGGCAGATTTCTTTCCCTTCTGCACTGAGAGCTGTTTGCCTAGAAACTTCCCTGCTTTCAAGTATAGTGCTGTGTCAGACACACAAATAATATTCCTTGACCAATCACATGCACACAAAAACACTGTCAAAGCTATGTATGTAAGTCAGGAAATAAGGATGTGTGTTCGAAAGCTTTGTGAGTAGACACTTGCTACCCCTGTTAGGCTTTATTCCAACTTGTGGAAAGTGTGGGGGGGGGGGGGGGAGTACAGAGGGGAACATTTGTATTTTATTAAAGTATATATGTCAAATGTTTCTTTTCTGTTGCCTATCACATAATAGCATTTTATTTTCATGGGTGTTTAGTGATAGTTGTCCTTTAATGTAACAATCCCAGCCTGTGATGCCCACAGACTAGAGAGAACACTGGAAGGCAATGCTTAGAACAGGAGTTAAATACTTCTGTTTCCTTCTGCCTCCTGTGGTCTAGCATCAGAATCATTTTTTATTCTGTCTTTGGTTACTTTATGTGTTTTGTGGCTTTAATTGATTTCTAAGGGCCTTATTTATCACGGGCTAGCGCCAGGTAGTGTCTGATGAGCGCCAGGTACCGCCAGCTATCGGCGGCTACCGACTCAAGTACGCCCGGCGGCGGTCACAATGACGCATTTATCAAACTAAATGAGGCTAGCGCCGGCGAGAGCGTCAGCTAGCGCGGGATTCATCATGAAGCCGCCTGGAACGAACAGCGCCGCTGCAAATTCCTTCACAGCACCAGGTATGACCTGTCGCTCCCTGGCATTGTCCAATGCATTTCAATGGAGCAATGTTTAATTAATCATAATTAATTGGTAATATTTTTTTTTTTTTTTTTTTAATGTCAAAAATTCTGAGACCACTTCTGCAATGTTAGGTTTTTTTTTAAAGTAAAAAAAATAAAAAATAAAAATTTGTGCAGAATTGATCTTACATGTCTGATATTAATGTATTCATATTACAAAATGATTCAAAAAACATGTATAATGTTACAATCAAAAAATATGGTTGTTTAGGGGTTACAAACTAGTTAATACACATCGCCGCCAGCGCACTGGGGTTTAAACAAGGAATGGACAGCGCCAGCAAATTCGGAGCGTGATTTTTTAATGAATATGAAGCAAGCCGTTCGCTCTGGCCATTCGTTGTCAGGCGCTCACATACAACGCTGAACCTGTGAAACAGCGACCCCTAAGCCCGTATTCAACATTACCGCACACCGACTGAGTCGCTGTCATCAAGCAAACGCCGGCTAAGCACAGCGAATACTGGCTGGCGCTGTAAAAATCACGCTACAGTCGCTCATCTGTCGCTACCTGGCGCTATTAATGAATCGGCCTCCCCGTGTATTTAAAGTTTATTTGTAGTATGTACATTAGCTGTATTCTATTTGAATATGTTGGTTAAAGTGACTGTTTGTGGTTTTGACACTTTCCAGGTAAACCAGGTAAACTGTGGTTTAGTTTTGGCCTAAATATTTATGCTACCCTAACCAACACGCACCATATAATTGATAGTACTGTACATTTAGGCCTGATCCCCCGCCTGAGCCGCACTGCAATGATTTTTGTGGGGAAAGTATAGAAAAGATATGTACTTTTACTTTCTTGCAAAACATTGTCCAGCTCTGCAGTACTCATTCAGTGATGGGATCTAACACTCCACGCCATTTATCCTATCACAAATGGGTCTCTCACAGTTCCGGTTTGTGAAACCGGGAGCAGCGCTTCCTGATTACGGCTGTTATAAATGGACCATTTTTTCAGAACCTCAAGGTGGGACAATGGGCGTGGCAAGGGGTGTGTTTAAGGGGCGGGGATTTTTATGGGCCTTTTGTAGAATAAATATTTATCACCATAGAAATTTGCCATAAATTGTGTTTATGTGCACAATTTGGTTTATATAGGGATGCCTATGATCTGTTATATCAGATATACCAAAAGTGTTTATAAATATTTAATAAAACTTATTGAAAATAAATTTGCCATAACGAAGTTATACATATGTTGGACCCAAGCTGAAAATGACCATTTCTGAGACCTCAGAGCTGGGCAATTAAAGTTTTTTTTTTTTTTTTTTTTTTACTTTTTTTTGCAATAAACAAACAGACAAGACAAGACAACACAAGACATCTTGTAATGCAATTAAAGTGCCGCAGGCACCCAACTTCAGAGCTGGCAAATAGACCAACAACACGAACAACCATTCACACAACTTTCATACCGGACTCCGGGGGGCTCTTGCTACCAGCACGGTTCAGGTGAAGGAGAGGGATGCTGACGTACCCTAGTTATTAGACGGGGTGTACATGTTCTAAATTCCCTCCCACTTCTCATCGGTCAGGTTCCAACACCCGGCACAAGCCTCTTAAATATAGTATAGATATCAGACTTGACCCAGGATACTCACTGCCAGGCCCTACTCCCCGGCTCACCCATCGTCAGACGCTGACTCTTGGCTCTGCAGCCATGGGTCCCAGACCTTTCCGAACTTATCCGGCACTCCCCTTGCGGCGTACGTCAATTTATTCATAGTAAGTTTCTGATTGACTAACCTTTTCCAGGCTTGCACTGGGGAACTTAAAGTTTAGTCCACTTCAGGCCAATCACACAGAACAATAAACAGCCTTTTGATAATACTCACCGATCTAGGGTCCATCGCAGAGCCCTGCAGCAAAGAAAATACAAAAAATTCCAGAAAACTGGCTAATATGCTTACCTACCCCTGAGTCTAACCCCCCTCCCCTGCAAGAATAGTACAGCAGGTACCAACATCCATTTTCTTAAAATGGATGTTGGTTTTCAATATCTTGGTTTATGTTCCTCTACAACAGATTATGCCAATTTGGGATGCCCCAATGTTGAAACCCCCCAGAATCAATGCTAATTTATACCTGACTTGCTCCCTTCTAATCAACGTGGCTGTATCCTTGTTCATATTTCCTAGCTGGGCATGCAAACATGAACAAAGCTACAGCCACCCGATTAGAGGAGCATTTGAGCAGTGCATGCGCTGTGGGATTTCAGTTCAGGATTAGAAGTGATCTGTGGGATGCCCTGCTAGAAAGAAACAGCCAGCCCTGGCATTGTTTAGACACGTGGGCCAGGTTTTGTTCCTCTGAACAGGATTTCATCATGTCACAGATTTAAACATGTCAGTACCTTGTTATTAAACTGTTGCTGGCAGCCTCTTCATCCTTTACCGGGCTCCAGCAGCATATGATAAACTGTGCCTCTGCTCCATGCTGTGTCAGCCCTGCACCCCCACAGAACATCGAGTGCCTGAGCCCCACCCAGCCCGCCAGCGAGCCAATAGGATACATCCCAGGCTAACTCTAATATTTATCAAATAATTATGTCCACCTGTCACTGACACTGACTCTTGTCTCTCTCTGCTGTAGTTTGCCCCTCCTCATCTCCTTCCCTCATTGGCAATGCTCAGATCAGGACACAGCAGGGCAGGATGTCTCAAATCCGGACAATTAGTTGTCCCCAGCGAATTCATGGGGGCAGCAGGATAAAAACCTGGAAACCAGTTTAGGCTGGTGGGTGCCTTTGTATGGCTGGCTACCATCAAAAACAAGGCCTCTGTATGAGAGGAACTTCCGTGTAGAGAGGTGCCCGTTGTATTCAATAGAAGCCGGACATACACAGGCCCACACTTGCCAGTCAGAGCCAGGGGGGATTTTCTTGCCGTGGTGGACATAAAGGATGCTTATCTTCACGTCCCAATCTTCCATGGTCACCAACAATACTTTTGCAGTGGATGCCTGACATTTCCAATTTGTGGCACAGCCGTTTGGACTGTCCACCGCCCCGTGCAGTTTACCGGGTTGTCTCTCCACAGCTTCACCATGTTTTACAAACTTGATGTCAGGGCATCTGCCGATGCTGCTTTGGGGCATAAGGTGCTGCAGACGTCAGGGAACCCCTCTCTAGGGGTCTAAGCTTGAGGTGTCAGTGCCGTTGTCCTTGGTTAGGTTGACGCAGTTAGCTGTTGTTGCATGGTCCCGCACTTATTGAGGTCCTACTTTGGGACATCCCATGCATTACTGGTGGTGCCCTGGAATGGAAGAGATGAGAAAGGGAAATTTGGTAAAGGACAAGAAAGGAAATTGCATTATTTTTAGCTGCTCAACATACTGATACTCAAAAGCTTTCTACTTCCTCTGATTTCTGCTTTTACCGGACATGAAATCCTTTTTCCTTTTGTGTGGTCTAACTTACACTACTGAACAACCGGGTGGACTGCGTGTCGGTGGGTAGATCCAGCTTCTACAGGTTCCAAAGCAGTGCCGTCCACCAGGAATTCTTTCAGTCCTCCCTTTGGTCAGCTCGTCTGAAACTGTAAGCGAGCCTACAGTGCTGACAGTGTTGCCTTAAAACATAAACCCTTGCAAATTGCAAATGCATCAGGAAGGGTTCTGATCCACAATTAATTGTCTATATATTAATATATGTTAATAATATCCTTTTACGAATACGAATATTTTATTGACCGCCAAGTAAGTACAGGATACATACAAGGAATGCTTTTTGGAAGGGAGGTACCCCTTTATTTATAGCTATAAACATTAAATATAAAAGAAAATTAATATAAAAATTAAACATTAAACATTTTTTACACATTATACATATTATACATGTTAACATTTTATCATATGTACACATGATGTTGTTGGTAACTAGTGACATGGTAGAGACAGGAAGTTCGTGGCAGGTTAATCAGTGGTGGTTATTTAGCGCCTTAACGGCTAGTGGATAAAAGCTATTTTTGTACCTAGAGGTTCTGGTCGAGAGAGCCAGGTACCTCCGGCCAGAGGGCAAGAGTTTGAAAAAAGAATGACCAGGGTGTGTTGGGTCCTCAGCTATTCTTTTTGCCTTTGAGCGGATTCTTTCCGTGAATTGTTCCTCCAGGGATGGTAAGGGGCATCCAATGATCCGCTCGGAAGTCCTGGTAATCCTCTTCAGTCTGTTCTTGTCCTTGGCTGTGATCCCGCAATACCAGACCGTGGAGGAGGAGGTCAGAAGTGAGCCTATTGCACCATTGTAAAAGGTCTTTAGGATCCTTTTAGACATACCGTATCTTGCTAGTTGTCTCAAGAAGTATAGTCTCTGTTGGGCCTTTTTCAAGATGACGGTAGCTTGCCTGCTCCACTTCAAGTCTTGCGTGATCACAGTGCCGAGAAATTTTGTGCTGGTAGCGATATTTACTTCGCCATTACCGATGGAAATGGGATGATGCGTTAGGTGGGAGCATCTGAAGTCAACTACGAGTTCAACCGTTTACTGGATGTTCAGGATAAGGTTGTTCTCTTCGCACCAGGATTCCAGGTTTTTTACTTGTGTTCGGTAGGGAGACTCATCATTGTCGTTGATGAGGCCTACCAAGATGGTATCATCTGCATACTTGATGATCTTGATAGATGGGTCTGAGGATTTGAAGTCGTCTGTGTAGATGGAAAAGAGAAGGGGAGACAGAACACCTTTGTTGGCAACCCAAAGGTATTGTGAATGCGGCTGTTTCTTTGCTGCTATGTATTTTACTGCCAATCAACTACCATCATTTCACAATCTGACACGACAGTCTGTTCTACAAGAGAAGTAAGCAGACCTGATTAAAAGCAAAAATAATAACAGGCAGTAAAATAGAAAATGTATTCTTTATTCATTTGCTAATGCCAAACCCCAGATAAAACTGGGTGGGGTCTTCTTAGGCCTTGATGTTTCCTGTGGGTGCTAGTGGGGTTTAGGGATGCTGACACTATTAAAACCCCTAGACCCTCTGCCCGGGGCATTCTAGATTTGGATGCCCTGCTGTGTGAAAAGTCCCAAATTGACGTAAAAATTTACCATTCTGGCATGATGCCCCAAAAACTGGGACCAATACCCGGGATTATGCAAAATACCGAGTTTTGGCCCACTCTAAAGGGGGAATATTGTGAAAAAACTGCCGCCGATAGATTTGTTTCTGGCCCACGGCAAGTCAGACCAAAAGCTGAAAAGTCTCCTGGAGCAGACCATAACCCAAAGGTTGGTGGAGGCCCCCTTTGCAGTGCAAGTGGTAGAGGCACTCCCCTCATAATCCGGCCCTGCCTAGTCCCATTCCATTTGCAACTGGGTTTTAATGTAGGAAATATCTTAGGTGTAATTTATCAAACATTTGTGTGCATTTGCAAATGACACCAGGTTTAACGTTTTTCAAGTAGGCAGAGGAAGCATTTTTGCCACACCTTAATAATAAAAAAAAGATCAAATATGGCCAAATTTATACATTAACATGAAAGTCTAGGAGGGCAATTATGGGAAAATAAGGCCAAAACGTTTCCTTTCATGTTGCGGAGCTGAACATGTGTTGCTCAATTTGTCCCCAGCATATTGCACATGAAATGTTATCAGAAATGCCAAATCAGCTTCCTGGTGCCCAGAATAAAATGTCTCTTCTCATCTGAACATTCAGATTTCTGTCCTAATTGTATCTAGAAGCCATATCCCTCAGACGCAAAAGGGAAGGCCATTCCGCTGTGATAAAGGTTTCTGGTTTCAGATTATATTTTGTTTCTATCGTATTATTGTTCTACTTCATATATTTCATTATGCCTTCTCCAGCCCTAAGGGAGGATTCTGCATTTTGTTTCTCTAACCAAGTAACTTGGTATCATTAAATGCTTTTGTCTTCTGGCTTTCCAGTATTTTCAAATAACTTTAGTGATTCTGTATTATTCCTAGGTAAAAGCAATGCGATGTTAAAGGATAACTGTAGGCATAAATAGTATTCCCCAATTTCTAATAAATCCTCTTCAAATGATGCATTCTGTGCCAGTATAACCTGCGCTCCCCAGGTACTGGGCTAACAGGATCTGATATAGGCCTGTCACTACCTAGTGCAACAATGAATGCTAAACCGGTAGCATTCTGTGTCTCTTAGCGCCAATGCAGACCACAGCACATCGCCGGAGATTGCTAAAATGGCGGCACTGTAGAACTGGGGCTATAGCTAAAAAAAACCCGGGACCAAACGCACATCAAATTAGGTCCTCCGATTAATGCTGACCATAATGGTCAGGCCACAGGTTACAGCTCTTTGCTGCAGTGTGGCCTCAATTTGCCCCCAGATGGTTTAGCCATACATACAAATATCCACTGTAAAATTCTCTTTAAACTAACAAAAATTACCATGACATAAGTTTCAAATACCTTATTAAAAAAGTAATAAATATCACTTTAAACCTGTAACATAAAGCACCCCTGGCTCAAGATTTGAGGTCCTATAACTTTATATAAATACCCTAGATAAGGAGTTTCAAACTGGTTTTACTTGAGCTCCCCTCTGATGGTACTTAAAGCCACTGGAGGAAAAAGTGGGGTGACATGAAGCACTGCACACAAGTTACTGCTTCCATAGGATGTTCCATGTTGCCAAGTCAACAAGCTGCAGCAGTGAAGCATCTTGGGATGACTACATTACTGGCAGAATACACTGTTGGGCCAGTATAGGACCTCCACCCTCTCGAGGAAGTCTAAGAAGCACATTGGGGGTGTAGCTCAGCAGCTAGTGGGCTGGTCGTGGGCTGGCCAGCTCCAAAAAATGATTTTTGGCCTCAGTCTGCCCTCACGCCGTTACCAATATGTAATGTGATCAATACAAATGATAAAATATCACAAAATAAAGTGAACCTAACTCAATATATGATATTCAATGTCTGATTTAGAGTTCAGTAAATTTTGCTTTGAAATAATCACTTATTTGGCTGATTTTATTGTGCTATAAATTAATTAAATGAGCTACTTTACTATGGGGGTTATTTAAGATATGCTAGCGCCAGATAGTGCTTCGAAGCGGCAGGTAGCGTCTGGTGAACGCAGGGCGCTGTAAGTAATAACCACATTTAGGAAAGCGAATCTGGTGAGTGCCTCTAACAGCACCATGTAGCGTCACATGTATTACCAGAGGCGGCTCAGCGTATAGCGCCATGTAGCGTCAAGTGTGCCATGTAGTACCTGTCGCTCAGTGTCGCTCTCCCATACATTTCAATGGGCTATTTGTTTGTGTTTAAATAGCGTGTTTGGCAATTAAATGTTTTTTTTTTTTTGCTCAAATCATTGTGAGACCTCTCCTGGCTGCAAACACTTTTATAATTTTTTTTGACTTTTTATATTTTTATGCAGAATTCTATTTACAGGTCTGCCACTAAAGTGTTATTGTCCCAGTGTTAAAACAATGTCATTCCATGTGTTTTCACTTTGTTACAGGTGGACATGTGTTCAAAACAGACTTTAATCACACAGCGTCTGGAGCTCTATGCTAGAGTGCCCAGCTTTAGAGCGTCAACGCTGTGTGTGTGTAGTTTTTTGTTAAGTATGGTGTTGAGCGCCGAGTGCCGAACGCACTGAGCTGTCGCTACCTATCGCTCGCTACAGCATTATAATGTTGTTAGAGCGCCCAACACACATCACATTCATCAATGCCGGCCAGGTTACTACAGCGACTGCTATGCTAGCTTACAGTGCCTCTCACCCGCTTACAGCGTCAACTAGCAGTCGCTCTAAGCGCCGCTATACAGACACTCATCTGGCAATACCTGGCGTTAGTGAATCTGCCTCTATGTTTTGTTTCCTAGTATTGGGGTTGATTCAGAGCCTGGTGAGAAAACTCACTTCTTTTTTAGAAGAGAAAATTGCCATTGACTTTCATTGTCTACCTTGGGGCTGATTCAGAGCCAGGTGAAAATTTATACCCGGTAGACAATGAAAGTGAATGGCAGTTTTCTCTCCCATGCAAAGAAGTCAGTTTACTCACCAGGCTCTGAATCGACTCTATTGTATTGGGGGTGTTTTTTTATTAGAACTTTGCCCACAAGAGGACTTCAATGAGAGATTCTCAAGCGACCACGAGGGGCAGCACTAGCCAAAACGGCAAAATAGGTTAAAAAAAAGAAAATACATGTTATTACTGAGCTTTAAGGGAGAGTTGTGGTGGGAGTTAAATTCAGGATTTTCATTTTGCCTACAGTTGTTTACTCCTACACAAAGTTCCACAGCCATATGCAGTTGCAATAAGCACCCTCGTATCTTTATAATTATCTTCCCCTCAGCTGCTCTCTTTTACTTAAATCTATTGATTAACGTGCCTTGCCTTGACACAAAGGCCTCCCAGCTGTTCCTCCACCACAATACAGATATCAGCTCCGCATTGGTGAAGACAGGCTAAGATGTTAAGTAATATCCTTTAGCAACTTTAGTAAATATGTCCTTTCATTGTTGTATACATGGGACTAATGATGGATTCATTGTAATTTCTTGGTATGGAAGTATTTCTAGCTTTCTGTGCAGGCCCAGTATCATTAAGGGTATCTGCCACCATAGTAGTCAATGTTGTTGGTATAGGATCAGTAGGAAGAAGACGGACCTTGGGCGGACCTTGGGAGGTCAGTCTAGAGATTGCCCTATGCCATGCCTGAATAATATTGCCACAACAAAGTTATTGACCTTTGTGGCACTTCATACATTCACATATAGGAAGTCCTATAATAGACCATCAAAATCAAAACATAAATAATGGGAGACCCATAGTAAACAAGGTATCCAAACTCTAGCTAAATCACATAAAAAGAAGGGGAGGTTGCAGTTTACATGGGACACAAAGCATAATGGGGGTATAGTAAACCATCATACTTGGAATAATTGCTGGCCTCAGCACTGGGCTGACCTGGGAACGTGTCAGGGCCCGCATTATTTTGGGGTGCCCGATTCATTTAGTGAATTATTTTAGTGCCCAGGTCAATTATGCTGGAGGATGGACAAGTTGAAAAGGATAGTCACTTGAGTAGACTGAAGGTGAAATGTACTTACTCAACTCCTGCTCTTAAAGCAGACATCTAGTAAAAAGAATAGTGTTTTGTAAATTTCTCTACTAAAACCACCTCCCTGGTGACACTTGTCAGGGGAGTAATCTAGGGGAGCAATTTACAAAACATTTTGTTGTGTGTATGGCTTAAGTCCATGCAGATATTGGAGGAAATATTTGAAGATGCTGTGCTCCTGGACTGCATGGAAATTGCCATCTTTCTACAATCCTGTTTTGCTACAATGTTTCTAAGAGCATTCTGATTAACGATTGCAACTGATGAATTTCTACTCCTGGCTAGTCATAAGGGATTATTGCACTGGGATTAAAGGCACTTTTGGCAGGGGGCTGTGTTTTTTAGAAGCATGACTGTCAGATGTGTAGCACGATGGCTGCTACCATGCAGTTAAGGAGTGCAACATCTGCATGCTATTCCACACCATCTGCAATGTGGTAAAGCCCTCACATTTTATACCTATGTGATGTTTATAGATTTTTAGAAGGAAGGTCTGACAGACTGGCAAGGTAACAAGTTGCTAACTCACATGAATCAATTATTGAATAAACAGGTGAAATATTTGCCCATATGCACCATATCGTATCAACACATAGCGTGGCACACTATAAAGAGGCCCACTGAGGCTTTAGCTCAGCGATAACTGCCGGCCCGGAAGGTGCTGTTCTGGCTACTGATCAACCAGGAAGGTTGAATACTAGACCCAATTTTTGGACTCCAAATTGGGATGGCCGGGAATGGGGATGAGATGGCCCTAAGTACTTTGACATTAGGTGGTTTTTAATTCAGGTAAAACATGGCAGCAGTTTCCAACATGGCATCTATAACAAAATGGTATCTGAAGCTGTTAAACCGGAACACCGTCCTTTTTTTTTTACCAAAAATGGGTGTTGTTCCCTGCCGATAACCCCCCCCCATGCTCGCCCGGTAAAGTACAAAATCTTATCTATTGAGCCCTGTGATTGGCCACTGCAGTTGCATAGTCTGCAGGTCTGTTCTCTGTATCCAGCTAAGGGGGGTCGATTTTGCTGGGGGAGCAATATGAGTGGGGGCCCTGGCAATTGGGATGCCCCCATGCATTTGTTCAAAAAATATATGTTGTTCTAGTTTAAGGTCTTCAGCAGCTCTTCGGCAGGGAGAGGGATTTTGAAAGTTAATTAGGTTTTTGTTGAGTTCACATGGCTGCCAAAGCACAATAACAAAGCTCAGATCTATGTATATATTCATTTCCATGTATGTTTAGGAAAATGAATGATACTAAAGCCTGGTGTTGGTTATGATGCCAGACTTTAAGGCTTGGTTCACACTGTGCTGTTGCGATACATAGTGATATTCAAGTGCTCGGCTGTGCAATCGTAAATCGCATATGTAAGGGCCCACAGGCTTTCATGGGCAGAAATGTACTTGCGATTGTGGGACAATCATATTCGCCCTGTAATCAAGGTGTAGCACTGCATTGTAAACAGAGCCGTACAGTAAAGCAGAACAAAATGCTTAAATTTCCACTTTAAGTATCTTCTTTCTCTCCTAAATGTCATTTTGCAATTCTCTTACGCTGTCAGTTTCCTTTATTTCAACCATTTCATTAGTCAAATGCACTTAAGAAAATGTCAAGTATTTGCAGGAGAAATGTAGATATTTCTTTCACCTTAAAATTAAAATCACAGCTTTAAGAATAATTATAGCTACATAATTACCATTTACACCTGAAATGATGTGTTATACATTGAACCAGCCTACTTTTTTCTGACACCTTTCTCTGCCCTGAAAAGATTATTCCCATTAATCTAGGGTTACATCCCACAACACATTTAGTGTATGTGCATCCTGCTCTTATCTCCACAACAGATATAAACTGTAAGCTGACCCGTCCTCACACCAAAGATATGCAACATTATCGAGTCTAAACAGTCCTTTCGAAATATTTCCTGTGTGCTGGTATATTTGCTGTCTATTGAGTTGAACTTGTTTCTTGATGTATAAAATTGCAGGAGGAGGGTTGCTATTAGCGTTCTTAAAATTTAATCCAGAATTTCATGCTTTAAAGCGGAACAAAACACGGGAATTTGACGTTCCTGGGTCTTGTTACATGCCCCTGGGTCATCCCGAATTGGAATACCCCGCTGTGTGAAACCCCTGTGTTGGCCATAAAAACTCACCTCTCCAATCTCCACTGGTGCATGCGCTCGCTCTTGTCCAATGAGAGCCGTCTGCTGTGACTACATCATTCAGCAAACGTCATTGATTGGTTGGGTAGCGCACTACTGCATCCCTGGCCGTGTGCTCCCGCCATAGCTTCAACGACACATACGTGAGCCCTCATCCAATGAGAGACGCCTGCTGTGACTACGTAATTCAGCAGACAGCTTTCATTGTTTACAATGGGAAGCACATGCTGCTGCATCCCCTGCATCTCCAGCATTGAACAATGGGAGAAGCTTGCCGAAAGATGTTGTCACTACAGACAGCTCTCATTGGATGAGGAACCACGTATGCGCTGTTGGAGCCTGGAAAGGTGAGTTCTTATGGGCGAACTGGGGGCTTTCACACAGCAGGGCATACAGATTTGAGATGCTTCGGAGGAAAGCCAGCGGCTGACCCGGAATCTATTAGATTCCAGCTCGGCCACTGCGGGGGTTTGTTCTGGTTTAAAACATACCTCCAGTCAAAAAAAATTCACTTTTGTGGACTTTTGCCAGACCTCACACTTGGAGTGACATATAGGAAATAAAACTCCCACTTACCTAACAGCCATGCCACTCGTCGGTCTCCTGCAGCCCAGCTTTGAGAAGCCAGAAGTTGCTTAACCTATGGGGCGGGAATAGCCTGTGTACAGAGGTTCCCAATGACAACACCGGAGGCCTACATAAATGGAACTCTGTATGGAGGTGAATTATTCTTAAGGAGAGCCTCTATACAGGGCACACCCACCCCAGAGGCAGAACATCAGTTAGTGGCAGGGGAGTGGGGGTAAGTGGTGGAATTTCATCCAACCCCGGATCTGAGGTCTGTGGGAAACTGAACCTTCCCTTTAAAGGGATTTTCAATGCAAAAGGTTTAAAAAGATAATCAGCAGCTTACCTTGCCAAGCGTTCCTCTAGTGCTGTGCTACCTCTCTGCTCAGCACCGAGAATGAAGAAATACACTTCCTCATCTGACCCTCCAGCACCACCCTGCAGATGTGGGCCACCAATGCTAGCTTGAGGAGCTAGTCCAGACCACACCCCCTCTGTATTTATAGCACTCATTCCCAGTGGGCCTCTCCCCTGAGCAAGAATTCATTCATTCTATTTCTAACAATTGTCCCTTTTTTCTTTGTTTTTCAACAAATGTGAAAATGACTTGGGAAATGCAAAACAAATATGTGAAAAGCGAGTTAATGGAGCAAAATAATTTCACACTCTCCTGACATTGGGGAACCGGCACCTTTAATTATTTCTAATTTTGTGAAAAGTAAAATGCTGCAGTTAAAAGAAAAATAGAGCTGTATTACAATTGCCGCTGTCATTGCCCGTGTTGTTTTTGTGACTTGTTTATCCCAGAACAATCATTGATCCTGATTTTCTCATTTTCCCAGCACAGGAAGCTTTGTCTGAGTTCTCCGAGAAGCAGGAAATGAATGCATTAAAAATGAGATGAGATGACGGAACAGGTCCTGGTGGCACTGCAGACAGGAGGCAAAGGAGCCACATCCAGAAATTATCACCAATAGTGGGTATCTCATCACCATCCAAATCTGGTTCAATAACGCTGTGTCAATGTTACTTTGTATAACAATAAGTAATCTGTTTTAATATATGCAGTGTATATTAAAAAAACATTTTTTTTTTAAGTTCTAATCCCCATTCCAGAACTATGCCCAGCAGCATTTCCAGCAGCAACACCTTTGCTAAGAGCAGAGAGTGGGCCGAATCCATCCCTTAGCCTGCATCACCTTGTATGAATAATAACATTCAGTGTGTTCAGGGTGAAGCCTCACCCTCTGCCTGTCTATTTACTCCAGTCTCCTGCATAGATCACAGCTAGCAGAAAATAATGCATGCTTAAACTGTGCAGGACATCACAGAACCACTTAAAATAAATATATATATAATTAAAGTATTTAAGTAATACATTAAGACATTAGCAAATCTAATTAATATGACTATTAATAAACTAATAAAATATAATCATATACTAAATACACACACACACACACACACACACACACACACAATGTAATTACTGGAGATTTACATTTGTCAAAATTCTCACTATACACATAGGCCTATTGGGAGAGATGTAACCCTTTGGGATCATAAATTATGGGTTATAGTTACAAGCAACATCCAGGCTTATACTGTGTTCAAATTTATTATGCAAATTATACCTTTTATTGATATTGGATGAAAATGACAGTCAGTATCATGTTCAAGTCAACCATTGAAGCAAAAAACTAATGTTATTGAACAAACCTCCCAATGATAATAGTATTGTTTTTACAAATTAAAACACTTAAACTGGACCTTCACCCTAAGAGCATATCTTCTATGTTTCCCCCACCCTGTACATACAGATTGCCCACATTAAAAACCATCCTACCTGCATCTACTGCATTTTCTGAGCCTTTAAACATCCAGGATGGTGGCAAATATTTTACGTTTTTAGTCACTTACTATTCTTTCCCCCACTGGGCTTCAACTCTGTTCAGGACTAGAATCACAAACTGAGGCGAGGAGAGGGGTGAAAAGCACAGGGGGTGGGTTATAGTTGTGCTTTGCACAGACAGAGCAGAGCTGGGGTCAGGGAAAGGACAGAAATCCCACAATGCAGAGCGGCATAGTCACAAGACACTTCCTGTCTGCAGGCAGCCTGAGACTTCACGGGCCGCCATCTTGGATGTTAAAAGGCTCAAAAAAAACAATAAGTGCAGGTTGGATGATTTTTTAATGTGGGCAATTTGTATGCACAGGATGGGGGAAACATACAAGATTCAGGGTGAAGGTCTGCTTTAAATCTCCAGACCTCGACTCAAAACATCACAACCCCCTGTAGAAACATCAGTGCTTCAAGGAAGTTGATTCTATTCCCACTCAGGAAAGGTGCTGGTAAATTCCTGTAAACCTATACAAGTACTTCAGCTGCGTCCCTTACGTCAACAACATGTTTTAGTGTATAAAAATAAATTATATGAATATTGCAGATTTTTTTTATCATTGGCTCATTTTCCTGATTTATATACTATTAGTATTCTATACTATTATCTCATGCAATTTTAGCATGGCAGAAAAATTAACCTGACCCATTACTAGCGCCAGGTATCGGCAGATGAGCGTCTCTATAGCAGCGCTTAGAGCGACCACTAGTATACGCTGTGATTGGCTATCAGGCCCTCAGTCGCTTTAGTAACCTGGCCGGCATTGATGAATGTGATGTATGTTGGGCGTTCTAACACCAGTACAGCGTTGCAGCAAGCAAAAGGTAGCGCCGGCTCAGTGCGACCGACTCTCAGCGACTCCATATTCAACAAAAAAACAGACACACACAGCATCGGCGCTCTAGATCTGGTCACTATAGCATAGAGCGGCAGACACTGTGTGATTAAAGTAAAAAAATTACTTTTTCTAGGCCAGGAGAGGTGACACGATTATTTGAGAGAAAGAAAAAAAAAACCCTTTTTAAACAGAAGAAAAGGAACGTCCATTGAAATGTATGGGAGAGCGACAGGTAGCGATAGGTAATACCTGGCGCTGTGGAAGCTAGAGCGCTGGCGCTATATGCTGAGCCGCCTGTAATGATGAATCGTACGCTACATGGCGCTGTTAGAGTCGCTCACCAGAATTGCCTTCATAAATATGGTATTACGTACAGCGCCCAGCGAGGCACTACGAGAGCTACGAGGCACTACCTGCCGCTATCCCTTGATGAATAAACCCCTTCTATATATGTAAATAAATGTATTCTATACTATTATCTCTGCCATTTGAGCATGGGAGAAAAATGAACCAGACTTATATACTTTGATCAGAGTTTGGGTTAAAAATATGCATTTCTGGTGGTAGAGTTTCTTTAAAGTAGTCTGGTGATCCAAGCTGCTGTTATTTCTAAAGCATAAGCGTGAAGAAACATCAAATTAGAGGTATGCAGAGCATGCGGGGGGCTGTAAACAAATGTCATCTATAAACCGGGCCATTGTTTCTGTGTCAAACTACAGATTGTCATCCTGGAAAATGGCAGATTGTTCTCATTCTAGAACAGAATTTTGCTCATTTTTATTGTCATTATTGGTGCGAGATTGAATTTAAGATATGCATTGATTTGTCATTACACTCCACATTTCTACCCGCAGTTACAAAAACAACATATGATAAGAGTTCTGTTTCTGGAAAAAAATCTCATTTTTTTCAGTAATGGTGAATTCATTTCAGATAAGTCATCTGCTTATGTCTATTATAGGCATCTGAATATTTAAATGGCTCATCTCTGTGTGGGCCACGTTTGCCAACAATGTTTTCTCTACATAGAACAGTTAATACTACAGATTGGATTTAGCCTAGATATTTCAGCTGTATGGGACCTCATGGCAAGTCACTGTGGAAAGATTTATTAGTAGGGTTTTTCCATCTTATATTATGTACAGGAATTAGGTGATGCTTATTAGCAAACCAGCCAGAGCTTAGGTCTCATCACCAGGCGTGGTATGGTATGGCATAACACGTATTCTGTTCAATACAGATTCACATTCCTGCATTGCCATGTGATTGGCTAAAAAAAAATTGGTGACCATCAAAGCAGAGCCCAGGGGGAGTGGGAGAAATCAGACAACGTAAATCTTGCTTAAAACTGCACATAAGCACCAAAGCCAGCTAAACAACATTTACTTTAAAGAGGAACATCAGACCAAAAATAAAAAGGGGCCAATTCCCTCCACCATCGCCCCTACTTACCTTTTGGGTGTCGCCCCTGCCTGCTGCAACAACACCCGGCTGCTTCAGGGCCCATGTTAATCAGTGAAGTCTAGCGCTATTTCCGGCGACCCCATTGCATCCCATTTATGGGCACTGAGCAGCTGCAACATCAGGGGCAGAGCCCAGGGGGAGTGAGACAATTCAGAAATCTTGCTTAAAGCTGCACATAAGCACCAAAGCCAGCTAAACATTTACTTTAAAGAGGAACATCGGACCGAAAATAAAAAGGGGCCAATTCCCCCCACCACCCCCCCTACTTACCTTTTGGGTGTCACCGCTGCCTGCTGTAAGGGAAGTCTCGCAGGATTTTGGGCGGCCCCATTGCATCCCATTTATGGGCACTGCGCAGCTGCGACATCGGGGGCCGCACGCAGTGCCTGATCGGATGCAAGATGGCACTGTCCATCAGAAGGTCGCTCGGAATCCGAGGGACCCAGAAGATGGATTCCTTGGCGAGGTGAGTAAAGAATGCCCTAAGTTATAACCGGAAGGGGGGGCAGATCGGTGAGGCTTGGGGAAGGTTTTAACCTCCCCCAATGTTCCTCTTAAAGAGGTAAGGAGGCAGTAGATTTTAGTAACCCCTTGCATGGACAGTCCTTTTAAGCATAGATACATTACAGAATAAAATGAAGTAAGGTTTCATATATAGTGATGTACTGCGGATGTAGGACATGGAAGAGACAATCTGATTGGATATATTCCGGTACATTGTGCATATCATTGTATCAATTTAGCAAATGGACATTCAAAGCAATGTGTTCAAATCTCTGGCAGCATTTCCCCCTTTCTAGTTTGTATATTGATTTACATGATGAAGTTGTACATTTTACAGCCAATGTCTTGGCAAATATCTCAAATCACCCATTAGGGCATAGTTAGCGGCCATATCAGACTACAGCAGCCCGGCTTCATGTTAGACATTAGATGGTTTATTCATAATGAGTTCCACAAAGCAGTACAAATGGAAAGATAACTGTATAATGGGAATTCTGTCCTCAGTGCTCGGCCACGCTGCAGCCAATTACATTTTATGCGAAAATAGCAAACATCCCTTTAGAGCAGCATTTGAAGTTGGCATCGATCCTCTAAGTGTAATGCGGTGAAGCTGTCCATTAAGATTGGAGCTGTTCTGAAGATAAAATGATTTCACGCTTGCGTGTCTTCGGAACGTGTAAAAGCATATTTCATCCCAAAGTCTTTTTTTAGCATTGAGGATGGTCACATTACCATAGATAAAAATAGAAATCCTATTCCCAATAAGGAAGCTTAGGCAGCTAATAATCGCAAGGCTTGGGGGTCCAGGTTTGGGGTAAATGTTGATGAGGTTAATTGCAGCATATTACAAATATAACATATGTCGTTCTTGATTGTGAAGGTTTTCTTATTCAATTAATTGAATGGAAAGAAAATACGAATATGGGGCCCTAAAAAACTTCCTGACTAGAGGAGAGCCAAACTTATGAATTTATGAAACAGGTATAAATGATAATATAGGTGGCCTGGGATCTGCTCAGACTTTTATTAGTCAAAACTGATTGTTGGGTTGTGTTGCCGGGTGTCACTTGCAAAGACCATGATAACTCCATTAAGTAGGACTACCATGGGGCCCTGAAAATAAGTCACATATTAAAGGCTGCAGGTTATGGGGACCAAAATACTCGATAAACTGCCTATATAAAGTCTGCCACCCACATAACCTGCAACCTATATTATGTGATGGATAGGCTCCATGACAATTCCAGCGGATGAATACTGGAACATAAACATGTTTTATAGACATAATATGACATTATATCTAGAGGTCCAAGTGAGTGAGTAACCCCCGAGGGGCCTGAGAAAAAAGCAGGGTCCTGAAGCAGGTAACAAACTTCTATACAGTAGTTGACATTAAGATTGATGCTTGCTGCATATCTGTACCCAGCTTTAGTGTCAGGATGCCCATCTGTTGATGTTGTCTGCAAGAATTTCAGGCTTAGGCTTGGACCAGAGGTTCCCAACCTTGTTACAACAAGTTCCACTTTCTATTTACCTTAAAGGTATGTATGGGTTTTCCAACTTCTAAATCCATATTGAAAATACCCAGAACTACCATTTAAAAATACAAAACAATTTTGTACATATGGAGGAAATCAGGCTTGGGTAATGTATGTATAGCAGCAGAAGAGGTTGGGTTACAGATCAGTACCACCTGATATGACCTTGAGTACTACCAGTGGTACAAGTTGGAACCTCTCGCTTATACCTTCAAGTCTCCCAGTTTTGCCTCAAAGTAGAATGGGGACATCTGGTCAGGAAATGGCAATCATAAGGCAGCAAGGAGCTCATCTGATGTTTGTTGCAGTGCAGGGTAAAAGCTGTAGCAGGTCCATTTCTCCACGAACATGTGGAAAAGTGGTCTAACAGCCACTCTGTCCCGTGGAGCTCTCAGTGCAGGCAACTACGACAAGCCACCATGGTACTGGTTTTGACCAGAAGGAGAATGTACACATTTTTTTGTTCCATGCTCTGAATTATAATTAGAATAGTAATTATGATTCAGATGCAGTTATTTACAATATTGTTATTTTAATGACAAGAAAAAACAGTAAACAAAAAACAAGATCACTATGTTGACTTCCATGTGAAGCTCCTTGTATCTTCTGATCTTCTCAAGTTGCTTCTCGTCAACTAAGCTATCTCCATGGATTGTCAAGATTTTCTTTGGTAATGGTAATATTGGGGATGTGGTGTTCCAGCACTTGTCGATTTGTAGTCGGACTTCCCATACAGTAATATTTAATTTTTGACTTTTTCTATCAGTTCCCACCCGCTCTGTGCTGCAGGCTGGTGGTAGTTTTGAAAGGTTTCAGTGAATCCTCTTGACAACATTGTTATGCCACTGCATGTACTCAATCATTGCCGACTTTTGGGAAAAGATTTGCATCTGTTGACTTTATTGCATTGATTACTTCTATCTCAGGTCTTCAGATTCCTTCTTCTGTGTTCCATTGCGACCCACAGCCAGGTTTTATCCTTGTCTGTTTTCCCATCTTTATTACATGTAATTGGCCATGCTGTGATGGTTTTGCCAGTTTCTATTTGCATGGCTTTTCTTCTATATTTGTTCGTCTTTTGCTGTACGTTTAGCAGTTTACAACTGTGTTAAAGCGAGTTTTGGCAGCCCCTGCATAGCCTGCTAGCGCATGTTTTTCCTTATCAATGTTCTATCTCACCTGCAACAGTTCCCTGCCCTCTGACTTTCTGAGCTGGTACAGCCTGTCACGTAACATATACTGAATGGTCGTTCCTTTCTGGCTTTTCTACCCTGGCTGTCCAGCTCAGCTTGCATCTAGCTCCATATTCACCATTTAGTTTGCTCATCATTATTTTTCTGTCCCTGTGGACCTATAAACTGCTCACCACTTTCCTCTGTTTGATGTTAGCCAATTGCAATATGCTCAAATATTTGTGGGCCTCCTGCTGATGGTTGTCTGTTGTGCATTTCTATGCTATCGCTGTCTAAGATTACCTTTCTTCAATAGCATATATTCATAGTAATATTAATATTTTATGCAATGTATAAAATACTCCAGCCACAGTTGCAGATGGTAAAAAGAAAATAAATAATACTGAGTGAGCACTTAAAGAAAGAGAAAATGGGATGTGCAGCGGACAATTGAATTTCTTGCTTTTGCTAATATGCAAACAATGTTTATCAGTAATTTTATTTTTCTGCCTGTATTTTATTGCATTGTTGTCTTTAAATTAAGTGGAATGTCACAGATGTGCATGGTAGTATTTTTAATAGCACCACCGCACTTTAAGATTAAAATGTAAATGAGAAAAAAAAATTAAATAGGGTTATGTGTGCAGGCTATTCTTCTTCTTCACTGTGCTGTTGGCACAACTCCCCCCTCGTGTTCATGTGTAAGCAGGACTGATGACTGCTCCCATTATAGTTTCAGGAGTTTAGCTATTCATGTGGTTAAGCTCTTTCAAACAGTGCCACTGTGAGTGGGTGTGAGCTGGGTTACTAAACTGGACTGGAGGTCCGTCTTAAACAAATTACACTTGTGATTTGGGTTATGGACTGGTTTAAAACACACACGGGGAGGCCGATTCATTAATAGCGCCAGGTAGCGACAGATGAGCGCCAGTAGCGTGATTTTCACAGCGCCAGCTAGTATTCGCTGTGCTTGGCCGGGGTTTGCTTGTTGACAGCGACTCAGTCGGTGTGCGGTAATGTTGAATACGGGGTTAGGGGTCGATGTTTCACAGGTTCTGCGTTGTATGGGTGCGCCTGACAGCGAATGGCCAGAGCGAACGGCTTGCTGCAGATTCATTAACAAATCACGCTCAAAAATTTCTCGCGCTGTGAATTCCTTGTTTAAACCCCAGAGCGCTGGCGGCGATGTGTGTAAAGTAGTTTTTAACCCCCAAACAACCATTTTTTTAATGTAAAAATTATACAAGTTTTTCTAAACATTTTGTAATATGAATACATGAATATCAGACCTGTAATCTCAATTCTGCACATATTTTTTTTTTTTTTTCCTTAAAAAAATATCTAACATTGCCGTAGTGGTCACAGAATTTTTGACAGTTAAAAAAAAAAAAACATAAACTCAATTAATTATGAATATTTAAAGATTGCTCCATTGAAGTGCATTGGAGAGCGCCAGGGAGCGACAGGTCATACCTGGCGCTGTGATGGGATTAGTAGCGGCGCTGTTCGTTGCAGTCGGCTACATGATGAATCCCGCGCTAGCTGACGCTCTCGCCGGCGCTAGCCTCATTTAGCGTGATAAGTGCGTCATTGTGACCGCCGCCGGGCGTACTTGATTCGGTAGCCGCCGTTAGCTGGCGGTACCTGGCGCTCGTCAGACACTACCTGACGCTAGCCCTTGATAAATAAGGCCGTAGATCACTTTTTATTGAGCAATCTCAAAATAAGAATGGTTAAAATAATGCTACAAACAGAAGCAAAGTATAATAGGGTTTAATAATAAGTTAAATCTCCAGTGTGCATAGTGCAGTGCGAGCTTGTCTTGCTTGTAAGAGGCAGCAAGCCCATTATACGTCACATTGAATGCATGCTGCAAGGCTTTTCTAGTCCACTTGTTCTCCTTGTAATTGACCACATTCTTCTGGCACAGCGCTGAAGAGTACTGAAGAGTATCAGTGTCTCTCCCAGACAAGCCACTTACCAGATGCCGGGGGTTATTTCAAAGAGAAACGTGCTTCAGTGCCATGATTGCCAATGAATCCAGGAAAATCTACACAACACAATCCAAACTTTGAGACTCTGATTTTTTTTTGTGCATTTAACTGGCAACAGACTAACTGTTAAAAGTGATTAAATATTAACAATAATTAAGCTGTTTTTGTTAGTTAAAGGCCTTTGATGTTATACATTCAAAAAGCCTGCTAGGTGGGCTTTCTGAAAGGGTTCAAAGGCCTACAGTATGCAATTAAATGTCTTGGCATTGAGTCTGAAGGACGTTGGCAGATGTCCAGATAGAATTTTCCCTACTCGAGCCATTTAATTGAAACCATAGGAAAGAAGAAAGGTTGTTGGCAAAAGAAAAAAAGAACCCACAGGCAGGTTTTTACTCTATTGGAAGTGAGCAGACAAGGCAACAAAGCTGATAAAACAGGATTAGCAAAGCAGTTTAGTTGGATGTCACACAGTGAGCGCCTTCCTCCATGGAACAAGAGTTTGGGAGGATTAACCTCTTGAGCATGAAGATGTAACAGCCAATAAAGGTTTTTTAACCCTTCTTTTGCTGAAACAATAATGTTTATTAAGGTTTGATTGATAAAGATGATATGGTTTTGGACTGGAAGTAGTGACGGTGTACGGACACATGAATCATGAATCTGAGAAAATAAAAAAGGTAGATGATCTTTTTACGATAACATGGAGGCTGATTCATTATTAACGCCAGGTATCTGCAGATGAGCGCCTGTATATCGGCTCTTTGAGCGATCGCTAGTAGACTCAGACTGTAAGCGGGTATCGGGAGCTGTAACAGGGCGCCTCAGTCGCTGTAGTAACCTGGCCGACATTGATGAATGTGATGTATGTTGGGCGCTCTAACACCAGTACAGCGCTGCAGGGAGCGATAGGTAGCGCCAGCTCAGTGCGACTCTCGGCGCTCCACACCATACTTAGCAAGAAAGGACACACACAGCGTCAGCGCTCTGGTCGCTATAGCATAGAGCGCCAGACGCTGTGTGATTAAAGTCTTGTTTTTGAACACATATCCTTCAGTAACAAAGCGAAAACACATGGAATTACATTGTTTGAACACTGTGACATTAACATTAACACTTTAGTGCCAGACCTGTAATGACATTTCTGCATAAAAATATAAAAAGTAAAAACATTTTCTAAAAGTGTTTGCAGCCAGGAGAGGTCACACAATGATTTTAGCAAAAAAAAAAAAAAATCAAACACAAACAAATGAAAGCCCATGAAAATTATAGGAGAGCGACACTTAGCGAAAGGTAATATGTGGCGCTCTGGAAACCAGAGCGCCGGTGCTATACGCTGAGCTGCCTGTAGTAATATATGTGACGCTACATGGCGCTGTTAGAGGCGCTCACCAGATTTGCTTTCTTAAATGTGGTTTCCCATACAGCACCCAGTGTTCATCAGACGCTACAAAGCACTACTTGGCACTATCTTTTCTTAAGTAACCCCCTTAGCCAAATTCACATGGTAGGACTAGGGGGCTGTACATTTAGGAGTCACCAGGTCAGAGCTGAATAATCTACACGCGTGTTCTGGATCGGCAGCTGTCCACCCTCGCTGCCTGGCATCACTTTGGCGGGAACAGAGATGTCATTTTGGTGTAAACATAACTAGTCATCTTTACTATCTTTATTATCTATTGGCAAGAAGGTCACTGTGGGCTCCTTTTGTAATGTGTAATGCTTGCTGCATTAGTTCATGCCATCCTTGTATTGCATCAATGATTGGCCCTAAGCAGCAGTTAGCCCCCAAACAGACCGGACATATGGCGGCTATTTCATGCGTGGTGCCCACTGAGGGAGACTTCCACAGCCAGCAGCCACAGCCTCACTGGAGGGATGGCTGCAGCCATGCCATCTGTTGCCAGGCAAGTGGTGTGAGCCTCCTGGCAGGCTACATTTATATACTGTTATGATGTAGACATATTTAAGAGCACCTCATCTGTTTGCAGGGTGCTGGTCCTCATCCTTCTTCAATGATACTGTTCTTAGGGGGCACAGGTCCTACCTCTTCACATCTGCTTGCAGGGTGCTTGTCCTCACCCTCCCTCAACAGGATTGCTCTATAGGGGGAAGGCACAAGTCCTACCTCTTCACATCTGTTTGCAGGGGGCTGGTCCTCTTCCTCTCTCAACATTGGCCCTCTTCCTCTCTCAACATGATTGTTCTATAGGGGAGACATTGGTCCTACCTCTTAAAATCAGCTTGCAGAGTGCTGGTCCTCTTCCTTCCGTTATATAGGTGAGACATAGGTTCTATCTCTTCACATCCACTTGCAGGGTGATGGTCCTCATCCTCCCTCAACAGGATTGTTCTTTAGGGGGCACAGGTCCTACCTCTTTACACCTGGCAGATGCTTTTCTACCTGGAAGTATGGCTTCTTGACATTCTCCCTAGCATTCAGGCTGAGGCTATAGCATTGCAGGGGCATGGGCTGGGGTGCATGTGGCCACTTAAATCCATAGTACTGAAGCTTTAATATTGTAGAGGCAGATGATATGGCAGGGGTGGTTATGGTCCCTCACTGCCATAATGCTGAGGAAATAGCACTGGGGGCAGAACTTCAGCTGGGGTTTCTTGGGTGGTGGGGTATTGTAAAAGCCAGTCATCTCGCGAAAGGCAAACAGAAAAGCTAAAGAAGGACACATCTGTATTGTAAATGCCTGTGATATTGTTTGGAACACACAATTGCACATAAGCTTATAGGTGCTAATTTATCAACACACACAAGTAGCACAATGTTCCCATATTATATTGTCACTATTTCTTTTATTCTGAAACGAGAAGTTATTGCAGTATAAAATGTTTGTTCACGTGCCAATCTCCTCAAGGATTAACATTAACAATACAAGTGTCTCTCTTTTGTGTTTATAGAATTTTATTATATTTATATATTTATTTCAAATGACTAAATTTATGACTATTCAGGGGAAGATTTTTAAACAATGTCATACCATTAAAATCGTTTTATAACCCACCTTGTATTGTTCGCTAAAATATTGCTGCAAGGCATTAGCACCTCCTTGCTGCTGCCTCAATGGGCTACAAATTGTTATTTTTTATCCCTGCATTTATTACACTTTTATTAACAGACACTGTAATATAGGTAAAGCAATGTGCAGTGGAATGAGGCCTTCTTATATCCTAGGGAGGGTTCCACAGCAATACTAGCTTCCAAAATAATCTTCAATTTTAGAATAACACACAGAACACTGCTGCTATGGCCGCTGCTGAGGAAGCACACTCAAAGTGTCTCAAAGTCACACTTAAAGTGGATCAACTGCTTGACATAGTTGGAAAAGAAAGGTAGCTGCCATTTTGGAGCTTCCTATCCCAGCATCTCAGTCATGCTGCTGCCTGGATTCAACCGACATAACTGACACTGCACAGTAACAGGAAGCCCAGCAGCACTTCCTGTTTGCAGGTAGCAGCACTTCCTGTTTGCAGGTGGCCTGCAAATGCATGAGCTACCATTTTGTTTCTAACATTTACTACTGCAAGAGTTAGAAAAAGGTAGATTAACATTTAAGTGCAACAATCTAAATTGCCTTAGGGAAGATGCATATGAGCACTGTTTGTTGTGTTGGTTTGGTTTATGTCATTTTTGACTGATGGTCTGCTTTAACATGCCCAGAAGCAGTGTTCTATGTCTACATGACTCAAATCTCTCTTCTTCCAGATCTCAGTGTTGTAGATCTCATTGTACAGATTAGTAGTGAGCAGTAAGCAAATCTGAATGGTGCGAGTGCTGCCGGCCACTTCCCGGCTCACCGCTAGCTATGGATGTGCTCACGTCAGTAACATAGTATGTGCGGCTGAATAAAGACTTTAGTCCATCCAGTTCAGCCTGTTTATCTCCTTCCAGTGGTCTAGTAGACATAGCTGGAAATATTATTACATGCCAGGAAGACATACAGGCCACTTTTGAACGTTTTTACTGTATCCTTAATTACTATCTCCTCTGGCAGCGAGTTCCACAGAGAAGAATCCCCTCCTATGTCGGTGGAGAAAGCATCTTTACTCTAAACTTAGTGGATGCCCTCGGGTTATGGTTACACTCCGGGGTATGAATAGATTGTGGGACAGATCTTTGTTTTGACCCCAAATATATTTATACATAGTTATTAGATCACCCCTCAGGTATCTGTTTTCTAAACTAAATAAACCTAACTTTGACAATCTTTCAGGGGTTGTGATTTACAAAGTGATTTACAATGGCCTGGCTAGAGGTATGCAGGGGATGGCATCTGCGGCACAAAGATGCAGCAAGTGCTTAGGAAAGATGTGAGTTGAATGGACGACCCCTGGGGTTTCGCACAGCGAGGCATCCCAATTTGGGTAGCACTTCGAAAAGGTTAGACTATAGCTCCAAGAGTCTTATAGACTTGAGGGGGTGTTGATAACATTTAATGCATAACATATGGAATTAAAGCCCCAGTCCCGGACGAAAAAGAATAAAACAAGAGAACATGCCCACCAGTCCCCAGTCTCTATGATCTCATGGAGCCCTGTGGCCTGCTCCCCTCCAGGTTCAGGCTGCTGGCTGTGGTGCCAAAATGCTTTTTTTCTCTGCCTGAGCACCCTACATTGAATTCTAAGCATTGCAGATGATGCTGTAATTCCTGTGGAAGTGGGAAAAGCTCTTCCTCTCAACCTGTTTCCCCCATCTTGTGATATTGTGAAGGTGAGGTGCTTCTTTAGCAGTTTGGGCTATAAATGTCTCTGACCAATGGTTATATACACCTTTGTGTATATAATATTTCTCTTTTGCTGATGACATCATTTTGAATAACAGCTCCTCTAGTACACAATTGGCAAATGGATAATATTTCAGTGTTTGTGGACGTATGTTTTTCTTTTTATACTATTCTTTTTGAATTACCCTGTATATATTTTTTTGTGAAAGTACTGAAACAGCAAAAACATTTTATGAAACGTCCTTGAGCCATGAAATAACCTACATATTTGTTTACACAGGACATTACCATGAAGAGTAAATGTTGGAGAATAATGGGAACGGCATTCTACAAGTATGGTATGGTGAAGCAGCTGGTGTTGTGAATCAGGCCGTGACCAGTCAACTACCGGCTACTTCACAACACCAGGGTTGAGCCAAACCCCTCTCATCACCAGAAGATCCAGATACTCCAGCTACATTCACTTTCCAGCTATGAAGAGTGCGGCTGCTTCAGAACTATGTTAATGCTAAATGAATACTATAGGCTTCTGTGAAGCCATAATATATGTAATCATGGCAATGAGAATATTATATATATATATTATAATATAATATGTTTCTTGCTATAACACAAGAATAATAGCGTGCTCAGGCTCCAGCATGCACAAAGAGCCCCAAATATTCCAAATGGGGCCTATAAAGATACCAAAATGACAATCACGAAAACAAGGAGCACTCGACAAATTCAGTGAATTAAAAGTCGCTTTAAAAAGTCACTTATCAGAAAAAATCCATATAAGCTTTTTAATAAATTTCGGAGCGTTTTGTACAATATAAAGCACTTTAACCAAGGAAGTAGACCTGGTTAAAGTACTTTATTTTGCCCAAAACAAGTCAATGCTGCGGGAAAGCTATATACACTGTTTTATATATCACTAAAACCTCTTGAATCATGACGGCCACAGGGAAATATGAGGTTGATGCTGAAAGTCGGCGCATCATGATTCTTTGATACGGTTGAGACTATAGAGGCCTAGATTTATGCTGAAAATAACTGGATGTCTTGTGAGTGCAATACTTTATTAAATTGGTGGAATTTCAATGAAGACCGTATTACGCTATGTTTTATTTTTGATGTGCAACCCCTACTTTTGACCTTAAATTGAGGATAAAAGAGAGGAGCGTTTGCCTTTGATTTCAGGATGCTGATCCAACACATTGGTATCCTTCATAACAACATAAAGCTATCGAGTGAATACGTGGTTTTATTGGTTGAACCCTCAATAAAGTCTCCAGCGCAGACCAGCCCAAGGGGTAATTAGGAGATCTGATTACCAATGCTCCCCCGCAACCAATTAGTCTCCCACATTCTGGGTGGGTGCGCATGGTTTCTGTAAGGCCATCTCCCTTTGAAAACAATGGCCCCCTCAGTACATGTTCCTGGAGTACGGAGACACCCATTGTTTTGAATAAGATATGGCCGTACCAAGGCCAATCCCACTCCCCAGCTGAGACCCAGAAGCACAGCTTCACAAATTAGTGACATAGGAGCTTCTGTAAGGTAAGCAGGTTTCCTAGTTGGACTGCCTGGATCTGAAATTTTCTTTAAACTCTGCTTCTCTTATCTGCTTTGAAGACTCCTTTAATATTGGTTTATTCTAATGAAAAATGTGCTCATATGACAAATGCATGCTTACACATACAAAGGAATTTGTGCTCCTCTTTTTACCAAATGTGCACCATATCCACACCAGTGAACACAATAAGGGGCAGTGAGTGCAAACATGTGCCCAGAGTTGTGGATTGCTGTAACCAGTGACACCCAGCTAGTAGTTGGGGGTTAGGTGCTTTGCTTAAGAGCGCTTCAGTCATTCGACAGCTGGGAACCAAACCTTTAACTCTCTGGTCACAAGATCCAATCCCTAACCACCAGGTCATGACTGTCCTTAATACAGGCGGGGCCTGATTTATGAACTACTAAGCTGGCATCTGCCAGCCTGGAAGCTGTATTTAACACTGGTCCACCAGTCAGTAAGCATGATTTACCAATATGGTGGAAAAACCTGGCACACACTGAGGGAGGAGTCTAGTTGTTCCCTAGAACCGCAATTCCTATTAATTTACATTTTTTTAATGGTTCTCAATTCTATATTCTGAAATAATTAATATGTTGTAAGTAGTTGGGCTTTGGGTCACAGGAAATTGAGGAGAATTATGGAGGTTTGGTTTGGCTAAAAAAGAATATTGTCAATTCACGTCCAGTTCACGCAGCTCTGTTTTCTGGGGGAAAAATGTTTTTAACATAAGTAATCTGTAGACTAATACATTTAAAAGTGGAAAAAGATAGAAGAAACCGCATTTACCTACAGTAAATGTCTGAATTAATGCTAGAGGCTCCCTAACAAAGTCATGTATTTTCCAAATAAAAGAATAACTCTCTTTGACTCTCTTTAACTCCTATCATCTTTATGTACAGCCGAAGGGACCTTTCTTTAGCGTATAACATCTGCATATAAAGCCAAGGATACAAATGTATCAGTAACTGTTACATTTTGAGGCTGATTCATTACTACCGCCAGGTATCGGCAGATGAGCGTCTGTATAACGGCGCTTAGAGCGACCGCTAGTAGACGTTGTAAGTGTAATCGGGTACTGTAACAGAGCTCCTCAGTCGCTTTAGCAACCTGGCCGGCATTGATGAATGTGATGTATGTTGGGTGCTCTAACACCAGTACAGCGTTGCAGCGAGCGAAAAGTAGCGCCGAGAGTCAGTGCGACTGACTCTCGGCGCTCCACACCATACTTAACAAAAAAGGACACACAGCGCCAGCGCTCTAAATCTGGTCGCTATAGCATAGAGCGCCAGACTGTGTGATTCTGTTTTTGTGTTCTGTGTGAGTCTTTTTTTTGAACACATATCCACCAGTAACAAAGTGAAAACACATGGAATGGTTTCAACACTGGGACAGTAACACTTTAGTGCCAGACCTGTAATGACAATTCTGCATAAAAATATAAAAAGTCAAAAAAGTTTCTAAAAGTGTTTGTTTGCAGCCAGGAGAAGCCACGCAATGATTCAAGCAAAAAAAATTAAAAATTAGTAAATGTTAAACACGCTGTTTGAACACAAGCAAATTAACGGCCATTGAAATGTATGGGAGAGCGACAGTAAGCGAAAGGTAATACCTGGCTCTCTGGAAGCTAGAGCGCCTGCGCTATACGCTGAGCCATCTGAAATAATACATCGGATGCTACATGGCGCTGTTAGAGTCGCTCACCAGATTCGCTTTCATAAATGTGGTTTTGCCTACAGCGCCCAGTGTTCACCAGACGCTGCCTGTATAACTAAGGGGTTATTCATGTAGGTCTAGCGCCAGGTAGTGCCTCGTAGCGGCAGGCAGCGTCTGGTGAACGCCGGGCACTGTACGCAAAACCCAATTTATGAAGGTGATTTTGGTGAGCGACTCTAACAGCATCATGTAGCGTAAGATTCATCATTACAGGTGTTTCAACGTATAGCGCCAGAGCCCTAGCTTCCAGAGCGCCAAGTATTACCTGTCTCTACCTGTCGCTGTCCCATACATTTCAATGGACGTTCCTTCTAATCTCTTTAATTATTTTAATTTTTTTTTCTTTTTTGTTTGCTCTCAAATAATTGTGTCACCTCTCCTGGCCAGGAAAAATTAGTTTATTTTTTTTTTTTTATGCAGAATTGTATTTACAGTTCTGGCACTAAAGTGTTACAACAATGTCATTCCATGAGTTTTCGTTTTGTTACTGTTGGATATGTGTCCAAAAACAGACTTTAATCACACAGCGCCTGGCGCTTTATGCTAAAGCGCCCAGATTTAGAGCGCCAACACTGTGTGTAGCTTTTTGATAAGTATGGTGTGAGTCACTGAGAGTCAGTCGCACTGAGATGGCGCTACCTCTCGCTCCCTGCAGCGCTGTACTGGTGATACAGCGCCCAACATACAACACATTCATTAATGCCGGCCAGGTTACTGAAGCGGCTGAGTAGCTCTGTTATAGCGCCCGATACCCGCTTACAGCGTCTACTAGCGGTCGCTCTAAGCGCCGCTATACAGACGCTCATCTGCCGATACCTGGCGTTAGTAACGAACCAGCCTCCACATGTCACTGGGTCAAAGCAGATACATTAAATGAGGACCCGGCATGGCTCATAAAAACTTTTTTTTGTCTTTTGAACTAAAATGGATGCTATTAGCCAGAAGCACACTGTGCCTACTTTCTGTACACAATGTAACTTAAACTAAATTCAGTACAGATACTGAATAGTAGAGAAAAATGAGTGAAGAAATAAGGCAATACCTTTTAAAGATGTAAAGGCGGGGCATAGATATAATGGAGGCAGGGAGGGCTGCTGCTTCTGGGCCTGCAGTATGAGGGAGCCCTACAGAGGCATAGCTAGGGGGGAGCAGGGGGGGCACTTGCCCCAGTTGCAGCAGGTCAGGGGGGCCTGAGAACAGGTGAGGGGCACCATTTTGAATCTTTGCCCCGGGTACCAGAAAGCCTAGCTACTCCTCTGGAGCCCGATGTAAACTGTGTCCCACCGCAGTCTTGCAGTACCTGCTCCACCACCCCTGAAATTGATGCTATTAGCTATCTGTACACAATGCCATATGAGCTAAAATGTTGGGGCCCCCTGATACAGTCACTACCACTGCAATGCCTGTAATTATGCCCCTGGCTAGTAACTTGAAATTTCATTTAAAACATCATGCAAAGCAAATCTACACTTCGACATGTAATCCAAATAAAGTTTTTTTTTCCTAAAAAAACTGTTGCATTGTTGTTTTTGCATTCCAAAAATGTTATAGAAAATAAAGTACAGTTTAAATGCAAATACATTGAAATAAATAAACCATTACAGTAAATCTCTTTAAAGTGGACCAACACCCAGGATTTTGACTATCCTGGGTTTTGGTCCACTTCAGGGGGGCACCCCGATTGGGGGATCTGCTGGGTTGTATTTAGTGAGCTGGTTCATTTAGCCCACTGGTCTCCTAGCAACACTTTACCTCAGAGGCTGACACTGTAATCAGTGGTAACGGCTGTGTGTGTGAGGTGCTGCTTTTGTTATGAGACCAGGTGACTCAAATGTGTAAAATCTATACAAAATAAACTAAACTGAAAATAACTGAAATTCTTCTTTGAATAACTGTGCAGGAAAATCTAAAGGTATTAAAGTGGAACAAAACACTGAGTGGCCGATCCTGAAGTCTATAAGACCCGGCCATTGACCTTGCCCCTTGGGCATTCTAAATCAGGATGCCCCACTGTGTGAAACAACCCCTAGATAACCACATATCCCCCCATTTTTCTGGCGCGCTCACGCAGATAGTCATTTAGACAGGCCGGCCGGCCAGGAAGGTTACTGCTCAGGCTCCCCAAACAGAGCTGATTGGATGAGAGCCCGCGCATGCGCTGTGGGACAGGGAAAGGTACGTTTTCACAGGCGAACTTGGGGATTTCACATATCAGGGCATCCCAAGTCGGTGGCACAATGATGGTAAGTTGTTTCTTTTTAATTGTAAAACAATTTCTTTAATGGTTTGTGAACTGGTGGAGGGTCCAGGGACCCCTATACCAGTACACTCACTGTGTTGGCTGGAGCTATTGCATCCGACATTCAGGAGTACCGATACTGGGGACTATCTGACCAGAGGGCTTTTAAACTATAATGTCCCCGTCCCACATGGGCAGCTCCAGTTACACAGCGCAGAGTGTGGGGTCCTGCCACATAGGGCAGTGGGCAGTAAGGCTCTGCTAAAAGGCTCTGCAAAATCAGGCCCTTTCAAATGCCACTAAACAAGCACCAGGATACAAACTACGCACACCAGTATGGAGCCTGAAAACGTGCACCCCCCTCTTTCCGTGGGGGGGTTCTTGGTCGGTCGAGCGAGCATCATACACAGCACATACAAGGTATTAATTATTGATATTTCCCTCTCTAACAAACAGACACATTAACTAATTATACCACCTATATCTCATACAGGTAACACACAATGAAGGTGCCAAGCTCTGCCTTCTATAATAAAAACAGCAGGCAATCCAGTTAATGACTGTAAAGAACTGTGAGTAAAATATGGAATTATGTATATTTATCTTTGATCACTGCAAACTCTTATGACTATAATAAATGAACCCAATATCCTCAATAGGAAACATAGTATACTGAGGAAGCTCAAGGGTGAAACGCGTCCGTACAAAACCAAACAAAAGGGACGACTTGCTACAAACCAAGGGTACTTGCTACAAACCTGAGAAGTTTGCTACAAACGGGGTAACCTAACCCACAAAGTATAAAGTGAAAAGGACTTTACGCTATTAGCCAAAACAAATCATGGGTAAACCCCATAACGAGCCTTGGCACTAACCTTGGCCTCAACATGAAATGTTTAACTGTATGTTTGTCTTTCATACCTTATCTTGTATATATGCAATGCACTAAACTAGCAAATAAATAAGATATTGACACAAATATATCAGAGTGGGAGTACTGGCATTTTTTGGGGAAACTAGGGAAGGTGTCCCTCTTTATCCATCCCTTGTGACAGAACCCCCAAACCCCCCCTTCCAAGGCTCTGCTACACCTAAAAGCAGGGGCATAGCTAAGGGGGAGCAGGGGTGGCACTTGCCCTGGTTGCAGCAGGTCAGGTGGGCACCACTGGGGGCCTGAGAAAAGGTAGGGGGCGCTATTTCAAATATTTGCCCCGGGTGCCAGAAAGCCAGCTACTCCTCCTTTTATCAAAAAGACGGGCAAAACTGGGTGGTTAATACGGTATCTGACCAATCAACTGAAGTAATGATACACAATGCCGAGAGGGCTGGTGTATGAAGATACCATAATCACTATACCAGCGACTGGTTACAGGGATAACAGGACACTTGTCTTTTTAATTAAGAGGATTTAATTTAGTCAAGCATACCTGAGTGGGAGCCATGCGTCATCATCCATCATCTCATCTAAGCTGCTAGAGGTGTGTTATGTGCTCACTCAACCCCCACTTATCACTCAACTCAAAATTACCCAACTGAAAACATTTGAGCATCACTTACAGCACTTGGAGGGGATTAGGTTAAGGATAGAATGTGGGTGAAGGAAATGACGGCGCTGCATGGCATGCTCAGAAGAATGCTCGAGGAGGAGGATACGGGACACTGCTTTTAAAAGCGGTTTCCATGGCAACAGAATGAAGATGCAGCACTTCCTGGCAGTATTCTTTCACTGCATGATGGGCTTCCCTACTCTTCTAACAGCCACAAAGCTTGAGATATAAGTAGTATGTGTCTCATATCGCAGCTGAACTGTCGGAAAAAGCAAACATGCTTACACATTGCACAATTCATCTAAATACTGACAGACATGCTGCTAACCTTCCATGGGTCAATTTAATGGAATGAGTGTAAAATACCCAAATCAAGAATATATTACTAGGCCAGTAGCCACCCCACAGCCATGTGTGCCAGGGCTGTATTTACCATTAGGCAAACCTAGGCCTGTGCCTAGGGTGGCCACCTGCAAGGGGGGGGGGGGGACACAGCCGTTACAGCCGTTATAGTAAAAAAAAAAAAAAGAAAAAAAATGTTGACGAGTTAATGCCTCCTTATAAATGCTCCTAAGCCACGTTGTATCTGTAGGGCGGAGAGGGGGCGCAATGGCTTAAAGGCAGTCTGCAGCTTCATCCTCTCCCCTTCACTGCTGTGGCCACGTGACTCCTGTGTGTTGGGAGTTGGGAAGCCGATAATATATAATAGGATGCACGCTCCTCCGCATTTCTCTCTTCGAAAACTCTCCTCCCTACTCACATTTATTTTTTCTATTGATGGACCATGACATCAGGGCAGGCATCAGCACTGGGAGTACCTAGGCAGGTGCTGGGGCCGCTGCACATTCACAGGACCTACCTTTGTTTCTTTCCTTTTATTCTTCTCTTTTTTCTTCCTATTTATTTTTTATTCATCTGTTCTTTCCGCTATTCCCTTTCTTTCTTTCTTTCTTTCTTTCATCTTCACTTCTATTTTTTCAGTACTTTTATTCTCTGTTTCTTTCATTCTATTCTATTCTTTCCCTTTAGTCTTTTTCTTCCTTTCCATCTATTCTGTTAAGCCTTTCCTTTTCTTTCTTCTTTCCTTCTCAATTTTTTTTCTGTCAGTCCTTCTATCCTTTTTTTCTCTAACCGGCCCTGCTCAACGTTACCCAAAAAAAAGGGAGCGGTGCCAGCACTTGAAGTGCCTAGGGCAGCGTGATTACTAAATACGGCCCTGATGTGAGCTGTCCTGTTCTTAGTTAAGTAAAGTAAAAAATGCTGAGATGGCCTCTGTTTTACCATTCCTAGGAAGCCTTTAATTGGGCAGAATGACTCACATGGTCTACACTGCAACACCCCACATGACTGCTGACCACCAATGAAATGCATTATGCACACTGGCACCATTTATGGTGTGTACACTCCTGCCCAATGAACTTGAGCTGCTACTGGCTTATTAGAAAATACAAAAGATATGGTTGTCACCGCACAGAAATGCAAGGGGGAAATTTTATCTCATCTCATGCTTCCTAACGACGTGGACCGGTGCAGCCAGGGGACTGGTCACATGAGGCGTCATTCTTGAGAACAGCCAGTTGGGGATCTCAAAAATGCCAGTTTACATTGGCAGTGGAAAAAACAGTTTTTTTCAGACGAGGCCATCACCGAGCCGGCTGTATCGACTGAGGCATTTGGTCAGACAGGGGTAGAAAAAAGTGTCTGTGCCATTCTGCTTTAAAGCGACGCAAAACCTATTTTGCCCCCCACACACACACACTTTTTTAGACTACAGGGCCGGTCAGCGCAGCCTTTGAGTCACTTTATAGAAAGGAGGAGGGTGGACTTCAATTTTAATTGACCCTACATGGGGACACATGATGGGAAAAGGTAAATATAGATTAATTAAGATTAATAAACTATTTTTTGTGGTCTAATTATCTCAATGACCCCTTCACCAGTTAAAAGGGCAGGGGGTAGGCATTTCACCGACATACCGGCAGATAGCTTGCTTCCTCCATCGCCACATTACCGATACCACTAATGACTGAGGTGGTGCAGAACAGCCTGGTGCATTACATCCTGGGCCTGTTGCTCAGCACTGGACCTGTGCTGTAGGGTATAAGGGCTGGTAATAGCTTGGGCTAGGGGCCAGCATTTGAGCCCTGGGATTACCAGCCCCTATGCCTGGTTTGCTGGGTTGGTAAGCTTTAGAGGGGGGGGTGACGATTGCACGGGTTTATCAGACCTATTGATCGTTCATCTGATGAAACCAGCCAATCGTACCCCATGTGTGTCACTGCAATTGTTCAATTGGCAACACGCTTGACTATAAACTGCTGCCACCAGAACACAAACCGTGTTCACCTCTATATAAGCCACACACAACACAATCAGATCAAATGGATCGATCGACCCACAACCACTTCCAGGCAGAGGGCGATCGAACGTCCTAGGCAAGTAAGGTAGCCAGGCTCTTCAGAACTAGCGTGAGCTTTTTAGATCCTTAATTCAGAGCATCACTGACCCTCTGCTGTATTTTTAGAATTTGTTTAAAGAAACAGAAAACCACAAAACAACAAGAAACAGGTGATAAAAACAGAATTAACAATAAAACACGATAAATAAGATAAATAGCAAGAGATATCTAAAAAAATGGCAGAATACTTAGGTGTCTGTCTGGGCTGCGGTCCGATCAAATAAATTGTCTCTCAGTCCACACACACTTTCTGGTCTTATGCTTCGATATTAAAAGGGAGCGTGTGTCACTCTTGATGGTTATTAGATTGTCCCTGTGCCCATTCTGAAGCTCACCTTATTCCCTCTAACCAGGGGTCAGTTTCTGACCCCTCCTATGGGCAGAGCGATTGGAGTCACCCACTGTCTGATTGGTGCATCTGGGATTCTCCATCTTTGAGTACCTGAAAGTTGGTCCATATGACATCCCCATCTGTCCTGGGATTCCACAGGGAGGGGGGGGGACACAAGCAGGCGAGGAACTTTGGGACTTTGTGATCTGTTGTTTATTTAGTTTCCACACTGGAGGTTTTATTACCCCCAACCACTCCGTATTTATTACTAGGTGGGAGGGGGGGAAGGAAGTGAGTAGGAGAGGACACATTTGAGGGGTTATTACCATTTGACCTGGCATGTATATTTGTGAGGGTGAGATGAAGGTGAAACCCAAGTGGCAGAGGGACCAGAAATTAGTGGTTTACACTAAGCAGGCAGGTCAGCTAAAGTCTATATATATATATATATATATATATATATATATATACACACACACACACACACACACACACACACACACACACACACACACACACATATTACACCAACCTACACACATACAGAAATAAACTACACCTCACATATGTTCTGTTACGGGGGGGCATGCTTTTTTTCCCTCTGATTTGCTTTGGGGGGGCTGTGGGGAGGGATTGTGGAATCGCCTGTAAATGTATGATTCTGGGCAAATGGGGGTTTCAAGCAGTGGGGCATCTCAAATTAGGATGCCCAGCTGAGAGGCAGACCTCCATCCCTAGGGTCTTATAGTCTCTAGTCTGCTGGTTGCTCCTTTTTTTAAAGACTATCCAGGCTAACAGAAAATGGCATATAACCCTCTTTTCTCCTTAAAGGAGCACTATCATGAAATTGTGTAGTAATAAAATACATCTAAACATGTCAGCTAATGAGAGGAGGGGTCACTTATACTACCGAACTGAATAAAACTCCCCCCAGGCTTGTGATTTTTTCTCTCATGGTAGGAATAAAATCCAGGGGTGACAGGCTTAGTTTATCAGGGGTGACAGAGCCTGTCCTTTTCCTTCCATTTAAAGAGAGAAAAACAAGCCTGGCTGGATATTTATTGACGCGGGGTGTATAAGTGTCCCCTCCCCCCACCATCCAGCAAATTTATATGGATTTTTATAATTGAGCCATTTTTCGCAATAGTGCTCCTTTAATTAGGATACCCTGGGGAGTGAGGTCCAAAATATTGTATAGTTGACATCCCGGGTTTTGTTTCCACTCTATTAGACTATAAAATATAATAACATGTAATGGCACTAAATCGTGTGCAGTGGGACGGGTAATTCCCAGTAAACTCTTACCTTTCAAAATGCTCCGTGGCAAAATTGAGACCGGAATTTGGCCGCCAATCATGAGGCTTGATTTTGGCAGGGCAGAGATTTGATAGGCAAGATTTTGCCTTTCACCAGGCAACCAGGCATTAAACTGCGAGGGGGCAGCGGCATTTAAGATGTACAGGGAACATTTGTTAACAAATGGGTATTGTAATTTGTTACGTTATATTATGTGCATAATTGTTGGGTGAAACCGGACTTTCCCCCTGAATAAGAGCATATCCTATATGTTTCCCCCACCCTGTACATCCAGATTGTCTACATTCAAAAAAAAAAAAATCATCCTACTTGCACCTAGTGCCTTTTCTAAACCTTTAAACATCCAAGATGGCGGCTCATGGTGCCTCAGGCTGCCTGCAAACAAGAAGTGTCTTCTGACTGTGCCGCTCTGCATTCTGGGATTGCTGTCCTTTTCCTGACCCCATCTCTGCTCTGTCTGTGCAAAGCACAGCTAAAACCCCAACCCCTGTGGTGTTCACCTATCCTCAGTATGTGGTGCTACTGAGGCAAGATGGCAGCGCCCGTATCCTAGAATCCTGAACAGATTTGCAGCTGAGCAGAGGAAAGAATAAAAAGTAAATGACTAAAAACCTTAAATATATGTATTTTAGATGATGGGGAATAGTTTTTTAAGGTTTGGGCTTTTTAATAAACAATGCTGAAGGTCCAGTTTAAATCATACAAAGTGTAGCGCAAAAAAAGCCAGTCCGTTTCTTCCAATGTTAGGTATACAAATGAGAAATAGCTTATCTCCCCCCCATATTTCTTCCCTGATGGCAGATAGAACATGTATCCGCTGTAATCTGACTATTATTGGAAAGCAGCGCTCTTCTCTCTGGGTAGGACATTGCACATTAGGCGGCCTGCCCGAGGCTCTACACCAGAGCGCCAGCACGCTAGAATTCCGATGCAGCGAGAAATGATCATGCAGGGTGGCACCATGCAGCCAAGGGATGGAGCGATCTGGCTGCCAGGCTGGCACATTAGTGCTGTGCCGCCGCCAACACCGTCCTTTCTGAATGACTCTGTTATTCCTGGCATTACTGTAGCACCGACCTAAAAACTCAATGCTGGATTGGCACATGAATCATTCTCACGGTTGGGTTTAGGTGGCAGTCATATAAACAAGCAGACATTTCTGCCATGTGATTTCCCCGTGCACCTTGCTTCCCGTGCTCCAGAGCCGAAAGAGATTCATTTGGTGGTTGATGTTCATTTGTTATCAGATCGCTGAGCGTCTGAGCTGTGATCCATGCCCCATGCTTTATTGTACGCTATATAGCCTTGGCTTCAGAAAACCTTACTAATCAGTGATAATAGCTATAAGTAATTCTGGATGTAAGACTATGAAAGATCAGGGTTGACTGGCATGCAGGTATTGATATATTATATGGCCAAATACATTTCAAAGGCCTTAGGTGTTTTCCTCTCCTTGGTTCTGTCCCGTTTAAAATCCATAGACCAGGGGTCTAAACCTCTTCCCATGAGGGCTACTGAGGCAGCATTCTTTGCCGCGCCTATCCCAGCGCAGCACCATGATGTGGAACTCACGTTGCAAGGTTATATATATATATATTTATATAGTGAGCGATAATGCAATAAATCAAGTGGTTACTTCATCAACACAATGCAAGTCCCGGGTTTGATACTCCAGCAAGCTGCAAGTCCAGGTATCAGGTCCGCTTTACAGGGCATACACGCCCATGCTGCTCATCCACACAAGTCCAAGTTTTGTGGTCGCAGAAGCCAAGTCCTTCGACTTAAATCCAGTCTTTCATTCACCACTGAGCAGTACAGCCTGGGCTCCTTCCTCCAGGCTGGTCAACAGCAAATTGACAGTGTCAGGGAACCGCAAGTCACGTGATCCCACTACAAACCAGGGACCTCCCGACACAATGACCGCGTTCCCAAAACCCTTTGTCCGACCCCTCCTACCAGGGATACAAGGCCCGAAGCCACGGACACACAGATTCTTGGTTTAAGGCAAACAGATCACTCAAGTTAAAATGTAAGTTTTAATGCTATAAGCACACTAGGCACTGATAACAAGCATTTAACTATGATGTAATATAATATGATACAGATGACACAATTATGCTATTCTGAGATGGTTACATGATTGAGTGCATTACACAGAGAAACAATAAGCAGTTACCTTAGTATGCAGTTGCAGAATAGTAGTGATGGTGGGGAGCTCTCACAAGGGGTGTGTCAAGAGCTTATCGATGATGATGGCCACCCCCAGTATGCTGACCGCATATCCCCTCCAGATGAGTGGCCATTACCTGGTTCCAGACCACCCTATTTATGCTGCAAGGGCTCTCTGCCCCCCTCCCCTCTGTGGGATGGGCCGTCACCTCCTATGGTTTTGGCGTGTGTTTTTGCCCTAAAGAGGTTATAACTCGGAATAGGGGGGTCGTATGGCCTTGTAAGCGGTACCAAACTATCGGGCTGGATGCCGTGCACGCAATGAGTCCAGAAATCGGGTTCCTACGCTGACCAGAACCTTAGATCTCTATTTGCGGCCTTTTCCTTTATTTCTAGGAACGCAATTACATATCCCCTAATGCGGTTTTGTGAGCCGGTTCTGATTCTGTAACTGGTTTGGTGCTGCGACACATGGGCGCGCAATTATGGTCCAGTTTCTGTTGGTGCCGGATCGTCTGTGGTTCTTATCCTTGCTATGACAAATTCACAGCAAGGGGTCGACCATCTGCAGACCTAACGGCTTCTTCTCAGCCTAAGGTGTGACGGGATCAGCCGGGGGTCTGTGCTCTGTGCTTTTCAACACATACATGCTAATTATCTCTTCCTGAATAGCTAAGGACTTGTGCATTTACAACAGGCGGAATAAAGGGAAACTCTAGACCTGTTTTAGTGAGGTTTCTTAAAGGGGAATGCCGACATCAGCGATAAGGTGCAATATAATATTTGACCTATTCCTCACAGATAGGCTCAGCGGCTCCTTTTATTCAGGCTTCCCCTGCAGTCAGCCTCATCACCTGTGCTAGGCCTGGAATCAGGGAACAAACCTGTAGAGGATTGGGGAATGTGAACTGGGTCCTGAAAACCAGGCATGGATCATGCCTGATACAGCATAGCAGGGGAAAAATACACACCATTTATCACTTTTCCATACACATTACCACAATATATATATTGTTTTTTTACGTATTATGAAACCATAAGCATTGAACCATTTTACTGTCACCTAGTGGAGTAAACACCACACATAAAGGTAACAGACCACGATTTGAGGAATGGACCAGCGCAAGTTTAAAAACTGCAGCAAACGCTGTATCTGTAAATTCAGCACTGAGAGATGGTCAGGAACCCACTCAACATAAATAGATCCTAGAAGCCAGGAAGCTACTGAAAATGGTTCAAATAAAGACACAGTAAAGTATTGAATAAGTATTCAAACCAGTGGTACACTTATTAGATTTTATTATTTTATTATTAGAGAGCCTATCAGGTGGTTTGTCATGGCTGTCATGCTGTGATGCTTATAATCAGGACCCATGTTTTAGTTTTCAATACTTATGGTGCTGAGCCCTTGTTTGTATTCAGTGATCCACTCATTCACCTAGTCTGGCTGCATATATACAGGTGAGCTGTGTGAGTTTTGGACTTGAACCAAACTCCCATTATCCAGAATTTTCCAGACCAAAACTCATCCATTATTGGTGGCATTGTGCCTAACATCAGCTCATCCTATGACGCTCGGCATTGTGCTTGGTGATTTAATGCTGACTATGGGGAGGGGGGGGGCAAAACTTTCCATTTCCAGGCGGTTATAGGAAAATGGAAAGAAAAGGAGGGGAAACTTTGGAAACCTACAGCATACCTTAGAGCTCTGTGGTTTGTAGCTCTTGCTGAAGCAGGAAATGGAGGAGAAGCCCATGGGACAGACTTCAGATGAGCTCCTGGCTGTCTTTTATTGCCATTAACTGGACTGTCTCCTTGTGAAGGAACAACCCAGTTTAAGTGTGGAAAACCCACAGATACAAGTCCGGAGTCCGGAGTTCCCCTTTATTTCCCCCTGTTAAGGCTTCCTAGTCATAAATGCACAGGAACCTATCTCCCCAGGAAGGGGAATTAGCATTTCTGGGTTAAGCAGGCCAGATCACAGACTCCCTGCTGATTTTCTCACACCTCCAGCCTGAGAAGGCTCCAGTGGGTCTGGAGGTGGTAGGACCCCTGGCTGTGAATTAGTCACATCAAAGATGAGAGCCGCTGACAAGCGGCACCAACACATATCGGACAATAGCTGCGCCACCATGTGTCCCAGCACCAAGCCAGGTACAGAACCAGAACCGGCGCACAAAACCGCACGCGGAGATAGGTAACTCCGGGCTCTGCGACACAGGAAAACTAGAAAAATAGAGATCTGACCCATTTAGGGGCCCCATTTTTGGACTCATCAGAAGCCCGGCATCTAGCCCAAACTTTTGGTGCCGTATCCAAAGCCAAACGACCCCCTGCTCAAATTTATAACCCCTAAAGGGCTTTAGGGGCTAAAACAAGCTCCAGAACAGTGGGAGGTGACAATCTGTCCCACAGAAGGGAGGGGAGTGAAAGGGTCTTGCCGCATAAAAGGGATGACCTTGGGCTAGGCTTTTGTCACTCCCGGAGAGCTCACGATTCCCACGTGCTCGAGGTGTCCAAACACAAGCTTGCCACTTACCTCTTGTGGGAGCTCTCATCACCACTACTCTGCAACTGCTCCTTAAGGTAACTGACTGTTTTATCTCTGTGTAACTCACTGTAACCTGTAACCCACCACTCAGAACAGCATTTGTATTGATTCATATTCCATTATAGCCAAATGTTTGTTATCACTGCCTGGTGTGCTTATAGCATTAAAACTTATATTTAACTTGAGCTATCTTTTTGCCTTAGCCAGGTATCTGTGTGTCCGTAGGCTTTGGGCCTGGCATTCCTGATAGGAAAGCTCGGACAAGGGTTTTTGGGAACGTGATCTGTGTGACCGGAGGTCCCTGGTTGATAGTTGGATCATATGACCCGCGGTTCCCTGACATCCCTTAATGCACATTTTTAAAGGAGCACTATCGTGAAATTGTGTAATATTAAAAATCTATATAAACACATCGACTAATGACTTACTTATACACCCAAACTGAATAAAACTGCTGCCAAGTATATGGTTTCTCTTCATGGTAGGAATAAAATCCAGGGGTGACAGGTTTAGTGTATCAGGAGTGAAAGAACCTGTCACACCCGATTTCTTTCATTAAAATAACAAAAAAAAACAAGCTTTGCTGAATATTTCTTGATGCCGGGTGTATAAGTAACCCCTCCTTCTGCAATCTAGCATATTTACATGCATTTTTATCATTGGACCATTTTTAGCGATAGTGCTCCTTTAATGTAAGAAGAAACAGAAATGGAAAAATATGTTAAAGTTATACTAAAGGTAAGCCAGATTGTCGTCCCATTGTCTTTGGTTAGTTATTTGTAAAAGTATTAGAACATTGGACATGCAGGGAATAAATGAGGAGAAACAGTGGGTGTGGCAACAGCGATGTGATGTAAGCTCACAGTGTGCTTTACATATTCAGTAATGCGTGTGCCCGAAACTGCTGTATATTATAGTAAAAAAAAATGAGTGCATTGGTATACCTCTAGTTATTATTGGCAGCACATAGTGTGATCAGATAAGGGGGGTGAGAGATGCTGCAGGAGATCAGAGAGGAGGGGGAGTTACATAGCTGCAGAGAGAGGCAGCCACTCAGGACATCTGGGCAGGGAGTGGGGGTGTTTCCGTTCTTAGTGCCCCATAGGTTGGTGGACCACATCGGCGGGATGTGGAAGGAAACCAGAATGAGGAAGTTATTTTCTTTACTAAGGAGGCAGAAAGGAGAGAAATGTCAACACTGGAGCCACTCAATGAAAGGTAAGCTACTGATTTTTTTTAACATTTAAATTGCCAATCACTTTAAGAGCATTAACTAAACATCTAATTACATGATGATACTTGTAATTGAATAAAAGTTTATTTAAAGAGGAAGCCCAGCCTATCAAATGCCTTTGTCCCTTCCTCTCCCTGTGATAATCCTAATTTGGGATTAGACTGATTTTTGCAATCCTTCTTCATTGCCTGCCTGGGTGGCTGCTCTCCATAAAAGCTGGAACCCTGAGTGACAGGACAGTCAGCCAATCCCTGGGGGCAGCACAATCGAGCATTGGATCATTGGCCTGTCACTCAAGTTCCAGTCACAGATGCCATATTTGAAGGATGATTGCAGCAATTAGTTTAGTGATTTTTTTTATTTTATTGCTTAGGGAGGGGTGGTTGATAGGGGGTATGCCAAAAGCTGGACTAATATTTTAAGACACGGGTGCTCAATCCCCCTGATCCACTAAAATTATTTGGAGACTGTTAGTGGGCCACAATGCATAGGTTCAGAATCTTTCACTTGGAATAGCATAATAAAGATTTTCAACACCAGTCAGGATACTCACTGTCTCCACAAGCTCTACTCATATGTAACAACCCCCACATAGCTACGCTCTAGAAATGCACATGCCGATTGGCTTACCTCTCTCAATATATGGGTCCTTATTTATAGTCTTCCCCCATCAGTCCCACAAGTTTTATAGAAAAACTATTTTACCAAATTAATTTTCCAAATATTTCACCCAGGGGTCATGTTGTATAATCAAGGTTGCTGCACTTCTCAAAGCCACCACTGTCACCTCTATTTCCAATGCACCCATTATATATCACTCCCCGTGCATCTCCCATCTTTACTGTACCCCTATTTAATTACCTTTACACCTAAGTTCTGTTTATTCTTCCCACCTGCTTCCACACAGCAGATCAGGGGCCACATCAGATGTCTCTGAGGGCCACATGTGGCCCCTGGACCACAGGTTGAGCACATGTCCTGTAAGTAAAGAACCTCTAAGACTGCCCCACTTTAGTTACTTACATCCTTCAGAGCCTTTTTATGGCAGTGATACATATAGGAAATACTCATTTAGCAAAACTGTTTAGTCCTGTTTATGTCACGCTCAGAATAGTGAGAATGTATTGCCATACAAGTGTCATAACTTGATAATGATGTTTTAGATAAAAAACACCTTTGATTGTATTCTAGGATTTTTTGCCAACCTCTGAAATGTGAACTTGAAAACAGTGTTACTGACATGGCTGCTTAGTGATAAAAATTCTTTGTGGGAGATGTCACAGTGTTACCAGGCAGGACACCAACGGCATCAGGGAAAGTGAAGCAAAGAGCTCACCCCAAAGAGCATCATGGGAAGTGAAGCAAAGAGCTCACCTCAAAGAGCATCAGGGGAAGTGGAGCCTGGGAACATGTCATTAATGACAGCCGGCAGAAACAAGTGATGTCCTAGTAAATGAAGTCTGAAAAAAATTCTTATTTGTTCTTCCTGTTTTAGAGGCCAATAAGAATTAGACATATAGATAGACTTAAAAGAACAATCAATATTGCAGAAAGAATTATTGGAGAGCCCTTACCGTCCCTGCAGGAACTGCACAAACTTAGAACAAAGTCACAGACGGAAAAGATTCTTCTTAACCCCTGGATACGCCCTATTTCAGCATTTACCATCTGGGCGACGTTTTGCTGTACCAGCTTGCAGGACTTCTAGATCTAGAAATGGTTTCTTCCCTTTGGCTGTCCACACCCTAAACAAAAGCCAGGCATGGCAGGCCTAGCCCAAAGGAACTCCTATTATTGTACTACTACTATTGTAGTCTGTATTACTTGCACTATTCTGTATCTCTTGTATTCAAGTTCTTTCTATGTCTATTGAATGTGAATTGTTGCACTGTGTATATGCCAAAAATAATTCTTTAATTAACTCTGATGTACTTGGCGAACCAATAAATTGAATTGAATTGAGATAAACACTAGTGTATCGCTCCGCTCATTTAATTAACAGTCTCTCATATTTTTCTGGACACAGTTCTTTATTATAACTTGCTTAGCTTATGTTACATAAATGCTCTATAAATGCTCTAAGGTTAGAACTCTTCCTTGACACCACAGTAGGTGGGAAACCTTCTTACAACTATAAATACCATAACTTTTCTATCACCAGAATATTGTTTTAATAGCGATGTTTTGAGCTTTACATCAGTACTTTAGAGTCATCCTTTGGAAGATTATGAGTAGGGATGAGCGAATCGATCCGGACGAACCCGGATTCGATCCGAATTTCAGGAAAAATTCGATTCGGATCGAATCCGAATTTCCCCGCGATTCGATCACTCGAAGTTTTCCTTTAACATCCATTCATTTACATTACAGGCATTCTAAGATGGCGGGCGGGACATGTCTGGACATGTATCCCGCGCCAGTGCAAGCTGGGGCAGTCACATGCAGCCTATCAGCAGCCAGCAAGCCCGGTGACGTCACACAGCGGTATTTAACGGCGGCCATCTTGCTTTTCCTCATTTCTCTATTGCATTCGTGACAGACAGACAGAACGCTGTGTAGCTGAGGCAGTTAGACAGGCTGGAGACAGGGACAGACAGGGACAGGCTGGAGACAGGCAGGAGACAGGCAGGAGACAGACAGGAGACAGACAGAAAGCCAGGGAAAGGTAGGAAAAACGGAGCTGGCTGACAGGGAGATTTTTTTTTTTTCATCCAGCCTTTGTTAGCGTTTTCAGGCTGCTTATAGTAACTAACTGTGCATATATACTGAACTGATCTTAAGTCTGCTGTGAGGCATCCCATTCTGTGACTAAAGCAGCCTCTGTTTAAGACCATATAAGCATTTGCTCTTATCATATTTGAAATTAGGCCTGATAAAGACACTTTTGCTGGCCAAAGCACTACTGTACCCTGCCAGCTCGATTCCTGCCCGGGGCATCCCATTCTGTGACTAAAGCAGCCTCTGTTTAAGACCATATAAGCATTTGCTCTTATCATATTTGAAATTAGGCCTGATAAAGACACTTTTGCTGGCCAAAGCACTACTGTACCCTGCCAGCTCGATTCCTGCCCGGGGCATCCCATTCTGTGACTAAAGCAGCCTCTGTTTAAGACCATATAAGCATTTGCTCTTATCATATTTGAAATTAGGCCTGATAAAGACACTTTTGCTGGCCAAAGCACTACTGTACCCTGCCAGCTCGATTCCTGCCCGGGGCATCCCATTCTGTGACTACAGCAGCCTCTGTTTAAGACCATATAAGCATTTGCTCTTATCATATTTGAAATTAGGCCTGATAAAGACACTTTTGCTGGCCAAAGCACTACTGTACCCTGCCAGCTCGATTCCTGCCCGGGGCATCCCATTCTGTGACTAAAGCAGCCTCTGTTTAAGACCATATAAGCATTTGCTCTTATCATATTTGAAATTAGCCTGATAAAGACACTTTTGCTGGCCAAAGCACTACTGTACCCTGCCAGCTCGATTCCTGCCCGGGGCATCCCATTCTGTGACTAAAGCAGCCTCTGTTTAAGACCATATAAGCATTTGCTCTTATCATATTTGAAATTAGGCCTGATAAAGACACTTTTGCTGGCCAAAGCACTACTGTACCCTGCCAGCTCGATTCCTGCCCGGGGCATCCCATTCTGTGACTACAGCAGCCTCTGTTTAAGACCATATAAGCATTTGCTCTTATCATATTTGAAATTAGGCCTGATAAAGACACTTTTGCTGGCCAAAGCACTACTGTACCCTGCCAGCTCGATTCCTGCCCGGGGCATCCCATTCTGTGACTAAAGCAGCCTCTGTTTAAGACCATATAAGCATTTGCTCTTATCATATTTGAAATTAGGCCTGATAAAGACACTTTTGCTGGCCAAAGCACTACTGTACCCTGCCAGCTCGATTCCTGCCCGGGGCATCCCATTCTGTGACTAAAGCAGCCTCTGTTTAAGACCATATAAGCATTTGCTCTTATCATATTTGAAATTAGGCCTGATAAAGACACTTTTGCTGGCCAAAGCACTACTGTACCCTGCCAGCTCGATTCCTGCCCGGGGCATCCCATTCTGTGACTACAGCAGCCTCTGTTTAAGACCATATAAGCATTTGCTCTTATCATATTTGAAATTAGGCCTGATAAAGACACTTTTGCTGGCCAAAGCACTACTGTACCCTGCCAGCTCGATTCCTGCCCGGGGCATCCCATTCTGTGACTAAAGCAGCCTCTGTTTAAGACCATATAAGCATTTGCTCTTATCATATTTGAAATTAGCCTGATAAAGACACTTTTGCTGGCCAAAGCACTACTGTACCCTGCCAGCTCGATTCCTGCCCGGGGCATCCCATTCTGTGACTAAAGCAGCCTCTGTTTAAGACCATATAAGCATTTGCTCTTATCATATTTGAAATTAGGCCTGATAAAGACACTTTTGCTGGCCAAAGCACTACTGTACCCTGCCAGCTCGATTCCTGCCCGGGGCATCCCATTCTGTGACTAAAGCAGCCTCTGTTTAAGACCATATAAGCATTTGCTCTTATCATATTTGAAATTAGGCCTGATAAAGACACTTTTGCTGGCCAAAGCACTACTGTACCCTGCCAGCTCGATTCCTGCCCGGGGCATCCCATTCTGTGACTACAGCAGCCTCTGTTTAAGACCATATAAGCATTTGCTCTTATCATATTTGAAATTAGGCCTGATAAAGACACTTTTGCTGGCCAAAGCACTACTGTACCCTGCCAGCTCGATTCCTGCCCGGGGCATCCCATTCTGTGACTAAAGCAGCCTCTGTTTAAGACCATATAAGCATTTGCTCTTATCATATTTGAAATTAGGCCTGATAAAGACACTTTTGCTGGCCAAAGCACTACTGTACCCTGCCAGCTCGATTCCTGCCCGGGGCATCCCATTCTGTGACTACAGCAGCCTCTGTTTAAGACCATATAAGCATTTGCTCTTATCATATTTGAAATTAGGCCTGATAAAGACACTTTTGCTGGCCAAAGCACTACTGTACCCTGCCAGCTCGATTCCTGCCCGGGGCATCCCATTCTGTGACTAAAGCAGCCTCTGTTTAAGACCATATAAGCATTTGCTCTTATCATATTTGAAATTAGCCTGATAAAGACACTTTTGCTGGCCAAAGCACTACTGTACCCTGCCAGCTCGATTCCTGCCCGGGGCATCCCATTCTGTGACTAAAGCAGCCTCTGTTTAAGACCATATAAGCATTTGCTCTTATCATATTTGAAATTAGGCCTGATAAAGACACTTTTGCTGGCCAAAGCACTACTGTACCCTGCCAGCTCGATTCCTGCCCGGGGCATCCCATTCTGTGACTACAGCAGCCTCTGTTTAAGACCATATAAGCATTTGCTCTTATCATATTTGAAATTAGGCCTGATAAAGACACTTTTGCTGGCCAAAGCACTACTGTACCCTGCCAGCTCGATTCCTGCCCGGGGCATCCCATTCTGTGACTAAAGCAGCCTCTGTTTAAGACCATATAAGCATTTGCTCTTATCATATTTGAAATTAGGCCTGATAAAGACACTTTTGCTGGCCAAAGCACTACTGTACCCTGCCAGCTCGATTCCTGCCCGGGGCATCCCATTCTGTGACTAAAGCAGCCTCTGTTTAAGACCATATAAGCATTTGCTCTTATCATATTTGAAATTAGCCTGATAAAGACACTTTTGCTGGCCAAAGCACTACTGTACCCTGCCAGCTCGATTCCTGCCCGGGGCATCCCATTCTGTGACTAAAGCAGCCTCTGTTTAAGACCATATAAGCATTTGCTCTTATCATATTTGAAATTAGGCCTGATAAAGACACTTTTGCTGGCCAAAGCACTACTGTACCCTGCCAGCTCGATTCCTGCCCGGGGCATCCCATTCTGTGACTACAGCAGCCTCTGTTTAAGACCATATAAGCATTTGCTCTTATCATATTTGAAATTAGGCCTGATAAAGACACTTTTGCTGGCCAAAGCACTACTGTACCCTGCCAGCTCGATTCCTGCCCGGGGCATCCCATTCTGTGACTAAAGCAGCCTCTGTTTAAGACCATATAAGCATTTGCTCTTATCATATTTGAAATTAGGCCTGATAAAGACACTTTTGCTGGCCAAAGCACTACTGTACCCTGCCAGCTCGATTCCTGCCCGGGGCATCCCATTCTGTGACTAAAGCAGCCTCTGTTTAAGACCATATAAGCATTTGCTCTTATCATATTTGAAATTAGGCCTGATAAAGACACTTTTGCTGGCCAAAGCACTACTGTACCCTGCCAGCTCGATTCCTGCCCGGGGCATCCCATTCTGTGACTAAAGCAGCCTCTGTTTAAGACCATATAAGCATTTGCTCTTATCATATTTGAAATTAGGCCTGATAAAGACACTTTTGCTGGCCAAAGCACTACTGTACCCTGCCAGCTCGATTCCTGCCCGGGGCATCCCATTCTGTGACTAAAGCAGCCTCTGTTTAAGACCATATAAGCATTTGCTCTTATCATATTTGAAATTAGGCCTGATAAAGACACTTTTGCTGGCCAAAGCACTACTGTACCCTGCCAGCTCGATTCCTGCCCGGGGCATCCCATTCTGTGACTAAAGCAGCCTCTGTTTAAGACCATATAAGCATTTGCTCTTATCATATTTGAAATTAGGCCTGATAAAGACACTTTTGCTGGCCAAAGCACTACTGTACCCTGCCAGCTCGATTCCTGCCCGGGGCATCCCATTCTGTGACTAAAGCAGCCTCTGTTTAAGACCATATAAGCATTTGCTCTTATTATATTTATATTATAAGACACTTTTGCTGGGCATAGGCTTACTGCTGCCTGCCAGGTGCACTTCTGTTGAGGCATCCCATTCTGTAACATAGCATACCCCTCTTTATTTACACTAAGCAGCTCTCTTATTTACACTAAGCAGGCCTGTTGGAGGCTGAGTGTTACTGCTCACTTTTGGTGTGCATTATATTCTGTTTCATATAGACCCACCGCTGCCCGGGGTTTTTTTAAATATCACCTACTACCACGCCAGTTAGACTATGTCGGGCAGACAAGTGCCTGGAAGTGAAAAGAGGAGTGGCAGAGGCCAAGATTCCGCAGGCAGAGCTCGCATCAGACTGGGGGCCAGTAGCAGCAGGAGTCACGCTGAGAGACCTAATCTGCCAGTATCTGCTAGCGGTCGGGTCTCCACCAGTAACGCATCTGCCGTGGTAGATTGGTTGACGCGCTCATCAACAACATCATCACAACTTACGTCTGAGACCCCCAGTCTAGGGTCGGTAGGTTCCTCTGACACAACCCTGAGTTGGCATGCCCCGAGAGCAGTCCCTGTCCTCCCATTGCCTCTGGCCTACGCCGTTCCCTCCCCCAGCGACGTATCCTATGCTTTGGGTTCAGCTCCACTCTTTAGTGAGGAGGACCATCAGATAGAGGACAGTCAGCAGCTACTGCCCAGCCAAGAAATGGAGGTGGCTTCTTTAGCTAGGCAGACAAATAGTGATGTGGACAGTGTCGTGGGTGCTGCGAGCGTTCCAGCTCCTGCGCCAGACACTGTTGACGAATCCACGAACATCAGTGACGTACAGCCACAACCCGGTGATGATGATGATGATGACGATGAAGCCGATCGCACTTGGGAGCCGGGTGATGAAGGGGCTTCATCGTCATCATCAGGAGAAGAGGGGTGCAGGTTGCCCCGGAGTCAGCAGCTGAGGCAGCAAGGTGGTAGCAGTCAGCATGGGGGCACAATTCCAAAGGCTGGAGCCGGCCGGGGCCGGGGCCGGGGTAGAGCACCTGCTGTGCGGCAGTCTACCTTATCGGGAGGTAGTGGAGCAGGGGTTCCTGGAGTTGGCAACAGCAGCAGTGAATCAGTGAGGCCAGGGGGTGGGAAAAGTAGCTACTCGGCAGTGTGGCAGTTTTTCCTGAGGCATCCGCAGGAGGGTAACATGGCCACATGCAAGATATGTAGGCAAAAGGTGAAGCGTGGCCAGGGTCCAAATGTTGGCACCACGGCCCTGCGTCAACATATGATGCGTCACCATAAAACGACCTGGGAGAACCGAGGCTCCCAAGGGGTGGTCCAGTCTGCTTCCTCACCAAGTGAGCTCCCAATTTCTGCCAGCCAAGGCTCCAGCACCTCAGCCGAAGGCAGCTGTGCGTCATACCCATCCTCTGTCGCTCCTGCTCCTCCTCCTCCAAGTCATGCATCCCGCCAGCAATCCATCAGCGAAGCCATGTCCAAGAGACAGCAGTATGCGCCCACTCATCCTACGGCGCAGAAGCTGAATGTGCTCCTGTCCAAGTTGCTGGTGCTGCAGTCGCTCCCTTTTCAGGTGGTGGAATCTGCACCTTTCAGAGAACTGATGGCTTGTGCCGAGCCGAGGTGGAGAGTCCCAAGCCGTCATTTCTTTGCCAAGAAGGCAGTACCAGCGCTGCACACTTTTGTTGAACAGAAGGTGGGCCAGTCCTTGAGCCTGTCGGTGTGTAGCAAAATACATGGCAGCGCCGACATCTGGAGCTGTAACTACGGTCAGGGGCAGTACATGTCGTTTACGGCCCACTGGGTGAATGTGGTCCCTTTGCAGCAGCAACTTGGACAGGTCACGCCGCTTCGGCCTCCGCGCTCTCTGCCCATTGGGCCTGTGACACCGTGCGACTCGGCCTCCTCATCCTCCGCCATCTCCTCACCCTCCACTGTAGGCTCAAGTCTCAGTGCCCCTCCAGTCTACCATGTGTGCAGGGCACGGAGGTGTCACGCAGTGCTTCACATGGTTTGTCTTGGCGAACGGAGTCACACAGGGGAGGAACTGCTTAAATGTATTCATCAGGAAATCCAAACATGGCTTACTCCGAGAAAACTTAAAATGGGAATCATGGTTACCGACAATGGGAAGAACATTTTGTCTGCGCTGCGCCAAGGAAGCCTGACCCATGCCCCCTGCATGGCTCACGTCTTCAATCTGGTTGTCAAGCGGTTTCTGAAGTGTTCCCCCCATCTGCAGGACATCCTAACAACTTCACGGAAACTTTGCATGCACTTCAGCCACTCCTACACCGCCAAACACACCCTTCTTGAGCTACAGCGTCAGAATGGTATCCCCCAACATAGTCTGATTTGCGATGTTTCCACCCGTTGGAATTCCACCCTTCACATGTTGGACCGATTATATGAACAGAGAAAAGCCATCACGGATTTCCTGATGATCCAAGCAGATAGGGGGACTCCCCTGTGTAACTTCAATGTCAACCAGTGGCAGCTCATACGTGACACCTGCCGTTTGCTCAGGCCCTTTGAGGAAGCCACTTTATTTGTCAGTCGGCAGGATTACGGGATGAACGACGTGATTCCACTGCTTCATGTACTACAGCACATGTTGGAAACCATGGCTGGTCAGGGCACTGGAGACATGGCGTTTACATCTTACGGCCACATGAACCCCCTTGGAGCTGAACTGGAGGAGGAGGAGGAGGAAGAGGAGGAGGAGGAGTTGCCCAGCGAAACACAGTTTAGGCTTGGCGAAATGGCTGGTTTATCTAGTCAGCGGACAGGAGAGGAGGAGCAGGAGCAGCCAGAGGAGCTAGAGGTTTTTGAGGAAGGAGAGACAGAGGACCCGGGCACACCGTGGCAGTATGCAGTGGAGATGGAGACAGGTAGTCCATCCGAGTCACTTGCGCAAATGGCACGAAGCATGCTCACGTGCTTGCGTAGTGACCCCAGAATTGTTTCCATCTGTCGGCGGGATGACTTCTGGCTGTCCACCTTATTGGACCCTCGCTTCCGGCACAAAATGGGGGCATTTTTTAAACCCACCGAGAGGGAGGACAAACTCAACTACTACAAAGACATTCTACGTAGGCAGTTGGCCGATGCCTATCTGCGCCATGGTCCATACTCTCGCAGGTCTGACTCGAGGGGACCTCTGCGCTCACCTTCCACTGCCATGGCCGCTGGGGGGGTTGGCAGCAGCAGCAGCAGAAGCTCCATCAGCAGCAGCAGCCTCAGTCTTCAGTCGCTAATGAGTAGCTTTCTACACCCGCATAGTGAGGCTACTCATGAGCAGCAGGAAGACCTGGAGCAGGACCTGAACCAGCAGGTCATGTCATACTTTGACATGACCATGCCAACACACCTTGAGGATCCGCTGGACTTCTGGGCAGCCAAACTTGATTTGTGGCCGCAACTAGCAGAGTTTGCCCTGGAAAAGCTGTCCTGCCCGGCAAGTAGCGTGCCATCTGAGCGGGTGTTTAGTGCGGCGGGGGCCATAGTTACGGCGAGGAGAACTCGTCTGTCAACTAAAAATGTGGAGAGACTCACCTTTGTCAAAATGAATCAGGGATGGATCAGCCAGGATTTCCACCCACCAATGCCTGATGCATGCGACTAGATTCAGCATGGTGCCACGTTTTACACTTTCCAAATGGTGCAAAACATATTTATGTCTTTAGGCCATTTTTTGGGCTCCTGCTGCTGCTACTGTCAACTCCTGCCAACTCCAGGGTGTGATTCATCCAATTTTTGGGCTCCTGAAGCCAACTCCAGTGTATATTTGGGCTCCTGCTGCTGCTACTGTCAACTCCTGCCAACTCCAGGCTGTGATTCATCCAATTTTTGGGCTCCTGAAGCCAACTCCAGTGTATATTTGGGCTCCTGCTGCTGCTACTGTCAACTCCTGCCAACTCCAGGGTGTGATTCATCCAATTTTTGGGCTCCTGAAGCCAACTCCAGTGTATATTTGGGCTCCTGCTGCTGCTGCTGCCAACTTCTGCCAACTCCAGGGTGTGATTCATCCAATTTTTGGGCTCCTGAAGCCAACTCCAGTGTATATTTGGGCTCCTGCTGCTGCTGCTGCCAACTTCTGCCAACTCCAGGGTGTGATTCATCCAATTTTTGGGCTCCTGAAGCCAACTCCAGTGTATATTTGGGCTCCTGCTGCTGCTGCTGTCAACTCCTGCCAACTCCAGGGTGTGATTCATCCAATTTTTGGGCTCCTGAAGCCAACTCCAGTGTATATTTGGGCTCCTGCTGCTGCTGCTGTCAACTCCTGCCAACTCCAGGGTGTGATTCATCCAATTTTTGGGCTCCTGAAGCCAACTCCAGTGTATATTTGGGCTCCTGCTGCTGCTGCTGCCAACTTCTGCCAACTCCAGGGTGTGATTCATCCAATTTTTGGGCTCCTGAAGCCAACTCCAGTGTATATTTGGGCTCCTTCTGCCCCTCATAGTGATGCCACTTCAACTCTCTGCAATTGTGCCGCTCTGCGATTCTATTAGCGATGCCTCTGATCTGCATGTGATATTTCTTAAAAGTATTATTTAACTAACCCAGCACGCATCCTGTGCGTGTTACAGCAAGGCTGAATGGTTTACAACCCTATTGAGGCTGTAGGAGGCTCAGAAATAGCCGTTTTTAATAGCGATTCGTCGCGAATTTATTCGGGTCGAAACGATTTTTGTCGGAAAATTCGGCGAATCAGTCGAATCGAATTTTTCAAAAGTTCGCTCATCTCTAATTATGAGTGACTGGAAAATAATATTCTACTTCAATTTTACAAAGTTTTACAAAGCTTTTAAATGTAAAGAACTTACAACACATAACAAAGTTGGATATTTTTCTATTTTTTTGAATAATTATGCATGAAGAAGAAGTGTGAATTGCTTTAAACACTTCAATTTTCAATCTTTTGACTTAGCCAATAAGTGGTAATACCTTAACCTTGGATTCCCTTTTAAATTATTAAAAATTGGCCCTATTTACTGATGGCAGCAACAAAAAAGTTGGGACAAGGCCAGGTCTACAATTATATTGCACCCCACCTCTATTTACAACAGTCTATAAATAGCTGGGGGGTTTAGGAGAATCATTATGTCTCATTCTTGTCTAATGTAGTATTGTAGCTGCTCAACAGTTCTGGATCTTCTTTGCTGGATTTTATAATTTCATAATGCACCAAATGTTTTCTGTTGGCGAAAGGTCTGACTACAAGTAGGCCAGAACCTGGCTTCTTCTACTGCGAAGAAGTGACAGATGCAGTATGCAGATGCCTTGTTAAAATAGGCAAGGCCTTCCCTGAAAAAACTATGGGGTTTATTCAGCACCCGGTGAACAAAGAAGAGAAGAGAAAATTGTCTTTCACTTTTTTGTATACCTTGGAGGTGAATCAGCACCAAGTAAAATGTTCTATTTACAACTGAATCAACCCTAATGAAGACAATGAAAGTGAATGGCAGTTTCCCCTCCTAAAAAGTAGGGCACTTGGTGCCAAATCGACCCCATAGTCTGGTTGGGAGCATATGTTGTTATAAAACCTACTACATCTTAGCATTGATAGTGCCTTTTTAGTTGTGAAATTTACCAATGCTGTAGGCCCTCCATACCATTGGAGATCCAGGCTTTTGACTTGTGTACTTATAACAAGCTGGAGGATCTAGCTTGAGTACTTAGGGCACTGCATAAGTTGTTTGTTTTGAATTTTTAGATTGCACAGTTAACTGTATTCTCAATTATTTTTGTCAGACAATGAAAGCAGACCAATACACTCCACTGTGAAGGTGTTGGTGGCCGCCTGCACCACCGCCAAAATTACAGTCTAGGGGGCATCCGTAATGCTGAAGCCCCCCTCAGCACATAACCCCCCCCCCCCCGGATGTCCATAAACCTTACCTTAACCTCGAGCATTCTGGATGCCCCCCCCCCCCTACCGCTTGAAGTATTCCTGGGCTCATGCTGTGATTTTCAATACCAATTCATGTCTGTATTTAATGCAGTCCAAGAGAGGTCCCACAGATCAAAAGCAACTAATACTGACCATTGGGGCACCAGTAGTATTGGGGTTAACCAGCAGCCACAGTCAGCCGTAAATTGTATCCAAGTTGAAAAGATGGTATCACAGCAGACAGAAACTCAGCATCAAGCAGAATTAATGAAAGCATCAGCTTGTTTTATTGTTGCAGGGTCATGAAAAGAAAGGTTTAAGGCTTCACTCCACGTCTTGGTCAAATTCATAGTTCACAGGCCACATAAAGTTGCATCGCTTTGTAGAAAACCAACTCAGGCACAATTGCTTTATCAGGATGTTTCAGTGTAAGGGTGAAATAGTCTCCTTCAGGTACACCTGCTTATCAGAAAATTTCAGGTATGGGGTTAACCAGGCTTCTGTCCATCAGACACAGATGCTCTTGCTTGTCAGAAGGATGGGCGAACTACCTAAAAATTCGATTCGGGTGATTTTTTGTCCGAATCGAACCTTTGAGAATCACTCATCTCTAGGGTTTTAAAAACTCACCTGTTCCAGGCGGCGGGAGGGGGTGTGGGCTTCCTCCACTGGGCTTCCCAGGCTGCAGGTTGGGGTGCAGGTGTCCCCTGCCCAGCTTTTTGGGCGGCCGACTTTCCTCCCTATCTACTACCATCTTTGTTTCTTAAAGGCTGCCTCTTTATTTTGCTCTTTTTATAAACAGGCATGTGACCCTCTAGGCTGTTTTTCATTAGTTTTACTTACTTTTACAGGTTTTTGTTAAAGGAAAACTCCCTTTTTGTCAGGTTTTTGGTGTTCTGCCTTATTGTTTTCCTCTTCTGAGATGTGAAGTAAACCTGTGTGTTAGGATTGTGCCCCCATACTTGTGATTAACTTATCAGCATGCTTTGTCCAAGTTTCTATTCCAGTGGCTCTGTCTTGGTAAAGTAGGAGCTGCTTTCTTGCCCTTCATTAAAGATCCTAGTATCCTTATCTCACTACAAATCTCAGAATACTTAAACTGTAACAGGTGTGGCTAACCAAAGAAGCAGCAATCACCCTTTTCACCTGAGAACGCTTATGGTAACCCTTTAGTTTCTTGAGCAAACCACTGATTCCCCCTATCTGAAGAGATTGCATTGAAATAATGATGATTAGTAAGCCAGAGTGAGGAAACTTCTGAAATGTACATCTGAAGACCAATATGATGTATATTTCTAAGGTAAACACATTGCTGATATAGAGAACTGTTTTCTTTTATAGCATGGAGTTGCATAAACATAGAAAAGTAAAAACATTATAGATAAACTCAGCACCTTGAGCACATCATATTGGCACAATAGAGTGGAAATTTCTAAAACTGTAACTGAAAGTGGAATTATCCTTCAACCCTGACCCATATTTCTTTTGGATGCACTACTATATTAGTAATTGAACTTTGAACTTTTTCTAGGTGGACAAGGCCAGCAATCAAATTGAGGAGCCCAGGGGCCCTACTGGACCAGACTAGGAGTTACAAACTTAAAACTGTACTAACTGAAGCAACTTATTAGAGGGTTGTGCTTGCCCCTATGAACATGTTGGCATTGTGTATCATTATCCTTCATTGTAGACAGATTAGGGCCACACTGGCATGGACATGCCTCCTAAAGAAGTAGCTTTCCTGTGTTTCTGGGTGATCTGGGGGGTTTCCTACAGAAGGACATCCTATATCAGGATGCACCCAGGGCAGGGAACAAAGTCCAGAATAGTCAAAATCCTGGCTTTTGTTCTGTTTTAACCCCACGCAGACATTGTTGAATAGTATGCAGATAATACACTCTTGAACTGCATGGGAGTTTCCATCTTGAAATACACTTGCAAGCCCTGCTTCTGAAAAAGTCAGTCTCAGTCAGAATCGCCTTCAATTTCTGGGCAATGATCCCTTATTTCTAGCCAGAAGTAGAAAGCCATTATCTGTGGTGACCCATCATTGTTCTGCTCACAGGAGAAATCCCCTGGCATTCCCCCATCCATGGCATTCTCTCCATCCCTTTCCCAAAGGCAGTGTGGCATTCCCTCCATCCCATTCCCATCAGGGTAACTGAACCCTGTCAGCTGTCCTTGCTATGGCTGCCACCGCTGCTGCTTCTCGGCCTGGTATGGGCACACACCTAGGACAATGGACAAGGGCGCAGACCACGCCCATCTGCTGCACATATTTGAGTGTTTATGTCAGCGTGCGCTGGCCCGAGAAGCAGCGGTGCCATTCCGGAAACCAGAGCAGGGACAGGGGGCAGTTACCATGCCCTCTCTCTGTCGGCCTCCCAGTGGCCGTGGCAAGGGAGCGAGACTCATGTACTTTTTTTTGCATTTGCCTTATAAGACGCACTAACATTTTATGCATCTTATAGAGTGAAAAAAATGGTTTATCTTTTAACATAACCGGAAAATAAAAATTTACAGGAGGGTGGCCTAGACTCCCTTACATGGCCAATAACAAATACACACTACTGAATGTAACTTAAAATTCACGGCAATTTATTACCATTAACATACTGATAAAGACATAGACAAAGTATAAAATACAAACACAATAGAAGGTGGGCAGCAGAGACCTAAACCCACAATTATCCAGTAAAAACATTGTAATGTACCCCTTATGAGCCCTTACTGACTCGTCCCTAATCAAATCCCAATATAAGCCTCATAATGAGTAAACACATGTGAAAACAATCAAAAGTGCTAGTGCGAAATATGACTGAACAATCAAATAGACTAATTAAGTGCTAATGCTAATATCACTTAAAAATGTTTTGCATATTACAGAATGTAAGAGGACCAGCGGGGAGAAATCAAGGTAAAGGTTAGCAAAAGTATAGTAACATCACCATTCTCTGTGGTCTGCCACGAGCCCCCTCCTCAATGCCCTCTGCCCCCTATTTTGAGGGGTCTGGTTTTTGGTGCGGTGGGTCCACACTGATAACTGGAAAATAGATGCAATCACAAACTTTACAGACTTCTCAAAGATGCAGATGGGAATCCACTGTAGCATGCTTTATCCAGGCATAAACTGGACCTGCCAGTGTATACCATCCACATGCATTCCCAAAGATGGGCATTACCTGCCTCAACCTTAATTAAGGTTGTGTGAGGATCAGCTCTGGTAGACAGCAGGATGTTAGCAGTATGGTAGCTCAGAGGCGAAAAGTTCAACTTAAAGTCCGTGTTTATTCACACAAAAAGTCCATAACACAAAATATCCTTTTTGGGTTACATCACCTTTTCAGGAAAAATGCCACAGAATTTCATCAGACAGGCGATGGCCTTTTTTAGTTTTTGTCCAAGCTTGCACACTTGAAGCTGAATCCACCTTGGGTCCACATGAAATAGCCTGTATAAGAGCTTCCAGCCAGGCACACAGAGTCTTACACCACAAGTGAGCTCTAGACACAGCCAGTGCACAGCTGACTCCCCAGGCTATTTATGCGGCCCGCAAAACCCGGACCTGGGTAGGGGATGGAGTCCCACCCTGCTCTACTCCATCCCAGTAAAGCCGTCCCGGGTTAGCCTTTCGGCTATACTAAAATTTTAGCAGCAGACTGCCATTAGCAGCTGATGCTGGAGAAAACTACACAGCTTTACTGCACCAAGGCCAGGTACCTTGGTGCCACATACCTACCGTCAATGTAACTTCTAAAATAAAAAAAAAAATGCAAATTAATAATTTGCACCTTACCTGTAGCCCCATCATGTGTGCAGGCGATTTTACCATTAAAAAAAAATGTTAATAACCGCAAAATCAAAAATCAAAATCATAATGCTGTAACAAGTAAAGTATAAAAGACATTATTTTACAAAGAAAAGTAAAAACTAAAAATGATTGTGACCATCCCCACTATATTTGTTATATTAGGCACAATGGCAGCATTAGCTATATGCAAATCTATAACCCGAATACATGTGTGTACATAAACCTTCATTCTTCTCTATGGAAAAACAAAATGTGTGGCTATAATGAAATTTGACAGATCTCATTTATCGGTATGTAATCTATGGATTTAATAACTGGCTTCTGTAGAAAAAATAACTGTTAAAATGAGGCTCATTGTTTTGGGTATAAAAAAATATGCCTATGTAGTTTTAATGATTGATAAACCATGGTCACATAGATTCTCTCCATATATACATTCGACATAAACCTCATTGAACACATAACTATACTCGTATTCTAAATATAATTAGTGTTTAGCATATTTTATAGAATTCATTAGTTCTTTAAATACTAGGCCAGAAATACAACAGCATTTTAGAGAGATTAGAATGGTAACCATGGCAACATTAATTGCTTCATGTTTTAACTGATTACATGCATATATTCTTCTAAAATGAAGCAGAAAATTGCTGAATATTTCACAATATTCTGTGTTTAGTCAAAAGTACAGAACATTGTCCTTAAGGATATGGACAGGGGCATACATTCCATAGGGGCAGTGCAGGCACGTACCCCTGGGGCCCGTGGAACAAGGCAGCCCGAAACACGCTGCCTCTTTCGCCTCTGCTGTATGTACCACAAAATACTTACCTAGCCATGGCAACTCCTTCCCGCTGAGACGTGGGCACAAGACTCGGCGACGCGTGTGGGGCTCCATAGGGGTCTTGGTGTCAGCTGATGATGGGGGCCCGTGGTTGGGGCCCTGCTAAGGGGCCCCATCAGGGCTATGTACACCCTGGGTACAGATATGTATATATCAATGTATTTCCTTCAATATGAATGAACAAAAGAGAAATCTAAATAAAATCAATATTTCAATATTTGTTATACACCCTTTGTTTGCAAACTAGAAAAATAGCACAAAAAGCATTAATGCACCACCAAGTTATATAAAGATATATTGAAAAATTATACACATATATCTAATTTACAATATACTAGACAAACATTTAAACCATGTCCACCACACGACCTCCTCAGGTGACCAACCTTAGCCTTTAAAATAGCATCATTTGTTCTAGGTACACTTGCACACAGTTTTTGAGGGAACTCTGTAGGCCGGTTGCAGGGTGAGGAGTGACGTGGATTACGGGGCTGCTGGTGAGTTTTCTTTCGTACCTATTCCAGGGAAAAATTGGATCGGCACGAATCACAAAGTTAATCAGATTTATTCTAAATCGATTTTTTCATGAAATTCGGATCAAATTCTGGTTCGACTAGTTTGGTTCGCTCAGCTCAAATACATATATATCGACATAGATAGAGTTGCAGTTTATAGATTAGGCACAATGTGGAATTTCTAGGAAAACAGATGTATTGAGCAAAGGGTTTCAGTTAGAGATCAAGTAACAAAGGTAAAATAGAACAAAGTATACAAGAACTAGTTGAAACTGGTCCAAGCAGACTGTTAGGGGACCCATCACATATGTGGAGTGTGCCTTGGCATGTGAAACATGTGAGTGGGAGGGAAATTACAATGTCGGAGCTAGGCCAGGCCATAAGGCATTTAAGAGAAAGCCCTACAGGAAAGTCATGAGGTCTGGAAGTCATGGATTCCCTAGCAGGGAGAAGGATAGGGTCTATGAGACTATTGGAAGCCTAAGGGAGGCCTTGGGTTGGAACAGCACCTTAGTAACCAACCAAGGGGTCCAATTGGGACTCAGCCTATGCCTAGCCTAAGACAAGGAACTTGAGTGTGATGTCGATTCTCAGGCCTCCCTTTGGCGCCCCCGACCTTCTGCACCCTGGGCAAGTCCCCCTCCCCTGCTCCCGCCTAGCTACGCTCCTGAGCTGCAGTGTGCAGTATGTTTCTCCAGTGAAGAAATAAAGAACTTTTCATTGTTTCAGTCATGAGGTCCTGTCTGTGATTAATCAGATCATTAATATTCATAATCATCCAAACACAAAAGCACACATAGCTCATCCAGAATTCACCGCGGAATAGGCCGCCCCCCCCGCTTCTGCAGCAGCAGCTTCTAACTGTAAAAAAATAAAAAAATAAAAATGACATTCACTTACCTGATTCACCGCGTAGCATTATCAAATGAGCAAATAGTAACACCGGTTTAAAAACAATCATTGTCCATCTGTAATAAATATTCAGTGATTTCCTAGAAAAGGACAGCCCAAGCAATAGCAATAAAAAAAGCATTAGGGAGCTAATCTGAAGCCATTCCCATGTGCCTCTTCATTTCCTGTAGCATGCTGTTGACACTGTAGCAGTTCTCCAAAAAAATATTCAATTTTTCCACCCCAATTTTCCATGACCACGCACAAATGTGATTGCATAGTCAGCCCTGTCCTCAACGCTTCCAACACAGGAGAGTCTTGCAAGCATGACCAATGGGGCTTACCATGCTTGTTCACCTGCTACAGCATCTACAGTGCACTGCAGGAAATGGAGGAGAGGCACATGGGACAGGCTTCAAGTAGCTGCTTTTGCTGCCTTTTTAATTAAATTATTTTTAGGTCCCAAACCTGTAAACCCTAAAGTATAGTATGTTATGGTACCCCCCCCCCCCCCCCCCCCCCGAATTGCATGGGAAGACTACCAAATATTTGAGGAACATCATCATAAGAAGAAATCAAATCAAAATGCTTACATTATGGCCAAATATAATAATATGGACCAGCAGGTTTGCGAAAGGCCAACCTCATCATCTAAGAAAGAGAAATGTTTGCTTAGCATTCCTCAGAGCAGAACTGAATTGTATTCTCCCTTTTAAGTTTAAGAGACAATGACACCCCAGAAACTTGGTGTAATTAAAAGTCATATCTGGGAGAAAATAAAAACTGTTAAATATTACTTCTTCTTCCACACAGTTGTTTCACTGATGTCCATGTCATGCATGCATCTGGGAATTCTTTGGGTGCCTATCCACCATCCACTGAAGTGCTTCTATAGGAGGCTGCAGGGTCTCTAGGACATTGCAGAACCTAATCTCTGGGACACCCCTCTGATGTCCTCAATATGGAAATGAGGGTACAGACAAGAGAGGAAAGTCTTAAGTTGACGGCCACCTTCTTGACTGGCTTATATAAATTTTTCTGTTGCAACATGCACAACACCATCCTGATTAGACTAGTTGATTTTGCTAATCATTAACGTACCACCTGGGTGGTATGAGTTGTCAGTCACCTGAAACAATATAAAAAATAGTGCATGATATACACAAACCTGCACCTATTGGAGCAGTTTAATTCTGGGGCAAATCGGGCATGGGTAAGGTATAGATGCCAGCAGATCAGGTTGGGGTACAGTGCAGTCTCTAGCTTTACTATGTACCACCTGATCTTATGTACCACTTGTTGGTTAGACCAATAACTATGTTGTCATCAGCAAGTTGCTAGATTTTAATTGAGGCTAATATTCATGAAAAGGATTAAAAGGACATGGCCAGGACTGAGTGACGGGAAAAGAGTTTATGTTTATTAAAGGTAAATATATAATAATGTATATATACATATATATATATTTATATATATCATAAAGTAATAGGTATTGGTTAAGTAATACCCACACTTGGTTGGTGTTAAACATACAAACAGACAAAATTATATATAAAGAAGACAATAAGTAGTTTGTAACCATAGTACATCATACATAATAACACAGAACAGGGGTGTTATCTAGGGGGAAGCAGGGGGAAACATGTCCCGGGTGCTGCAGGTCAAGGGGGCGGCAAAAGGGGGCCTGAGCACAAGTGGAGGGGGCATTTTGAATGTTTGCCCCAGGTGCCAGAAGGGATCGCTACTCCTCTGACACAGAGAAGCATCTGCCCATTACAGGTAAGGTGATGTATGTCTTAGGGTGATTAAAAGACTCAACGCGTTTCACCCTTCTGGAGTGAGAGCTTTATAAGGAGTACAGTGTTAAAGGTAATAGGCTGTTGTGAGCTGACCATCTGGGGGTGTAAAGTATGTAGGTCAAGGTGGGGCCCTTGTTGGGGTATCTGCTGGTGGTAGAGTATCTGCAAGTGAATAGTCTGCTTGTAGTTGTTTGTATCAAGGTGCTGTTAGGACCTGAGTTTGTAGCAGGTACTTCAACATGCCCTCTCTTGCCCAATTGCCCCCTCCGGTTCTAACACTTTCTACCAGTCGAGTAGAGGAAAAGTTGAATGATAGATACCTCTGTAAGACAACCTTATTGTATATAACCACAGAGCTATAAATAAATTATTTAGAGTCCTCTTTAAAGTCCTCCAACTCAGAATTCTACATCCACCACGAGTGTCAGCAATCCAATCGTGCAGAACCACCACCGATTTGGTACCCTTACCAGAAATGATTAGATCACCAGCAAAATACAGCCGTTACGTAGGCACTTCCTCCAATCCACACCGCCCACTAGGGTATGTGTCCTCAATGTAGGTTAGTACGACCAGTCAGATTTCCAAAGTATATTCATGCAGAAGGAAATAAAGAGGCCATAGTGCAGTATTGCAAGACTACAGATTCCTTTTAATAATGCCAATAAAATACTCACAAACGAACGATTAAAATGCGCATATCACAATGTGTATCAGGCCAATCCACGCTGCTGGATTCCAATCCTGTAGACCGCCGGCTCCCAACGCGTTTCGTCGCTCAACGCGACTTTAACTAGGTGAGCCGGCGCGGCGGTGAGCAGCGTTAAAAAATCATGAAGGCGGGACAAGGGAATCACTTCCTCCCCAAGTTCCACCAATAGCTGGCCATACTGGCCCTCCAAGGTCCGGTCACTGAGAGGGAGGCCGCGGCTAACGCGATCCAGCCAATCAGTGTACTAGGAGGTGAATATCATTACCTCGAAGAGGGTGGACGCGGCTGATGCCGTTCAACCAATCTGTGAACCGGGAGGTGAATATCATTACCTCTCTCGACACTTCCTCCCCACGCAACACCGAGGCCGCGGCTAACGCGATCCAACCAATCAGCACACTTGGAGACGAATGTCACCACTACAAAAAAGGAGGTGGGCGCGGCTGATGCCGCCCATCCAATCAGTAACCAAGGAGGTGAATCTCATTACCTCTCCCGATGAAAAATGGGCGTGACTAACGCCGTTCATCCTGTCCGGTATAGCGAAGGGCGAACCTTTTTCCTAGCAACCGGGCACGCGTCCTGCTAGTGTGTGCGTCATTAAACGCTCAACCAATCAAGCAGGGACCACGGCCCTAGCGTCCTGTTCCCACGGCAACCCTGCCGAAGAGTCAGCCTGCATTCGCCACCTCTGCCCGATATGGGTCAGCTAATCAGCTATTAATAAACCCATCAGGCGACATAAATCGCACCTGTATAATCTAGCTAAAAGGGATAATAAATGTGAACATATAAGGGATAATATATATGAACACATTAGCAATTTATTGGGTAAGATATTCATAAAATATTCATAAAATATTAGAGTGCAAGTAACTAAAAATAATGACGCTCAACGACTATATACACTAGCCTAAGTCTAAAGGCGAGCAATAACCTAATAGAAAGGAAGGAACGATCCAGCAATCCAGCAGGGTGGGTTGGCCATACAAAAATGTACATACAGCCTAAAAAATACAAACAGCATGACTAAAAAGCATACATAAAACATAAAAATAGGATAAAACAGGCATAAAAATAATAATATACTTGGTTGGGGAAATGTATAGAGTTTACTATGCTATAGCCCTCAATATATAGAATTCACTAGGCTATAGCCCACAACCAACCAACGCCAAGGAATAATTCTCATAGTCACAGATTGGGCCCCTCTGATGACTAGGCAGAATCAATAAAGCAATTGAGATCGAATTCTATATTTAGCCCTTTAGGGCTAAGAGTATCCAGTCGATAAATCCATGAGCTCTCTCTCTTGGACACCTCCCTCGCCATATTGGAACCCCGCCAGTGGGCCTCAACTTTCTCCAGAGCTATGAAGGACAAACCAGAAGGGTCCCCATTGTGCACAGACTTAAAATGTTCTGATAGGCTATGGCCCTCAAATCCCTTTTTGATGTTATAGAGGTGCTCCCTTATCCTGGTTTTAAGTTCCCTGGTCGTCTGACCCACATAGAGCAAATTACAAGTACACCAGATCAGGTAGACCACAAATTTAGAGGAGCACGTAATAAATTGAGCCACCTTAAATTGTTTACCTGTCACCGGATGAGTGAAGGACCTAAATGGTTTAGTGACAGACTTACAGGTTTTGCAACCCATACACCTCCCGCATTTGAAGAAGCCTTTCTGTTCCATACCAAAAAAGGACAACGGATGGATATTCTGTACAGGTGGATCTACATAACTTCTAGTTAGTAGGTCCCTCAAATTCGGGGCTCTCCTGTAAATTAATTTGGGCTTAGACGGTAACCTGGGGCCCAAGATTTCATCCCCCTGTAGGATATGCCAATGTTTGGATAGGATTTTTCCCACCTCCCGATGTTGAACACTATAACTAGTAATAAAAGAAAACTCCTCAGTATTCGTGGACTCACCAACTATTTCCTTCTGCGGAAATCTATCCTGGGCCCTAACCCTCCCTAGCTGCTGTTGTACCATTTCAGCATCATAACCTTTATCAAGGAACTTATTGGTCAGATCTACAGCTTGCGTCTCGAAATCCTCCAATTTAGTACAGTTCCTTCTCAACCTCATATATTGTCCCCTAGGGATAGCCCTAATCCAATTGGGATGGTGGCAGCTTTTGGCAGGGACAAAACCATTTCGGTCAGTCGGTTTGAAGTATGTCACAGTGGTCAGGTTAGGGACCTCTATACGTATTGTTAAATCCAAAAAATTTACATATTCCGCACTTATTTCAGCAGTGAATTCTAGATTAAACTGGTTCTCATTCACCTGGGCGAAAAAGGTTTCCAATGAATCCCTCGGTCCCTCCCAAATGCATATGACATCATCAATAAACCTTTTCCAAAGTCTCAATTGTGGCCAAATCCTACCAAAAATAAACTGTGACTCCCACCACCCCACAAAAAGATTAGCCATACTAGGTGCAAACTTCGCCCCCATCGCGACTCCCTTCTTTTGCAAATAAAATCGACCCCCACACCAAAAATAATTATGATCTAGTGCAAAAGATAGACATTCCATAATGAACTCTATTTGTGTAAGGGGAAGTTCTGAATTTTTATGCAAAAAGTGTCGGACTGCCTCAATACCCTGATTATGCGGAATATTGGTATACAATGACGTTACATCAGCCGTTGCCAGCAAAGTAACATCATTGACAATCTGCTCAGTACATAAATCCAATACATGGTTTGAATCCTTCAAGTAGGCTGGTAATTTTAATACAAGGGGTTGCAGAAAAAAATCCACATATTCCCCCAACCTACACGTAATTGAGCCTACCCCACTGACTATCGGGCGGCCAGGGGGCTTTTTCACATTCTTATGAATTTTAGGCAGATAATAAATCGTAGGTACCCTGGGGGCTTGGACATTCAAATATTCCTTCTCCCTTTTACTAAGGATCCCACTTGAAAAACCCCTCTCTAGTAAATCAATTAATTGCCCCTGATACTCCCTTGTAGGGTCCTTAGTCAACACCTCATATGTCTGTGAGTCCGCTAACAGCCTATCCAGTTCCTCGACATAATCCTTCTTGTCCAAAATGACAAGTTTTATCCTATTTTTATGTTTTATGTATGCTTTTTAGTCATGCTGTTTGTATTTTTTAGGCTGTATGTACATTTTTGTATGGCCAACCCACCCTGCTGGATTGCTGGATCGTTCCTTCCTTTCTATTAGGTTATTGCTCGCCTTTAGACTTTGCTAGTGTATATAGTCGTTGAGCGTCATTATTTTTAGTTACTTGCACTCTAATATTTTATGAATATTTTATGAATATCTTATCCAATAAATTGCTAATGTGTTCATATATATTATCCCTTATATGTTCACATTTATTATCCCTTTTAGCTAGATTATACAGGTGCGATCTATGTCGCCTGATGGGTTTATTAATAGCTGATTAGCTGACCCATATCGGGCAGAGGTGGCGAATGCAGGCTGACTCTTCGGCAGGGTTGCCGTGGGAACAGGACGCTAGGGCCGTGGTCCCTGCTTGATTGGTTGAGCGTTTAATGATGCACACACTAGCAGGACGCGTGCCCGGTTGCTAGGAAAAAGGTTCGCCCTTCGCTATACCGGACAGGATGAACGGCGTTAGTCACGCCCATTTTTCATCGGGAGAGGTAATGAGATTCAACTCCTTGGTTACTGATTGGATGGGCGGCATCAGCCGCGCCCACCTCCTTTTTTGTAGTGGTGACATTCGTCTCCAAGTGTGCTGATTGGTTGGATCGCGTTAGCCGCGGCCTCGGTGTTGCGTGGGGAGGAAGTGTCGAGAGAGGTAATGATATTCACCTCCCGGTTCACAGATTGGTTGAACAGCATCAGCCGCGCCCACCCTCTTCGAGGTAATGATATTCACCTCCTAGTACACTGATTGGCTGGATCGCGTTAGCCGCGGCCTCCCTCTCAGTGACCGGACCTTGGAGGGCCAGTATGGCCAGCTATTGGTGGAACTTGGGGAGGAAGTGATTCCTTTGTCCCGCCTTCATGATTTTTTAACGCTGCTCACCGCCGCGCCGGCTCACCTAGTTAAAGTCGCGTTGAGCGACGAAACGCGTTGGGAGCCGGCGGTCTACAGGATTGGAATCCAGCAGCGTGGATTGGCCTGATACACATTGTGATATGCGCATTTTAATCGTTCGTTTGTGAGTATTTTATTGGCATTATTAAAAGGAATCTGTACTGCACTATGGCCTCTTTATTTCCTTCTGCATGAATATACTTTGGAAATCTGACTGGTCGTACTAACCTACATTGAGGACACATACCCTAGTGGGCGGTGTGGATTGGAGGAAGTGCCTACGTAACGGCTGTATTTTGCTGGTGATCTAATCATTTCTGGTAAGGGTACCAAATCGGTGGTGGTTCTGCACGATTGGATTGCTGACACTCGTGGTGGATGTAGAATTCTGAGTTGGAGGACTTTAAAGAGGACTCTAAATAATTTATTTATAGCTCTGTGGTTATATTGTATTTTTCGTTTGTACTTAAGGGTGAGATTTAAGTTTTACACGTGGAGCTTGATTTAACATCACATATTACTTGTATTTAACTGTTATTAATTTGTCATTGAGCGCGGTATTTCTATATATCACTATATATAATTTTGTTTATGATTTTCGGTTCTCACATATACCTGCAGCTATTCTAATGGATATTTTCACATATAGCACTAGAAGGAATGTTGATTTTGGTGATGATCTTTCTCTGGAAAGTGGCATTAACCCACGAATTAACCTTGATGAGGATTTAAAGGATTTATACAAAGTGCTTAATAAGGAACTACGTATTAAGTGGGATATTGCCACCCTTGAGAAATATGTTGGACAAAAAATGGTACCACAGCAGTTGAGGTGGTCACTGGAGATTTATGATGGAGATGAAAGTGTTGAATCTAAGAGGGAATGGTTTGAATTTTTCAATGCTTGTGGTCTTTTGTTAGTGGATAAACTTATTAAAAAAAAGATGCAACTGTTGAAAAAATGGGAACAGGATAAGGAGGCCCTTAAACTCAAGCTGACCCCCTTTGGTACATCCGAGGTATTCCTAAAAAAATCAGAGGAAATTAAGTTAAAGTTGGAGAAGGAGGAGGAAGTTGTGAGGAAAAGGAAAATACGGAAATTGCAAAGAGATAAGATGGATTATATTAATGGTAGAGTATTTAAGTGGCAAACTAAGGGGGTTCTGGAAGAGAATAGATCAAGACTGGAAGGTGTTATGGATCCTACTCAAACCCCCCCCAGGACGGTGTTCCCAGCAAGGGAGGAACAGTATGATATACACCACCGTAATCGGTGGCTGAGTAGGGATGAGGTGAACCCTTGGAGGCACAGAGGGGAGAGGATGAGTAGGAGACAGTATGGGGGTAGATTCGAGCAGGGGAGGGTTAATGAGAGATCTAGAGATCCCCTGGACCATGATCGTAGCCTGAGAAGGAATTGGAGGAAGAGATCCCCTATGTGGAGGCGTGGAAATGGGCCTACAAGCTGGCCTGAAAAGGTGGGGGGGAGGGGAGCTGGTAAACAATCCACCACCGTGAACCCCCAGAGGTCCCCTTTTCAGGAGGGCTGGGATACCCCAGTACAAGGAGGAGACTATGCTACACCCAGGGATCGAGGGAAGGTCCCGCAACAGAACCTTACCCTCAAAAGAAAGTTACACGACAGAGAGGAAGAAGGGGAGGAGCTAGACACAAGAAGAAGAAGGAGGTGTTAGGCTCCGGTATCTTTAATTTAAGTTCTATAGAGTTGTCTGTTGAAGAATTGAGGATCCTTGATTTAGGGCTGAAGTATGCACCTCCCAAAAATCTTGATAATTTCTCAACCTTTATTGACTTTCAGAAATATATGCGTAGGCTTAATATGAAGAAATTCTTCTTAACTAAACAAGTGGAAGAAACTGCTGTGTTAGTGGAACCCAGGGGGGGACCCATTAGTGGGGTACCTTCCTTGGCCCCAAGTGGGGCGGGGGCAGTGCCAGCAGAGGATGGGGAGGAATCTATGACGAGGCTAGTCCCGATACCAGATGCTCCACAACGGGAGTTGGAACCTGTGCATACATGTTTGAAAAATAAATCTTTATTTAACCCCCTCATCTCCTCTAACTCCTATCTCGACACATTTAAGAACATAGTCTCTAGAGATATACGAAATCTAGAAGTAAGAAAAAAAGAGCTTGGAACAAAAGCATGAGGTGGTAATTAAACCAGCCGATAAAGGGGGGGGCCTCGTCATTTTGGACAAGAAGGATTATGTCGAGGAACTGGATAGGCTGTTAGCGGACTCACAGACATATGAGGTGTTGACTAAGGACCCTACAAGGGAGTATCAGGGGCAATTAATTGATTTACTAGAGAGGGGTTTTTCAAGTGGGATCCTTAGTAAAAGGGAGAAGGAATATTTGAATGTCCAAGCCCCCAGGGTACCTACGATTTATTATCTGCCTAAAATTCATAAGAATGTGAAAAAGCCCCCTGGCCGCCCGATAGTCAGTGGGGTAGGCTCAATTACGTGTAGGTTGGGGGAATATGTGGATTTTTTTCTGCAACCCCTTGTATTAAAATTACCAGCCTACTTGAAGGATTCAAACCATGTATTGGATTTATGTACTGAGCAGATTGTCAATGATGTTACTTTGCTGGCAACGGCTGATGTAACGTCATTGTATACCAATATTCCGCATAATCAGGGTATTGAGGCAGTCCGACACTTTTTGCATAAAAATTCAGAACTTCCCCTTACACAAATAGAGTTCATTATGGAATGTCTATCTTTTGCACTAGATCATAATTATTTTTGGTGTGGGGGTCGATTTTATTTGCAAAAGAAGGGAGTCGCGATGGGGGCGAAGTTTGCACCTAGTATGGCTAATCTTTTTGTGGGGTGGTGGGAGTCACAGTTTCTTTTTGGTAGGATTTGGCCACAATTGAGACTTTGGAAAAGGTTTATTGATGATGTCATATGCATTTGGGAGGGACCGAGGGATTCATTGGAAACCTTTTTCGCCCAGGTGAATGAGAACCAGTTTAATCTAGAATTCACTGCTGAAATAAGTGCGGAATATGTTATTTTTTTGGATTTAACAATACGTATAGAGGTCCCTAACCTGACCACTGTGACATACTTCAAACCGACTGACCGAAATGGTTTTGTCCCTGCCAAAAGCTGCCACCATCCCAATTGGATTAGGGCTATCCCTAGGGGACAATATATGAGGTTGAGAAGGAACTGTACTAAATTGGAGGATTTCGAGACGCAAGCTGTAGATCTGACCAATAAGTTCCTTGATAAAGGTTATGATGCTGAAATGGTACAACAGCAGCTAGGGAGGGTTAGGGCCCAGGATAGATTTCCGCAGAAGGAAATAGTTGGTGAGTCCACGAATACTGAGGAGTTTTCTTTTATTACTAGTTATAGTGTTCAACATCGGGAGGTGGGAAAAATCCTATCCAAACATTGGCATATCCTACAGGGGGATGAAATCTTGGGCCCCAGGTTACTGTCTAAGCCCAAATTAATTTACAGGAGAGCCCCGAATTTGAGGGACCTACTAACTAGAAGTTATGTAGATCCACCTGTACAGAATATCCATCCCTGGTCCTTTTTTGGTATGGAACAGAAAGGCTTCTTCAAATGCGGGAGGTGTATGGGTTGCAAAACCTGTAAGTCTGTCACTAAACCATTTAGGTCCTTCACTCATCCGGTGACAGGTAAACAATTTAAGGTGGCTCAATTTATTACGTGCTCCTCTAAATTTGTGGTCTACCTGATCTGGTGTACTTGTAATTTGCTCTATGTGGGTCGGACGACCAGGGAACTTAAAACCAGGATAAGGGAGCACCTCTATAACATCAAAAAGGGATTTGAGGGCCATAGCCTATCAGAACATTTTAAGTCTGTGCACAATGGGGACCCTTCTGGTTTGTCCTTCATAGCTCTGGAGAAAGTTGAGGCCCACTGGCGGGGTTCCAATATGGCGAGGGAGGTGTCCAAGAGAGAGAGCTCATGGATTTATCGACTGGATACTCTTAGCCCTAAAGGGCTAAATATAGAATTCGATCTCAATTGCTTTATTGATTCTGCCTAGTCATCAGAGGGGCCCAATCTGTGACTATGAGAATTATTCCTTGGCGTTGGTTGGTTGTGGGCTATAGCCTAGTGAATTCTATATATTGAGGGCTATAGCATAGTAAACTCTATACATTTCCCCAACCAATTATATTATTATTTTTATGCCTGTTTTATCCTATTTTTATGTTTTATGTATGCTTTTTAGTCATGCTGTTTGTATTTTTTAGGCTGTATGTACATTTTTGTATGGCCAACCCACCCTGCTGGATTGCTGGATCGTTCCTTCCTTTCTATTAGGTTATTGCTCGCCTTTAGACTTTGCTAGTGTATATAGTCGTTGAGCGTCATTATTTTTAGTTACTTGCACTCTAATATTTTATGAATATTTTATGAATATCTTACCCAATAAATTGCTAATGTGTTCATATATATTATCCCTTATATGTTCACATTTATTATCCCTTTTAGCTAGATTATACAGGTGCGATTTATGTCGCCTGATGGGTTTATTAATAGCTGATTAGCTGACCCATATCGGGCAGAGGTGGCGAATGCAGGCTGACTCTTCGGCAGGGTTGCCGTGGGAACAGGACGCTAGGGCCGTGGTCCCTGCTTGATTGGTTGAGCGTTTAATGACGCACACACTAGCAGGACGCGTGCCCGGTTGCTAGGAAAAAGGTTCGCCCTTCGCTATACCGGACAGGATGAACGGCGTTAGTCACGCCCATTTTTCATCGGGAGAGGTAATGAGATTCACCTCCTTGGTTACTGATTGGATGGGCGGCATCAGCCGCGCCCACCTCCTTTTTTGTAGTGGTGACATTCGTCTCCAAGTGTGCTGATTGGTTGGATCGCGTTAGCCGCGGCCTCGGTGTTGCGTGGGGAGGAAGTGTCGAGAGAGGTAATGATATTCACCTCCCGGTTCACAGATTGGTTGAACGGCATCAGCCGCGTCCACCCTCTTCGAGGTAATGATATTCACCTCCTAGTACACTGATTGGCTGGATCGCGTTAGCCGCGGCCTCCCTCTCAGTGACCGGACCTTGGAGGGCCAGTATGGCCAGCTATTGGTGGAACTTGGGGAGGAAGTAATTCCCTTGTCCCGCCTTCATGATTTTTTAACGCTGCTCACCGCCGCGCCGGCTCACCTAGTTAAAGTCGCGTTGAGCGACGAAACGCGTTGGGAGCCGGCGGTCTACAGGATTGGAATCCAGCAGCGTGGATTGGCCTGATACACATTGTGATATGCGCATTTTAATCGTTCGTTTGTGAGTATTTTATTGGCATTATTAAAAGGAATCTGTAGTTTTGCAATACTGCACTATGGCCTCTTTATTTCCTTCTGCATGAATATACTTTGGAAATCTGACTGGTCGTACTAACCTACATTGAGGACACATACCCTAGTGGGCGGTGTGGATTGGAGGAAGTGCCTACGTAACGGCTGTATTTTGCTGGTGATCTAATCATTTCTGGTAAGGGTACCAAATCGGTGGTGGTTCTGCACGATTGGATTGCTGACACTCGTGGTGGATGTAGAATTCTGAGTTGGAGGACTTTAAAGAGGACTCTAAATAATTTATTTATAGCTCTGTGGTTATATTGTATTTTTTGTTTGTACTTAAGGGTGAGATTTAAGTTTTACACGTGGAGCTTGATTTAACATCACATATTACTTGTATTTAACTGTTATTAATTTGTCATTGAGCGCGGTATTTCTATATATCACTATATATAATTTTGTTTATAACCTTATTGTATAGTGAGTTTCTGTCAGGTTTCCCTTCTTTATTAGATTCAAAATGTGGCAAACAATGATTCCTGTCCCTGACCAGGAAGACTGGGTGGATGTTTCGCACAACTGTTCTATCTCTGTGATTTGGTGCCAGAGACAGGCTTACTTCAGGCCAAGTACATGAAAAGTACTAAACCCAAATATGGCAAAGGAAAATGGGGATCCAAGGCTCAGAGAGTTGCTCCAGATGTGCAGTAACTATGAGTACCCTCTGGGAATGTCCTTCAGTAGCAAGCTTTTGGTATTAGATAATCGGTTTTATTGTAACACACCTATATATCCACATTAGGAAATACCCAGCTTTATGTCTCCTTGAGGTGGTATAACTAATTACCAATTCACCTACAATGAAGACTCTCCTTAGACCCCTTATGTTTTATGCAAGAAAGTGTCTCCTCTTAAAGTGGAAGCTCCGAGTTAATCCCCTTTTTATTGGAACTGCAAATCCAAAAATAAAAACCTTTAAAAACAATTTGGAGTTGAAGTTGAGGAAGAGGAGTCTGGGTAATCCAGATGTTCTAATGAATACTGTACTGATCCATATCCACTGTGTCCTTATATGTCTCTTGAAGAGGGTCTGTTTTTGCTACGAGTGGTCTTCTTCAGGTGTGGAATCCTCAAAATCTGTGAGTTTTCCAACTGGAATACTACTGGGATAAAACAACAAAAAGGAAGGACTTACAGGAAATGTGAAACACAATTTCAAAGAATTTCACCCTATGGGTAGATTTTGAGAACCAACTCAAATTCCAAAATATTTTAAAAAATCCCCTAATTGAGTTTAATGATTTTTTTATATTTTATATTTTTTATTGTGTTTTGAGTTCTCTTTATCTAAATGCATTACCTTCCAAGGGAACGACTGGTTTCTGGGCTCATTCTAGTTTATCTTGAGACCTCTAGTGTTCTAGAGTCCATCCCCTTGGTGCAATTGTGCATTGCATCTGCGGTGACCAGCCAGACTTGCCCTACACATGAGTCCTTCTGTGCATGAGTCCACCTTTGTCTGCATCTACTGTGTCCTGTTGTGCCAAATGTCCTGCCATGTCAAATAATAAGGGGTTGATTTGACAGCAAGTGGAAAAAGTGCACTTAGGAGTAAAAATTGCACTTTAGGTGAAAAATAACATAGACGTGCAGTGGTGCTGAATTCACTAGTTAGACAATGAAAGTGACTGACACATTATACTAGAGAAAAGGGATTTGCACCAGGTGCGGTGCCAAATGCCCTGCATTCATGTCAAATGCCTTTCATTCATGTCTCCAGCAAACCATGCATCCAGTGTGCCTTCCACCTTGCTTCCACCAGTGAGCAACACCCTGTTGTCCCTCCTCTGGTACACCTACATTACCCATTCGCCATCTGATCTATAAAATTTTCAGGCTGATCCATTACTAGCGCCAAGTACCAACAGATGAGGGCCTGTAGCGAGGCATTGAGAGCTACTGCTAGTAGTCGCTGTGCTAAGCTATGGTTCGCTGTTTCATAGCGTCTCAGTGGCTGACCGGCATTGATGAATATATTGTGTGAGTCGCTCTAACACCAGTACAGCGCTGTATGGGAGCGAACGGTAGCGCCAGCTCAGTGTGACCGTCTCACACCATATTCATCAGAAAAATAGCCCCACACAGTTCCGGTGCTCAAAGACGGATGCTGTGTGATTAGAGTCTGTTTTTGAACATGTATCCCCAAGTAACACAGCGAAAACATATAGAATTACATTGTTATTACATTGTAACGTGAACACTTTAAAACCAGACATGTAAGGACAATTCTGCATAAAAATAAAAAGATTTCAAAAATGTCATTTTCTAGGCCAGGATACAGGTCAGAAAGATTTGTGTTTTAAAAAAAAAATGGGATCAGGAAAGGGATTATAAGGAACGTCCATAGAAATGTATGGGAGAGCGTCAGGTAGCGACAAGTGAGACGGGGCGCTCTGCAAGGCTGAATGCCGGCGCTGTACGTTGAGCCTGGGATAATGATGAATCGTACGCTACATGGCGTTGTTCCAGTCACTCACCATATTAGGCTTCATAAATGTGGAATTGTGTGCCATGTCCGGCGTGTACCTGCCGCTTACAAGGCACTACCTGGCGCTATCCCTTCATGAATAAGGCCCCAAGTCAACTAGAACTGTTTACCATAAATGTCACTAAAGTATAATCAAAGAGTCACTTACCTTCTCCACCACCCAAAATTTTGTCTACGACTTTAACATAAAAAATAAAGCAGCCAGAGCATCCTTGCTTTGTGCATGACAGCCGAGACTCACATGAGAGGAAGGAAAATGCACTGGCAGCATGGAGCAGGTGAGCTTTCTTTTACTTTAAATTCATACAGTGTCTGAGCACCATGGAAGGGAGAAGACAAGCACATTTTGCTGATGCAGCATCAGTCAACAAGCCAATAACAGGCAGATGAAATATGATGATATAAAAACAGATGCAGGTTGAGCACCAAATATATAATGTGTGTGGGCCCTACCCGCTCAAGCTGCCAACAAAGCCTCGCCTCTGACTTTGGGACAGTTGCTGCAAAGTCCATTCCCCCCCTTGAGGGGGTCAATAGGAGATAAGTCTGCCCCATAGTTTCCGTGCAAAAATTAGAGAAAAGGATGCACACTAGGTGACAAAGCTGCTAAGGGTGCAATGACCGGGGTTTCCCACACCCCGTATAGCAGGAAAAAAAGGCTTGAGAGGTCAGCACTCCAAAAAATTTACTTTTAATCAAGTCCTCTTAAAAATATCCAAAGACAAGTTAAACAGCGATAAAAAACATAATAAGGTCCCAACAGCCCTCTTACGCGTTTCGGACGCAGTTTGGTCCTTAATCAAAAATTGTTAATATGACATGGCCTTCCCCGATTGGCCACACTGACAGCCGGGGCGTCGCCATAGCAATGGTGGAACCGCCGTGTCACTGGAAGTAAGAGAGGTAGTGACGTCCTCGCCAGCAACGGCGGCGCCCCCGCCAGAGACATAAGAGATGACAAAAAGGACCAACTTGGGGAGGCAGACAAGGCCCTCACTCGGTGGCCAAAAACTGAATCGGGCCTGGGCACCGTCGCAGCAACAGCAAAAGCGTCACTGCAAGAGCGACGCCCTGGCTGTCAGTGTGGCCAATCGGGCAAGGCCGTGTCTGCCTCCTCTGATTGGCCCTTGTGCCTGGCTTGCCATTGGCTGGGGCGCCGTCGTCGCCGTATCTGACGTCATCCAGCCGCGAACCCGGAAGCGGCCTGCGACGCCGTGCAGATGGGGTAAGTCTGATTATTTTATATAAATAGATCCATGTCATATTAACAATTTATCTGTGATTAAGGACCGAACTGCGTCCGAAACGCGTAAGAGGGCTGTTGGGACCTTATTATGCATTTTATCACTGTTTAACTTGTCTTTGGATATTTTTAAGAGGACTTGATTAAAAGTTAATTTTTAGTGCTGACCTCTCAAGCCTTTTTTTCCATAGTTTCTGTGCTCCAGGTGACCCATGCTACCCTGTCAGAGGCCACTGGGTCCACCTCATGCTTTGAAGAGAAAGACAGTACTCACACACAGTGTGCATAACAATAAAGGATGGTCTGTCTGTCCAGTAAACACAATGGACTGTGCATATACACTTACCGTTATTAGTAATATTTTTGCAGTCATGTATTTTTTGTCTTTTGTGATTTCTGGCCAAGTTTGTCTATTCATTTCAAAGGCTGTTTTACAATGTATAAACCCATTACCCTCATTTCCCCAGCAATAAATAAAGTTTACTTTCAGATTGGCAACCACAGCTGGCACACCATCCACATCATAACAATGATCCCTTAAGCCCGTCGAGTGTTTTCTTAATTACAGACGACTCTCAATACAGCGTCTGGGGGCTAAGTGCAAGAAGTGGAAGTGTTTGAGCGAGCACAGCAAGGAAAGGTCCTGCAGCATCTCATCCTGAAAAATGTGGTCAGGTACTAATTCATTACACTAATCACTAGCTACTGCTGGCAATCTGTCCAAACCTTTTAGAACCGGCTAATTACCCACATCTTTCATCTCTCATCTTCTCAAACTATGAATACATAATCCATTTTCATACCTGGAAGAAGATTCAATGCTTGTGTTTGGAGAACAATTGCAAAATAAAATCATGCAAGAGCAAATGCTAATATATTTCAGCAGGATTTAGCAGTCGTGATGGTGTTCTTTTCCTCAGTTTATATGTGTGAATTTGAGTTTTCATCCACATGCACGTGTTTCAAAGTGAATGCAAAACCAATGTCATGTCTGTTAGGACATCAGGGATGTGGCCACCGGCACTTGGCTGGAGCATCCTTAGACAAGCCTAGTTTGCATCAGTGCAGTCGAGTGCACTAATTGGCCCAGAGGCCGCACATGCGTTGTAGGACCGAGGAATGGTGAGTTGGAATGGGCGATCTGGGGGTTCCACACAGTGGGGCATCCTACATTGGGGTGCCACGGGGGGCAAGAACCAAAACTCAGGATAGTGAAAAATCTAGGTATTGGTTTAAAGAGGAACATTGGACAGTCTGGGGAGTACTCAAACTTTGCCATCTGTTCCCTTTAGACCTCCAATCTAACAATTGGAAAAAAAAAACATACCTGTCTTCTGCTCTTCCTTCTGCACTTGTTCCTTCTACTCCGGGTGTCAGTGTAGGGAAGCTCCATCTTGCCCTCCCAGGATGTACTGCGCTGCCTTTCAGGATCTCGCACCTGCGCAGTGTATTGTCTGCACCGCTTATCTTAGGCCAGGGTGGCTGTGGAAAAGCTGTGATAGCGGCTGGCGAGGTGCGGTGGGGCGGGGGGAGGAGGACACAGTACAGTGGCATGGCTAAGCCCTGCATTGTCAGTCTTAGATGGCTAAGACGCCAGGGCCTTTGGAAATGAAGCAGAATAGAGTTTTTTTGTGTTGCGTCATCGACTCATCACTGTCAATCCGACACAGACAGAAGTGAGGGCTTAGGGGTGCCCCGGCTAGAGCCATCTAGAGGGGACAGGTCAGGTCACGTGGTATTAACCACTTGAACTGGAACAACATCCATTTTTACTTTCAATGAAATATAAAACAAAACACATAAATGTATATAGTTGCATATTCAGTTGAACATTAGAAACCTGTCTAACAGTGTAATCTAGAAGTGATAATATAATATGAATAGCATACCACATTGACAATAATACAAATCTAGGGCATAGGGACACTCTCCAAATGCACTGCAACATATTTCATTATGTATCATTACACTATTTTGGGGCCGGCCAAAACAAGAAGTATTAAATAAAATGAAGGAGGCCAAAAATAAGAAGTGTGAAAAAAAGACTGAGCCTCCAAATGAGCTGGGTACCGCCACTAGTACCAGCGGGGAGGTTGCTAAGCCACCCCCCGCACTGTCCCCTGATAGGGGAAGGTCTGGTGCTGCATCACTTGTCCGGGGAAACCCAATGGGGTGGATGCATTGAAGAGTGGCACGACCGTATGTAGCATGCAACAGATGCATTAATCTGGGTGTTGTTTCTAGAGCGGGGGGCCTCCCTATTGCTGATTCTCCCTGCACATTAACTCTATTAAAGGTTGCCAGCTTCCAGAGAAGAAGCCTGTGGACCACGACACCCCAGACCAAGGAGAAAGGTAAGATAATAGTGGTAATGCACAGAGAGGCACCAGTTACCTGGATGCCCCCTGTGCTAGGTGAAAGATGGGTGTTGTCCTGGTTTATACTGAACACCTCCATCATGTAATAGAAGACTTCAAAAGATCTGGAGCCGAGGACACTGAAACAGTCAGCCGCTGCTTCACACTTTGTAATATCAAACTGCCTGATGATGATAATTATGGTCCCCTGCGTGTGCGCTATAAATAGAGGCTGTCTGATAGAAGTCGCTGCAAAACTGGGTTATTCTGGAAAATCAAACAATAAAAAAATAGGACTGCAGCAATGGAAGGAGAAAATAGAAAGCTTTGCCGAAGCTCAACAGAATTACAGAAAAAACATGGAACGTGTCTGATGTAAGCATGTTGCATGGCGCACTGTGGAAATATTCATATTCATATTCAGTTGACAAGAACAAGTGACCCATACCAGCGCAAATATTGCTAGGGGTGAGTAGACCAGCAGCCATAAAGTCTAAAAGACTCTGGATCCGGCTGATTCCCTATCCCTGGGGCATCCCAATGTGGGATGGCCCACTGTGTGAAACCACCCAGGATTGGTGGTATACCTCACAAGCAATCCTATGGCGCATGCACGGGCCAAATCTCCAGATAATGCACTGCCAGGCTGGAGCAAACTGGGAATGCCCACTGCTCCTCGCTCTCTATACTGGACTCTGTCGTGTGTACGGCATAGAATGATGATTGGATGAAAGCCTGCGTACTGTATGTGCCATGGGATTGCTTGAAATGTGTGCATGCCTGGTGATTGCAGGAGGTTTAATACAGTGCGGCATCCCACAATGTAAATCCCCAGGCATAGGGAATCAAACGATTTGGTTCACTTTATCACCAGGATTTTCACTATCATGGTGATTGGTTCTCTTACCTGGGGTATTCCGAGTTCTGTTGTGTGAAACCCCCCAGAAGGCCCAGCCCATTCAGCTCTCTTCCATTCCCATGGTGCATGCACGGGTGCTCGTCCAATCAGTGCTTTATTCCTTGCATACTAATGCATGGCATAAAGCTGTTGTTTTGGACTATCAGTTGAGATCCCCAGTTTTCCTGCAGAGTGCACACTACTCCTCATCCAGCCTATCTTAATAGCTGAGCACGGGAGTGCGCAAAGCTGCAGGGATGCCAGGGATGAGGCCACGGTCGGTGATCACCACGATAGGTAAGGAGTTTGTGGGCGATCTGGGTGATTCAAACAGGGGGCACCCTGAATCACTGGTGATTGGTCCCCTTTAACCCTTTAAGTGTCAGTCTACCTAGAGTTTTGTCACCCTCTGTTGCCAGACCATTTTTTGACTATTTTGTGCTCCACATGTTCAACTATGAATTTCCCAGGAAAATAATATATATTTTTTTTCAGCAGAGTTTGGGTTTTAACATGAAATTTCTTGTTTGCCATTTTCTTGTGTATTCTCAATATTTTTGGGTGAAATATGTGCAAACCTTTTCCTCTTACAATTTGTAGTGTTTTTTTTTTTTTTTTATTATATTACAGCGGGGCACCCGGAAGACCAGCGGCCGCAGGCCTTGTTTTTAAGTTTAGGTTTTAACCAAAATGTATTGCAGTAAAAGGGCTTTATAGGTTACAAATATAGGTACTCCCTGTCATATCCTATGTAGTAACTAGTTAATAGCACTAGGTCCATCGTTTTAGACCATGGTGCGCTCCAAAACCAGCAAAATAGAGCATGCTAGAGCATATCTTGGTGAACCCTGTGTCTTTTAAAACAGCGTACTGTAAAATAAATAGTAAATCAGGTCCTTGGTGTACAGTTGCCAGTGAGAATTGCTTTAGGTAACACACATTTAAATATATATATTATATATATATATATATATATATATATATATATATATATATATATTAGACCAGCTCAGCAGCACCTGAAGAACATCTTTTTACAACAAAAAATATATATATTTAACAATGCTATAGGACGTGTAGCGGTCAACAGGGGTAGACTGACCAATAGTGACGTTTTATTTGTTTTCAGCTTTTGCTCCACATCGGTGCTCTCGAGAGCCACACAGATACACAGGTAAAGTATTCAGACAGAGCTATAAAGCAGGCTATGTGGAGAGCCACAAAGCCTGACCCTTTGGTGGCTCTTGAGGAGAGAGATGGGGGAACTACTAGCAGGGGCGGACTGGCCATAGGGAGACCCTGGACAATGCCCAGTGGGCCGCACTGCTTTGGGGCCAGTTGGGCTGCTACTTTTAACACCCTCCTTAATCTCCATCAGCCCCCTGTACACACAAGACAAGGAACCCCAGTCCCCAATGCTATAGCCCCAGCATCATGGTTGGGGGGCCTCTGCAGGGATGTCTTGGGCCAGCCAGGGGCTAGTAAAATCCAGGGCTGATTTTTGGCCCCAATCTGCCACTGACTACTAGCATTATGGCTACTTTGCACTCTCACATGAGGTTGATGAGATGAGCCAACATGCTCTCTTGTCTTTGACAGGCATTGGAGAAAAAGCTAGTGAGTCTGATTGTTCAGAAAACAAATGATTAGATCCAATGTATAGTCCTCTTAACTCTCAAGACATGTCTCCTTTAACACACCTGTCTAATCCCAGCAACACCCCCTCCCAGCATGTGGCCGGGTCAATCAGCTGAATCCACTCTATAATAAGGAGGTGGCCTTTATACATTCGGATAGCCAGTTTGCAGGCCACAGTATGTAAGCAGGGAGCATGTTAGTGTGTAACTAAAAACTAAGGGGGAAGAAACAGATATAGTGTATTTTAGTATATCAGAGACCATAAACTCTAATTTTATCAGGTAAACATAAGGCTTATAGTACAAGAGACCGGCATCTGAGCATACAGATCCAACAAGCAACTGTTTTGTAGAATCTTTTGTTCTTTGATATATCTGTGATACTATTTTCATTTTTTTTTCTTTTAGTCTCAAATGGACCTGTAGAATAATGGTGGTCATGGGAATGTTTTATTCCACACCAAAAATACAAATAGTGGTAGACTGAATTTATTGTATAGAAAATACGTTTTAAAGTATTCTTATCTCTAGGCAAAAATGTAACTAGATTTATTTCTGTATGTGATATGTGCACATGTCTTATAAATAAGGTGGAGGCGCAACAAAGGTGGGTTCCGCCATTATGGTCACTACCTCTGCACTCCTTGTCGTTTGCTACTTTCAGGCCCAGCAGTAAGCAAATGGCAAAATATCCTTCTTTGGTTAGGTGCTGCATTTAGGTGTGCCAGTAGTTACTACAGACAAGCAACGCTGTGACTTATTGCCATTCTGGGTGCTCTCTACCTCCAGTTACCAAGAGAGACCCGTTCTATTGTTATTAATGGCAGGAAAGCACGCTCGAGATGGGCTGAGAGCATAAGTTAAGCACAGCATTGGACTGGGCTCCCTAGAAGATGATCCAATGGGCCCCAGGTACTGACCCGGGACCACCACCAGGCTAATACAAGAGGCTTTGGGTTTGTCTGAAGTGTTCTGGGATTGTGGGTTGAAGTAAGTGACTTTGTTATTGAATTAATAAACATTGTATTTCATATTTTGCATCAGCGTGAGTAGTCCTGCATTATTTCTATGAAGATGTGGGCTTCTAGAATGATTCTCTCTGGTGGGCCCACGTGTAGGCATGTATCTGTGTGTATACACACACCCTTTCTCTTTAGTTTATTGGGCTTGAAAAGTTTTCCTGCTTCCAGAATTGCTGCATCTAACTAATACTACAATATTATCCTCTTACTATCCTATCATTTACATGTATCACAAAACCTAGATGCACTGGGTATGTATACATTATTATTTTTTAATTATAACATCCAATCCCAGCTTCCCTAGTCTCCCCTGTATCTGTCCCTGCTGTACCTTTTTAGCTGGGAAACCTCCAGCCCTTGTTCTGACCCCAATGCTTATCCTTGAAGTGAATTTGCTGATTAGCCAGGATGCACAGTGGTGGTAGAAGGCTAGGAGTGAATAACATGGGCTGGTCAGGTGCAGGTAAAATCCCACACTGGTTTATGGCCCCAGCCCACTGCTGTTGAGCTCCCTAAAGGCTGTCATTTGCTTATCTGGATAAATACAGAACTCATGTACACAGCTGTTACACACTGGAATGAATACTGTGCTCAGGATTCAGATGTGCCGTCATACCTGCAGATACCCCAGCTGGATGAAAACAACCCTCTGCTGGCTGCAATACAGCCACTGGTGTAGCTAATTGGGATGGGGCCCCGTCAAGGCTGTCTTTTAACTCAGTTGGATGCAGCTAAACATAATGACTGCAATAGCAGAGACAAATGCTGCTTCCTTTGAGTACAAATAAGATAAATAAGGTGGAGGAGCAACGATAATGCGACCCCCCCTGACCTTCTGAATCCCGGTGCAGTCTCACCCCGTGCACCCTTTATAGTTACACGCCTGCAGAAAGCACCAATGCCAGCAGTGGATATTCTCCTTGAAATGTAATTCCACTTTCCATGTAATTTTTTAAAGTTTCCATTATTGTGTGGCAATGTGACATAATCAATGTGCTAAGCGTATGTTAACATTTTCTATTTGGTTGCAACTCTGTTATACGTTTTCCATAGCAACAATGTGTTTACCTTAGCTATGTACACCAAAGCTGTGATTTCGAGCACATATCATAGACTACTTCACTCTAGCTTGCTAATCATCTGGCTAAGGCATGGGTGACTGGTTTAGCTCCTTTTGATGAAATTCTACTTCTCCAGTTTGGAACAATCTCACAGTCTTGTGTTCCAGTAGGAAGGGTTAATGGCCAGGTTCAGGGTAGGCCGTTGCAAGATTTGACAGATTGTGCAGGCATATTCCATGACCGCATCAGAATACCAAATATGACACTAGGTTAGTAGACCCTAGGAAGAAATATGAGGAGGGTATAGTGCCTGCTCCCAGTACTATATCACTTTACTCTTAGATCTCTCCATAGGAGGGGAAAGGAAAGGGAAAAAATAATTTCAACCTGAAATGAAAAGAAATTGGGGCAGAATGTGGTGAGGGGGGAATACCACCCAGGTAAAAAATATGCCGTCATAATGACTCCTCTGCTATAATGGCAACTAGATCTCTAATGGAATTAATATTTATATGAGTGGTACCCATGGACATGTATAAGGACAACTTTGGGATATCATGATACAGCAGACTGGCAAGCCTGCACTGCACTCCATGGGTAATAGATACAGAAAAAACCTAAGAGAAACACACACTGGGCTGAGGGAGAAAAAGAAGTCTGGAGCTGTCATCATGGCTGGACTGGCTAAAGGGGCACAATGATAATGAGCCGCACTGCTTTGAGACCGGCGGAGTTGCCCACCTTGTCTAGAGTCCATAGAGTACCATAATGAAGGCACTCCTAACACCCCAACCCCAGTAAATTCTATGGGTTATAACACATGGACTTAAAGGAGCAGTATCACGAAATTTGCATTAAAAAAGATAAATAATTAAATAGCCACACAATAGCTTATAACATGTGTATAAATAATCTGGCGATAGAAAAAGGAAAAAATATATGCCTCTCTTTTAAATTGTATAATTACAATGGCTCAGTCCATTTGCTGAATAGGGGGATCTGCTGGGTTGTTTTTAGTGAGCTGCTTCATTTAGCCCACTGGTCTCCTAGCAACACTTTACCTCAGAGGCTGTAATCAGTGGTAACGGCTGTGTGTGTGAGGTGCTGCTTTTGTTATCAGACCAGGTGACTCAAATGTGTAAAATATATACAAAATAAACTGAACTGACTGAAAATGACTGAAATTATTCTTTGAATAACTGTGCAGGAAAATCTAAAGGTATTAAAGTGGAACAAAACCCTGAGTGGCCGACCCTGAAGTCTATAAGACCCGGCCATTGACCTTGCCCCTTGAGCATTCTAAATCAGATTGCCTACTGTGTGAAATGACCCCTGGATAACCACAGATCCCCCCATTTTTCTGGGGCGCTCACGCAGATAGTCATTTAGACAGGCCGGTCGGCCAGGAAGGTTACTGCTCAGGCTCCCCATCTGCGTGCAAACAGCGCTGATTGGATGAGAGCCCACGCATGCGCTGTGGGACAGGGAAAGGTACATTTTCACAGGCGAACTTGGGGATTTCACATATCAGGGCATCCCAAGTCGGGATGCCCCTAGGGGCACAAAACAAAACTCCAGATAGTGAAAATCCTGGGTTAGGCTTTGCTCAAAACACACAAAGCTGAAAGAAAGATCATATGGAAAAATGAAAAATAAGAATATGAAAGAGAAAATGGTAAACTGAAAGATTCTGCAGCAGAGCCAACATGAAGGGAAAACTGTCAAAATCAGCTAAATGACTTCTAGAGCTTTTCTCTCTGTTTTAGATATATAAGTTCTGGCCAGGCAATGTTGTTATCTTATGATGGACGGCTGCCAGCACTGAAGAGCTGATACTTTGATACATTGTTTCACCCCTCTCCTCAGCATGGAACAGGCCAGAGTGTCGGGTCCCGACACTCAGAAGACATAAACATGAGCTATTAGTCTCCAGCTGCTCAACACACACCATTTTTTTTCTACATTTGTAATTCTTACTCCAACACTTACCTACATTCAAAGTACCATTTAAATATGTCACCAAGAAAAATTCGCGATACTGCTCCTTTAAGGTAAGGATGCAAACAGGTCGTCATAGTACAGTACATAGATTGCAGTTCAAATGAAGAGAAAAACAAACCCCATCTTGGAGAAATAAAAGCACAAGGAAGATGCTTTTAAATAAAATAAAAGGAATATATATAGAGAAATGCCTTTATAAACAGATTAAAAATGCACCACAAAGAACATATACAGGCAAATTTTAAATTCATGTTAGCATATCTGCATTTTCTAGCGAGAGTCCAGCATAACTTAATTGAGGTTCTGCCTGAATGGGAAGAATTTGCTGAGGCAAACTGGTTAACAAGTGCTTTAAAAAATATATGACTGGAATTCGATTTTTCCTTCTTAAAATCTAAGGAAAGACATGCCGCGGCTTAATGTCTGCCTTACATCTTCCTGTGCACCTGAGCCCCAGGTAATCAGATTAGAGAGAATATTAAAGTGCATACACAAAGAAAAGTGTATATAGGCAAAGGACCTAATTTCACTTTGAGCACTAAAGTAATATTTTTTTTTTATGATTTTGACCCTGACTATTTTTAATTGTCCTTATTTAGTTTATAAATGTTACTGGCGTAATATACACATTTTTGTTACACAAAGAAATATATGCTTACACCCTAAAGGCCGACTATGCATGTGCTTTCAGGAGATCTAGTCCCCGATTAATGCACACCGCTGCCAACCATTCTAATCCAGAAAATGTCACCATATATTGACATCACAGTATATGAAGGGTGCAGTTCTATTCACTAGGGAGGGTTACCACCGTACCACAATATAGCAGCGGGACCAAAGTGCGGTGTACCACATGTTGCAGAGGCAGAAATTGACTAAATGCAATGCAGGTAAAATGTGGCACTACAAATTGTGCTGTGTTATGAGCCTACAGCTCAACCTAAGAAGACAGAACATGAGAACTGAGTTAAAGAGCCGTTTTTAACAGAAAAAAATCAGGTGTTTTTCTCCCCATTACTGTCCTTTTAGAAAACAAAGGGCCTCCATCACTAAAAGTGCCTCTGACACTGGAATGGTTCTGCAAGGTTGAAAACATCAGGAGGATGGAGGAGTTCTGGAGGCTCTGGAGAGGGTCGAGGGCGGGCTTCAGAAATACTCTAAAATCTGGTCCTTGTGTGTGGTCCCGCAGGTCGCCCTGGGTTTCCAGGCACTCTTGGAAAAGCGAGTGGGCTTGGTAGGTGCGGAGGTGTAGAGCAGGGGGCCTATACCTTCCCTGCTTCCTGTAAAAAGAGGTCACCAGGTGGGGGGCTCACCCTGGAATGCATGTGGGCTGGGGCCTGGTGTCCGGGATTCCAGTGTCCTTTCTCTATTCTGCTCTCCTTTCTCTTTCCTCATCTATTCTTCCTCTTTTCTGGGTGGAGAGGGGATGCAGGGCAGACAACACAGTATGCAATGTTTGGGCCGGTTCAGAGTTAATGGGGGAACCTAAAGGCTTCCCTGAGAGTCTGTGAGGCCTATATCATTGGTCGGGCACATTTGGGCGTCGAACATTGGCAGCCGTGACTGCGGATCCCATTATGGATCTAGTCAGCTGGTGTATTAGGTCATTTAGTTCCAAGGACGGCCTGTGGTGGTGAATTATTTTGTCACCTTGTGTTCTGTACTTTCCTGTATTTTTCTATCTGGCTTCAGCACCGGATATTTGCAATTGCCCCAGTTATTGGGTGCAGTGTAGAGCTTACTGTTGTTAATACATAAACATCTTTGACAGCTGTGCTATTAAGGGGCATCAGTAATTATCCACACTTTTCTAACTTTCTTGACGACAGCAGATATTTCGAATGGTTTCGACACATGATGGAGTATGTTAGGAACTAGACACATGGGGAAGGTAGGATAGCAGAGACTATCTGTTGGATGAGCGGAAAAAATGCCATGCCAATACCATTAATCTTGTAATACAAATAAATACAGATACTCTATGATGGGGAATACAGAGGCAGCAGTGCAAGCAGCGTACCCCACCATCTTGGTTTATGCTGTATCCTAGCAAAAGGGATTTGTCAGCATGCAGATAATCAGTGGAACCGAAACGGGTGTAAAAGTCCTCTGATGATCTTTGATAATTGTGACACAAAGGTATAAAGATAAAGTCAAGGGGGGGGCATGTCCCGGCATGAGACTGGACGGGAGCGTGTGAGTGTTCTCTGGCTCCCCAAGTCCCAAAAAACAGCTGTGCCTGAGCGGTCAGGGACCTACCTTAACTATGCCCAAGAAGCATAAGAAGCCTGGAAGAAGGAGCGATGGTGGTGGCATGTCAGCGAGGCGTCTTTTGCCGGAGCGGCTGAGAAAAAGGGAGGAGGCGGAGGATCTCAAGATGGCGGCGGAGGAGATGTCCCGCAGGTGAGGTCGGGCGGGAGAGGAGCCGGTGTCTGCGACGTCCGCAGACAGCGTTAGTGAAGAGGAGATGGAGGCGCGGCGCCCCCCCGATAAGCGCGGTGGAATAATGCGGCCAGTGAGCACGGTGCGAGGGGCCGGGGAAGCGGTTGGAAAGGAGGCTGGGTGTACCCAGCCCTGAAAAGAGATCTCTTATATTGAGAAACTTGAGAGATCTGAGAGCTCAAGTTGCCTTCCTGCAGGAAACACATTTCAAGAGGGGTAAACCGCCTTTCCTCAGCAACAGGTACTACACGAGAGCTTACCACAGCTATTCGGCTGACTCTAGATCCCGGGGGGTCAGCATACTCTGCGGCTCTCCCCTGGGAGCTGGTGGACTTCAAAGCAGACGAGGAAGGGAGATGGGTCTTCCTCAAGGGGAAGATTGCCTCCTGTAGTTATACTTTTGCTAACGTGTACGTGCCAAACACGGGACAGGTGGCCTTCTTGGAATCTGTTCTGGAGGAGCTGTCAACCTTTAGGGAGGGTGAGCTAGTGGTGGGAGGAGATTTTAACCTTGCCCTCGACCCCCTTATTGACACCTCTAGGGGGGCCCACACGAGTCCTATGCGAGGCTCAGGAGGCTCAAAAGAACTCTTGCATTGCATAAACTGGTTGATCCGTGGAGAATTCTTCACCCCAATGAGCGTGACTATACATTCTATTCTGGTTCCCACGGGTCTTACTCGAGGATTGACTGGTTCCTGGTCCCTCATGACTACCTGTGCCGGGTTTCAGACGCCACGATTGGTAGCATCACGGTCTCTGACCATGCCCCAGTTACCTTGACAGTTGCCTGCCCCACTCAGATTCCGAGGAGTTGGTCCTGGAGGCTTAACACGTCCTTACTTGAAGACCAAAATGTTCTGGAGGAGGTACAGAAGGACCTAAAAGATTTTCTCCAGCTTAACTCATCCCCTGAGGTTAATCCTGGGATCTTATGGGAGTCGCACAAATGCGTCATTAGGGGCCCTTTTATCAAAATTGGTTCCAGGATTAAAAAAGAGAAGGTCAAACAGGTGAGAGATGTGCTGGAGGAGATCGGGGCTGTGGAGAGGAAGCACAAAAAATCTTTGGCTAGTGAATTTCCCCCTGTTTTAACCTCCCTGAGGGAGAAACTTAAAACAACAAATAAGCAACTGTCGTAGAATTTTCTACGAGTCGGGAGACAAATGCAGCAGATTACTAGCGATGGCCCTTAGGGAGGAGAGAGTTAAAACGTACATCCCCAAAATTTCCACTGTGGAGGGCCATGTAACACACCTGTTTAGCGAAATTGGAGACACATTCAGGAGGTTTTATGATTGCCTGTATAATCTTCCGAAGGAGCGGAGGGAGGGAGACGAGGACCACATAGAACGCTATCTTGTAGAGTCTGGACTACCGAAGCTCCCCAGAGACGTTCTGGAGGAAATGGAGGACCCAATCACAATGGCCGAACTGCATAAAGCAGTAACAGGAGCGGCAGGGGGGTAAGCCCCGGGACCTGATGGCCTTAGCCTCCCGTATTATAAGAAGTTCTTTCCTCTCCTGGCCCCGAAGCTCCTTGAAGTTTTTAACTCTGTTAGAGACGGCAATGCCCTCCCCGTAGACTGGCTGAGAGCATACATCTCGGTGATCCCTAAGGATGGTAAAGACCCGGCCCAATGTTCGAGTTACAGGCCAATTTCACTCCTGAACATTGATCTGAAACTATTTGCCAAGATTTTGGCCTCCAGGCTAGCTCCTCACTTGCATAATGTCATTGGCTTGGAGCAGGCGGGGTTTATGCCGCACAGGGAGGCGAGGGACAACACCATCAAGGTGTTGAACCTGGTCCACTTAGCCCAGAAAAGCGAGACCTCTGCCCTCCTACTCGCGACAGACGCAGAAAAGGCTTTTGATCGAGTGAACTGGGACTTCATGCGTGCCACACTCAGGCACATTGGGCTTGGTCCGAATGCCTTGAGTTGGATCGAAAGCTTATATGGGTCCCCGTCTGCCGCGGTACGGGTGAATGGGGTTATATCGGACTCCTTCCGGATAGCAAATGGGACGAGGCAGGGGTGTCCGCTATCACCCCTAATTTTCATACTCACCTTAGAGCCCTTTCTGTGTCACATCCGCCGTAACCCAGACATCAAAGGCTTAACCAACAGGTCCAAACAATACAAAGTGGCTGCATGCGCGGACAACTTGACATTTAGCCTGTCTTGCCTGGGTACAAGATTAATTACCAAAAATCTGAGGCCCTTAACATCACTATCCCACCCAGGAGATTCGACAACCTGAGGAATGCTTTCCCCTTCAAGTGGGCAAATGATTCTGTCACATATCTCGGGACCAAAATTAGCAGCAACCTGGGTAGAATTTTTGAGCTAAACTTCCCACCGCTACTGCGGAGGTTTGAGGAGGAGTGCGCCTAGGCGCCACTTTGAACATCCTGAGTTCTCCCCTGCCCCCTCCCCAATGCTCCCAGTCCTGGGTAGTCCTAGCTTTCCCACAGGTAATGAAGGCCCTACATCTAGAGAATGGAGAGAAGCCGGTGTCTATAGGTTGGGTCATTTTTGGGGGGGGTGAAAACTGGTCGGATCTGGGTATACTTGCCCAAGCGAAGGGGTTGACGGCATGGACAAACTGGCAAAGTAGTCAGATTATGCATTTCCTCCACTCGTTGCGGAGTTTTACCGGAGGCTTAAGGAAAACCACCCCCTATGAGAACTTATGTGCCAGTAGAACGGCCGTTCAGCAAACGCTGTCATACATCTATAAATTACTGGTTGCCCCCCCGGAGAACGAGAGGCCCGCTTTTCTGAGGAAATGGGAGTCGGATTTGGGAGTCTCTTTCTCTGGGGAGCAATGTAGAAAACTTATGGCCATGCCGCATAAGACGTCCATTTGCACGCAAATTCAAGAGTGTAACTACAAAATTCTATCACGCTGGTACAGAGTGCCTGTGGTGTTGCATAAATGGTTCCCAGAGACCCCTGAAAACTGACTAAAGACGCAAAAGGTGATATGCTGCACATTTTCTGGTCTTGTCCTGTCTTAAAGCCGTTCTGGGATTTGGTTAGAGGGGTAGCGAGTAAGGTGACCAAAACTGTGGTGCCTGATGATCGGGCCACCTGCCTGCTCCATATGACCAAAGTCCCCTTTAAAGAACTACAAGAAATCTTTGTTGTGTCACCTTCTCAATGCAGCAAAAACCTGCATCCCCCTGGAGTGGAAAAGCCAGGACCCTCCTTCAGTTGATTTGTGGTTCATGAAGGTTAAAGAACTCATGCGGTTCGAGAACGTGATTCTCTCTCGAGAAAATAGATTCAAGAGATTCACTATTACTTGGTTTGACTAGATGAAGTTCTCTGAGTCCGCTGAATGTAGAGCCCTACTGGCTGGTGCCCGGGGATCCGCACACCCCTCTTCCCCCACCTCCTCCCCCTCCCCTCCCACTTAGTATTTTAGTGACCACACAGACTCATGTTCTGTTCGTTAGTTTTGAGTTTATTGTGCTGTTGTATATCCACATGGCCGGTGGCCTTCCCTTTACAAGGGACTGAGAGTGTAACTTTCATTGTCTTTGTTGTGTATTCGATAAACTGTATGTGTACCATTATTTTTGAAAAGCAAAAATAAAGAATATTAAAAAAAAAATAAAGATAAAGTCAATAAATCTGAATAGGATATTACCTGTGCAGTGGGGCCCTGGTGTGAACATTAAATGAGGGCCCTGTCACAGCTTATACAGTATAACAGCATGAGAAAAAACATTTTTAGAACATCAAAGTGCCATTTTGTTTTTGAAGCACTGGGGTCCTTGGTAAGTACAGCTATTGGCATTGAAATGTAGAGGAGCGCCCACGGTTATGTTCATAGCAAGGCAGTTTCTGGGCAAAATGGCACGTAGGATAAGGAAAGAATCTGCCTCCTGTCACCCATCCTATGTTGCTGTTGCCCCATAACGGCATGTGCCTATACTTAGCAGCATGACTGAGCCGGATACGGGAGGGGCCTGGTGTATGGCTGACACCACTAACAGTGGCCTTAACCTATTTGCAGAAAGCAAGATGGCCCCCAATGGGCTTGGCACCTAGGATGATTGTCCCGCTCACCCTCCCCTAGAAACTGCCCTGGTTCATAGGACCACAGATAAGTTGTCAGAGAGGAACACATTCTTTGTGATGGGGATATAAGACTTTTAGAGAAAAAAGGGGCAGCTGGGAGTCTGATACTGGTGGTTAGCATAGGCCACAAAGTCACATGATGTGATCATGTCCATTCTTTTGTGTGGCAGCAATTGCCACACCAGAAACTGTGGTTTGGGCGGTACATTTTTGTACACTGGTAGATAGAGGCACTTTGCAGACACTATTAATGTATTTTATTCCATTGATACTATTAATAACTATCAGTTATTTATTTTATTTAAATAAACAATAATAATATGTTAAATAATAAATAGAAAGACACACATTCTCCTGTCTGGGATGCTACACTCTTGCTCATTACCCATTTAGATGCAGGAATTGTAGACTCTTATTAATTAATAGGTGTAATCTTTTTCTATATTGTTATATGTTTGGTGCCATCTAGTGTAATCTTTTCTGTACTGCAATATAAACATTCTGTGAGGTAAAAGTTAATTAAGCATTAGAAAAAAAATGCATTCCACCAATGTAGGGTAACATTTGTTATATTTGGAGTCCAGGTTTGGAATTTTAAATTGTCATTTTAACCCTGGAGATCAGTTTACAGGGTACACCATGAAAATTTGCAAATCTGGCAGGTTTTTGGTGTTCTTTCTTATTGTTTTCCTCTTCTGGAACGTAAAATAATCATGTAAGTGAGGATTGTGCCCCAACCTGTGATTTACTAAATCTGGATGCCTCGGGGGGAACAAAGTATGCCTGCCCTGGAGTTTCATAGACTCCCAGGATGGGTTGTGGTCCACTTTAAGGGTAATTTTCCTCTCAAAATGCAAATAAAAAATTAAAAAGGTCATTAAAAAATGAAAGGAATGTGTGAAAGGAATAGAAAAAAAAAATAACTTAAGGAAGTTGAAGTGGAACAATACCCAGTGGGATCCGCCCGGGAATCTATAATAGCCAATCTATCTAGTCGAAATCCTGGGTTTTGGTCCACTTTAAGTAAGAGAAAGAATAGAAGGAACCTCAAAGCATGGAATGAGAGAAACAATATGAACAGATATGCTCAACCTGTGGCTCCCAGAGCCATCCAGTGTGACCCCCCACCTGATTTGGGGAGAGTGGCAGGGGTACATAGATAGATAAAGGAAGTTAAACAGAGGCTCAGCAAGGACAGGAAGTAGCAGAAGACATTGATTGGGGAAGGAATCCCAACAAGTCCTAGCAATAAAGGAGGGGAATACCTTGTACTACCCACAGCTCCTGGGTGACATCTCTGATACAATAGTATGATAATCGTTGAGGATTGAGGATACGGTTAGATTGTTTGCTGTAGCTTTCTACAGCAGATGATCAGGCATCACATAGATCTGGCAATGACATAATTGCCACACCCAACAGTGGCAATAAATGGAGGAGGTGAGGCTTTTACAGCTAAAACAAGCGCCATTATGTAGGATTGGAGTGAAGCAGAAGCAGTGAAAATTGGCAAAAGGTGATCTTCATGGGGGGAACAATTCAGGGCATGGCAGTTAATAATGTGGGTTTTGGTCCGCTTCAAGTTATTGAGTTTGGTTTTCAAGGATGGTAAAGGAGAGAGATGGGGGAGGGGAGAAGGGAGTATTTTCTTTACTTGTTTGGGATACCCGGTGAGGTCTGGCACCTCTAAAATGGGGGGGGGGGGGGGGTTAGATAACACTAGACAAATAATCAACCTAACAACCATTACTTTAATACAGGACAAAAATACCATATTAAGACTAGGACTCAATTTCTGCCCAGACTCCAACACAGACAAATTTGAACTTACCAAGGACCTTCATATATTTGTCTATTTGCAAGGAAGGTCTTACTACGTTACCAATGCTCCCACAAGGACCCACAAGGGAACACACAAACAGCACTTACATAGGGTGACCAAACGACCCTCAACATACTGACCCAACTCAACACTAACGAACACGTGAACCCTGACCAAGCCATGAACACATCAAACACTCCCGTCCCCACATCACAACGTAAATTCAAAAAACCATCAACTTATTTCCCACCACTTCACTTGAATGCCAGCTTCAAAATTTTTGTGAACATGGTAAGCTATGACAGCACACATAGAAACAAAGTGAAAAGGCCCAAAAAAGATAACGACCACACAACAACAAGCACTCAAACAACTACAGCAATATAAGGAAATCATAATAAAGCCAGCAGATACGGGGGAAATACGGTAATTATGTACAGACATCACTACAAAAAGATGTGGCAAAAAATCTTAAACAGGGAGTGGTACAGAAGAGTACCCATGACAACATCACAAAAGACGAGGAGGCATATGAAAAACTCATAAAACACGCACAACAGCACAACATTATTGATACCACAACAGCAGAATTCCTTATAATATCCAAACCAGCCACACAGATGTTTTACGCATTGCCAAAGACACATAAATCTGAAATGGACCCTCCTGGATGCCTGATACTATCAGGAATAGACTCTCAGACAAGCAGGGCCAGCCAGTATGTTGATTCATATCCTCAGCCCTTCGTTCAATCATTACCATCATACATCAAGGATACCCCCACCTGCTACAAATCCTGGAGGATCTAACAATACCAGAACAATCCATTTTGGTAACCCTCGATGTTGAAGCATTGTATTCCATCATTCCGCATACACTAGGCCTGCAAGCAATAAAATATTTCTCGACCAACTTGACATCAATGAGTACAAACACAACTGTTTCATCATAGACCTTTTAAGATTCATCTTGACACACAATGTGTTTCTTTTCAAACAAGAACTATACCACCAAATACAGGGCACAGCCATGGGGACAACCTGTGCCCCCACATATGCTAACCTTTACCTAGGTTGCAGAGAACAGATCATCTGACATCTGAGGCTGAGGCACTATCTAGATCTAGTAACCACATGGATGAGATATATAGATGATATCTTTATCATCTGGGAGGGGACAGAACAACAACTAAAGGGATTTGTAAAAATACTTAACACACAACTTAACTTAATACAAACAACCTAAAACTAATCCTTGAGTACCACAAGCAAGAGGTCTCATTCCTAGACCTAAAAATCTACCGTGACAGTCAGGGCAATCTAAAAAACAATTTTTATCAGAAACCAACAACTGCAAACAACATACTAAGAGCAACAAGTGCTCTTCCCTCTGCCCTTAAGAGAAGCATCCCTTTTGGGGGATACCTTAGGGCCAGAAGGAACTGCACAACAATGGTGGATTTTCAGATGGCAGCCAATGGTATTAGGGACCGACTTCTCAGTCGGGGCTACACCAAAAGAATACTCAAAACAGCATACAGAAAAGCAAAGGAAAAGGACAGACACACTCTCCTTTTTCAGAAAAAAGCAACAATATAATCACAAACCAAACAATTGAACACACCATTCATTCTAACCTATACACAGCAACATCAACAGATTAGGAAGATCATCCAAAAACACTGGACAATTCTAACACACGACCCTGACCTCAGGCCCATTGTTCCAAGAACCCCACAACTGGTTTTTAGAAGCTCCAAGTCAATCATGGACAAACTAGTAACAAGCCACTACACAGAAACTACTGACAAAAATAGCTGCAAATGAATTTACAGATGTGAAGGATGTAACACCTGCTGATACATCAAACCAGAAAAAACAACATACATACACACAACCACTAAGACACAACTGTAACACAACCAATGTAATTTACTACTTAATATGCACATGTGGCTGTTTTTACATATAGAAAACTAATATCCCGAGCGGCAGAGGCACAAAGCATTGAAAAGGTAAGTGCAAACTATACCACTGATTCTTTGACCCATACCTAGCAATTGCAAGACACAAGTAATGAGATCGATTGACCCCCACATAGGTGTCCCCAAACAGGTAACTAAGGAGCCGCACCCCATTCTGAGACAGAAGCAGCAGGCAACCCAAACAAATGTAAATTGTAAGTAAAGCACTATCTATATCTGATAATTATTTTTGCACTGTATGGAAAACCTATATGAATGTATTACCCTGAACCCCAAATAGGATACCCAGTACGCGTCCGTACCAAAAGACACTTGCTACAAACAAGGGTACCATACTTGCTACAAACTTCAGAAGAATGCTACAAACAGGGTAACAAACCCCACAAACCAAAACGGAAAGGACTTTACGGTTGAGTAAAAGGGCAGTCGGGAAACCAAACAAAAAATTGTACTAACTGCACTGAATGTACTAATTATATATATGTACTATACGAAAATGAGTGAATAAACGAAACCATTGACAATTTACTAACCTTTGACCTACCAATTAGAGTGAGAGAACTGGCACTTTGGAACCGGAAAGGTGCCCATGCACCCGCTTTAAGTTACATTAGCTAAATCACAGTTAGTTGAGTGGAAGGGCAGAGGAAGGACAATGTATCAATTTAGGAGATCAGATCCTGTAAACATCCTGGCACCTGTGCTGATGGTTGATGGGTGGATACATTGGAGTGACTTAGGTTTAGGAGCAACTTTAACCTACAGTTTAAGACTATAAAAGAGTTAGGACACCTGGTAGAGATAGTTGAAGCTCAGAACTCCTTATTGTAGTGACCAGAGTGAGATAAGACACATGCAGAAGGAGGGGAGACCGTAGCCAGACTATGAGAAGGATCCAGCCAGAACCTGATTCTACCTTGCTAGAGTGGAACAAGAAGCGAGAGGTACACCCTGGTTCTTGAGGAGGGAGATAAGACCCCAAGCTAGCATTAGAAGGGACAGAACCTTCTGCAGCCTTATTCCTACTAAAGGGTAACTGACTTGTATGCTGTTGATGGAAGTGATGACAACTGTGGATTGTATCTGTGACTACTGAAGTGTACCAGCAAGCTACTAATAAAGTGAGTTACTACTTGTTTATGAGACTTGTCTCCTGTGAATTGTATGTGTACCCTGCCAGCAAACCAAGCCTGTCAGCATCCCCATTCCACATGCAACCCACAAGGCCCACAGAGCTCAGCATCCCAAACCCACTCCCGGCACGCTTGATTGTTAACCCCCAGGCCCCCTGAGCTACAGGCAAACTAGTGACATTTTCGGAGGCTTTTTAAGATGGTTACTAGGACTGTTAGAGGATTAATGGAGTTTGTGATAATAGTGTAAGACAGGATCCTGTGTGTGAAGGGGGTGTTTGCTGGTATCTAGATTCATTAAACTCTTATTACTGGCCCGTGAACAGTTAACAAGTCACGAAAGTGGCCTGCACACTTTTAAAGGTTGAGCACCCATGGAAAATAAGAAAGAATATGAAAGAAAGAAAGTAGGAATGCCAGAAAGAAAGAATAGAAGAGCCTCGGAGAGAGGAAAATGAAGGAATTACTGGAAGGATGAAAAAATAAAAGGAATAGAAGAAATGGCATCAAGAAAGAGAATATACAGAATGACATAAAGCATAAGGAATAGACAGAAAGAAAGAAAACAATAATAGAAGGAATAATAGAAGGAATGAGAAAAAATAGGAAGCAAGAAATAATAGAAGGCATGGAATTTTAAGAAATAGAAAATTCCCATAAAATATTAGAGATATAAGTTTAAAATATCTAATTTAGGTTCCAGATAGCTAGGATGGTAATTGAGCCTCTTAGATGCTAATTTGGTATCAAAGGAAACCCAGACATCTTGGCTGAGGTGGGGTGAACACAAAAGATTTGGGTGTATAAAGTATTCGTAATTATGTAATGTAAATTAAGTCAATGCCTGGCCATGAAATCCTTTTGTGAGTAGATGGGCTGGCTAAAGGGAAGGGCTAGTCCTTCCCAACAGGAAGTAAGCTGTCCTGGAAAGAAAAAAGTTAATATTTGGGCAGTTGGCAGAGGACCAAGGGGGAGAAAGGACACGGTGCACAAGGGCACTATATTGGTAACTATTAGCAAGTAATTTTAGGCCTATTAGGCAATTGTAAATAGTAATAGGAAATTTTAGGAATTGTTTTTTAGGTTGTTTAGGTTGCTGAGTCCCTGTGATACCCATACTGTCTAGGGGTTAAAGTAACTGTTTATGCCCTAATTTGATATATATTTTGTAGTATTATTTTTTACATATGTACAACTGTCTTGTTTGTGCAATATAATCTTTTTATATACAATCATTGGTGTGATTCCTTTTGTCGCCCCCAACCTAGAACCTACATTGAGCAGTTATTGATATATTATTCATTGATATTTTATTGATGATTTTATAATAATAATTGTTTACATCTCTTGATGCCCAATCTTCCCCTGGCTGACAGTACCTACTACTGGTTAGAATATGGCCCTGCTTATGCAGATGCCCAGGAAAGAGGGAATGGCCCCACCCATTGTTGGTAAGAGGTGTGTCACATGACCACTATGTAAGGTGGGCACTCCCAGCGTGCAGGGACCCTGCCCGGATAAGCCCAGTGCATACACTGGCCCTGATGCTGAAGGTCCCACCCAGCATTGCAACAAACTAGGGTTTCTCCTAACCCTTTCTATATTCCACCAGATTGTAGAGTATTCTTCATTCTTGATGGAACCAAATCAAGTATTCATTAGGAGACCATGTTTGTTGGGGAGGCATTTGAACAAACACAAAATAATTTATTATTTGTATGTTATTATTTTTTAGTGATGCTTACCAAGTCTCCAGAAGCCTCTTACCTGCATCTCTGGCGTGCTGTTATTTTCCATGCATCATTTCTTCAGAAATAGCATTTCTGTCATATCGTCCAGTTTTTTAAGGCTTGGTTTACTTTGGAAATCAGGACATGTATTCTTCATTGTTTCAAGAACACATTTAGCACACAGGTTGGTTGTTTTAAAATGTTAACCAGACATAAAACTGCCTTTTATAAATACATTATTGTACTGTTGATAGTATTTATGAACATTACATTGACGGAAAAAAAGGGAGGGGCATTAATATACTGTTTCATACATTGCCAAGCGTATGTCCTTGGCTAGTTGCTTAGATACTAAATTTTCCAAAGTTGTTGGGTTCAAAGAGCCACCTCATTGCAGCAGCTCAACTTACATAGGCTAGATTTCATGCTGCCAGCCATTAAGATGTAATAAGGTAGTGTACTGCAGAGGCCTAGCTCAGTGACACATACACAAGAGGATCATGTGGCATTGTCTTTGTGTCCACTGAGCTATAATATGGCCATTAATAAGACATATTTTTGAGGATTATAATCTAAACTAACAATGAAGGATGACAAAGATACTTTTAAAAAAGGATATCGCGAATCCCCAGTGAAAATATGCTGGATGGGTTGGAGAAGGGGTTACTTTATACACCCGGTATCAAGAAATATCCACCAGAATTGTTTCTTTTAATAGAAGGAAGAGGAATCAGGGGTGGCAGGTTCTGTCCCCACTGCCCCCCCCCCCCCCGATACACTCAAACCTGTCACATGTGGATTTCATTCCTACCAGCTGAAGAAAAGCACAAGCTTTGGTTGAGTTTTATTCAGTTTGGTTGTATATATGATCCCTCCTCTCATTAGCCAAACACAATTTCGAGACACACCTCCATTAAGACAGTGTCATGACTGCCGGGGACCGTGCTCAGGAACCCCTGGGTGTGGGGATTGATTAAGGGCAGTACCTGTCCAGGCACACACTAATTTTCTCCTATCTTATCCCCCTTAAATGAGCCATTTCAAAGCATATACAAATCTTTATTTTGTGCAAATAACATATGTATTATAAGCAAAACTGATTTGCTTTAATGAATGTTTGATGGCACAGGGGAGGGTGTGTCACAGAGCAGATTTATGAGAGCTGAGCATGCTCTGCTGTGGTCAGAGCCAGCTGTTGGACCACTGTAGCTTTCTGTGCTCACTCACGCTATGAGCTCTAAGGAACAGTGTGGCCGTTGAACCAATTTTTTGCATGGTCCTAAAGGAATCAAATTGAAAAAATGGCCAACTTTGGAGCCCTGCTATGGCTTCTTCTCTTCACTGCTTGAAATGGAGAAGCACATGGGCCAGGCATCAGGTCAGCTTCTTGATAGATTATTATTGCTTTTGGGTTTAGAGTCCCTTTAAGCCATAGTCACAAAAGGAAAGGAAAGGTAAATTGCCCTGCCCCCTCACCCCAACTTTGCATTTTTGGGGGTTATATTGTTGCTCTGTGACCATAATAAAATGTCTTTTTATTTTTTTAATTTGTTAACGTTGGTTACTTTTGTCAAAGCGGATAGGTCTCTTTGCATTTTGTGAGGTTGCTCCTTGAGAAGAAGAGGTGTGTCTCCGGAGCAGGTTTTGGTGGGTGGGATGAGCCACATGACTTTGGTTCTTGGACAAGTTGGTTGATGTTTAAGTGGTTAAGCCCAGGGAGCTACGAGCTGGGTTGTGGCAGTAATAGTGGATGACTTACACTTTGGCATTATGGTTATTATGGCCTATATGGTCTTGATTGGTGATGTCTCTCACAAGAAATAATGCACAGAGAGCTGGGTGGAAAAGTGCTTGGTTATTATAATTTTAGAAAATGTTATTTATAGCAATGTGACATTTAAAAATGTTTCACTGTGGCCGATTCTTAATAAAATCAATTCCAAGTTTTGATGGTTATTTATAGGCATATGCGGCCAAGAGGTGTTTTTAAATAATAGGGGGTAGAGCAGTCTGGCTCCTTGAAACAGTCATGAAAAATCCACAACGGTATATGGTTAAAATGTGCTGACTGTATGTCATATGTCTAGAAAAAATAAGTGTGCCTTTCTGTGGAATTTTGTGTCACTTTTTTGGCATTCGTGTCCACTTTTTTAATTTTTTTTTTTATTTAATGTGGCGCTATTCTCTTTTCATATGCGTGCAAGTCAAATTGTCTTTTCTTAAACAATCAGCTTTAATTGGCACACTAGGTTTCACCTATAGGCCCACCTGTGTCAGTGTCTGTTTGTGTACCTATGGGCCCGTATGCTGGATGAGATGCAATAAAAATGTGGCAAACTCTGTAGTGCGTTTAATTCCATTTTTACTCATTGACATTACAGGAATGCATTGGTTTAAAAGTCAGGAGAAAAGGGTGATTTTTGACTAAACGAATAGCAGCTTGCATCTTTGACATGTTACACAAACTATTTGCATTTTTTGTGTTTCTTTTGAACATTTTTATGTTATAAAACACTTCAGGACATTTCTGCCAATTGTACATTGAGGCATCTTAAGCTTCAATGCAGCTAAAAACAGGTGCAGCTTTTACAACTGTGCTATTCTGCACTGTAAAGAAGGCACAAGTAAATAAATGTGTCTCTATCTGGAATTTACATTGGCACTAACTGTCACATGCATCTTAAATGAGGCATAACATGACACAGTGCCCAAAACGGCGGTGTACATTGGCGCCTAATGGCGTAATGCATTAATCAGGCCCTAAATCATATGCTAGCACACATTAGAACCTGTTTGTTTTTTAAAGTAGAAAACATACAACCTCGATTCTCAAACAGTTCTGTCTATGTGTAAAATATAAAGAAGACAAACAAGAATGATCTGGGAATCTTATATAATTATATTTCTTTCAATATAACATAGGTCACTTATCAGAAGTTGAAAGTTAGACATTTATCAGTATTGTTGGAAAAAAATTACTAATTTAAAAACTGATGGCAGCAACACATCCTAAAGTGGGGGTAGGGCCATGTCTACCATTGCCATTGTGTAACACCCCCTCTTCTATTACAAAAGTCAAAGTAAATGTTGGATCATTCCTGTCTGATGTAGCATTTCTAGCTGCTCAACATCCTTGGGTCTTCTTTGCCAGGTTTTTCCTTTGTATAATGCTTAATGTTTTCTATTAGTGAATGGTCTGGATGTTAAGCAGGCCAATGTAGCAGCCAAACTTCTTAATATTAATATTATTTACGGTATTTACTTATTAAGCACAATTCTCTTTCATAGCACTGTACAAAGTAGTAATAACAATTAGGGTAGACCATACATAGGTGTTACATAGTTCACAATGAATATTTTGAATACAAGATACAAAGGGTGGAGACAAAGGAGAAGGAACAGTCAGTACTGAGTTTTGTCGAATGTTCTATTGGAACGGGATGCAGTATGTGATTTAGCTTTGTCTTGCTGAGCTATGCAAAACATTCTCTGAAAAAGACATTGGATCGGAGCATATGTTTTTCTAAAACCTCTATATATTTTTTCACCATTAATAGTGGCTTTCAAAATGTGAACGCTGCCCATGCCATGGGCTGATATGTGTTCTATGCTCCCTAACACCCGCCCAGCTGAACACAGCGTAATCATGCCCTCCCCATGCGCGCCCAGCTCACGGCAGTTGCACAAGGTGGAGACTGACAGCGGCCACAAGCTGTCACACTGTAGACAAGTACAAGTGGTGGACTGGAAACTGGGAAGCAGCGTCAGGCGGGGTAAACAAATGGCATTCCTTAAAGGAGACAGAATACAAATGCATAAATAAAATAGAAAAGAATTACATCACTAGTGTATACAAAATGAGCTGTAGAGTCTCATTCCCATAAGACCTGATTATTTCTGACTACATCATAACTAGTACATAGATACAGTCGGTTCATTAATTAAATATGATGTGTGTCACTTTTTTTTTGTTATAGAGATATTTAGCATATTAAACTATCAAAGGCATATACAACTCATCAGGTAAGATAGGGCCACCCCTGTTAAAATGTTAAGATAAAATTGTATAATCTGTATTTAGCAATGAAAGTGGGGTGCCTGTTCTTTAACCCTTTCGCTGCCAGCCTACCTGCAGCATTTGCCACTCCCTGTTGCCAGACGATGTTTCACCATTTTACGCTACACATATTCAACTGTCATTTTTGAAGGGATTTCCAGGGATTTCCCAGGAAAATTATATATTGTTTTTTTCAACAGAGTCTGGGCTTTAACATGAAATGTCTTGTTTGTATTTTTTAGGTGTATTCTCAATTTTTTTGGGTGAAATGTGTGAAAAAAAATAAAAAAAAAACATTTTTTTACAATTTGTAGAGTTTTTTTGTAATAAAAAATGTAAGTTTGTCAATAAAATCTTATTGCGTGAGAAACCCCAATTTCTCCCGGTTACAGCGATACCACATATGTATAGGTAGACACCCTTTCCTGCCCAGAAGCCTTTTATAGCTGCTGGATGACAAATGGTTAATTAAAAAAAAAAATGACATAGGGTCCCCCTTCCCGGGGAGGGGGACCCCATTTTTTTTTGGATTTTGAAGGGTTAAAAACCCTTCAAAATCCAAAAAAAAAAATGACGTGGGGTCCCCCTTACCCAAAGTAACCAGCCCGGGACCAGCTATGGGGGCTTGTAGGCACAGAGTGGGGGGGCCAGCTTTGGTGGCCCCCCCACCCTGCAGCCTACGAGCCCACATAGCCTATGTGGGCCCGGGCTCTTCTGCCCCCCCCTGGCCTTTGGGGAGGCAGGTAATGGGGGTGCGGGGGTTAATGGCAAGCCACCCGCTAGGGCAGGTGACTTGCCACCCCCCCAGCCTTGTGAACTGGTATAAGGGGTCTCATGGACCCCTTACCAGCTCACAAAGGGTTAATGTGAAAAAAAAACACCACACAATAATAAAAAGTATTTTATTAGAAAAAAAAAAAATTTTTTTTTACTGTACTTACCTTCGATTGCAAGCTCTTGTCCCTCGCCGCTCAGCTGACAGATGCCGGTGATCGGCATCCAGAGAAGGAGAAGGCAGGAGATCAGAGGATCTCCTGTCACCTCCTTCCCCTGTGCCGATCACCGGCATCTGAGAAGCTGAGAAGGCTGAAGCCTGAGATCGGGGCCGGGATGACTTCATAAGCCCCGCCCCCAAGGGGGCGGGGCTTAGAGGCATGATGGCGGCCGCCATCGTGCAGAAGAGAGGAGAGAGCCTCCCAGGCTCTCTCCTGAAGATCGGTAAGTCCTGGGGGGGGATCGGAGGCCCCCCAGGTGAAGAGGAGGGACAGCGGGAGCCAGCGCACACACAGGTAAGTGAATGTCATTTTTATTTTTTTTTTTTTTTACAGTTAGAAGCTGCTGCTGCAGAAGCGGGGGGGGGGGCGGCCTATTCCGGGGGCTCTCCTGGAGCCATCCGACCCCCCACGGGGGATCGGATGGCACCAAATTAAAGAGGAGACCCGGCCGGATCCAACAAGGGGTCAGGTGAGTATTTGTTGTTTTTACTTTTTAAACTACAAGCGAGGAAAGTCAAGCACGTAACACCTACGGGCTTGGCACTTAAGGCCCAGCCAAGCCAGCACGTAGGTGTTACGTGCTTGGCAACAAAAGGGTTAAATCTTTGAGATCTCCTTTTTTGGCTCAAAGTACAAGTATGGACATGGACTGGGAGTCCAATAGCTTTCCATCATTTAACATGTCATTGTACATTTGCACCATATCAAGGGGCTACCAGGTAAGTGAATTCCTTATAAAGCTCACTAGTGGGGCATCCAGCATAGGGCTTTTCTTTACCTTTAGGGATCTAATGCTTCTCCTCATCTACTGCTCTGCCACTAGTGGATTCAATTTGGGGACATTTACAATATAATTTTATCTGCCTCTCATTGATGTCTGCCCCTCATAATAGACCAAAAATGAACACAGAGCTTTGAAAAAAGTCCAGATAATAATTAACACAAATTGTGACCCCACGGTGCATGCATCTTCAACCACAAACATTGTGCCTTCTACCTTTAAGAGTGAACTGTTACCGGAACTGGGTAAGTTAAATGCCCAGATAAGACCAAATCATAGGGTCAATACAACAGATCAATGCACCACACTGATGTTAATCAGATCGGCCACAGGAGATTATCCAAACCAAAAGGGCAAGGACTCAAAACACTCCCAAGAAGTTTAACATGTGAACAGAACATAAAAAAAACAATAATGCAGCTACCAAGCATTTATTATAAAGCCGATAAAACACACATATACAATCAGATTGGTATTAGACAACTCTCACCGCTCCAAACTGCCAGATGAAATCCTCCAAACAGACCCTCCTTTGGTTTGAAAGAGGAAGAATAGTAACCGCAAACTACCAACACATTTTGTCACCTCCCACGAATTTAGCTAGATAAGCCGGTGCGGTGGTATAATGGCAGCTATGTAGGGATAAGGCTGGGCAGGGTAGAGGCATGGCTAACTAGCCCCACCAATCGGCAACCACAGGGCGTGTTTATTTTACCCCACCAGCCTATCACCAAACATCAGGCGTGTCTATTTTGTCTCACCAACTAAGTAATAAGGAGTAGCGGAGGTCACTAGGGGTGTGATTACTTTTCCCCAGTCTGACCCACATTTGATTGATGTGAAGGCGGAGACAGGGAGTTTTCCCCTTTCTGCGAGCAAAGCTTATTCGAAAGGTGGAGACAGGGTCTGTTCACGTCGCCTCAACTATCCCTCTTTGCCTTCACTGCGGCTCAGTAAGGAACCTTTGCTCCCGTTGTTAGGGGGGCGGAGACAGGGCGTATTCACTTCGCCTCGACTGCCCCTTTGCAGAACAATAAAATTAAATTACAATGCCAACAATTAAAATCGCTAAAAAGATAATCACATGAGCGCTACCCCTCTCTATGGAATCAAATCAACAGGCTCCTTACAGACTCATAGTGATAACCATCAACCTAGGCTCTGGATTAAGAAAACATTTTTTTTTTATTATAAACGGTAAAATACTCATAACTGGAGATCTTTTACATTTTAATTGGAAACAGGAAGCAATCTCCAATATAAAATGCCCTCTTAGTAACCTAAGAGTACCGATAAACAAAAACTATGAGGAATAACAAATCTCATATGTCTATAAATTAAAAGGGGTGAGAGTTGCCTTTACATAATTAAATATATAGATAACAAGTATAAATCATTATAAAGAAAATTATTATAAAATAAAAACCAGTTAAGAATAAATTTAAAACATGGCAATAGGTCTTACTTTAGGAAGAATCGAGGAAACAGTTTAAATCAAATTCAACATTCAAACCTCCCGGGCTTAGGGTGTTTAGATTGTAAATCCACTGGCTCTCCAACTTAAAAAACTCTCTTAGAGCCATGCCAGTGCCTTTCAATCCTGTCCAACCCAGTAAACGACATCGCCCTGGGATCGCATGAATGGCCTGCCTTGAAATACGCAGAGAGGCTATGTGCTTCAAACCCCTGATTTATGTTGTAAATATGCTAGCTCATTCTTATTTTCAATTCGCGGGACGTCCTCCCTACATACAACAAATTACAGGTGCATCTGATAAGGTAAACAACAAACTTGAAACTACAATTAATAAATATGGAGATTAAAAAAAAAGCTTTCCAATGATTTTAAAGAATCATTGGAAGGTTCATCATCTATGAACCTTCGCCAAAGCCTCAAGTGAGGCCAAGTCTGTCCAAAGATAAATTGGGCCTCCCAAAAGCCAACAAAAAGATTGGCCATATTGGTAGCAAACTTAGCTCCAATGGCCACACCCTTCTTTTGCAAATAAAACTTGCTGCCAAACCAAAGGTAGTTATGATCGAGTGCAAAAAGGTAACATTCCAATGTATACAAATTGGGAACAAAAAAAGAGGAAACTGACAATGCAAGTAGACATCAGGACAAAAGTGCAAGTGGAAATGTATCGCCAAATCAACAGAGCAACTAACACCTACTCGTTGTGTGGTCAGGCCCACCACAGGCCCATAGACACCATTCTTACCCCTTTTATATTCATCAAATAAAAGCATGACCCAATGGCTGGCCGCGACGTCTAGGGAGTAGCCGTGTTCCCCGTTCGCTAGCACACGTGCTGCGTAAGGACAACTCGTCACCATGTCCCTGTGTCGGCAGCCAGCTAGCCAGAAGCTCCAAAATGGCTGCTACCTTTTTTTTCCAACTGTGCCAGGCTATCGGTCCAGTTGTACAATGTTTTACCTATATTTAAACTAGAATATGCCAATGATACAGCATGCATAAATGAGTGCCTTTTGAAATTTGAGACTCTAATAATTCTGATGAGCAAAATTGCATAAGAGTCTGTAAAAGATCACATATTGTATACCTCAATAAAACAAGGGGGTAGTATGTGAATGATAGTGCCTTAAATGAGTCACTAAACAGTATATACATATATATACAGACAAAATGTGTGCCTCTTTTAACTGTATATTACTACATGAAGCTTCCAATACGGGTCCATGGTGCATCCACATTTATATTTATACAGACATTATATATCAATGCAGGAATTGTTTTAGGACATAAGGCTGTGAAGTATCCAGGAAGTTAAAAAGCTTAGAAGGCCAATATTCAGGTAGCAGTGGAGCTCGATCACATAGACCCTTCTTGCAACCACATTTATTGGGTATGGAGGCAGGAAACTGTTCCTCTGGGCATACTCCCATCCATCCAAGGTACAATTTGTAGTTCTCCTTCACCATTAGACCAGACTCCAATCCTCTCCAAAGTTGTTAGTTGGTGTTGGGTGGCCCTTGTAAGATAATACAGATGACAAGACAGACTTTGTCAATATAATCCAACCTTTCCTCTGAAATACAAAACCCAAAAGTGAAACACTATACAAATGTGAAACAAAGAGCAATATTAGTGTGGGAAGAGAAAAAAAATAACATGTGCAAAACCTCCAACATAAGAATAGAAATGGCAAGTTTTACCGGCAGTTTCTATCTCTGCTGAAAGGTCATGCCTAACAACTTGCCAACTTATATACACCCAGGAGAAATGTAATCTTGACCCAAGAAGAGTGTAAATGTAAAATCCTCATTGATGCCCCAGGGTACCTTTTGTATTACAAAAAATCTCCTCTTTAAGTTTTCTCCTCCTCTCACCTTGTCTATAATACAAATTTGTAGGGCCATCCAAACGACCGCCATCATAATCCAGAAAAATGTGTTGCCACTGGTGAGATGGTTTTACCCATATTCCTATCCCTTCTCACTAATTTGTTGTTGGATAAATGACCCATGTATACTTATTTTTACCCCATTTTTTGTTTCCCCCACATATTGTTTGGGGCGGGTACATTGGAGCGCCAGTTCAAGTGTTGATGGATACCAAATTCTTCATGGGTAGCGATGTTACCTATTTTATCACATTTCATTACATATGGGCATATAGTACACCGCCCACAGGGTCAACAACTACCCCCTCTTGATCCACCACTTAGCCAGGTGACTGGTCTTGTGTAGTGACTGCTACAAAGGTGGTCCCTTACATTAGGGGCCTGCCTAGCCGTCATTAAAGCGTATTTTACCTGGGACAGGAGCTATGTGTGTATCTACCAGATTAGCTTCCATTATAATATTTTTTAAAACATTTGCATCATATTTCATTGTCTTATTACTTGAATGATAACAATTAAGGAATGTACATTTATAATCTCCCCTTAGAATGAGTACTTTTACTCTGGATGTAAAACAAAATGGCTCAATTTGAGACAACAGCACCCTCTGCTCTTATGGGGTCTGTTGATTATAAACTTTATTAATTCTGAAAATAACCGCTTTGAGGGAACAGCCCAGCAGCAGGTGCCTGCACACACCTACACCACCCTCTCCATTAATATCTTAAAACAAAACCCGGCCCCATTATTGCAATCCAGCCCAAGGGACCAAAGGTAGGCCCTGTTCCACCGCTCTCATTTGGCAAAGAAGATGTCAGTATAGGATTTTAGCAACACATCTTCATCTGCCAGATTCAGAAATATTGCCTGCGACGGGGTCCTGGTCTTTATACCATTCCCATTCAGTGAACGGGCTATGTCCTTTGGTGCCCCGTCTCTTGGTGGCCACAGGAGCCTCCACCTCTTTATCCTCATTGATGTCCTCAATGATATTTACAGTCCTTATCCTCAGCCATGTTGATCGATGCTTGCTCATCCAGAACTTTCTTACTGTCTCTTAAACAGGGACCCTGGGAAATGTCCAAAAAGGCCAGCTTAATTGCTTAACAAAAAGGCTTAATTGCTCCTGCTGATTTTCTGGAAGGGTCTTTTTTCACCTATGGTTGTTGAAACAGATTCTGCATCTGCATCCGTCCTGTTTCTGTAGACTTTAAATCAGACATGGCTTCTGCTGGCATAAATGAGCAGGATTATTAGATAGGGCATTGTCTTGTGGTGGAAAAACTTTACAAGCCTTTGGGTCACTCACTGCAGGTTCATGGCTGGTACTAACCATCAAATACTCCACATGACGCTCATCAATTTTAACATGCTGGGCGTGGGGGCACTCCCGCAGTGTATGCCCTACTTCTGAGCACAGGTTACACATGCACTCTTTCAAACCATTTTTGCCAGAGGGGTGCTTTAGGGACACAATTTACTAAACTTTCATTTTTTGACTTTTTTAATTGTTCACTTCTGGCAGATCAGACTGGGCACTGTCAGTTGAGAGGCACCTGGTGCTGTGTGGATTAAGGGCCTGATTTATGGCGTGTCTCATTTAGCATCTTTCTGGTGGCTCTAGCGGCAGTTTTGGAGCGCCAGTATTTTCATCTTTTCTGGCACTGCGCTGTGGACTAAAATGGAGCTATAAGTCACAGCAGCAAATGCTAACTATCTTGCTTTGATTGTTGCACTAGATATTGGCTGGCCTGTGTCAGTGCCTGTTGGTCCTGACTGCTGATTATCCCAGTGAGCGCCACTTTGTACCGCTGTTTTTCGAGGGTTGCACAGCGTATTTATACATTTTTTCCTCCGTGAAAAGATTGCTGCTGTATTTTTTCAGGCCGTGGTCAACGATCTAGATCTAATCGATCTAGAATCGATTAACGTTTGTTTCAAGGGAAGTAGTTCCTATGATCTTGGAGTTGTCCCACCTGCCCAGAGGAATTTCTGATCATGCACCTGTTTATGCAGATGTAGATGGGGATAGAAGGGGGAGGACCTGCATTCTTAATCTCTTTTGGCTAACCCTGCTACCAGACCCGGACCCTTTAGCTGAGAAATTACCAGAATTTTTACTGCTGAACTTTGAGGGGGCATTAAGTGAAGCGCAGGGAAGGATCCTTAAAGCATTTTAATAGGTAGCTTTAATGACTCCATAAGCCAGATTAAAAAGGCATCCAGGACAAAGGAATAACAGAGTATGCAATTGCAGGAGGCAGAATCTATAATTAACAATTTCCCTACACCTGAAAATAAGCGTGTGTGGCTGCGGGCAGATAGAGAGTACTTGTTGATGCCTGACAGGCACACCGCCACCGTTTCTTTCAGAAACAGAGCTACTTTGAGCAGGGGGATCAATCCCCCAGACTCCTGGTAAGATTGACCAGGGATTCCGTCTCTCCTAGTACTGTACTGGCAAGGACCCATCGGGTGGCTAGGAATTTGTATTGTCTGCATATACTGCCAGATGTTTCAATAGTTATTTTGCTGAACTGTATTGTTTGCAGTTGGGAGTCTCGGCTTCAGATAGAGATACTTATTTGGTGGATGTAGACTTCACGGTTTTGACAGAGGAACAAAGACAGGAGTTGGATGCCTTGATAACAGTAGAAGGGGGTCATGGCGCACTCCCCAGGGCCTGCCAGACTTCCTATAGAAGTGTATAAACAATATATGGATCCCACTTTGTGTGCTCCTTACCGGCCAATTTTGCTATTAAACAGCAATTATAAAATTCTTGCAAAAAATCCTGGCCAGTAGACTCAAACAGGTGTTTAGCAGGCGTCTTTGGACACTGCTAAGGCCTTTGACCCTATAGAATGGAGGTAATTTGGGGTTAGTCCAGTTTTTCTAAAATATGTTCAGTTATTGTATGGCCACCCGAGAGCCAGCAGACAAGTGAATGGTATTACTTCTGAGTCATTTGCGCTGCAGCATTGGACCAGACATTTGGCCAAAGCCCCTGCCAATAGTTCCGTCTTAAAGTGTAGAACTAAGAATATTTTCACTTTTTAAACCCTCCTGGAACACTGTTTTTGTGTTGTTTCTTGTTGTTTGTTTTGCTTCTTAAATTGAACTCTGAGTGCTGCTGTGGCAAAAAATGTGGCCCTGTGTGGCGCTGATGCTTCATAAATAAGGCTCCACATCTTCAGCTGCTGGATTCCCCCTGGATGTGCCTGGTATCACCTGCACTGGGCAGCTTTGTTTCACTAGGGTGAACACAGTCTCATTATCAATGTCTTTCTAGCAATAATGTCTCTCTGACTTTCTAAAAGGGACCAGTACTCCATCTTAGGCAGGCCATCCCTTTCTGTAGCACATTTATCTTTCATCAAACTTTATTTCTGCATAAACTGATCAATATTTTCATATAGATGCACCTTATTACATAATTTTCCTGCTTTAATTCCTTTGCAACTCGGAGATTCGCATTTGCAGTTTAAATATTCAATTCTGACCTATAAGGTGTTTACAGTGACCAAACTCTTATCAGACTGATCAGCGTCCTGCCGTAAACCCTAATCCAATCCCTGGACTTTCCTGACGACTATATCCCAGCTCCTCCTGGGTCTTATTCAGTGCTGACTACTTGCTTTGAGCTCAGATGCATATAACCTGGAGTTTTGCCAGTATGAATTATAATAATAATTTTGTATAAATAATACAATACACTGTTTACAAGCATTACAGATGTAAATCCATAAATTGACAATACAGAGTTCTAATATCCGCTTTTACATCCAGCACATTTAGCTCCCTTGTCCCCTTCTCCCTGTCTGCCTTGACGCCTCCGCCCCTCAACTTTTCTAGAAAAGAACAAGGGAAGGTAAAAACTTGAGAGGGGGGAAAGAGAAAGAAGAAGAGAAGGGAAAGAAAGGGCAAAAGAGGGTAGGCCGCCACTCCCCCGCTCCCGCTAAGGGAAGGAGGAGTCGGACGAGACAGGGGGAGGAAAGAGGGTCTAGGGAGGGCACGGGCAAGCATGTGCCCCCGTCCACCACGGCTGCCCCGGCAGCGCCCCAAAGTCCCACCGATGACCACCGGCCAGGGCCCCGGGTCGCGTGATCCGTGCCGAGCACCCCGATGTCGCATCAAACGTCTCCCTGGATGGCTCAGTTCTCATTAAGTAGTCTTTTGCAATCATCAGATTCCACAAACATGTTCCACTGTAGCCAGAGGCACCAATGCTTCTCCTCCGTACGTTTGAGGGTGGCTGTCAGGTCCTCCATACGTCTGATGTCTTCCACCCTTTGAATCCAATCTCTAATGGAGGGTGGCGCGAGAGACTTCCATCGCGCCGGTATGCATGCCCTAGCTGCATTCACCAGATGGATGGAAAAGGATTTCCTGTATTTCCCAATAGATCCGCTAATTGAGTGCAATAGGAGGGTCTCCGGTAGGAGCAGGATGGATTCTCCCGTTATTTTATTAATCCATTTTACAACGTCTCCCCAGAAGCGCTTTATCTTCTCGCAATCCCAGAAGACATGTAGAAGGGAGCCTTGGCTCCTCTCACATCTCCAGCCGAGAAGGGATACCGACGGGTAGTGGCGGTGTAGTACTTGTGGTACCCGGTACCACCGACTTAGGATTTTGTAGCCCGCCTCTTGGTATGAGTTACTGATTAATGCCCGTTGCGACAGCTCAAGGATTTTCCTCACTTGGGTTGGAGGGAAGGTAACCCCGATTTCGGCCTCCCAAGCCTCCACATAGTTGGGTACGAAAGCCTCGCCTGGGACCTCCAGCGGTTTGTATATGAATGATAGCGCTCCCCTGGATGGCTCCTCTGTAGAGCACAACTGTTCAAAAGGTGTCAGCTCTTTACAATACTCTTCCGGGGCTGGCAAGCCCGCAAGAAAGTGAGACACCTGCAATGCTCTTCAATATGACAAACCCGGCGGGTCCCCCCACTCCAGGAGCTCCCTCAATTACTTCCACCTTGAGCCACTCATAAAATCTTGGACAGTGCCCCTACCAGGTGTCTTCCAAATCTCGCATCAAGCTGGCTCGGTTAAAGTTTAGTGCTCCCATGATCGGACGAAGTGGGGACGGCAGAGGGGCGATAGTCTCTTTCGCCGCATGCCTGGCCCAGACCCTGAGGGTAGGGCCCACTGTTGAGTGCGACCTGAATGCACTCGGGATCTCTCCAGGGGACCAAGGAAGGCCCGCCAAGGGTACCGGAGACCATGACTGTTCCAGCTGCACCCACCGCTTGTTTCCCTTTTGTTGATTCCAATCCACCACTCTGTTCAGGTGGGCAGCCGCATAGTAAATATTTGCAAAGGTGAACATCTGGTTGCCGATCTTTCCTTTAAGAAAAAGGTAGCGTCCCTCCTGGTCTACCTCCCTACCTATCAAGGTCCAGGGGAGCGAGGCAGCAAGCAAGATGCCCACCCCCCTTGATCGCGAGTCCGGGGAGTGGGAAAACCACCCTGTCGGGAATCGTCTATCCGAGAACTTCGGGGCCTTCTCTTTTTGAAAGTGTGTTGCTTGTACAAATATCACGTGAGCCCTCCGTTTCCAGAAAAGGTTCAAGCACATTCTCCTTTTCTCGGGGATGTTGAGGCCTTTAGCATTCAAGGAGGCCACGTTGAGCTCCATCGTAACCTTTGCACTCGACCCAGATCACCTAAAATGACCCGGAGCTAGGGGCCACCAGCCAAGGGAGGGACAGAGAGCGCGCCCAGGGAAGAGGGAGGCGGGAGGAGGCCAAGGAGGGATGGGACGTCCCAGTCAGGGGCAAACGGCTGCACATAATGTTGTTTCGCAAAAGGGAAAGCGAGGGGCCCATTCACTAGGACATAAGACACAGCCAAACCCCCGACCCGTCCCGGAGGGGGGCCCAACCCCGGGCCGCCGACAAGGCACCCCCACCCCTCCAACCCCACAAGTCGGTCCACACATGGAAACCCTGCAGAGGCAATTTAGAGGAGGAGAGGGGAGCCCAGGAGTGCATGTGGAGAGAGCCCCTGACTGCCAAGCACACCTAATAATCTTCATTGCACCCTGCACCGCTTCAGGCAGAAACCAACTCTTAACCCGTGCACCATGACTCCCCCCGTGCAACCCAACCCGAGGACCATCCGCCTCCAATCACCAGACCATCCGAGCCCCCCCCCCCACGGCCCGCCACCCATCGGCAGTCTGCCGCCCCCGCAAGCGCCTGGACAGCCGGAGCATCCATTCCCAGAACCGGGGGGGGCAAAACGGAGGGGGGGGGGAGCGACACAACACGAAGGGCCCAGCCGCCCGACAGGTTACACTCCCCAAGCGCGCATAGCACTGCACCGCGAGAGGGGAGGTCCCTCCCAATCACTCCAATCCCTTCCCAGGCCATGAACCCCAGTATACACTGCAGCACGGGGGGACCAAAAGCCCCCGCACACACCACAGTGCGGGGGGGACCACAAGCCCCACCGCACACTGCAGCGCGGGGGGACCAGAAGCCTCAGTGCACACCGCGGCACGGGGGGACCAAAAGCCCCGGCACACACTGCAGCGCGGAGGGGGCCAGAAGCCACAGCACACACCGCAGCCCAGGGGGCCAGAAAGCACAGCACACAACTCGGCATGGGGGACCGGAAGCCCTATTTTATCCCCACAGCATGGGGGGACCAGAGGCCGCAGCATGCACCGCAGCACGGGGGGGGAACAAAAAGCCCCAGCGCACATCTCGGCACGGGGGGGCCGAAGCCAAAGCAAACACAGCAGCAAGGGGCCCCAGGAACCCCAATACACACTGCAGCATGAGGGGGGACCAGAAGTCACCGCCCACACCGCAACATGGGAGGACCAGAAGCCCCCACGTCCCCTGAAGCACGGGGGGGACCAGGAGCCACAACACCCACCGCAGCAAGGGAGGAGACCACAAGCCCCAGACACACCGCAGCACGGGGTGACCAGGGGGGAGTCCCAGTACACACTATAGCAGGGGGGACTATAGGCCCCAGATACCCCAGCACACACTTCAGCATGGGGGATTCCTTTAGATTTTAACTTATTCCACCGTAATCGATTTTCCAGGTCATCTGTTTTCTTAGGTAATTCTGTTAACTTAGATTAGTACATGGCCCAGTTATCGTGCTAGCGTGATCATGTCTGCCCCTAGAGTTTCAAAGCACCGAGTTTTGTCCTTGGTGGAGTACCTATTAGTGCTGCTAAGGTTCTGTTATCTAGTGATGTAGGTACTGGATATCATGTTGGGGGCACTGTTCTTGGGAGCTATTGACTCTTGAACTTGTCCGTGCACATTGACTATACACAGCAAGTGAGGTTTTTTTCATTTCTTCATTCTAGTGTTTCTTTCCTCATCCATGGTTCTTACACACCTTTTTTATTTTTTTCCCTTTTCTTTCCGTGTTTGTTTCCCTGTCTATTGATTCCCTTTAGTATTACCTTTCTTCTCTTGGGTTTTACTCTAGCTAATTAGTCTGAGTTTTCTACGTCTAGTTGTCCCAATCTTACTATGATGTGTGTGGTGTCTTTGTCTGGCTCTTGTATTTGTCTTGAAAAATGATTTAATAGCAACAGGGCCGGGTTAAGTGTGGTGGAGGCCCCAGATACAGCATTTTTTTCCTTTAAAATAATAGTCCAGCCAACTGATTGATGGTTGTCTGGCACCCGCCCACTTACTGGAAAGTCAGATTGAGTCCCTTGAGCATGTGCGTGCTGGTCAGAAACGTTGAAATTCTGGAGGGGGGGTGTAGTCGCCCAGCTGGTCCAGCAGAAAAGTTTTCCTGCATTGAGCTACCAGCTACTGTGCTTGGCTTATGAGCCAAGTGAGCGTCCCCTGATTAATGGCTCTGCACCCACCTATCACTGTAGCGTTGCTGACGGTGTCTTTGCTGCTCTAGACTCTGTTCTGTCCTGAGGTGGCGGTGGCTGCAGGTTTACAAAAACAAAAAAGTATCCTGGACCAGACAATAACCTAATGGTTGGTGAAGGCCCCCTTTGCAGGCAATTGGTGGAGGCCCCGGGGCCCGTGCTCCTTGCACCCTCCTTTTAATCCGGCCCTGAATAGCAGTGTAAGTCACTAATTCAATTCTCCTATGCCAATACCTCCAACAGTTAAGTTATTAAAGGAGCACTATCGCAAAATTGTGTAATATTAAAAATCCATATAAACACATCGCCTAATGACAGGAGGGGTCACTTATGCACCAGAACTGAATAAAACTCCCGCCAAGCTTGTGGTTTATTCTCTCATGGTAGGAATAAAATCCAGGGGTGACAGGTTTAGTCTATCGGACTGACAGAGTCTGTCACCTCAAGCCTGGCTGGATATTTCTTGATGCAGGGTGTATAGATGACCCGCCATCCAGCATATTTAAATGGATTTCTATCATTGGGACATTTTTTGCAATAGTGCTCCTTTAAGTGCTTTATTCACTATATAAGGTTATGAACAATAGCGATATATTAACTATTTGCGAGTGTTAGGTGACTTACCATAAAAACAGTATAAATCTTACCTGATCAAGGCCTCCGCATGGATAATACCAGAAAGAGAACACACAGGAGGGAACTTAGTAACTCGTGTTTCCTGACCCCAACTGAAGAGAAGAAACTTTGGGCTTTAAATCTAGTTATTTATGAGACTCAATTGACACCAAACTTGAATTACATCATCGATTTAGGACTGTGAGATTAAACACATTTTTTATTACAGATACTCCTAGGGCACCCAGATCACAGCTTCCCCCTCTGGTACCAATCTCTCACCCTTTAAACCTAACAGTAAGTGGTCACATAGTAGAGGCCTTCATTAAATTGGTACAAAGAGAGAAAGAGAGTGGGCCATACAATCATCAATCATTAATACCAACCCCAAGAGACTTTTCGATTCAAGAACATACATCTTATAACACCTGTATTTTACATTCCCCCAAAGGTTTCACAAAGATCCAATCAGCCCCCAGGAAAGACCTATTTGTTGCTTGGACTAAATATTTTTTTTAGAATATTGCCATTTTCCATGATAAGCTATTACAGCCAAGAGAAGTGGCAACTAGATAATTTTTGCTTGACATAGTGCAGGTATAGCAGTGATTCGGCATGCTTCCTCGGTATGGCCTAATCCACTTTTTTCTCCACCTACTTACAGTACCTTTGTACTAACTAAAAATTATTTCTTGTATGGGGAAATTTCCGTGATAGCGATGGGGGTCTAATCTTAGGCAAAAATTTTCATGGACATTATTTTTTCCTCCTCAGCTTAGTGTGTGTTCTTACTGTTTTTACTTTATCCATTAAACATGGGCCATCGATACAAAAAGTTGCCCTTATACATGTCCATGGGTACGGCTCATACACATTAATTCCATAGGAGTCATTATTACTGCATAGTTTTTAGCTGGGATAGTATTTGTCCCCCTTTTTATTCTTAGGTTGGAATTATGTATTTTCTTTTCATTTATTTTTCCTCTTTCATTCCTCACCCCCTCTCCTTTCCTGCCTTTTCCCATTGTCCATTTTCTGTTTTATATTACTTACTCTCTAATTACTCTCTTCCCCTTCTGGGGAGAGCTCTATGGGTAAGGCGATATAGTACTGGGAGCAGACAGGACTATTTTGAAAACAGATATGTATACCCTGATGTGGCCTATGTAGCTAATGTACACCTGTGGGTTCACAATATTGACAATGTTCTTTTATTATGGCAGAGCCCCGAACATCTACTGGAATTTGCCCAGTGACTGAATCGGCTTTTCCAACCGTATCCTTCACACTCCACTACAGCCCCAAAAGGGTACACTTCCTTGATGTCATTGTGTAGCTGAAGAACAAGAGACTTCAGACTGACTTGTACCGGAAGAAGATACAGTTAAAAAAGGATTACCATTTAGTCAGTTTATTAGGTTACACCAAATTATATCTGATGCTAGTACCATGGAACTGGCAGAACAGGTGTTACAGGATTGTCAAGCTAGTGAATATGAGAGAAGAGTGGTAGAAGAGGCTAAGAGCCCTGGCAAAAGAACAACACTTCCTACTTAAACAAAATCCACATGAATCTTTTAATAGGATACCAGTCATAATCACCTTTTCCAGTGTCATATAGCACGCCGACCTGGATTCTCCCCTTCACACCTTTACCTTGAAACTGGGCCCCAGGTGTCCTAACTGAGGTTTATGGCCATTGATATCATACTCCCATCAGAAGGGTCAGTAAAAATCTACTTCTGCTTAGAAAAAGATGCACAGACCACACACACACTTTGGGGGGGGGGGGGGGGGGGGGATTGTGTCTTTTAGAGTCAAAAATACAGTATATTTGGCTGAGCCTGCAATAGACCCTACTCACATGCACATTAATAGGTATTAAGATGCCATCTGATTTTATCATCCTCTCCTGCCTTGTTCTTATTACTTTCAATGGGACTCCTCTTATTAACTGTAGCAGAATGGTGGGCAGCCCAAACCACGTTGCCTGGGGAGCAGTTGGGGGTTAGGTTCTTTGCTCAAGTGCACGTCCATCATGTCTCAGCACTCTGGTCACAAGGTTCGTCCCTCAACTACTATGTCATGACTGACCCTTGACTCTTCTGCACCTCTCGCCAGAGTTGGGAGTCGATCCAAAGCACTTGTAGCAACTGTATCTTAGATGTGCACTTTTGTACCTAGGCATTAAGTTTAGAAAACAGACCTGTTTTGACCAAGCCCATTAGATCTTTTCTGCCCCCCGGCTCCTTGACATGCTGCATCCTGGACCAGGGGATAGGCTACTTCACCCCAGAGAGCCCACAGCATGTGAATACTTACCTAACCTTGATCCTTACTGATCAGGATCGGCAGATGGTCTGGTCCCTGCCAGGGCAGGAACACGCTGGGGATCACGTGTTCCTACCTTAGAGTCAGGGTCATATTTCTCATTGGCATGCTGCCCTCAGGATAATAAAAAAGAAAATAAATGTTCAAGTGCAACGGTTTAAGTGAAGTCCTTGAAGGCCAAGGTAGTAAATATTGAAAATAAGATTGCTACGACCACAACAAAATGGTTGCTAAAAGTGAACCTTTTTTACTTTTGCTGATGAAAAGTCTTCAAGAACTTTTTGACATTCTACAAATGTCACACTCAACAGTAATATCCTCTAGACCATTTAAAGGATAATTCCACTTGCAATGTCATTTTTTGAAGTTTCCATTATTGTGTGCCAAAATGATGTAATCAATGTGCTAAGCTTATTTGTTATTTTTTTATATTCTTTTGCAATTCTGTGTTATAAAAGAAAACTCTTTACCCTAGCAACAATGTGTATACCTTAGCAATGTACATCAAATGGTGTGTTAAAAGTACAGATCGCAAAACTTCCTCACTCTGGCTTGCTAATCATCTGATTGGCTATTGAAGAGGCTACATATTTAACCCGTTCAGCTGTAATTCAAGTTATTCAAATAGAGAGGATCACAGTCTTATGTTCTGTAGCTAAATGGTTACAGGCAGTGTTCTCAGCTAGAAGCATAATTACTGCTTGCTTAAAGAGTTCACCTGTTACAGTGGATGGATTCTGTGATATGTGGTCAGTAGTTTTTACTCAAGGCCAGAAAACATCAGCATGTTAAGTAAATCACAGGTATGATGGCACAATCCTAACACAAAAGTTTTGTATCCCAGAAGAGGAAAACAAAAAGGCAGAACCCCCAAAACCTGACAAAAAGGGAGTTTTCCTTTAAGTGATCCTGTGGCATACATTACCTTAAATGTTTTTTCATTAATTTCAAATTTGAGAAACTTCTTTCGCCTGTATTTAAGTCAAAAGAACAAGCATGAGGATATGCAATGCCACAGTAAGATTTGGATTTAAATCCAATAAGTTAATTAAGCGTGTTAAGTGACAAATCACGCACTTCATCACACATGCTTCTAATTGCATAAAACATTGCAAAAGTCAGGCCTTTGTCACACACCCCGCTTCCGAATATTCATGACACTTGGGTAACTGTCCTGTAGAGGGCGATCTTGCAGAGATGACATGAAAAAAAACAGTAAAGAAAAGGTTCACCATATAAAGGATCCCAGAAAACCAAAAAAGGGCGGGATGAAGCGGGGTGTGTGACATACTTGTAATAACCATTTTACAGGTGAGTAATCACAAAATGGTATTATTCCCAGTATGTCACACACCCCGCTTCCGAATATTCATGACACTTGGGACATCCAATAGCAGTGCCCATAAAGGGTGGGGATCCCAAAAAGGCAATAATGCAAACTTAAACTACTGCAGCTTGCAGAACTTTGCGGCCAAAAACAGCATCCGCTGAGGCCCGCACATCAACCTTATAAAACTTAGAAAAAGTATGAACAGGAGACCAAGTAGCAGCCTTGCAAACTTGTTCAACAGAAGCCTGATGCTGAAAAGCCCAAGATGCTCCAACAGCACGAGTAGAATGAGCAGTAACACGAAAAGGGGGAACCTTCCCCTTGGCAGAATAGGCCCCAACAATGGCCTGTTGAATCCATTTACTAATGGAAAACTTAGCGGGCGCCAGACCTTTCCTGGATGTGTAACCCACCCCTTAAACCTGATTGGCCACTAGTGGACATGCGGGGCCCGGTACGGTTGAGGGAAATAGAAAGTGGTAGGTATAGGCTGTCCAGTTATCAGGTTTGCAGTGGTGTATTTACTTAGGGCAATTCAAATTGGTATGCCTTCCGCTGTGACTTATAGCTTAAATATAAAAATGGTACCAGGAGCTATACTTTAAAGTGGGCCAACCCGCCGCCCCAAATAACCCCATTTTGCTTCCTTTCACAGGGAAAAGTGTGAACCCACCCAGCAGACTTGTAAATCTGCTGCCGTATGCATTGCAGAGGGGTGCAGTCGGGTGCAGTTTACACGAACACCGGTGAGTTTCACAGTGTGGGGCATCTCAGATCAGGAAACCTCTTTAAAGCAGAATGTGAATCAGCCTGGACTTCCGCCTTGCTTCAGCAAAGCAGTGGAAGAAACAGAGCCTGCCTGCCTTTTATTTTAGCTATTGACTTAGAAGTGCTAAACATGTAAGTCAATTTCCTCTCTTGAATAATGTGTTACACCTTTTAATTTATGAATGTATTTTATTTTTTCACTCTCGGTTTGCATTCTGCAACTTTCTTTAAAAATCTGACATATTACCATATATTCTCAAAGACTAATTGTATGGATTTTGTGTTTGACAGTATTGTATATTTCATGAGGATGCAAATGGGTATTTTTCAACATCATTTTGCAGTTTTTCTATAGTGATAAATTCAAGTCTAAAATTTGACATTAACTGACAAAGAAGATAAATAGTCTGTGACAGTAAGTATATTCTGAAAATGTTGTGGCTCCAATGCATTTAGAATATTCATCAGTATCTTTATTAGTGTGTAAACAAGATCTATTTGCAAGGTGAAATCAAATAATGTTGTTGATAACCAGGAGAAGACTGGACATAGGGAGACCCCAGTAGACTTTCTGGTGGGCCACACTGCTTTGGGGCCAGTTGGGTTGCTCCATCGAACACTCACATCCAATATCTGTCTCCATAGTCTCCCCATGAGCCCCCTATACCTAGACTCACTGTATCTCATAACCAAGTTATACCAGCCTTTATCCTGCCCCCAATGCCATAGTCTCAGCATCGTGACTGTGAGAAGCCATCCCCATCCCTGCAACATTATCTGCCCCAAAAATACTGAAACTTCAATAGTATTGGATTAGGCATGGCCATGCTCATTTCTGCCCCAGACTTGTTAACCATCCAGGATGTACATGGGCTCAGAGCTATTGCCACAGACTAGCTATGGGGTAAAATCCAGTGCCAATTTTTGGCCCCAGACCACTACAGTTGTAAAAATTACATTTTTAAGGCCTATTACATTATTATAATACATATCATAAAACCTGTTCTTATATCTCTAAATGTTTGTACATCATTATTTTCAACCCATAGAAATGTATTTTCAATCTGTTAAATTTGCAGTTCCCTTTTATATACTAATACAATTTCTGCATAAACTTATTTTTATCAAACCCATTAATTATACGTTTTTTTGGTACATGGACATGTCCTGAGTTTTTAACTTTTTACAAAAATAAAATATTCATTATAATAAATGCATATGAAAAGGAAATGTTGATACTTATCGTAAAATATATTTCATTTGCTTCTGAGGAGGCAGGGTTGTTGTATGGTGCCACCCATACAAAAAAAACAACTTTACAATCAAAGATTCCTGCATCATCCAAATGAAGCAGAAGAAAAATAATTTATGTACTGTAAATTTTATTTTTCTCTACAGCCAGTTGTCTTACGCAATCATTTAGTCTGAAACAACGAAAATAAAAATGTGAAGAACTTTTTAATATATAAAAACAGAGCTTAGACAGAAAAGCAAGCATGTCACTAAGTGTGTGAGCCACAACAGGAGGTTTTGGCAGGTGGCTTTTTTATAATACCTATGGGATTGAAGGATCATCTCCAGGGGCTGACATGCTGAGCACAAGTCCCTCAGCTAGCAAGATGGGGGAACATACTAGCAGCATAAATAGCCTATGCAATCTTTCTTCCAGCACTCCGCAAAAGAGAAATTCACCTGGTAGCCATGTAGATGACCTGCATACATGTTTCTGGGCTGAGATTGCAGCAGCGCCCTGTCTTTTCCATAGGGACCTGATGCTTCAGCCTCAGGGCGATGGCTCAATACCTACCTGTATTGCCACAGTAGGTATATGTACCTCATCTCCACCACACATAGCCCATAATCCAACCCCCACCCTGGCTGACATGGATGTCATTACTGTGTGAACTGAGAAAACTCTGAGGAGAGAGCTAAAAGATAAACCTTCTTGGATATATAGTTTCTAATCTACATGGCTGGCATATGCCCCCATTTAGAGCCCACCCAAAAAAAGCTCACCTCCAGGGGTCTCCTCATCCCCTGGTGCATTTCCAATCATCAGCCTGGGGTCTTCAGCAGGGCAGAGAACAGAGATGCCTCATGCAGAGTCCCTCTCCCCTGATCCCGTGACTTATTTTTAAGGGTTTAACCATTGATACATATGTGGTACCGTTGTAATCAGGAGGAATGCAGGTTTTACAAGCAATATGATTTTCTTGAAAGACTTAATTTTTTCCTATAAAAAAAAAAAATACAATATTTGAAAAATAGATTTGTTTTCACATATTTCCCACCAACATATTGAGAAAAAACTGAAAAAATTACAAACAAGACATTTTATGTTAAAGCCCAAAGTAAAAAATATTTCCTGGCAATCCCTGGAAATTCCTGCAAAAATCACAGTTAAACATATATAGCGCAAAATGCTTGGCAATAAGCAATGAAAGGGTTAAAGGGGCAGTGATCGCCTAATGGTAAGGATTCCCAACCAGGACATGACTGATGTGCTCTTGAGCAAGGTACCTCAACCCCCTAATTATTCAGAGCCCACTGCTCTGAGCACTCTCCCACTGCTTGTGTTTGTCTCACTGCACAGATGGGTTACATTCAGAGGAAAAATCCCTATAGTGTACAATGGCGATATATGCCCCCAAAAAATTTAAATAAAATAACAGGTTTCCCAGCTGCATGGAATATGATTAAATGTTGACTCAAATCACTGTAACACATGGCAATGAGCATGTGGCCTCACATAAGACACCTTTCAATAGAAATAGTTTGATGTCATCTGCACTCCAAATGTGACAGTTAGCCTATGTGATCACCATATACTTAGACATACGCTGTATTATGCAGAATCTCATAATCCTCCAAAAATGTCTGGTCTAGGCTAGTCCAGATAACAATCAGGACAGTGGTCTCGATTCAACAATAGTTCAGAGAATCGCCACCTAAGAAAACAATGAAAGTTAATGGTATTTTTATAGAGAGGTTTTACTTATTTTTTCACTGCTGTAAAAAGTGCCATTGACTTTCATTGTCTTCTTTTCTGGTGATTCAGTAACAGTGACATTCTCAGGCTTTTTTCTCAAATAAATAACTCCCCCAATGACATATGTGGCCTGCAGATTACTGTATTAGTCCCCAAGTGCATTGCTTTAAATGTATCCATATTCATATTGAACGTAATGGACTGTATTGTGCTACATATCTAGGTATCATATTCAAAAATAGAGACCCTGCAAATAAGTTGAATAATAGTGGACCCAGCACTGAAACCAGGGGTACATGGGTAACAAGCGGGGACAATTCATAGTAGGTATCAGAGCACTGGACCTATCACTGCCAATGCCAGCCCAGGGGGTCTAAAAGACTCTAGGGCCGTACAACTAAGTGCCCCTAGAACATTTGTTTATTAATTCAGGTAGCGAAATTGCTATTAATTCGGGTAGCATAGTTTCTGATGTAGTCAATGCTTTTTCAATTGAATTTTAACCAGATTTAAAATACAGGATGTTTGTTTCCAAACTAACCAATTAAGAGACTAATTTAAGACTAGCACCACGTATTGCCATGTAAGCGTCTATGTAGTGGCGCTTAGAACGACCGCTAGTAGATGCTGCAAGTGGGTGTCGGGCGCTGAGACCTAGCTTAGTGGCTGGACAAGTGACCCTGTACTATCCTGTCCAGCAGTGATAAATGTGATGTCAGGAGGGTGCTGTAGAAGCGTTTTCCCTGATTCACTGCAGAGCCAATCAAGAATGCTAGGTGGTGTCCGAGGTCAAAGCGCCCAAGACTACGCTACATCTAACAACAGGACAATGCTGCAGCGAACGTCAGGTAGCGCCAATTAAGTACGTCCGGCACTCAGCGCTGAAGCCCATATTTAAGAAAAAACTACACACAACCAGTGTCGACGCTGTAAACTGGAGGCTCTAGCGCCAGACGCTATGTGCAAAAAGTCTGTTTTTAAACACACAAACACCAGCACCAGAGCAAAAACATATGGAATGAAATTGTTTTAACACTGTGACAATCACACTGCAATGCCAGACCTGCACATACAATTCTGTATAAATAAATGATAAAAAATCACAATAAAAGTGTTTGATTGCTGGGCAGAAGAGGCCACATAATGATTTGAACCAAAAATTTAAAAAATGTATTTAGCAAAACGCTATTTATACACAACCAAATAAAACACCATTGAAATGTATGGGAGAGCGCTACTGAGCAACAGGTACTACATGGCGCTGCTGGACCTAGAGCGCGGCCCTATACACTGAGCCGCCACTAGTAATACATGTGACGCTACATGACACTTTTAGAGGCACTCACCAGATTGAATTTCTTAAAAGTGAATTTTAAAGTCGCATTGAGCTAACTGGGAATGCCCCAGGGCCGGGGTATTAGCAGACCTAAAGTATTTATTCACAATAGGTCTGCTTAAAGCAAAACTAATACATCTGAAGCAGTGCCTGCTAAAATACTATATGTATATATTTATGACATGCTTCATGGAAATCATGGTGCCCCCATATATATTGTAAATATAATCTTAATCTTGCAGCCATGTCGGACTTGCATACTATTTTTCATTATTTTATACATAACTTTTTCTCCTGCAGTTTTTCCATTTTCTGTACCATGTCAATTGTTAATGAGAAAAGCGAGATCACAAAATACTACTGCATGCTTCATCTGGGTTTCCATGGAGACAGCCAACTCCAATGTGTAATACCACTAAACTGAAAATTGGCATTTTAAATTGTTCGGTAGCACACCGGATTCTCGGAAAGCTAATTGCAAATAAAGTTAGACAGAAAGGGTACAATCTATTCGCATCTTCCAGATAGTAATGTCTGGAGTATAAAGCAACCGGCAAATGGGATCTAAAAATTGCAAATAAAGATACTTCTACCAAAGCAGTGGATGTTTAAACCAAAAAACCCAAACATGAGGTCTTTATTAAATTTATGATCTTAGTCATATAAATATCAAATAAAATAAAATATTTAGACAATTCCATACATACCATCTATGATGAAAAAGCAAAGTAGCTAGAAATGATACTAGTATTTGAAAAGTAAACCGGCAATTTAGCTTCCAAATGAAACCACTATGAAAGTACTTTTCCCAAAACTCTTTTCCTCTAACATTAAAGTTAATGCATTTTACTTTCCTATTCATCTTTAGAGATCAAAAAAGTATAGCTGGATACTTTGGATTAGTTTAAAACATTACTTTAAGTTCAGGCAAAACTTTTAGGAAGTTTCAAATTAATCCAATGCATTGGATTCCACCTTCGTAGAACTAGAAATGGATATTCACTTTTCGAATAGTTCTGGAACACTGTTTTTTTTTGCTGCCCCTCAGTGCAGACGAGCAGTCATTGCATATGTGTGGCAATGACATCATTGCCACACACAACAGTGAAAATGAGTGAAGGAGGCGGGCTATTATCTGGGATTAGAATGACGAAGGAGCAGTTAAAATTATCAATAGGTGCTCTTCATGGGGGAGCAATTCAAAGGATGCAAGTTAAAAATGTGGTTTTTGGTCTGCTTTAAGTAACACCAACACAACTGCACCCTTCCAATTAGGCAAGGACTGGCTATAGGGAGCACAGAAAAAATTGGAGGTGGGCCATACTGCTTTGAGACCAGCTGGGCTCGGTGTAGCCCTCAACATGCAGTCCACCTTACTCAGAGCTTGTTATGGATTCCACTTGTTTCTCTCCTAATACCCCCTCTGCCTCCCAACTCTTCCCCCCAAAAACTTTTACCTATACTTAGGCCCCACTGTACCCCCAGGAAAACCACAATTAGCTTAACGGTAATGGCATTTCCGGTAGTACTCCTGGACGGCTAAGCCAAGTAGCTCCTTCCACCTAAATAGGAAACACAAACTGGACATGGTGAATCACCCTGCCTCTTCCTCCTGGACTTCAGTGTTTTAACCCAGGAATCCCAGAAGTATCATGTCTAAACCATAAAATCAAAAACGCTGTCCTGGAGGACTACCAGAAATGCCATTACTGGTAAGCTAATTGGGTTGTAAGAAGGTTCCAGAGGAATAAAATGTTCATGATCTCAATTATTAATTATTATTAAATTACTAATATTACTGAAAAATAGGTAACTTGGATGAATGGAGTCTGTGGATTTTTACCTGGTTATTATGATTCTGATCCAGGGCTGGTAAATTAAAAGGAAATAATGCACATATATATAATATAGGGTTTATTTTGTGAATTGCATCAATGTTCATTGTGTGTGTTTGTATGTATGTATATATGTGTGTGTATATATATGCACACAGACTAGGGTAATGTTAAGGCTGGGTTAGTTTCTCTTAGAAATTACTTTAACTTCAACTATTTAACTGAAACCATATGTTTGTACTACATGACTGCTTCTTTGTAATAGGAGGACAGCTGGAGGAGGAGAGATTTAGGTGGACCAGAGGAATAACATTTAAGAAGGAGAATGTGGGGGAAGGGGTCACTCTTCTCTTGGCGGGGTCTCTTTGCTTTGGGTCTCTGAACGGACAACATGTGAGACATATAGGAGATTGACACATAGGCAGTATGGTGGGGGTTGGGCGGCAGACAAAAGACTCTAGTTTGATTTAGCTTGAGAGGGAAAGAATTGCAGTCTTTGTGTGGACTCTGCTTACAATTCTGAACATTGCAACTTTATATCATATTTACATAATTCATATAATTTTTCTGTAACTGGCTCTATCTTAATTAAATCTATTTATTGATTTTTGGTTTCGAACGAAACTTTCCTTAAATTACTATAGCTGAGATCAGATTCTGGATGGCCCAAAACAGTCCTTGTTAAAGAAAACAAGGAAAAGAACAATATCACAAATGGAGATATTCTACAATGGCGAGCGGACAGTTATTTTGGAGCCTACTTTAGTTTAAAGAGGGGGAAATGGTATCATCATATCAAATGACTTCAGTACGTCCAAAAGAACCTAGAAGAATCCAGTATGATCGTCAGTGGAGGACATAAGGAATTCATGCTGTGAAAGAGAAAGACATTTTTACGGTGAGTAGTGGATTTTATTAATAATATTGCTGCTAAGAGTAACTTAGAATTTGATGGTCTGATTTATCAGAAGAGTGATGGAGAGCTTTGGAAAGTAATGTATACTCAGCTCATTAAGACTAACTTAGAAGTTGATAATTCTAGATTTGTATTAAAGAAATCTAAGACAAAGATCCAAAATGTACTTAGGATGTTTAAACTTTATAATGAAATGGTTAATCCAGATGAAATGTGTTTAGCTGATTGCCAAGTTAAAGTAAGTAAAGCCACAATGCCTTTTATTGATTCTAATTTACGGAATAGCACCCTCTGCTGGTTCCAAATGTGCTAATGTTAGTAGTAAGAAGATTCCCCAGCATGTTTCTGTGCACACAATAGAAGAGCAGGGAGCATCAGAAGTACATTTGATTGTGAAAATTGTCCTTTATTGGCAGAACATATAAGGAACTTAGAATAGCAGGTAACTATCAGGGAACAACTAATAGAAAAATTAAGTAATGAGATGAAAATCATATCAGCAAACACTAAGAAAGCTGATAAGGAAGCGGATCAATCTGATTCATCAAGCAGGAGAAAAAAAAGCAGGCATACTAAAGGATTCTTATATTCCTGATCTGGTCTCTTTAGATTGGGAGAATATTAAAGAGGATGAAATGGAAATTAGGAATAAAACACGTTTGGATAGTTCAGTTAAAGTTAATATTAAGATTCACAAGCAATTAATGAAGATCTTAAAGTATATTCCAGCATATGACCAGAATGTTGATGCATTTGGAAATGGAGATGTGTTTGAATCATTTACTGACAGATATTGTCTAAATGATGAACAGAAGAATAAGTTGTTTAGGATTTGGATACTGTCAAATATGGTCAGACGATTAGAACAAATTCCTATAATTGAGAATAGGGATGAACCAATTCATAGTTCTAAGGCAGACAGATTAAGGCAGTTAATACATTTTGTTAATGGTGAATTTCCAGATTTTTAGGTGTTAAATAACTTAAAACCCTCAACCAATGAAGATGTCTATGCCTTCATGGAAAAACTTGAACAGGCATATAGATTAATAATAGGAATTCCTGATGATTAGGGGCCCAACAGTATTATAAAAGCCTTTGTTAGGAAATTTAACTTCCTTAAACCAGTCTCAAAAATGTTAGCAAGTGAAAAAGATACTATGCAGGAAGCAAATATATATATTATAGACCAAATAAGGAGACAGTTAAAATATAACACTAATAAGGCAACCATCTCAACAGTTCAAAAGACTTGTGAACCTAATCAGCATGTGAGATCTAAACCTCTCCCTCCTGCAACCTATAGGTATAATAGGGAAAGGCAGATACATTCGCAGGATGTTATCTGTATGAAAGACATTAAAGAAGATGCAGAAAATAGTAAGTACAGCAAAGAGAATGGGATACTGACTGATAATACAATGGATGTAGATTGTACTACCAAGTATGTTTCATATGTTTCCATACTGGATGAGGTAAATAAATGTGCAAAGGTTTTGCCCCAGAAACAGCAGATTAATTCCCAGCTAGAACCAGTTCCTGTTGCACAAGGCGGTACATTTGAAGTAAGAACTAGGGATGTTCATTGTTATTCTTGTGGAGGAATTGGACATATATCTAGGTGTCGCAACAGTTTTCATAATGAAAAGCACACTAGAAATAATAAGCCTAAGACTTTTAGGACGTATAAAAGAAATACAGAAGTATATACACCACGCTGGGGGCATAATTCTCAAACAAAGAGAATTCCTTTCTTTGGAAGCACAAGAGAAAGAGCTGCACATAGGAATGTAAAAGAAAGAAGGTGGGAACACAAATCTTCCTGGATTTGATTCAGAGTGGTGTGCCCATAGCAGAGATTGATAATATGCCCACATCGTATCTGTGGAAGGTTTGGAAACAAATGAAGCAGCGAGGAAATTTGAAATTAAGTAGGTGGTGACTAGTGATGTCACTTCAGTCCCTTCTGCCCAAAGAAATCTGAACATTTAGAGAGTTAGCAGGAAAAGTTATTGATTAATGGCAGAGGATGGGAGGTGCCCATTTCTTCTGAAATAACTTTTAATGTTAAGAGTGTAGGGGGGAAGGGATACTGAGACAAAGACACCATATATGGTAAAAAGAGTTTGCTAAATTTTAAAAGCCATTATTTCAAATAGGGTTAGTTGAGATATAACATCTAGAATATGTGGTTATGAACTAATTTTTTAGTCAGATTAAATTCCTTAAAAGTCATTCATAGGTATAAAAAGTTGTGATTAATTAATAAAATAATTGATTGTAGATATCATCAACCTGATATAATTATTCCATAAAGGGTTACAGTGAAAAATATATTTGTGTAACAGATGTGTTTTTAGAAGACCATAGATGGACAGATTCAATTAGCTAATTTCATGTGGAGCAAAGAGCTGTAAAATTGTAATTAAGTTTAGAAATGAGTTGTATATTAATTACTGTAGAGAAAAAATAGAATATTGAGGGTAAGGATTATTTTGGCTCACCTCAAGATTCAATAGATTGTCCAGTAGAGCGATCAGATTGTATCTGATCGGACCAGTCTAAATTGTGACACAGATATTTGCTTCAAGAGCTAGCCTGATGAGAGAATTTCCTTTGTTGAATAATTACCAACAGATGGCCAATGAATGTACTTTTAAAGGAATAATCAACATTAACAACACTTACCTAACGCTTTTAAGCTAATATAAAGCAGCTAAAATTCATATGAATGTTATTAATATTTCTAAAGTAAAAGGCAAGTATTATTATGAAAGTTTTTAAAGAAAGGGTCTTAACAGTATTTACCAGAAGTTTAGGTTCCCACATACTTTTAAAGGATTAAGGGAATATAGGGCTAGTGGGAGGAACAAACAGCTGGATGGAGTCAATTAACAGATCCTATACATGAGAGATATGCATCTGCTTGTAAGTGGCATTTTAAATTTAGATGTTTTTAATCGGAAATGATTATACAGAAATGTGAAGAAAAACAGAAGAATATATTTCATATTTAACTGATGCCTCAGAAGCTCGTTTGCAAGAGAAAATATATTCTGTTGACATGACTTGAGTTGGAGATATGCTTCTGTTATTCCAAGCCATTTTCTTCAAAAATGTTGTAACAAGAATGGGATCAAGACATAAGTTACTAGGAAGAAATTAAGCAAATTGTACTTGACGTCATACAATATTGTTTAATTTGTGCCTAGATATCCCAACTTTATTGACTTAATTTAATGACAATGCACTTATGAAATATTTATGATGCAGATAGAAACTTAATAATATATACTGATTGTTAGGGTGAATAACATCAAAAACAAGTTTTAAGGAAATTGGACTGGAGCATAATTCATGTGAATGTAGATAAAAATGCTATGAAATTATTTGCTTAAAGAAATTGATGCTGCTAAATTTTATGTTAAAGGAAAGAAAACCGAGGCTGACTATATAAGGAATGATGACGGCAATGATGATGCGGCACACTGAAGACGAAAGGAAAGAGAAGAAGAAAGGACTAACAGGACAAGATAAGAAGCCATGATGAAAAGTTCACCATAAGGAGAAGAATATGATGAATATCAGGAAGACTCATGTTTCGTCATAGAAGAAATGAAGATACATAAGCCAACTCAAGAGTGCAATTAACACTTCCATGCATGAGATTGCAGTGAATGTTATATAAAAATGTTGTGAATTAGTTTTTTTCAAGGCAGTGACACCTATTTACATATTTACATTGGGTTTTAGGGAACCGAAATAGAACATCACACCTAAAGGTCTACCTATTAGCATAATAAGTGGAGGTGTATAGGGGTACTTATGAAATGTAACCATAGGGGTTAAAAGGATTTTTGGTTCTGGGTCACTAATATAAAGGGTAAATATGTTCATAGTAGGTCGGGAGGAGGAGTCAGAAGGGGTTAAAGGATTTTAGTTCTGAGTCTTGACTTTTCTTTGATCTATCACAACCAGATTTTTATTTTAAAACTCATATACTTGCCATTGGGAGTGCATGTGTAAAAAGGGTTTTCATTATTTTTTGGAAGAACAAGGTCATGAGCAAATGAATAATATGAGACAAGAGATTAGCTTGTTATCATTGAGAATATTGTGCTTTTGCTCTTGACATTGTTAGGCCAAAGCCTGAACTGAGGAAAATATAATCGGGTTTGCTCTTCTAATCCAGGTTGTCTGTTTAATTAGTTAAAAAAATGATAAACAGGGGGATAACCAAATTATTTCGAATTTCCTGGGTACATTTGACATATGAGACCTCATTATACAGTATCAAGATTAGAGTGATCTAAAATTAAAGGAAAATGTTCTCTGTTATACTGGTAGGGGGTGATGAAGATATGTCTCATACTTCCAGAATTGTTTAAATTCACTCAGAAAATGGGCACAGGGAGGGGGCGTGTCCCGAACGTGATGCTGAGCGGCCGTTTCTAGAGGAGCTCCCGTCCTCTGAGTCCAGAGTGACCCTTTATACAGCGCTTTCCAACACAACAATTAGATGGCCAAAAAGAAGAGCAAGAGGGGAGGCGGCGGAGGTGGGCAGAAGAGCCCGCAGAAGTGGCAGACGGCCGGAAAATGGCTGAGTAGGGAGGAGGAGGAGGTGGGCAAGATGGCGCCCACTCAAGAGAGCGAGGAGGAGAGTGTGGCAGAGGAGATCTCATTCACCGGATCAACTGGCACAGGATCGGGAGATGAGCAGGGAGGTGGATGCTGCGCTGAGAAGACCCCGGCAGAAGAAGAGCTGGAGATGAGACCGCGGAGAGGCAGGTACACCCTCAGGAGTGTGGGTGTAGCAAGATGGCGGCGGATGCGCTCCTCACAGCCGCGTCACCGATACCCGGGCCGTCGGCGGTGCAGGGGGGGGGAGAGCGGGCAGCACAGCCAGCTGCCTGTCAGTGCAGCAGCCCCTATGACTGATGCTGCAGATGTCCCAACAGTCCTCACCCATATATCGCCACATACTCACAATATCAACGCAGAGACAGCTGCAGGTGGCCAGGGGAAAGGTCTGGGAGGGAATAAAGAGGAGCCCAGTCCCAAACACAGTTCTGCAGAGATGAGCCCTAAAATAAAGGGCAATATGAAACTCAGCTCATTGGCTAAGTCTGTGGCGGACGCTCGGGGAGGTCTGGCTCAATTTGCTTATGTGCCTCGGGCTGCATCTGGTTTCCTTACCTGTACAAGGGCCGACGGGGAGGGTCTTTGTGATGCTCTGCCACAACGGCAAAAGAAACTCGGGAAAGGCTGTCGAGTTGCTGAGCGGGCAGATTATAATGGGAATGCATTGCTGGGCTCCCGCTATCCTCCTTGACATCATCCCCAGAAAGAGAGATAAGACCACGCACGGGAACTCGCCAGTTGACTGGGGACCGGCAGCCCCCTCCACTCCAACGGCTAGCGGAGCGATGTGCGAACCAGAGATCCACCTAGCGACCATCTCTCTTTTGAAAGGCCTCCCCACTAAAGCTGATATTGAAGGGCTGATCGCTAAGTACGAGGCTGCACATAAACGAGAGATTGAGGCAGTGAGGCAACAGGTGTCAGCCGTTGAATCAAGAGTCAATGCGCTCGAAACTGGGAGATCCTCGGAGTCAAGTCGTATACAAGCACTAGAATCCAGGTGTGATAGGCAAGAGGCCTTGATCCAAGAATGCAACCTACACCTGGACGACTTGGAAAATAGAAGCAGACGAAATAATCTGCGGCTGAGGGGCATCCCAGAAGGAGAGGTGAACGAGGATTTAAAGTCGATAGTGACAACCATTCTCAATTCGATATTGGACAGAGACTCGTCCGACGCCATAGAGCTTGATAGAGTCCACAGATCTTTGGGACCAAAGAGCCTGGACCCTGCGTTCCCTAGAGATGTCATTTGTCGAGTCCACCATTACACACTTAAAGAAGAGATCGTCCGGAAGGCCTGGAGCAAGGGCGAGGTGGAGTATAAAGGTGCGTCCGTCAAGATTTTTCCGGACTTATCAAGGCGGACTCTACAGATGCGGAGATCCCTGAAGCCCCTCTTAGAAGTTATTACAAAAAATGGAGCCACCTACAGATGGGGTTTTCCGTTTCATTTGAAAGTCTGAAAGGGCCACAGCTCATACGTGCTTAAATCTTATCAAGATCTGGGAGGTCTTTACGCCTACCTACGCTGTGAGCCTATTCAGATTCCAAATTGGCTCGAGAGTGACTTGCCACCGTTGTCGCGGTTCGCGGGAAGAGAGAAGCGGCGAGGCCCGAAGAGCTTCCGAGACCTCAGGCGATTCAAACGGGTGCCAAGGCGTCCAGAGGAAGAAGCTTGATCGACTCCTAGCTAAAAACTTTTTTCTTTTCTTTTCTCGCTTTTTCTCTTCTTCCTTACATTTAAAAAAAAAAAAAAGAAAGGCATGAGCAACTCTGTGTTTGAAGTTAGTGTTCTCGACCTCCCTTGCCCTCCCCTGTAGACCAATCGGGACGGGGGGTGGGGAAGATTCGAGAGCAGACGGATTTATTCATAATAATGTTATATGTTTGTTTCGATGTCCGGAGTGCGAGACTGAGTACACAGAGAGTACTATTGTTGGTTTTATACCGCTTTTACTTACTTACTTGCCGTTGGCCCCAATTGAGACCGCGGGGCTAGCTTCACTATTTAATTCGTAGCCTTGCTTTCTCGTTGTCGTCTCATAATGATACATTGACTTTGTTTTAAAAGGTTTGTTGGCTGTTAATATGGTTTATTGTCCTCCGGCCAGAGGAAGGCGGGCAGTTGCTCCTGAACGCTCTCCTCTTAGATCGGACGCGTTTTCCCCAAGCCTTATTGACTCTAGTAGTTGATAAGACCCTCTTATTTTCCCTGGTTTTGGGGATTGTTTAGTGTTCCCCCTCTTTTTTCTTTCCCTGCTGTTCCCGATATCCCCGCTCCTTTGTGGCCCGACCCCCCGGCCCCTCCCCGTTTTCCCCTTACCCCAATTTAAACTTAACAGGCAATTCATAGAGGTGCCCCCCAACTCAGTGAGACACCTCGGACTAGGGAGGTAGGGCGTCCCGGAAACCAATTGACCTACCTAAAGGTAACAGACTAGGTGAAAGGGTTCTGCTGAGAGCAAGGATGGCGGACTTCAAAATAGTCTCGCTCAACACAAAAGGGATGAATAGCCCAGAAAAAAGGTCCTTGGTGTTGGGGAATTTAAGGGGATTGGGAGCCCAGGTGGCCGTCCTCCAAGAGACCCATTTCAGGTCATCTAACCCACCCTCCTTTGGCAATAGACATTTCCCCAAAACTTACCACAGCCACTCCCCAGACTCTAGATCAAGAGGGGTGAGCATTGCCATTTCGGCATCCCTCGTCTGGGAGTTGGTTGATTTTAAAACTGATGAGGAAGGGAGATGGATATTTCTAAAGGGTCGGATATCGTCTTCACTATTCACATTTGCCAATATCTATATGCCAAACTCCGCTCAGTTGACGTTCCTAGGCAACGTGCTGGAGGAACTTTCCATGTTCCGGGAAGGTGAATTGGTGGTGGGCGGTGATCTCAACCTGACCTTGGACCCACTTCTGGACATCTATCCTACCTCAAACTGAAGAAGCTAAAGAGGACCCTTGCCCAACATCAATTGGAGAATACAACACCCGGATACGCATGATTACACCTTTTTCTCCCCTCCCCACGGGTCATACTCTAGAATTGATATATTCATGATAGCCCATGGTTCTTTGAACCGTGTTATAGACACAGAAATAGGCTGCATTACCATTTCCGATCATGCGCCGATCTCAATTAGACTTGCGCTCCCCCACCCAGGACCAAGGAGTTGGACCTGGCGTTTAAACAACTCCCTCTTAGGGGATCAAAGAGTTCTGGCAGAGCTCCAGAAAGACATTAAAGATTTCTTTGAACTGAACAGATCGCCCGAGATTAACCCGGGGACGTTGTGGGAGACACATAAGTGTTATATCAGGGGAACTCTTATAAAGATGGGTTCAAGGTTAAAAAAAGAGAAATCAGAATGTGTCTTGAAGCTGCTTAGCGAGATCAGGAAATTAGAGACCTTGCATAAGAAGTCCCTCTCTGTCACTCACCTCGCGGCTCTGACGGCGGCTAGAGAAAAACTTAAACTGCTTTGCTGCAATAGGCTCAAAGTGCAAAAAATCAAATGCCGCGGAAAATTTTACGAGTCCGGGGATAAATGTGGCAAACTCCTGGCGCGGGCCTTAAGAGCGGAGAGGGTGAAGGCATTCGTCCCGAAAATAACCGACTCGAGGGGTGGGGTGGTTTACTTGACCAGTGAAATTGCCGAGGCCTTTAAGAACTTCTATGAGGGATTATATAATCTTCCAAAGGTGGAGGGCCGGGAGCGAGATGAAGCAATAAGACTATATATAAGAGAGTCTGGCCTTCCAAGTCTGCCAAGTGAGATTGTGGAAGAATTAGAGGGGCCGATCTCGTTGGAGGAGGTCCGGGAAGCGGTCTCGGGGGCTCCAGGGGGAAAGGCACCGGGGCCAGATGGCTTTACGATTGAATACTACAAAAAGATGCTCCCCTTGTTGGCCCCGGGGCTCTTGGATGCCTTTAACTCGTTTAAGAAGCCAAATTGCATACCCCCAGACTCGCTTAGGGCGCATGTATCAGTCATCCCAAAAGAGGGGAAAGACCCTGGCCTTTGCGCGAGCTACAGGCCTATTTCCTTGTTAAACACAGATATCAAGATATTTGCAAAGGTGCTCGCCTCCAGGATAGCTCTCCACCTACACCACATCATAGCCCTCGACCAAGTTGGCTTTATGCCGCACAGGAAGGCAAGGGATAATACCATTAAAATCCTTAATTTAATTCAATGGGCCCAAAAAAGTGGTGTCCCATCCCTTTTGCTTACCACCGATGCGGAGAAGGCTTTTGATAGAGTTAACTGGAACTTTATGCAGAACACTCTTAGTCATATTGGCCTTGGCCCTAATGCTTTAGGTTGGATAAGTAGTTTGTATAGTGCCCCCTCCGCATCGGTGCGTGTAAATGGGGTGCTCTCGGGTTCTTTTAGGGTTACAAATGGGACGAGGCAGGGGTGTCCCCTATCCCCTCTAATATTCATACTTACCTTGGAACCCCTTTTATGTAAAATTCGAAGTAACGGTGACATTAAGGGTATGGGAGACCAGGGAGGTAGATACAAGGTTGTGGCTTTTGCGGACGACCTTATCTTTGGTCTGACGCTCCCAGAGACCTCTATTCCGAACCTAATGAGGGAATTAAAATATTACGGAGATTTGTCAGGATATAGAATCAATTACCAGAAATCCGAGGCTCTTAATATCAATGTCCCTGCGAAAAGATTTAATAATATACAGACGTCCTTCCCCTTTAGATGCTCGGAGGAAAGTGTAACGTCCCTTGGTACAAAAATCTGTAGAAACTTGGCAAATATTTTTGCTCTTAACTTCCCTCCCTTGCTCAAAAAATTTGAAGAAGATTTGGCCAGGTGGTCGGGTAGGAGGCTTTCGTGGTTTGGTCACTGCAATGCTTTGGAAATGGTGCTGCTCCCACGGCTTCTTTATTTAATGCAGGCCCTTCCATTGTAGCTATTCCGCATGCCATTTTCAGGAAGGTGGACACACTTTTCCGGAGATTTGTATGGGGGGGGGGGGGGGAGACCGAGGATCAACAGGGCCATCTTTACTAGGAGCAAGGATAAGGGCGGTGTGGGTCTCCCTGACCCGGGACTCTACTATGCGGCGGTCCATCTTAACAGAGTAGTGGATTGGTGTTTACACCGGGACCATAAGCAATGGGTGTCAATTGAACAGAGTCTTACAGGGCTCCGAGTAGACTGTATCCCGTGGGCAGCTTGGGAAGACATACCACTAGCTCTGAAACACGCTCTGGTGGGGACCACGCTAAAGGTGTGTGGCCAATATTTCCAGCGGGCGAATCTCTCCCCGACGCCTTCGCCAATGGTTCCGGTATTGGGTAATCCCGGATTTCCCCCAGGTTGTAGGGGGGCGACCCCGGAGGCCTGGAGAGCTGCGGGGGTCTATAGGGTGGGGCACTTTTTGAGGGAGGGACAGTGGGTTGCCATGGGAGATTTGGCTACCGAAAGAGGGTTACCTGTTTGGTCAGCATGGCAGCGAGAACAGCTATCACACTTTCTTTCCAAGCTGCGTGATCACAAAAGGGTGCAAAGGGGCCTTACCCCCTTTGAAGAGCTGTGCTCCAGTAGGGACGATGTAAGGCACACCCTCGCGTATATATACAAGATACTGATTGACCCCCCAGACATAGTTCCACCATCATTTGTAGGGAAATGGGAGAGGGATTTGGGTAGGACCTTCACTCCAACGCAGATAAGCAGATTGCTGAAAATTTGCCACAAGGTTGCCATAAAACCTCGATTTGTACCAGGTTTCAAGAGTACAATTACAAGTTCCTGACGAGGTGGTATAGGGTCCCAGTGGTGATTAATAAATGGTGTCCTGAAGTGGAGGTGAAGTGTTGGAGATGTGGAGATGGGGAGGGCAGCCTGCTCCACATCATTTGGTCATGTCCTAAACTGAAAACTTTTTGGGATGGGGTCAGAGAGGTGGCGGCCAGCCTGTTGAGTGAAGGGATTCCGGAGGACCCTGCCTTGTGCTTACTCCACATGACAAAAACTCCACTCAAAAAGTATCGTGGCTCTTTGCTGTGTCACCTCCTAAATGCAGCCAAGATGTGTATTCTGCAATTGTGGAAAAGAGAGGCCCCCCCTACCCTAGCAATGTGGGCTTTAAGAATTAATGAAATAATGAGATTCGAAGACCTTATGATGCCTGGGGAGGATGGTTATGAGAAATTCATGGCAACTTGGTCCCCGTCGATGCAGTATACTGAATCTGAGGATTACAAGCGCGTCATTGTGGGGACTTAGGCCTTTGCTTCGAAGGCTATTGTTATTTTGCTCTTCATTTTTTCCCTTCCCGGTGCCCCCCTTCCCCCATTTGATCTTCCCCTACCCCCTTCTATTCTCCCCTTGTTGTTTCTCCCCTTGTTGTTTCTCCTTGATTACATTAATTGTTTTGAAAAGTTCAAACAGAAGATTCACTATTTCGATGTCTAGTGCGGTCTTAGTAATTTCTTTCTCGTCCCCTGGAATCTTCCTGGGAGGCACTGTCTAGTCATGTACCTGATTGAAGTTTCTTGAAGCTATACTATGTATGATGTTATATCTCGTCTTCTGATGGATATGTTTTAATCTGTATCACCCTTGTAATATTGTGCTCTCAAACTTGTATGTTTCGCATAAGCTTAAATAAAGAATTTATAAAAAAAAAAGAAAATGGGCACAGGAAGTAAGGAATTAGGAGGTCTAGTTACAATCAAGCGGATATCCAATAGCCGATGATTGTTAAAACCTGGAATGTATTGAATATGATTAATATCTCTGTGGGATACTTTGGAGGGGAAGGGTTATAACCATCAATGAATAGAGAGTCATTCATAGCAAGGTCTGCAGGAAATGTTAATATAACTCGAGTCATTTTGTTTGTTTTGTCAATTATTAGGATAATCGATTTTTTTGTATATTTTAATATTTTGTTAACTTAGTTAGAATTAGATTAATAGTTATAGCAGTAACTTGTTAATTACATCAAAATAGTAAAGGGGACAGATGTAAAAATGTTTCCTTTGGTTAAGCTAATTCGGAGATTGGAATCATGTTTCCTGGCGAGTCAATCCACAGTTGAATGAATGTAAAACGAATGGTGAAAAAGTGGATAATTACTTTTTTTATTTTAACTAATAATAACCCTGCATTAATAATTTGAGATCTTAACAGGGGGAATTGTAAGAGGAATAAAATGTTTATGATCTCAATTATTAATGAATTATTATTAAATCACTAATATTACTGAAAAATAGGTAACTTGGATGAATGGAGTCTGTGGATTTTTACCTGGTTATTATGATTCTGATCCAGGGCTAGTTAATTAAAAGGAAATAATGCACATATAATATAATATAAGGTTTATTTGGTGAATTGCATCAATGTTCATTGTGTGTGTTTGTATGTATGTATATATGTATATATGTGTGTGTATATATATGCACACAGACTAGGGTAATGTTAAGGCTGGGTTAGTTTCTCTTAGTAATTACTTTAACTTCAACTATTTAACTGAAACCATATGTTTGTACTACATGACTGCTTCTTTGTAATAGGAGGACAGTTGGAGAAGGAGAGATTTAGGTGGACCAGAAGAATAACATTTAAGAAGTAGAGTGTGGGGGAAGCGGTCACTCTTCTCTTGGCGGGGTCTCTTTGCTTTGGGTCTCTGAACGGACAACATGTGAGACATGTAGGAGATTGCCACATAGGCAGTATGGCGGGGGTGGGGCGGAAGACAAAAGACTCTAGTTTGATTTAGTTTGAGAGGGAAAGAATTGCAGTCTTTGTGTGGACTCTGCTTACAATTCTGAACATTGCAACTTTATATCATATTTACATAATTCATATCATTTTTCTGTAACTGGCTCTATCTAAATTAAATCTATTTATTGATTTTTGGTTTTCGGACAATACTTCCCTTAAATTACTATAACTGAGATCAGATTCTGGATGGCCCAAAACAGTCCTTGTTAAAGAAAACAAGGAAAAGAACAATATCACAAATGGCGATATTCTACACCCCCAAACGTCCTCCAGGACAGCTCAGCCGATGATGAGCGAGAAATACCAAATACCATCCTACCTCAGGGAGGGGAATTAACTGTAGCATCTTCCTGCCAAATTCCTGTTTCTCATCAGAAGAAAGGTCCACTCTGCAGTGCTTTAAAAATGTGTGCGTGGAAGCCCAAGCTGCTGCTCTGCAAATCTCCCCTAAAGAGACTCCTGACTATTTTGCACAGGAAGCAGAAACCGCTCGAGTACAGTGTGCTTGCAGGGATTTTGGGACCTATCTCCCGGAACCTTCGTAAGCTAACTGAATGGCTTCCCTAATCCACCTGGTGATGGAGGTTTGAAATTCTTTATTTTTCCCTGCAAACAAAAGCAACAAATGGTTGGATCTCTTCCACTCCAAGGAGCAATCCAAGTATGTCAACAGAATGATTCTGGCATCCAATAGATGCATCTCCTGCTGATCATTAAGGTCTTCTGGTCTAAGACCTGGCAGTAAGACCTCCTGGGACCCGTGAAATTCCAAAGCAATCTTGATGGGCAAGGCTTGCATGTCATTAATCCTTCTGGCCTAAGTAGTGGATAATATAAAAGCCACTTTGAAAGTCAGAAACTTAATTGCTGCTTCCTTCAGGGGTTCGAAAAGGTGGCCGTGTAAGACCGCTCAGGACGATGCAAAGGTCCCAGGCAAGGAAGGCCTTAGGATTCATTGTTCTTCCTCCAGACAGAAACCAAAAACTTTCTATCAGATCCTCCTGTCTAAGCCTACACTCTAAGAATACCGATAGTTCTGCCACCTTTAAGATACTGGTGGCTAGGCCCATTTCCGCCCCTCCTGTAAAAACTCCAAAACTGCTGCAAGGCCTGGACAAATCAGGTTATGGACAGAACAAAATGAAGAAAACTTCTTCCAGACCTTACCATAGATCTTGCGAATAACCATCTTCCTGCTCTGGAGAAGGGTCTTAATGACCCGACTGGAAAGCCCATTACTTCTTAGCAGGCCTCATTCAGGTTCCATGCCATCAAATGGAGGCTCTGAACTTGAGGGTGGAACATTGGCCTTTGATGCAGCAGGTCTGGGGTCAGAGAAAGTTTTACCGGAGGCCCTACTGACATCTGCCTTAGCAGGGGGAACCACAGGCTCCTGGGCTACCAGAGGGCAATCAAAATCACACTTGCATGGTCTAACCTAATCTTTTTATTTATGACCAGGGAGAGAATCTGGAATGGGGGAAGGCATAACATTCCCCCCAATTGTGACCAAGGGCCCCCCCCCAGAGCTCCTGTGAAGAGGGAAAAAGAGTCGGCATTTGGAATTTTATCTTGTGGCAAAGAGATCCACATCGGAGGAGCACCAGAGGTCTACCAGTTGAATGAAGACAAGGCTTAACTCCAACTCTGCCTGTCTGAGCTGAACTCGACTGAGGAGGTCCGCCAGAACATTTAGTTCCTCCTTGATGTGGACTGCTCTCAAGGAGGCTACTGATCTTGCCATTGTGGTACAGATCTTCTTGGAGAGAGACATCAACTTGATTGATCTTGTGCCCCCCTAATGGTTTAGATAAGTCACGGCTGTGACATTGGCCTCGATTCAATAAAGGTAGAAAAAAACTCTCATGGTAGTAAAAGATTCAATTCATGAGAAAAAAGCCTGAGAATGTCACTGTTACTGAATCACTAGATAAAAAGACAATGAAAGTCAATGGCACTTTTTTACTCCTAAGTAAAGTAGAGAACTGTTTCCTCCTTTCTACACTGTAGTAAAAGCTGCCATTGACTTTCATTGTCTTTTTATCTAGTGATTCAGTAACAGTGACATTCTCAGGCTTTTTTCTCATGAATTGAATCTTTTACTACCATGAGAGTTTTTTTCTACCTTTATTGAATCAAGGCTTTTGTCTGAGAAAAAAAGAACATCTTGATTCATTATTATGTGATTTGCACATCATTTCTATATAACCCTCCTACTTTTCCCACAGCAGGTCAGGGGCCAAATCAGATGGCTCTGAGAGCCAGAGGTTGAGCATGTGTGAGCTAAATGATAGGCTTGTCTAAACAGGTGGGTTTTAAGGCTTGGGAAATGGTGTATGAGGGAGGGTATTTAAGAGGAGAGGAGAGAAAGTCCTGGAGCCAAGAGTGGGAAGAGGGCGGACAGGAGGGATTCATGGGCAGAGTGGAGACTGGGTCTGCGTTGGTATCTGTGGACTAGTGATAAAATAAATGAATGGACTTGTCTGTTGAGAGCCTTGTAGGTTAGGAGATTGAACTGAATTATTTCAGTAAGTGGAGCGATTGGAGAAGCAAGAGGACTTTTTGTGCATTGTTTGCACAAGCTGTGCCCTCTCCCCCCCCCCCCCCATTATTAGATAACATATGCACACTTTCTGACCAAATAATATACACATGGAGCATTGGGAGCACTTGAACTGAAAAAAAAATAAAGTCTGATTTATATACTAGCCGTCATTTTCATCCACTATTTACAAAAATAAGAGAAATCAGAGCTAAATATCATTTGCAGTGGGTTGGTGCCTTGTTTAGGAAGCACTACTGTCAATGTCCCAGGCAGGATTCGAACCCGCAACCCTCCAGTCACAAGATGAAATCCTTACCACTAGGCCATGACAGTCACAATGCAGCAGACCCCTCTTACTGGAACAGGTGACAGCTGCTGGGTTGTGTGCTGTGGCTTCCGTTCCCTCTTCAGATGGAGACCCAACATGGAACTGTTGTAAGAGGGTTATTGGACTCACAGTGGACCAGCCTGCTCCTGAGACAGATTTCCACATGGCCAACTAAGTCCCTCAGAAACCATGTAAGGGAGAGTGAGCTCCCTCACCCCTGCAGTGGTCATAGCAGCAGTAGAATAAAAATTAAATTAAATTACCGCGCTAAATTTGTATGTTTCAAAATCGAACTTTTCACAAGTTTTTTACAAGGTGACACTGCTCAACGTGTTGTAATCTGAATATCCAACAGATCTTTGCAATAGATTAAAGTAATATAACACAGAGCAGTTGGAGTAATAAAATCAGCATATTTGACCATTAAAACATTAACCATTAATAAATAAATCCCAATGTTGTCCCGCAGGTTCAAGCGCGGTGTCACCGTGGCTGGAGTAAACTCTATAGCACCAATTCACGTGCCCACCACCTCTTAGGTTATGCTCTTACCAGAAAGGGGTTTGATTAACCACCTTTTTGTTTTATTTCTCCACAGAATTTCTCCTATGCCAGATTGCAATTATCCTTAGGAACTCCGCTTAGAATCGATCCCAATTCTCTCCTTCCACAAATCACCAAAATAAAGAGCATGTGCCTTCGCAAAAGCTCATTTGGAATTTCACCATGAAAGCAAAAAAGGAAAGAAAGGGATCTAGCGCAATATGTTTTTTAATATAAAATTAAAATCTATAAAAAGTGGCAATCTCGCACTCACATTTGAATAGCTTTACATGCGCATTGAATGCCAGAAGCGGTTCTCACCCAACCTGTATGTTGCATCGGCCGATGATGGAGGAGGGAGGGAAGAGGGTGCCGCCTCTGATAACAAAATTCCAAGGACTGCAATGTGGATGGTAGTACTGTCGCTGCCGCTGTCCTCAGTAACGCGTTTCGTTGCTTATAGCAACTTCTTCCTGACTGATGGTGCGGCGGCAACTGCGGCTTTTTATATGGTTGTAGTTAACTCTAACATTGGATGGAAATGAGGCTGTTATACAGCCCTTTGATTGGGCAATACTCCTCTGAGTCTCTCCAATCGGCCAAGTCTAAAGAATACACTGAGTTGGCGATACGCTACTCAGTTCTTATGCGCGCTGACGTCACACGTCTTTCCCAGCGCGCATTAACTACAACCATATAAAAAGCCACCGCGCCATCAGTCAGGAAGAAGTTGCTTTAAGCAACGAAACGCGTTACTGAGGACAGCGGCAGCGACAGTACTACCATCCACATTGCAGTCCTTGGAATTTTGTTATCAGAGGCGGCACCCTCTTCCCTCCCTCCTCCATCATCGGCTGATGCAACATACAGGTTGGGTGAGAACCGCTTCTGGCATTCAATGCGCATGTAAAGCTATTCAAATGTGAGTGCGAGATTGGCACTTTTTATAGATTTTAATTTTATATTAAAAAACATATTGCGCTAGATCCCTTTCTTTCCTTTTTTGCTTTCATGGTGAAATTCCAAATGAGCTTTTGCGAAGGCACATGCTCTTTATTTTGGTGATTTGTGGAAGGAGAGAATTGGGATCGATTCTAAGCGGAGTTCCTAAGGATAATTGCAATCTGGCATAGGAGAAATTCTGTGGAGAAATAAAACAAAAAGGTGGTTAATCAAACACCTTTCTGGTAAGAGCATAACCTAAGAGGTGGTGGGCACGTGAATTGGTGCTATAGAGTTTACTCCAGCCACGGTGACACCGCGCTTGAACCTGCGGGACAACATTGGGGTTTTTTTATTAATGGTTAATGTTTTAATGGTCAAATATGCTGATTTTATTACTCCAACTGCTCTGTGTTATATAACTTTAGTCATAGCAGCAGTGTTCTGTGTGTACAAGGCTCGCCTCTCGAAAATTGTGATGCCCCGTTGTGTGAAACCTTGCTTCCTGGTCCAATGGCGCATGTGCGAGCCCCGCTATCCCTCTAGCAGGGCGTGTGCCCGTGCCAGGCATTTGTGAATTTTCTGAGAAAAAGGGTATAGCTGATAGCTGAACTTGGAATATAGTCCATAGCAACCAATAAGCACTCAGAATAGGTGTTATGTGTCATGCAGAATTGCTATAGGCTAATGTTCCTAAAAGCCTATAGCAACTGATCATCATACTCATCCCATTACTGTTAGCAGTTTTTATAGCTGATACACCTGTAATAGCCCATAGCAACCAATAAGCACTCTTCTCCCCTCAGAATAGGTGTATGTGTCATGCAGTTGCTATTGGCAAATGTTGATTAAATAAAAGTCCATAGCAGCCAATCAGCACACTCCTCCCATTACTGAAGTTACTATAGCTGATACACCTGTAAAAGTCCTTAGCAACCAATCAGCTCACTCCTCCCATTACTGTAAGCAGTTGCTATAGTTCAGACCTGGGCATTGTACGGCCCGCCGGCCGTATATGGCCCTTTGATTGGCTGTGACCGGCCCGGGCTGAGCTGGCTGGCGGAGTCCCTCCGCTTGTGTTTTGGCATCCCTCCGCTCGTGCTGCCTGCGAGGCGCTCGCCCGTCCCTCTTGGCAGCGGGTCGGCGCCTCCCGCACTGTACACAGGCGATCACTTAAACAGCAGCCGATCGATCGATGCTTAAAGGAGCAGTATCGCGAATTTTTCTTGGTGACTTATATTTAAATGGTACTTTGAATGTAGGTAAGTGTTGGAGTAAGAATTACAAATTTAGAAAAAAATTATGTCTGTGTTGAGCAGCTGGAGACTAATAGCTGATGTTTATGTCTTTTGAGAGTCGGAGCCCGACACTCTGGCCTGTTCCATGCTGAGGAGAGGGGTGAAACAATGTATCAAAGTATCAGCTGTTCAGTGCTGGCAGCCGTCCAACATAAGATAACAACATTGCAACATTTCCTGGCCAGAACGTATATATATCTAAAACAGAGAGAAAAGCTCTAGAAGTCATTTAGCTGATTTTGACAGTTTTCCCTTCATGTTGGCTCTGCTGCAGAATCTTTCAGTTTACCATTTTCTCTCTCTTTTCTCAACACATTTTTACATATGATCTTTCTTTCAGCTTTGTGTGTTTTGAGCAAAGCCCAACCCAGGATTTTCACTATCTGGAGTTTTGTTTTGTGCCCCTAGGGGCATCCTGACTTGGGATGCCCTGATATGTGAAATCCCCAAGTTCGCCTGTGAAAACGTACCTTTCCCTGTCCCACAGCGCATGCGCGGGCTCTCATCCAATCAGCTCTGTTTGCACGCAGATGGGGAGCCTGAGCAGTAACCTTCCTGGCCGCCCGGCCTGTCTAAATGACTATCTGCGTGAGCGTGCCAGAAAAATGGGGGGATCTGTGGTTATCCAGGGGTCGTTTCACACAGTGGGCATCCTGATTTAGAATGCCCAAGGGGCAAGGTCAATGGCCGGGTCTTATAGACTTCAGGGTCGGCAACTCGGGGTTTTGTTCCACTTTAATACCTTTAGATTTTCCTGCACAGTTATTCAAAGAAGAATTTCAGTCGTTTTCAGTCAGTTTAGTTTATTTTGTATAGATTTTACACATTTGAGTCACCTGGTCTCATAACAAAAGCAGCACCTCACACACACACAGCCGTTACCACTGATTACAGTGTCAGCCTCTGAGGTAAAGTGTTGCTAGGAGACCAGTGGGCTAAATGAAGCAGCTCACTAAATACAACCCAGCAGATCCCCCTATTCAGCAAATGGACTGAGCCATTGTAATTATACAATTTAAAAGAAAGGTATATATTTTTTCCTTTTTCTATCGCCAGATTATTTATACACATGTTAGAAGCTATTGTGTGGCTATTTAATTATTTATCTTTTTTAATGCAAATTTCGCGATACTGCTCCTTTAAGTGATCGCCTGTGTACAGTTCGGGAGGGCCGACCCACTGTAAAGAGGGGCGGGCAGGCGCCCAACAGTGAAGAAGAGTCCAACCAGGGGAGGAGAAGGAGGTAGGTTCCGGCGCCATCTTGCCTGGGTGGAGGCGTGTGCCCTGACTGATAGCCATCCTCGGGCTGCTGCTAAGCTTAAAGTGGACCAAAACCCAGGATTTTGACTATCCTGGGTTTTGGTCCACTTCCCCGGGGCACCCCTTGAGCTATGTGAAACCCCCCAGATCATCTGGTTCAACTCACCTCACTGCGGTCCTACACTCGTCCAATCAGCGCGCTCTGAGCTGCTGAGCTATGCATGTCTTAGCTCAGCGGCACCGAGTGCGCTGACGGACGCATTTTGCGCTTCCTTCTAACAGGGAGCGCGCCCGCACCGGCCATTCACGAAAGTCCGGTGCGGGCACGCACCCTGCTAGAGAGAAGCGCGGGCCGCACATGCGCCATTGGACCAGGATCCAGGTAAGCGTAGCGGGCGTCCTGGGGGGGTTTCACACAGCGGGGCATCCCAATTTTGGATGCCCTGCGGGGAGGGAATGGATACGATTCCCCGATCCAGCAGGGTTTTGGTCCACTTTAAGGGGAAGGATAGTAAGGGAAGTGGAGCTGCATTTGCTCTGCCCAGTGTGGTGGAAGAGTGAGCTGCCGACATCTGTGGGGCGATATCCCCCATTTTCATTTTGTTTACCATTGTTTTGGTGATTAACAAATTACATTTTTTTGTAAGGCAACCTCACTTTTTCATTGTTTAACTATAACAGCTTGTCAAAATACAAATATAAAGAAATACAATTAATATTATGCAGAATGGAGTTCAGCCTTTTGGCCGGCCCTCCACAATATTTTTAGTTTCTCATGTGGCCCCATGGAAAAAATAATTGCCCACCCCTGCTATAGTTGATACACCTGTAATAGCCCATAGCAACCAATCAGCACTCTCCTCCCATTACTGTAAGCGGTTGCTATAGCTGATACACCTGTAATAGCCCATAGCAATCAATCAGCACTCTCCTCCCATTACTGTAAGCGGTTGCTATAGCTGATACACCTGTAATAGTCCATAGCAACCAATCAGCACTCTCCTCCCATTACTGTAAGCTATAGCTGATACACCTGTAATAGTCCATAGCAACCAATCGGCAGACTCCTCCCATTACAGTAAGCGGTTGCTATAGCTGATACACCTGTAATAGCCCATAGCAACCAATCAGCACTCTCCTCCCATTACTGTAAGCTATAGCTGATACACCTGTAATAGTCCATAGCAACCAATCGGCAGACTCCTCCCATTACAGTAAGCGGTTGCTATAGCTGATACACCTGTAATAGCCCATAGCAACCAATCAGCACTCTCCTCCCATTACTGTAAGCTATAGCTGATACAACTGTAATAGTCCATAGCAACCAATCAGCACACTCCTCCCATTACAGTAAGCGGTTGCTATAGCTGATACACCTGTAATAGCCTATATCAACCAATCAGCGCACTCCTCCCATTACAGTAAGTGGTTGCTATAGCTGATACACCTGTAATAGCCCATAGCAACCAATCAGCACACTCCTCATCACTGTGAGCGGTTGCTATAGCTGATACACCTGTAATAGTCCATAGCAACCAATCAGCACACCCCTCACATTACTGTAAGCAGTTGCTATAGCTGATACACCTGTAATAGTCCATAGCAACCAATCAGCACACTCCTTCCATCACTGTAAGCAGTTGCTATAGCTGATACACCTGTAATAGTCCATAGCAACCAATCAGCACACTCCTTCCATCACTGTAAGCAGTTGCTATAGCTGATACACCTGTAATAGTCCATAACAACCAATCAGCACACTCCTCCCATTACAGTAAGCGGTTGCTATAGCAGATACCCCTGTAATAGTCCATAGCAACCAATCAGCACACTCCTTCCATTACTGTAAGCAGTTGCTATAGCTGATACACATGTAATGGTCCATAGCAACCAATCAGCACACTCCTCCCATTACTGTAAGAAGTCCATAGCAACTGTAAGGTCCATAGCAACCAATCATTACTCTCCTCCTGTCACAGGGCCTGAGCATGCTCCAGCACTAGGCGCGTTCCCGTCATGGAGCCCTACGTGGAAACAGGCTGCGGTAAGGGCGAGTTGTATAAATATTATTATAAATATTAAAGTATAATGGCCGCATGTCACTGCCAGTATGAGCGCTACGCCGGGGCCGGGAGACTCTTTCTATTATTTTCCATTTACACGAATTGTCGCCAGGACGTGGGGCAGATTGTCGCGCGGACCCGTTCCCTGGCCGGACACCATTGCAAGCGGCACTTCCGGGCGTGGCCACGCGTGTGTCAGAGGGGAGAGGGCGCGGAGCTGGCTGCTGTGTGAGGCTGAAGGGGGAAGTAATAGGGCGGCTGTGTCTATGGGGTGGCTCCGGGCGTGCTCCTGTTCATGGCGTTGGCCGCTTCTACAGGCTGAGCACGTGTTGTGGGGTTTGTTTTGTTTTTGTCAGCGTTCCATTCTGTGCAATCCATAGATCTGAATTAGTTCCTAATTGCTTTAACGTTAGGGAGCACTTTATATTCAGTACCTAGCAGGTAGCTCTATTTAATTTTTTTTTTTTGTTTAATCTTGTTTGAAGGTGAACTTTTTTTTTCTCTCGCTTGATTCTACATAGCCAATGAGAGTGTTTCGTCCAAGAAGGGCGACTGATCCCCAGGGTGATGGGGCTGATCAGAAGCAGATACGTGGCCCTGAGCCGCAGGGTGATGGCGGTGATCAGAAGCAGATAGGTGGCCCTGAGCCGCAGGGTGATCAGAAGCAGATAGGTGGCCCTGAGCCGCAGGGTGATCAGAAGCAGATACGTGGCCCTGAGCCGCAGGGTGATCAGAAGCAGATACGTGGCCCTGAGCCGCAGGGTGATGGGGGTGATCAGAAGCAGATACGTGGCCCTGGGCCACAGGGTGACGCAAGCACCGCTGTCTTAAGGCCGAAGATGGTGGGGCAGGTTAAAAGTGACCCAGCAGGAGCGCAGCAGGGCTGTAAAGGGCGACAACAAAAAGGCACAGGTGTTCCCAAAGGGCAAAAGCGGGGGAGAAAGGCTGCACCTACGGGAGGGATTAATGCCAGGAAAAAAAGTGGACGCAAGCCCAAATCCCAAAATGGCCAGGCAGGTGATGAGCAGAAACCTGCATCTAAACCTACTGGGAGGAGGAAGGCCACTCCAGATCCCAGCTCTTTCTCTAAAGACACACAGCCCAGGACAAGGAGGGGAAAGGCAGCTCTGCAGGGTGATAGTATTGGTGTATCAGCTGTCATAGAGCCGGTATTCACTGTGCCCAAGAAGTCCATGTCCATATGTCTCAGGAGGAGAAAAGCCTCCGCTCCTGATCCTGGTTGTTTCTCTGACAAAACGCCACCTAAATCAAGAAGAGGAAAGGGCAGGTTGCAGAGTGTGACTGTTGTGCACTCTGTACCCGCTGGATCAATGGAAGAGCAGTGTAGGGGGCAGGAGGAAAACGGGAACAAGGGACAAGAAAGGAATGCACTAGAGCAATGTGATATAGCTGCAGAAATGGAGGGGGCTGCTAATGCTCTTTCTACCGCTTCTAGTAAGGAATGGCTGGCACTAGGGCACAGTAATGTTGGGCAGGAATCAGAGAGGAAAAGGAGAGTAAGGAAACCAGGAATGTCAAACAGGGGAACACAGAAAAACAAAGAAACTGGTCCTACTAAGGCTAGTGAGCTAGGAAGGTGCAGTAGTCAACATCAAAAAGGGAGAGGAAGAAAACCAGGTCCAGTAAACAGGAGGAAGCCTGGAAAGCAGAACTCTTTAGAGGTAAAAAGGAAGGGACATGCTGGGGATGCTATTTTCATTGAGGTCATTGAGCAAGGGGGGTACAGTGGTGAACCTCAAAAAAAGAGAGGAAGAAAACCTGGGCTAGTAAACAGGAAGCCTGCAAAGCAGAATGCTTCAGAGATAATATATGAGCAAGGACATGCTGGGGATGCTATTTCCACTGAGGTCAGTGAGCAAGGGGTTTGTAATAGTGAACCTCAAAAAAAGAGAGGAAGAAAGCCAGGGCTGGTAAACAGAAGAAATTCTGTGAAGCAGAATGCTTCGGAGCTAAAAAATAAGCAGGTGGATGCTATTTGTACTAGGGCTAGTGAGCTCGAGACAGGGGTGGGTTGCAGTAGTGTTAGTAATGAACCAGTGAAAAGGTCAAGAGGTGGAAATCTGGGATCGCTGAGTAGGAAATCTCTTGAGAAATGTGAAGCACCCCAGACTGGAATTGAGCTGGCCCTTGTTGGTGGTACAACCTCTGCAGAGTGTGTAATGAGGGGGCCTAGTGCTAGTGGTACACCAGAGAAAAAGAAGACAGGAAGAAATCCAAGATCCCTGAACAAAAACAATATGGAGAGGTTAAAAGGGATGTCTCCTCAACAAGTCACAGGTTTGAATTCTATAGATTGTGTGAAAATGTTGATGCTCGGGGTATTGTAATGTGTCAAATGTGACAGCAGCATCCTTACATCCTGAGCTTTGTGTGGGACGGGCTTCTGGGATTTTAGATAGACAGGATTTGTTTGTTCATACTCACTGAAAGCCTGCCTGTAGGTGTAGTTTAAAACAGACCTAAACTCTCCTTGCCATCTCTGTGCCAAGGGAGGGCCTCACCCCAGGGCCTGCCAACAGGTATTTTTGGGCCCTATACAGTTATGTCTAAGCACACTGTAACTTATAATGGAGTGGCTGGTTCCCTAGTTTTAAAGAGGAACTAAATCTTACAGAATCTAGCCATCTAGTTGCTCCCTTTTTAACTTCAGTTTCCAATATAGTCTGAGTGTGGGGGTCTGGTTGGTTGCATCATTTGGGCCCAGCTCAATTTATATAGGAAACCAGCCAATCATATCATAATTTACAGGGAGCAGACTCTATACACCCCATATTTTATTTTGGCTCCCTGCTTTGAAATGGGCCCCAGACTGTGATGACAGTGTGGAGGCATAGAATGCAGGTTTTAGGTTAGGACTGGGGACCCCTCTGGCACCATACTGGAGTCTTGGCTGGCCAGCCCTGCTGAGCCATGAATTTGATAGCTGCATACACTACAGTCAAGCACATCTGCTATTCTCAGTGTGTCACACACCCCCACTTCCCCTATTCTGACGATAGGGTTATCCTCCAGCAGGAGGCGACGTTGCAGAGAGAAGTCTTGAAAAACGAGCCCCTCCCGGCCTACATATACCTGGGACCTCCCACTTAACACCCAGTGTTTTCTCTCTGCAAGTTGCGACAAGACAGAAGAAAGAAGTCTCCTGCTTGCAGGTAGCCGGGGTCAAACCCCGGCACCCCCCTCTTGGTCTATTTCTGCCCAGTCATTGTTTGTATGCCTAGATAGATAACGGAAGCCTCCCAGCCTAGGCTGCTGGCTGGGCGATGGTAGATGGCACCCCATGGTGCCTAAGAGCTTATCTCCTCCGCTCGACCCCAACGCGGTTATCCGGCATGGTGATCTGGATTTGGGATGCCCCCGTCCCGATGTTCCCCTTGGCTCCACCTCCCGCTTGGTCCCTTCTCCCTTCGCGTTGGGGGGTGGCTTGTGTGGGGTGCTTCACACTTTTGTGTGTGATTCACTGTGTGTTTGGTGCGAATGCTGGCAGCTGGCGGGGTCGGCGGTGTGCGGGTGCGTGTTTCGAGCTGCTGGGGCTCCGTTTAGCTTATTTAAACTTTTCCTTCTCTTGTGTTCCATTTGTATTTAGCCTATGCTGGGGTGTCTGTTGGCGCCCGTTTACTTTAGCCTATGCTCGTGGCTTAGTGGGCGAGGCCGTGCTCCTTCGCGGCCTGTGCTGTATGGATCTCCGGCGGGGAGGGCGGGGCCGGAGCGCTTCGCGCGCTGAGCCCGGCCCGCCTTCCTTCTCCCTCACTCCGGAGTTGTCATTTACACGGGTCCCTGGCTCGGCTGAGGAGGGAGCCGTCATTACAAGTATTGGTGCTTGCTTGTTGCCTGGCTTGTGCGACTGTACAGTGTGTGCTGGTGGTCAGTCGCTTGCGCAGTAAACCCTGTCATATATATATGGCTCTTTTTTCTTCCCCTCCTGGATGTACATATAATTATACATGTGTATATATATTTTTTTTTATTGGCTGTATATACTTCTCTTGCTATTGTATATATATTTTGCCTTTACGTTCTGAGTGGTTGTGTTGGTGTGTGTGTGTGCGCATGCTGGCAAACTCTTTTTGTAGTTTCTTGGGTGCCTTGTTTTCACTGGGACTGATTGTGGTCTCTTCCCCTTACAGATCCTGGGATCCCCTCGCTGCAGTGGGTCTCCCGGTCTGATATACCTGGCTAGTCTTATTTTCCAATTGGGATTCTCCTAGGCTTAAAATCCTCCCACTCCCGGGACTTTAATTATAAGGGGGCATCCCGGGTTGCATACTGCGTAATTCCCTGGGTTGTTGCGAATACCACAATTTCACCATATGGAGGCTTCCAACATTACCGGAAACGGCTCTTCGGGGCTATCCAGGCTGTGTGGGGGTTGTGGGGCTCCGCTCCCAGGCGATGTCATAATATGTATTCCATGTGCACAGCGGAATATTGCGCGCCAGTCCGGCACTCCGGCTTTTGGCTCCTCGCAACCTCCGTCATCTCCTACACCCTCCCATCTATTCCGGACCCCGTGCGACGTTGTCAAAGGTGGGGATTCGCAATCCGAGGTGTGCGCACTGTTGGCCAGCCTCGAGAAGATGTTTTTCGCCGCGTTGGCTTAGAAGGCTACGGCTAAGCGGAAGCACCTTTCTCCGGCGTTGCTTGTTCCGGAGGATGAGGTGTTGGAAGTGTTGGATTGGTCCGATTGTCCCCCGGCTGAGGAGGGGGAGCTCCTAGAGGAGTCGGACGAGCCTGCAGACCAGCAATTGTTTGATACCGCCGGCGATCAGGCTGCGGGGGTGTTCCTTGACACTCCTTCCATTTTGGCTCAAATGTTTGAGATTTTGGCTTTGGATCCGCCTGAGGCGGCCCCCCCACCAAAGGGTGAGTTGTTTGATGTGCCCAAGCCACGTTTGGTGTTTCCCAGACAACAACACTTTGTGAGGGTTGTCCTTAAGGAATGGAAACAGCCTACGCGCCTTGTTGGAGTTCCTCCTAGTTGGGATAAGCGTTATCCCTTTCCGGAGGATTTGGTGAAGCTTTGGTCTGTTCCCCCTGACGTTGATGCCCCTGTGTTAAGGATGGTGAGGATCGTCGGATTGATCAATTGGCTCGCCATGGTTTTATCAGTGCTGGATCGGCACTGCGGCCGGTTTGTGCTTCGGCGCTTCTTTTGATGGCTGTCAGGTCCATTGTTAGAGATATGTACGCAGATCTTGATCCCACTTGTGATGAGTTCTTTTCTCTCAGTGTGAGTCGTTTATTTCCTTTGTCATGACCACCCAGGACGATGCACTTGCGATGTGTAGCAGGACCGCGGTCCTGTTGGTTGCTATTCGTCGGTCGGTATGGCTACGTCAGTGGACGGCGGACTTTAGCTCTAAGAAGTCGCTTACAGCTCTTCCTTTTGTGGGTTTGCGCCTGTTTGGCGACAAATTGGATTCGGTTACCAAGGGTGGTAAGTTGCTTTCGCGGAGCGGCTTCTTTTAGTCCCTCCTTTCGGGGAACCAGACCGGGCAGAGAGGCCTCCTTTCCCGCAACCAGGGGTGCAGGTTGGACCCGGGGGAGGCAAGCCGGCTCAGCAATGAGGGGGTGCCCTCACCCGTGCGACGATTGCTACACTTCTCCCAGGTTTGGGACCAGGCGGTTCCAGACAGATGGATACAGGAGGTGGTGTTGTCCGGTTACAAGCTGGAGTTCGAGTCTCGCCCTCCTTCACGGTTTTTCCGGTCTCGGGTGCCCACCGACCCTTTGGCCGCGCAGGGGCTCCTGGCGTCGGTGAAGAATCTTCTGGAAATGGCGGTCATCCGGCCGGTGCCGCACTTGGAAGTGGGCCTTGGGTATTACTCCAATCTCTTTACAGTCCCCAAGAAGGACGGGTCCGTTCGCTCCGTTCTGGATCTGAAGTTCCTCAACAGGTTCATCGGTCCACGGAAGTTTCGCATGGAAACTCTGCGATCAGCCATCAGTTCTCTTCATCAGGGGGACTTCATGACGTCCATAGACATCAAGGATGCTTACCTTCATGTTCCCATCTGCCAGGCTCATCAACGTTTTCTTCGGTTCATGATGGAGGATCGGCATTTTCAATTTGTGGCACTCCCGTTTGGCCTTACCTCTGCTCCAAGAGTGTTCACCAAGGTGCTGGCAGGGGTGATGGCCATTCTCAGAACTCAAGGCATTCGCATCGTACCTTATCTGGACGACCTTCTCATCATGGCTCCTTCTCTCAATCAATCGGAGACGGACACCAGGACAGTGGTCTCCACGCTGGAAAGCTTCAGTTGGGTGATCAACTATCCCAAGTCCTCCCTCGCCCCGGCCAGGGTGGTGTCCTTTCTGGGAATGCGGATGGATTCTTGTCAACACAGGGTGTTCTGAATTTTTCCGGAATTGGCTCGGTTCCTTCTTTCCAATCCTCGACCATCCATTCGTCTGGGGATGAGACTGGTAGGGTTGACGGTTGCCTCTTTCGAGGCAGTTCCTTTTGCTCAATTTCACACAAGGACGCTTCAGCTTCATCTGTTGGCGTCTTGGGACCGGCGACCACGGTCGTTGGATCGGCCCTTCCAGTTGTCCTCCCGGGTCTGGCAGTCCCTTCAATGGTGGTTGTTCTCGACCAATCTCTTGAGGGGCAGGTCTTTCCTGACTCCTCTTTGGGAAATTGTCACCACGGACGCCAGTCTTTCGGGATGGGGGGGGGATTCTGGAAGGATCTTCAGTTTCGGGGGCAGTGGGGGCCTCGAGAGGCCCACTTGCCCATCAATGTTCTGGAACTGAGAGCCATCCGTCTGGTTCTTGTTCATTTGACTCAGCATGTTCTGGGCCTTCCGGTTCAGGTTCGCTCGGACAATCGGACAGCGGTTGCTTACATCAATCATCAGGGAGGGACTCGCAGTCTGGGTGCCCTCAGAGGTGTCCCTGATCCTGACCTGGGCGGAGGCCCATGTTCCTTGATTCTCGGCAGTTTACATTCCGGGTGTGGAAAACAGGGAAGCGGATCTGTTGAGCAGGTGCTCTTCCCGTCTGGGGGAATGGTCTCTCCATCCTCAAGTTTTTCGGTCTCTGTGTCTCCGGTGGGGGACACCGGAGGTGGACCTGTTTGCCTCTCGTCACAATTGCAGGCTTCCGACCTTCGTGTCGCTCTCTCAGGATCCTCTGGCTCTGGCGGTGGACGACATGTCTCTGAGCTGGGGGGATCTGGGGTTTCTGTACCTTTTTCCTCCGATACCCATGCTAGGCAAGGTGGTACGGAAGCTGGCTCTGGAAAGGGTGTCCGCCATTCTCGTGGCTCCAAGGTGGCCAAGGCGAGTATGGTTCGCAGACATCGTTCGGCTGGCGGTGGATCAGGTCGTTCTGCCTCTTCGGCCCGATCTGCTCACTCAGGGTCGGCTGTGTTACCCCAATTTACCAACGCTGGGTTTGACGGCTTGGCTGCTGAAACCTTCATCTTGAAGGAGGAGGGTCTTTCTGACTCGGTTGTTAAGACTTTGATCTGTGCCCGGAAGAGGTCTTCTTCTACCATCTACTATAGGACTTGAAGAGCTTATATCACTTGGTGTGAGATTCGATCTTTGCCTTGTAGGGTCTTTTCAGTTTCCAGGATTTTGGATTTTCTGCAATCAGGGCTGGATTCTGGTCTCCAGCTGAGTACTTTGAAAGGGCAGGTTTCTGCCTTGTCTATGTTTTTTCAGAAGCCTTTTGCGCTTCATCCTTTAGTCAAAACTTTTTTCCAGGGGGTTATGCATGTGCGGCCTCCCGGGAAGCCACCTTGTTTGGGACTTGAACTTGGTTCTCTCTGCTCTTCTGGCTCCTCCCTTTGAGCCCTTGCAGGATATCTTTCTTTCTACCTTGACTCAGAAGATTGCCTTCTTGGTGGCTATCACTTCGGTTCGGCGTGTCTCGAAGTTGGCGGCCTTGTCGATTCAGGCACCCTACTTTGAGAGGCATCAGGACAAGGTGGTTTTTCGTTTCAAACCGGACTTTCTTCCTAAGGTTGTTTCTGCTTTTCATTTGAATCAGGATATTGTTCTTCCCTCCTTGTGTCCTAAGCCTAAGAATGACAAGGAGAGGGTTTTGCATTGTTTGGATGCTTACTTGCTTACTACTTCTCCTTTTCGTAAAACTGATGCCTTTTTTGTCGTGCCCTGTGGGCCTAGGAAGGGTTTGGCTCCGGCTAAGTCTTCCATTAGCAAATGGATTCTTCAGGCGGTTGTTGGGGCCTATTCGGCCAAGGGGAAGGTTCCCCCTTTTCGTATCACCGCTCATTCTACTCGTGCTGTTGGTGCGTCCTGGGCTTTTCAGCACCAGGCTTCTGTTGAACAAGTTTGTAAGGCTGCTACTTGGTCTTCCGTTCATACTTTTTCTAAGTTTTACAAGGTTGATGTGCGGGCTTCAGCGGATGCTGTGTTTGGCCGCAAGGTTCTGCAGACTGCAGTCGTTTGAGTTATGCTTCATTTTGCTGTCGGATACCCACCCCTTGTGGACACTGCTTTTGGATGTCCCTATCGTCAGAATTAAAGGGGAAGCGGGGTGTGTGACACACTGAGAATAATACCATTTTGTGAGTACTCACCTGTAAAATGGATATTGTCAGTGTGTCACACACCCCGCTTCACCTGCCCTTTTTGGTATCCTGGATTCTTTATATGGTGAAGCTTTCCTTTACCTTTACCTTTCCTGGTACCTTGTCTTACTGCTGTTTGAATTCACTGGGTGTTAAGTGGGAGGTCCCAGGTATATGTAGGCCGGGAGGGGCTCGTTTTTCAAGACTTCTCTCTGCAACGTCGCCTCCTGCTGGAGGATAACCCTATCGTCAGAATTAAAGGGGAAGCGGGGTGTGTGACACACTGACAATATCCATTTTACAGGTGATTACTCACAAAATGGTATTTTCCTGTCCCCTGTAGTTTAGAGCTACATGCACATGAATTCTGCTTCTCAGGGTACTTTGTAGGGAATTCCAAACCTGTTTGTCATGGGGGGGTGATTAAAAGGACTTAAAATAACCTTTGACTCCCAGGTTTTGTTCGGTGCCCAGGGGGAATCCCAAATTGGGATGCCACGCTGTATAAAACCCCTCTACCCGGTCCAGCAGCTCTGATAGACTTCCATAGGTTCCATAGGGAGCAAAAGCAGCCGCATCCGCAGCAGTGCTCAGGAGTGTGTGCATAGCCCGAAAATGCAGGGGATGTGGCCACTCTTGCTCCCCACTCCCCACCACTCTCGCTCACAATCGGAGCCATTTGCTGAACTTCATAGGTGTGGCAAACGCCTCTAATTGGACGAGAGGGAAAGGTAAACGGATACTGGCGACCTGTATTAGTGTAGTGTATTAGATTTAAAGTGGACCAAAACCCACATTTACTAGCATTTCCTGACGGCTCCCCTCATGATCATTTGGCAATTTCAGATGCACCTGCTTTACTTTACTCTGCTCCATGCTAATGCCATTGTGAGTGGCAGTGATTGCTTTAGCTATGTAATGGCTGATTGCTGCCATCTCACAGAAAGGAAGAACAACAAAAAAGATCAGAGTTTCAAGACAATTCGGTAGACGAAAATTTACATTTACATTTCTACACCCTAACAGTATCGGCAGGGTCTTTGAGAAGAGTTTAATGGGTTTTGGTCCACTTTAAAGAGCAACAACATTTGGGTGGTGTTCCTCTATTGTGACTCATCCCAACAGATTGCCAGTAAAGTTCACCCTTCCAATGGTGGCATGCGGGAGACCAATCAGCATGGCCGCATCCATGCTTGATTAAAAAATGCCTAGTATGTGTACGCACCAACTAAATGTATAGTGCGGCTGGGTGAGCTAATGTGATCACCGGCATTTTAAACATTGGGATGCCCCAGGGAAAGTTCAGTCTGCCCATCGTGTGAAAGGGCCAGTGCTCCTCTTTAAAGCGGAACAAAACCCTAGCAGAACAGTCCTGGAATCTAAAAGATTTGTTCTAGGGGGTTGCAATGTGAACATTAGCAGCCGCATCCCCATTATCTCTGGGCTGAGGCACGTTCTCATGCCCAGATCGGCCTAGGACTGGAGCATTCCCCTCGTTTAAAGGGAAACTGTGGATGCTGCCGATCTAGCTCCCTATTGCTGAGCTGTATGTCTAAGCAGAGCCATATGCCGGGCATTAATATGCACAGCATATGGTGCTGATTTAACAAGCCCATGCATGCGCTGCGGGACCGGGGAAAGGTGCGTTTTTATGTGTGATTTGGGAGGTTCACTTAGTGTGGCATTCCAAATTGGGATGCCCCCAGAATAATGTTCAAAACCACGGATAGTGAAAATCGCGGTTTTGTTCCGCTGTGAAATGCTTAAGCTCTGCGCAATGGATAGATGTGAATATTGTTTAAACCCAGGATTTTGACTATTCGGGTTTTGGTCCTTTCCCCCGGGGCACCCTGATCCGGTGTGTCCTGCTGTGTGAAACCCCCCAGATCTCAACTCACCTCTTCCTGGTCCTAAAGCACATACCCGGCCACTTGTCCAATCAGCCTGCTTGGGGCCTCTGACGTCATGCTGTCTTAAGCCAGTGCATCTGAGCGTGCTTGTTGCCGCATCTCCCCCTTTCCTCTAACAGGGAGCGTGCCTTTGTTGGCCATTCACAGCGGGGATGTGGCTGCGGCTCACACATGCGCCGTTGGACCAGGAACCAAGATAAGTGTACGGGGCAACCTGGGGGTGGGTTTCACACAGCGGGGCATCTCGATTTTGGATGCCCGGGGGAAGGGAATCGATCGGCCCGTGAATCTTTTCCCAGGCGATTGTGCTGGGTTTGGTCCACTTTTGCTGGAAGTTGCCACTTTGATTTCCACTTTCTTTGGACAGCCAGGCTGCTATTATTCATTGCTTAGTCTGATGACTTGCAAGGCTTATCCCGATGTTTATTTGAGTTACAGTATTTAGTCTGCTTAGATGACATTTGTATAAATAGTGCTTTGTATATGTTTGGCCTATGTTCACCAAAAGATCACTAGTAGCAGAAGAACATGCAGAAAAATGTATAAGACAAAAGGGCTCATTCAACACCATGAGAATTTTTTATAATGTTTTTTTGTTCTTAGTGCAATTCAGAAACATTTTTTGCTGTTCAGATTATTGAAAGATGTGCGCAGCTAAAAATCGTACTGAATTACACAGATAAAAAAATCATTATGAACATTTGCCGGTGCCAAATCAACACTAAAGTAATGAGAGACAAGCCAGCCACACAGAGGTTGGCTGCACCATAAAAAGTAAAATATCTTATAGTTCATTATCTATAAATAAACAATACTGTACAAGTCACAAGACAACAAGGACACGGGATACACAAACACACGCAGGCTAGTGATCACACTTTCAGGGCAAGTGCCTCCCAATCGCTAGTGTTCAGCATCTGTTTTGTTGTGATATCGATTTCCACTCATTGCTATTGCAGCGCTCTTCAGAATGCAAATGCAGATGTGAAGGTGCCATAGGTTACTTGGGGAGTTATTATATAAATAAGAGTGGTGCTATGTTGTGAAACTAAGGGGGTTATTTAAGAATGACTGACGCCAGGTAGTGCTTTGTAGCGGCAGGTAGCATCTGGTGAACGCCGGGCGCTGTACGGAAAACAACATGTACAAAAGCGAATCTGGTGAGCGACTCTTAACAGCATCAGGTAGCGTCACATGTATTACTACAGGCGGCTCAGCGCATATCGCTGGCGCTCTAGGTTCAAGAGCGCCACGTATTACTATTCACTCAGTGTCGCTCTCCCATACATTTCAATGGACTTTAATTTGTTTGTGTTTATCGTATTTTTCTCAAAACATCCTTCGGGCAGCATACGCCTGAGACCTCCGGGCTCCTCCTACCAATCTGGAACACCTGACCACCAGACAGAATAAAATCTTTACTCCTTCTCCCATTCCCCAGTTGTTTCCATGTTCCTCCAGGAAAAGGAACGTGACCACTAGCTCCTGGACCGATGGTTCAGGTAAGTATATTCCGGTACTATGGGCCTGAGCAGGGGGTCCATTTCTCGGTCCCGAAGGCAATCCTTCTGCCTGGGGCCCGGGATACCTTATGGGTTTATTGGCCAAATCCCATTCTTTGATTATATCAAAGGGGGGTAAGTGATATGTTGCCCTCTGAGGATGAGTTCTAGGAAGAGGCCGGGGTGACCGGACCCCATACTTGGAATTTTTTTTTTCTTTTTGGGATCAGACGAAAGATCCCGATGGATTGGTTGCACTGGGAGTGTTTGATGGCAGCTCCCCCCTCTGCACACACTGCCCAGAAAGGAAGATATGAGTCTATGTGCGTGTTTGATTTTTCTATCAACATTACGAGGCAGGTGTGCTGAGCTAAAGGTAAATTAAGGGCACCCCTCCCCCCTCCAGACGTCCTTTAGTGGTTTCACACTTACAGGCCTGCTCTCCCGGTGATTAGAGACACATGCTGCTTGTTTGTCTCTCATTAAGCTTCAATCTGCCGGACTCTGGCAGATGCACAGGCAGCCATTACTGTGGGAAAATTATCCTTTGGATCCGGTTTAAGTTCCCTAAAATTAGATCCCAGGTCTCTTCCTCCCAGGGCTGCTGACGTCACATCCCAGCGCCCTTGGGAATTTCCTGCCTTTTTTCCAAACGTGTGTTTTTTTTCTTAAAGGGACAGCACAGTGTTTTTGGAGTTATATATATTATGGCCTCCCCTTCTATTCTTGATATGAAGGGTTAATATTGTAATATGGGATTTAGCTCCTACCCTATTTTGACGGGCTCAGGAAGCAAATCCATTGGTGCCTCATAACCAGAAGCCTGGCAGACCATAAGGATGACATTTATATCGATCCTACTGAAGTTTCCTCCACAAATGTACCTCATGTGAACCAGGATTCATCCTGTATTCCGTCGGCTGCCGATTCTGGAAGGAGGGGGCCCAGTTTTGGCCGGTAAGTCACTTTTATTTGTTAATAGTGTCTATTTATGGGCATGTTTAATTAAATTTTGACATGGGTATCACCCTTGTTTTGCTTATTTATCTTAGTCTTTGACCACAGACTAAGCTCATTTGAAGTATACCTAAATCCTCTTCTTCCAGACCTATTTCCCGTAAGAAGAGTAGAAGTGGTCCCAAAGATATACTGCGCCTTTTACATTACTAGATATAACCCCTCTGCCAATATTGTCCAGACGGGTGTTGGATAATGTAATTACTATCTTTGTAGGTCAGATTAGACCAAATGCCTCCCTCACCTTGGGATCACAAGGTTGCAGAGAGTTCGGGTAACCAGGTTGGGTTTTCCAGACTTTCAGCTCCCATTTTGATCCCGCCTATTAGCCTATTATCCGGTCTCATAGGAAGGTACTATTCCCTCTGGGACATTTACCCTTCCTTTCTTATGTTGTTTCGACCCTTGGGATAAAGGATTCAGACCCAAAGTGTAATTAGGTTGGGCTTTATTCTGATTTGGCTACTGACTCTTCTCGTTCATTCCATTTCTTATTCCGGAAGTATTTTTTCTTAACCTATGTTCACGACACCCTTGGTGCGGCTGCTCTCATCTGTTCGGATTATGGCAGTATTGGGCCCGGTCAATATTTGGGTCCTGGGCAGGGGAAATTGCCCTAAGTTGGAGATCCTTGTGCCAAATTCTTTAGGGGGCAGGATTAGCCTTTTTGCTATCTCCTAAATAAGCATATTGATTCACTTCCTTAACTGGTTTGGCAAGTGGAATCTTAGAGGCCGATTCATTAATAGCGGCAGGTAGCGACAGTTGAGCGACTGTAGCAGTATTTTCACAGCGCCCGCTAGTAGTCGCTGTGCTTGGCCGTTGTTCGGTTGTTGACAGTGACTCAGTCGGTGTGCAGAAATGTTGAATATTGGGTGAGGAGTCGCTATTTGACAGGTTCCGCGCTGTATGGGAGCGCATGATAGCGACTGGTCATAGCGACCGGCTCCCACCGTATTCATTAACAAATCATGCTCAAAAAATTATCGCGCTGTGAAATGCATGCTTAAACCCCAGAGTGCTGGCGGCGATGGGTTAAAAGTAGTTTTTTAACCCCCAAACAACCATATTTTTGGAAACCAAAAAAAACAAGTATTTTAAATAATTTTGTAATATGAATACATTAATATCAGACCTGTAATATCAATTCTGCACAATTTTTTTTTTTAATTTTTTTTTTTTACCTTAAAAAAAAATATCTAACATGGCAGAAGTGGTCACAGAATTTTTCACATTTTAAAAAGAAAAAAAAAAACCATTAATAACAATTAATTATTAATATTTAAAGATTGTTCCATTGAAATGCATTGGAGAGCGCCAGGTAGCGAGAGGTCATACCTGTCGCTGTTCAAGGTTGGACGCTGGCGCTGTGGACTGAAGCTGGAATAATGATGAATGAGTGGCTATCTGGCGCTATCTCAGTCGCTAAGCAGGATTTATTATTATTATTTATTATTATTGTTTATATAGCGCCATCAACTTCCGTAGCGCTTTACAAGTTAAGAATACAGACAAGGTAAAACATATAGCACAGAGAACAATACAAAATTAGATGCCACAGGTTAAAACCAAGTGTTGTGAGTACAGGAGACAATAGGGAGGAGTGCCCTGCCCTTGCGAGCTTACAGACTAAAGGATGCCTTGATAAATGTGTGATTGTGGTGGGGAGCAGGCGTTCTCGTGGCGGTGCCCGTCATTACCGGTCGCTCACCAGTCGCTACCTGTCGCTATTCCTTCATAAATAAGGGCCTTAATATTTTAGACCTATGGGCGTTCATTGAGTGATGGGAAGTTTACCTTCTGCTTCAACAATATAAGGACTGTCTGTTGAATAGGACTTGTCCAGGGGTTTTGTTATATCCTTCCTTCAGCTTTGGCGGTTAGTGACTAATGCCATGAGATTTTTTTTGGGGGGGGGGAACAAGAAAACATGGCTGTAACATATTCAGTTCACAGCATTCTCTTGAGATCCTGGACTGAGGATTCTAGGTCAGAGTGAGCCTTGTGCAATATTCTTTTGGGAATATTACTTTTTGGGTGGATTTGTGAATACGCCGATAAGTGTAGGTATTTTTCCACCTGATCTGGGCCACCTGTTGAAGAGAATTCTCATTGGAGCTCCTTCTTTTTAGATGCTCCTTTCATTTGGGGACGCGGCTAAAGAACCCGGGGGGGTACCTTCCTCCTCTACCTTATCTGTGGGGAAGGATTTTTAAGGGTCCTCTCGGTCTGGAATCTATTTGCCCAAACCCACTGAGCTATGATGCCATGTTGGGTTGGTTGGTGCCTGAATACTTTGTGTTGCCCTCTCCATTCCAGGGGCATTAAATGAGGGTTTCGCGTAGAAAATACTTGTACCCCTCAGTCAGATTCTTGGTCTCTCCTATACCAGTGGGTTGGAGGTAAGATAAGTTATTCTGAAGTTGCTAACCTTGGAAGCCAGGCGAGTAATAATAGTTCCCTTCACCAGCAGAAATCTTTCTGGTGGTGGAGGCTTTGGAGAGAGATTTATTCTGCTTATAGAGTATCTGTCTCTATGTTCAATCAGATATTTAGAATGTTTTTTAGACATTTATTAGGGAGAAGCATGCTTCCACAAGGTGTTTTTCATGATCTTAACAGATCTGGGCGATGCCTGGCAGTTTCTGATGAGCTTTGGGCTCTGTCTTGTTTCAGATTCTAACAACCCCTAGGTTGTCTTAGCAGTAAAGACAGGGCTGGATATTGTTTGTTCCCTTTATGCTGGTTTCAGTCTGAGAATTCTACTAAAGATTTTTGGGGCATAGACTTCGGACATATCGGAGACTGAGAGGGGTCGGTGGCGGCTGATCTGAACGATCTGCTACCTTTTTTTTACACTTCAGGGACAAAAATGCCTTTGAGTTCCAGTTTCATGTGTAGAGTTGTGTTCAGCTCGGTTGGATTTTAAACCTTTTGGGATTCCCTCTTGGTTAATGATTTATGGTCAAGAAGTCAACAACTTCTTCAGACTCTTTCTCCTTTCCCAGAGGATTTTGGCCCTTCAGGAAATAGTGATTCCTTGTGCGGGTTCGGCACCTCCAATATCAATAGCCATGAGGGTATTAGAATGGTTGACATTGCTCTCTTCCGGGTGAGGTAATGTCACTTGCTTTAAGTACTATGATGTGCATGTCCGAGTAGTTCCTGCGGCACCCGGAATGAGGAGCGAGGGGCAACGAGTTTCATCGCTGGATGGGGGTCGCATGGAATCCTTTATGTATTAAATGAGGGCCTGAGTCTCCTTCAGCTATGTTCTGTAGGAATGTTACATCAGGTGGCAGGTTTTTTCTGTATGACTTCTTTGAGGGAGTCAGTTTGGTAGGTCTATTCTAGGGTCTTCTAAGGGATCTACTTATTCTAAGCATACAGCACGTCCTGCTCCAGATATAGTAATAACATGTGGGTAATCCTCCGCCTCCTGCGCCGTGCACTGCAGACATGTAGAAAACAAGCTCCCCCCGGCCCTACATATACCGAGGGACCTCCCACAAATCCCCAGATTTCTCTGCAGTGCTGGAACTGTGAAGACATGAAGTATCACGCTCTCGCAGGCGAGCGGGGCTTGACAGCCCGAGGCACTGCGGGACTATTTCCACCCGTCCTCATCGTGAATTAATGCCTCCCAGCCTGGGCTGCGCTGGTCGGGTGAAGATAGGCAGCAACTAGTGTGCTTACGGAGCTAGACTCCACCGCAATCCCCCACCATAGGGTAGGCGGTTAAGGCAAATGGTGAGCCTTCAGTGGATGCCCCTCCCGCACCAGTGCCCCCACGCCCTGTGTAACGGTGAACCCCGAATATTGGGTCACCTTCCTCCCTAGATCCCCCCCGTTGGTGGGGGGAAAAAGAGTGGGGGGGGGTTGTGTACGATGGCCTAACCTTGCCCTAATTACACTAGAGACCTATAGCCTTTAACGGTTGCCGGGTGTCAGAGCCGCGCTTCACATTTAAGATTTTAGTTAACCGCAGCGCCTTTATTGTATTCTGCTCGGCGCGTACGGCGGCTCTGTTTGGGGACGCTACGGCGTTTTATTCCTGTATTCTCCAGGTCAGTTTTTCTCTGTGAGGTGATTTTTCTAGCTCGGGCTACTGTTTCCTTTTGATTGGCTGTGCGCCTTCGAGCTTCGCACTCTCCGGGGGGGCGTGGTTTGGCACGTTCCGTGTCATCGCCGCTCTGGCCCGCCCTTCGAGGTTCGCTTGGCGCCATTTCCTTCTCACATGCGCGTGGTGAAGACTGTCCTCCCCTCGCTGTTCTGTAAGTGCCCTCATGGGCGACTTTTCCCTAGCTTTTGCTCCTTCGCGCTTGGCTCTGACATCCCTGTTCCCATTGTGTCTTTCAGACCGCGGACTTCGGTGGCTTCTCCCGGCCTGGTGTAGGGCCCGGTCCAGACCATTTTAAGAAATCACTCCCACGTCCCAGCGGGTTATTGGGGCATGCAGGGTTGCTTATAGCGTCAATCCCTACTGGCATATTAAATATAATAATCACCATATGGAGGCATCTCAGGATATTGTGAATGGGGTTCCCTCGGGACAAGCCCGTCTGTGTGTAGCTTGTGGGGTCTTACCTAGCAGCGGTGACAATGCACGGGTCTGCGTCCCTTGTGCTCAGCAGGCGCTAGCCGGCCTCCCCACCTCTTCCGAGGCTGGGCCCGCACCTCGCCTTGCTTCCCCTACTCCCCCAAGCCTGAGCCTAACCCCCAATACTAGTGGGGACTCTCATGCTGATTTGGCCACTAGACTGGCTAGTGTGGAAAATTTCATCGCTGGCTTCTTGGCGCGCAAGGCTACTGCCAAGAGGCGTCATATGAATCCTGAATCTACTATACTTCCTGTAGAATCTGACGATTTACTGCTTTCCTATGCACATTCCCCCTCAGAGGGGTCATACGACGACGAGTCCAGGAGTCAGGATGAGTCTGGTTCTGATCATTGGTCCCAGGATGACATTGATAGACTGCTTACCCAGATCTTTGATGTGTTATCCCTCTCTCCCCCTCCCGCGGCTCCACGGCAAAGGGGTGATCTGTTTCATACCGCTAGGGTGCGGTTGGAGTTTCCCGAGCAAACTCATTTTAATAGCCTCGTGCTGAAAGAATGGGAACATCCCAGCAAACTCCATGGGATTCCTAAAGCTGTGGATAAGAAGTATCCATTTCCTGCCGACCTGGTCAAGTGTTGGACATCGCCGCCCGAGGTCGATGCCCCGATCCTTTGTCTGTCCAATACCTCTATTATGCACTCCCCCGACACTACTACGCTGCAGGATTTGGAGGATTGTCGAGTTGATCAACTGGCATGTCATGCCTTTGCATTTGGGGGAGCGTCGCTCTGCCCGGTTTGCGCCTTAGCCATCACGGCGGTGGCGCTCAGGACTGTGGTTAAGACTGCTCTTGAAGGGGCGGATGACTTGCCCTCTGATGCCGCCAATGCTTTGGCCATCTGTGAGACTTTTGTGAATTATATCCTATCCGCATCGGACGATGCTATTAAGCTGAGCGCTAGATCCTCTGCTCTGGTGGTAGCCATACGCCGTGCGGTCTGGTTGCGCCAGTGGGCTGCTGACAATGTTGTCAAGAAGGCCCTTACGGGGCTTCCATTTAAAGGGCTCCGCCTGTTTGGAGAAAGGTTAGATATCTTTGCCAAGGGTGGCAAGTTACCCCAGCGCAAGCGTCAGATTCGGCCCTTTCGTGGCCCACGCTCCCATTCGACCCCCTACCGTGGGGCTAAGCAGGGTAGAGGAGTGTCCTTCGCTGGGTCTCGCGCAGATTGGAACAAGAACAGAGGACGCCGTCCCAGTTCCTCCTGGGGGCCCAAGCACAAAGCCCCTCCCAAGACCCAAGCATGAAGGGGCGCCCGTCAGGGTGGGGGGACGTCTACAGCACTTCGAGCATGTCTGGAGACGCCATGTCTCAGACCGGTGGATTCAGGAGGTAGTGTCCTCCGGTTACAGGATAGAGTTTGCTGTACTGCCCCCTACCAGGTTCGTTGGGTCCCGGATCCCACAGGACCCTGCCTCAGCTCGAGTCTTGATGCTGGCTGTGCAGGACCTTCTGGATCTCGGGGTCATTTTCAAGGTCCCCTTAAGAGACAGGGGCACAGGGTTTTATTCCAACCTCTTCACGGTGCCCAAAAAGGACGGGTCAGTCAGACCCATTCTGGATTTAAAAATCCTAAACAGGTTTGTCAGAAACAAACATTTTCGTATGGAAACTCCCAGTTCGTGACCCTGCCATTCGGCCTTACGTCGGCTCCCAGGGTGTTTACCAAGGTGCTGGCAGGTGTGATGTCTCTGTTAAGACTAAGGGGCATACGCGTGTTGCCCTACCTGGACGATATACTCATCACCTCTCGGTCTCTGCGGCAGGCAGAGCTGGACACTCGGTTGGTGGTGTCCACCCTGGAGTCCTTCGGCTGGGTGATCAATTACCCAAAGTCCTCTCTGTCCCCCTCCTCAGTGACCCCGTTCCTGGGGATGATTCTGGATTCGGTTCAGTCAAAGATATTCCTTCCTCCACAGAAGGTGGAAGCTCTGACAACGCAGGCGAGGTCCCCCTGCTCTCGAGCCCTCATCCCTCCATCCGGCAGGGAATGCAGTTGGTGGGTTCGATGGTGGCAAGCTTCGAGGCGGTGCCCTTTGCCCAGTTCCATTTGAGAACTCTGCAGCTTCACCTTCTGTCAGTATGGAACAAGGACCCGGCTTCCTTGGCCGAGGTCTGGGTGCTTCCCCCCTCGGTCAGACAATCCCTTGTGTGGTGGCTGGACCACAGGAACTTGACAAGGGGCAGATCCTTCCTGGCTCCCTCCTGGGAGACTGTCACAACGGATGCCAGTCTGTCGGGCTGTGGGGGATTCTGGAAGTCTCTGCGCTTCCAGGGGAGGTGGGGGCCTCTGGAGGCCCATCTTCCTATCAATGTCCTGGAACTCAGGGCGGTCAGATTGGTGCTGGAACGATTGACCCAGCACCTGAAGGGTCTGGCGGTTCAGGTACGCTCAGACAACAGGACGGCGGTGGCCTACATCAATCATCAGGGAGGAACCCGGAGCAAGGGTGCTCTCCAGGAGGTGTCTCTGATTCTAACATGGGCAGAGGCCAATGTCCAATGCATCTCGGCTGTCTACATTCCGGGGGCGGAGAACCTGCTAGCAGATGCTCTGAGCAGGGGGTCGTCTCGTCAGGGGGAACAGTCCCTCTGCGACAGGGTATTTCAATTCCTGTGTCACCGTTGGGGTGTGCCAGATGTGGATCTGTTTGCGTCCCGTCACAATCACAAGCTCCCGAGCTTTGTATCCCTGTCTCAGGATCCTCTGGCTCTGGCCTCGGATGCCCTGGCAATGTCTTGGAGGGAGTTTCGGCTCCTGTATGTGTTTCCACCAATTCCCCTTCTGGGCAGAGTTCTGCGCAAGATTGCTCTGGAAGGGGTACCCGCGATTCTGGTGGCCCCAAGGTGGCCAAGAAGAGTGTGGTTCGCAGACGTGGTTCAAATTGCAGTAGATCAGTACGATCTGCCAAGGTTGCCAGACCTTCTAACTCAGGGGTCTCTACGTACGCCATCCCAATTTACTAACTCTGGCTTTGACGGCTTGGCTATTGAAACCTCCATCTTGATGGAAAAGGGTTTGTCTGCATCTGTAGTGGCTACTATGGTGCAAGCCAGGAAGACGACTTCTGCTGCTATCTACTATAGAGTTTGGCGTGCTTACATTGAGTGGTGTGAATCCAGGTCTCTTCCCTGCCGGGAATTCTTAGTCTCCAGGGTGCTGGAGTTTTTACAACATGGTCTAGACTTAGGTCTTAAGCTTAGTACTCTGAAGGGCCAGGTTTCGGCCCTGTCTATCTTTTTCCAGAAAACCTTTGCCCAGCACCCTCTTATCAAGACTTTCTTTCAGGGGGTCACTCATGTGCGTCCTCCTCGGAAACCTATGGTTCCTGTTTGGGATTTGAACTTGGTTTTGTCGGCCCTGCAGGGTGCTCCTTTTGAGCCTATTCAGGAGGCCGCTCTCGCTGTTCTCACGCTCAAGGTTGTCTTCCTGGTAGCTATCACTTCGGTTAGACGTGTGTCTGAATTGGCTGCTTTGTCTATTCAGCCTTCCTACTTTGAGAGACACCGGGACAAGGTGGTGTTTCGCTTCAAGTCAGACTTTCTTCCTAAGGTTGTGTCTGCATTTCATTTGAATCAAGATATTGTACTTCCTTCCTTGTGCCCTAATCCTAGTAACCCTAAGGAGAGGGTTTTGCATTCCTTGGATGTGGTTAGGTGTGTCAAGTTTTACCTGGTTATCACTAAGGCTTTTAGGAAGACGGATGCTCTCTTCGTTGTGCCTCACGGGCCTAGGAAGGGTTTGGCTCCCGCCAAGTCTACCATCAGTAAATGGATTTGTCAGGCTGTGGTTCAAGCCTATACTACTAAGGGGAAGACTCCTCCCTTTCATCTTACTGCTCATTCTACTAGAGCTGTTGGGGCTTCTTGGGCTTTTCAGCACCAGGCCTCTGTGGAACAAGTTTGCAAGGCCGCTACTTGGTCTTCCGTTCATACCTTTACAAAGTTTTACAAGGTTGATGTTAGGGCCTCAGCTGATGCTGTGTTTGGCCGCAAGGTTTTGCAGGCGGCAGTAGTTTAAACTGCTTGCTGTTGCCTTTCTGTTGGGGATCCCACCCTTCTTTACCGACACTGCTATTGGATGTCCCACATGTTATTACTATATCTGGAGCAGGACGTGCTGTATGCTTAGAATAATACAACTCTGTGAAGTACTCACCTGTAGAGTTGATATTATATGCATACAGCACGTCCTGCTCCACCCCACCCTGATTCACCTTGTTCTGGATCCCCTGTTTGGTGATTGTTATCTTTGGTATTATTGCCAGTTTGGGTGGTTGTTTTCTCCTGGCCTCTCATTCTCACTGCTTTTCAATGCTGGGGATTTGTGGGAGGTCCCTCGGTATATGTAGGGCCGGGAGGAGCTTGTTTTCTACATGTCTGCAGTGCACGGCGGCGGAGGATTACCCACATGTTATTACTATATCTGGAGCAGGACGTGCTGTATGCATATAATATCAACTCTACAGGTGAGTACTTCAAAGAGTTGTATTTTTTTGCTTCAGCAATTAGGACCTCAGCCCTTGCATGGTATTCTACTCTAGCCTATGCACTTTACAGTTAGAGGGATTATGCCTGCACACTGAACGGAACAAGCCGCTGTGTATTGGGGATGCCTGCACACTGCCTGTATTGGGGATGCCTGCACACTGCCTGTATTGGGGATGCCTGCACACTGCCTGTATTGGGGATGCCTGCACACTGCCTGTATTGGGGATGCCTGCACACTGCCTGTATTGGGGATGCCTGCACACTGCCTGTATTGGGGATGCCTGCACACTGCCTGTATTGGGGATGCCTGCACACTGCCTGTATTGGGGATGCCTGCACACTGCCTGTATTGGGGATGCCTGCACACTTGCCTGTATTGGGGATGCCTGCACACTTGCCTGTATTGGGGATGCCTGCACACTTGCCTGTATTGGGGATGCCTGCACACTTGCCTGTATTGGGGATGCCTGCACACTTGCCTGTATTGGGGATGCCTGCACACTTGCCTGTATTGGGGATGCCTGCACACTTGCCTGTATTGGGGATGCCTGCACACTTGCCTGTATTGGGGATGCCTGCACACTTGCCTGTATTGGGGATGCCTGCACACTTGCCTGTATTGGGGATGCCTGCACACTTGCCTGTATTGGGGATGCCTGCACACTTGCCTGTATTGGGGATGCCTGCACACTTGCCTGTATTGGGGATGCCTGCACACTTGCCTGTATTGGGGATGCCTGCACACTTGCCTGTATTGGGGATGCCTGCACACTTGCCTGTATTGGGGATGCCTGCACACTTGCCTGTATTGGGGATGCCTGCACACTTGCCTGTATTGGGGATGCCTGCACACTTGCCTGTATTGGGGATGCCTGCACACTTGCCTGTATTGGGGATGCCTGCACACTTGCCTGTATTGGGGATGCCTGCACACTTGCCTGTATTGGGGATGCCTGCACACTTGCCTGTATTGGGGATGCCTGCACACTTGCCTGTATTGGGGATGCCTGCACACTTGCCTGTATTGGGGATGCCTGCACACTTGTCTGTATTGGGGATGCCTGCACACTTGCCTGTATTGGGGATGCCTGCACACTTGCTTGTAATGTGGGGTCTGTAATGGTGTGATCGGGGGGAATTCTGCACACTGTCTATAATGGGGTGATTGGTAGGGGGTATTTTAGCACACATTGGTTCAGAATATTTTTTTCTAATTTTTCTCTTCCGAATCCAGGGTGCGACTTATAGGGCGAAAAATAAGTTAAATAGTGTGTTTGGCCAGTAAATTCTTTTTTTTTTTTTTTTTTTTGTGTTTTTTTTTGCTCAAGTCATTGGGTGACCTAGCTGCAAACAAACACGTTTATAAAATTTTTTGACTTATATATTTTTATGCAGAATTCTATTTACAGGCCTGGCACTAAAGTGTTATTGCACTAAGTGAGTTATTGTCCCAGTGTTATTGTCCCAGTGTTAAAACAATGTCATTTCATGTGTTTTCGCTTTGTTACTGGTGTCTATGTGTTTAAAAACAGACATTGATCACACAGCATCTGGCGTTCTATGCTACAGTGCCCAGCTTTAGAGCGCCGGTGCTGCGTGTGTGGTTTTTTTGTTAAATATGGTGTAAAGCACCGGACGCACTGAGCTGGCGCTACCTCTCGCTCGCTGCAGCGCTGTACTGTTGTTAGAGTGCCCAACACACATCACATTCATCAATGCTGGCCAGGTTACTACAGCTACCACAACGCTAGGTTACAGCACCCAATACCCGCTTACAGCGTCTTCTAGTGGTTGCTCTAAGCGCCGCTATATAGATGCTCACCTGGCGCTAGTAGTGAATAAGCCTCCACGCAGCGTTCCCCTAGTGGAAATACCTCCATACTTGCCTTTCAAGCAAAGAAAATCATGCAGGACCCCTCCCACTCTGCTTATCATTTCGTCTGTTACCGTCAGACCAGAGTTACAGAATGCTGTCAGCTAGAACCACTAGACACTCAGTTTTCGAATGTCTGAGATTCTGAGCTTCAGAGGCAGACGCAGGTTGTCTATTACCAGAATCTACAGGAGTCGGGTGTGCCAGCATCATAAGCGGAGGCTGGATAGACAGGCATACCCGGATACTACTTCCCGAGGCCCCTGCAGTTGGTGGTGGACTCGGGCTGTGAGTGAGTGGGATATCAACTACATTCAATTTTTTCACTTGTTTGAACTGGCTGATTTCTCTTTTTTGAGTGAAAACCCTCCCTCCTGTCCTTCATTTTACTATGGGCGTTATTTCGCAGGTGCACAAATGCCCCTGCAATCGCCCCCTGGTCTGAAAGAAGCCAAAATCTCTATCCAGCCTACAGTATCTAAAATATCAAAACGGTCAATTCTCTATCTAAAAGTGTACAATCTATGAGTACTGTGTATGAATATTTTATCAATTACATTTGTATACAAAAACTCAAGACACCACTACATTAAAATGGAACCACACTGTAAACAAATGAAAGTAAAAACCAGCGTAAGAGGATACTTTTCAACAGATGCCTTCTTAGCATTATTGTAACTGATGAAATATTTATGCACAGGACATTATTCACACATTTTTAGATACAAGTTTAGCCTTTTGCTATAATTTGGAATAGGCTGGAGCAGGGTTACTCAACCACTTCTTGTAAATGTCCATATTCAGGCATCTGGTGAAAGATGAAGGTCCGGGGGGGGGGGGGTTGAATAGGTATAAATCAGCGCACTGGGGAAAGGCTATAGATTCCACAGGAAAAAAAAAAAAAGGCTGGAGGATGGCTGGGGCAGAGCTGAGGGGACTGGGATTGATGGGGCAAAGCTGGGGGGACAGGAATGGATGGGTCAGAGATAGCAGGACAGGGATGGATGGGGCAGAGAAGGCAGGATGGGATTGGATGGGGCAAAGAGACAAACAATTTGTAATGTTCATGGTTGTCTGTCGAGAATAAACAACAACATTTTACTAATATTTATTTACTTACTATTTATGATGCAGGCAATTTTGATGAACTCTTGTGAGTGACTGGTTGGTCTCTCATTACTTTAGTATTTGTTTCTCCCATATAAGCTTTTGATCATTTTGCTTTTGGCTGGGTGCCAGCTGGTTGCTTGTCTCTATAATCAGAAAACTTTGTAGATTGCCTTTTAGATGTGCAGGACCTAAAAAAAAAAAAAAAGTTAACATGGACCTCTATTACTGTTAGACTGGGGTTCCGCTTTAATTTGGTGCTTTGCAGAAAAGCTTGGTACAGAAAAATGTTGGCACTTGACACTAAAGGAGGACCAAATCCTGTTTTAGACGGCTCTTAAGCCTGGGGCTGGGCGATTCTCTGTCAAGGGGCATACGGGTTTTGAATGTTAGCTTTGTGAATCCTCTTAATTGGCCCTATACAAGCATCTTGCTTCTTGATCCCAAAGTGCATGTGCGGGCATCTGGCATCCACACACTGCACACTTGCCATACTCGGCAGACTTAAATGTCTGTTGAAGAGGCTGTGCAGGCCGGGAGGGGGGGGGGTGCTAAGTAGTGTTTTGAGGTGTGGCAAAGCTTTGCCCCATTTGTCGGATCAAGGTTTGAGGGGAATTTACACACTGTCCCAAATTAAAATGCCCTCTAGGGAAAACCCTTAAAGTCACCTCTACTTTTTAAAGTTTTATTCCACTTTAAACAAACATTGGCAGTGAATTTGATCTTGAAATCTTCAATGCCTTTTAAGAGCCTCAGTAAAGCAGTTTGGCTGTCACTGGCCAGTTAAACGTTGCTATTCCATGTACGCTCTATCTTTTGTTTCTGCAGAGTACAGGCTGAATGCAAACAGTTCAGGTAAAAGGAGGTAAAGAATAACATATCAGCTAATGTTTGGTAAAATATGGCCCTCCCATTGAAAATGATTGTAGATCTGCGTGCCTCCCCCTCGGGGCATCATGAGTTGCCATTTTGGCAAAGTGTAATAGAAAGCAGAATGATCAAATTACTTAACAGGTCCAGACTCTTGTGCCTCATCTAACCATTCTGAATCTATTTTGCTAGTTATCAGGCATCCTATTACTCTTGCACAGATGTGAAACCGGGATTTCCTGAAGTGCTGCTTTCAGTGTCACTGCAGTAATTATTATTGGTCTAAATTGGGGGACCCAACTGATAGTTAACTGTCACCCAGTTGGACCAAAACCTGGGTTTTGGTTCACCCTGGTTTTGGATGCTCAGCTGTGTGAAACCCCCCCGAGATCGCTCGCTGTTCTTACCTTTTCTCGAGCCCATGGTGCAGCCGCGTCTCTCATCTAATCAATCTCCCGCATAATAATGTGTGGCTGGAGAAGACGAATGGAATCCCAGCCGCACACACAAACAGTTCACTGCATCACTTGCATCCCTTGCATCCTTCCGTTGTGCGCAGCCACACACAGCCATTCAGTTAGAGGTACATTGTAGGTCTAGGGAGTTAATTAAAACTCCCCAAACCTGGCTTGCCCAGCCCCCCTGCCCCTCCTGCATTTCATTAGTAAAAACGCACCTTTCCTGTCACAATGTGCTCAGCAACTCTCCGCTCCCTCACAGACTTCTTTAGGCCAGCGGCATCTTGAAAGCCTTTGGCTTCCCAGCAGACACTAAGCCTCCCCTCATATCTTGCACTATGTCATTACATAGGCTGCGATAACACTGGGCGCAAATGCATGCAGGATTTGAATAGCGACCAGCTGGATTCGAATAGTGGCCAGCAAAGAGGTCAGTATGCTCCATCACTCAGGGATGGCTAAGGTGGGAAGGGGGTGGAAATGGGCCAGGAATTCAGCAGGATGTCAGCGTTTATGTCAGCGAATTCAGCAGGATGTCAGCGAATATCCGATAGGGGATGTCCTGCTGTGGGAAACTATTGGCCATAAAAACAGGTGAGTTTTGCTGTGTCTTGGTGGCGGAGGGTTGCCACAGTAGGGCATCTCAGTGTGGGATGCCCCAGGGGAAGCCCAGCAGCTGGCCCGGGAATCTCTTAATTTCTCGGCTGGTCATGTTGGGTTTTGTTCCACTTTTATGATCTACCCAAAACATTGCATGATGGGTTAAATGTATCTACACACATTAGCAGAGTTGCAATAGCAAGAATCGATTACTCTTTTACAGTAGACAGGCCATAAAAGCACACTGGTTCGTTTGAAAGCACTATGATTCTTCATTCCCGTAAAAGAAACAAGCTGGTCTGGAATGTATTTGCAGCATGTGTAAGTAACCCTTCCTCTTTCTATCCAGCATATTTACAGTATGTGGTATTTTCTTACCGGACCAATTTTCTCAAAACATCCTCCGGGCAGCATACTTATGAGACCTCAAGGTGCTGCCCCTAGGATGGAACCCGTGGCCACCGGAATTGGATAAAGCTTTATCCCCTCCTCCCAGTCTCCATTTGTTTACGTGTTCCTGCCCGGATAGGAGCCAGACCACTAGCTCCTGAATCGAAAGGTTTAGGTAAGTATCCGGCGCTATGGGTTTGAAGCAGGTGAACCTATTTCCCGGCTCCGGAGGGAGACCGCCAGAGACCCGGGATACCCCCTGCTAACTGGCCAGATTCCCATTCTTTGACCTGTTTGAGTCCGTTTATTCTGAGCTGCAAGGGGGGGTAAGCGATGTTCCCCTTCTACTAAGGATGAATTTTGGAGAAAGTTGGGATGGCCAGGTCCCCCTCCCCCTTCTCTCTCCACTGCATGAGTTGGTATCGTGTCAAGTTCTCCCCGCCGCCTGGGGTGTGCTTATCTGTCAGGTGGTGGCCAGAAGGGAAGAGAGGACATGGCTGCTCGTTGCAACATTTGAATGACTTCTGTGGAAGTTTCTGAGCACTCGAGGCTCCGAAGCTTTGGGTGTGTGGCAATATAAAAGTCCGCAGAAGAGATGGAGCTCACCTGTCCTGGCGGCGAGCCCACTCTGCCACTGTTCTTATGCTGGTATGGACTTTTAGAAGCTTTACAAGCTTTTAGCTTCTGGCCTCCCTCTTTGGACTATACAAAGGGTTAAAACATTTAACTGTTGTAGGATTTCCCACCCTACATAGGATGAATGGTGGGATAATTCTTAAATTCTTTCCAGACATGGTGGACCAGGCAGAGGAGGTTGTGATAATCTCAGCTCCTTTATCTACATCTATGCTACATTATCCTTCGAGTCAATACAATCCGGATCCTAATACATCGGTCACTCTGTGGTCCGCACAATTTGGGAAGAAGAGGCCCAGCTCTGGTGAGTCTTTTTATTTTTACTGTATTTTTGTGATTTGGGATGCCCCATAGAATAGCCAGTGGCCACTGATGGGTTTTGTTCCGCCTTAGAGGAGCAGTTTTTGATGTCTGCCTCCTATAGAGGTTGCTGCATGAGACTACCGGCAGGTGCCATTCAGGAAAGGTCTTAATTGTTGCTGATTTTTTTTTCCTTGCAATGGCTACAAAGAACCTATCTGTTAGGTTAATTTTCCTGAGTCTGTTCTTGTGATAGACTGATAGATCCGCCACCCGAACCTTGAGAGTGCTTATAGACAGGCCCATGTCAACTTGGAGGCATGCAAGAATTGCTGGAATTGCATTTGGGTCAAGTTGTTTCTCCTTACAGTATGAGCTATATATTTTCCATAGATTTAGGGTGTAACGATCTTCCTGCTCTCTCTGTACTACTTTAGTGGATAGCTCCTTCCTGACTTGCATGTGAAAAACCGCCCCTGTTATATAAGGTTCTGTCTGACTGGTAGAGGCCACTGGACTTCTGATGATATTTGGTTCAGCATTGAGAACCAGGGTCTTTTGGGCTACCTTGGTGCTGTCAGTATGACTGATGCCTGGTCCTGAATAATTATCAAAATAGCTGGGATGAACTTGATTAAAGGAAATGTGTAAGACAGTTTGAACCTGCCCCAATTCTGGTTGAATGCAGGTCCACTTCTGGGGTCACCCATCTTTGCACCAAATGCCTCTTGATTGAGTTGCCACTCTGCTTGATTTAGTTTGACTCTGCTGAGGTAGTCCACCAGAACATTGCGGTCTCCCTTTATATGAACTGCACTTAGGGACTCTCTAGGGAGTTCTGTTTTCTATTAGGCTGAAGAGTGAATCTGAGAGACTCCCTAAACTTTTGGATCGGGTTCCCCCATGTGATTTGGATATGCAGGACGTGTCTGTGCTGAACTCTATTAGCGCTAGTTTCAAGAGTACCTTGGAATTGGATGACATCTGACTCGCCTCCATGACCTCTGAGCCTGGAAAAATCAAAAATACACTTTGAGCTCCCCACCCCTAACTGCTGGCATCTGTGGTTATCATTAACTATATCTCCTTTAGTGAGATCTCATGCGCCAGTGTGTGGGCAACTCTCTCTGTTTTAGCTTTATGTTCTTCTCTTCTCTTTCCATCAGTTCTTCCTTTTTCTGATCCTGAAGGAGGTTTGTTAACAAAAGAGTCCTGAGGTCTCTGGAAAATCTGGAAAAATCTATTTTGTATCCAGTCTGAATTCTATATTTTGGGTGATCTCCTTCCAAGTTTCCTAGAGTCTGAGGTCCTAAGCGGTTGTGACCACTTTCTCTTTATCTGGAATTTCTTCCCCTTCTCAGAAGACGTAGTTAAAACTAGCTCCCTCCCTTCTCTCACTGTAACATCTGGTGCATTTGTCCTGGACTGACATGGATTTAACCTCTGTTCAATTTTGATAGTGGATAATATTGACCTTAGTAGCTGTGTCGTCTGCTGGGAACGTATACTGGGAGGGTTTGATGCTGTTCTGAGACTTCAGCCTCTGTCCTCCAGGATCTGCAGGGCCTTGTCTGAGGAAGCAACCTAAGCAGTAATAACCACAACCTGACCTGTTGGTGATTTAGTGCTTCTGCTTCTGCTGGAGTTAGGAATATTTAGACTCTAAATGTGCCTGTTTTGTTTGTTTTTAAGGAGGAGGAATTGACCATCATAAACCTCAAGTAGAAGTTGCAGAAATTCCAAACTCTGTAGAGGCTACAGAGCATCCCCAAATCTCAATGTCTGTTGGTTATCCTGTTGCTTCACCAAAGAATAAGCCAGTTAAAATAAAAAGAAATGAAGCAAACACATGCTTTTCGAAGGCATGTCCAGAAAGACTTGCAATTCCACTAGTAAAGTGTGATAATCTTCTCAAACCACAAACTTCAGACAAATTGGAAACTAATAGCTGGACATCCACCAGTGATTCAGAAATGGTTCAGCCGGCCACTCTAAATGACATTGTAGCTAAAGAAAACGCTAACTTTTCCGATTTAGGAAATGATGAATCTAAAGTTGCTGCAAATGAAAATCCACCCAGTCACACAAATTATCTGAATAAAGTTAAGTTTAACTTTACAAAGAGACCCCCCCCCCCCCCCGAGGCACCAGTAATATTACCTGATCCCGGTGACTCCTGCAATGCAGGCAGCTTGCGCCTCGTCATGGCTGGCACTTTTGAGGGGACCAATGGGCTTCAGGGTGGGTTCTTTGAAAACCGTGCCGCCGCCAAGCCAACAGCAGCACCCAGTGGCTCGGGCGGTGGGCCCAGAAGTGGGTTTCCATCCGCCTTAATATGCATACATACAGCTCTTATTGGCTGTGAGCCCCCACATTTGCCATAGGGTCAGGGAACGGTGATTTCACATAGGCAATCTGGGGGGGTTCACACAGCGGGGCATCGAACATAACCAGGGATAGTCGAAATCCTGGGTTTTGTACAGCTTCAAAAATGTATAATTTTTGGATAGTGCAACCTGTGTGGGGGATCCTAGTTTTAGTGTATACTGGTTGCTGTACTCGGTATTTGCTGCCATATTATTAATTGCTAGTATACACTCAGGTGTGCTTCAGCAGCTTTACTTCAATCTGTCTGCAAAGCTAGCAAGCATAGGATCACCTTGCAGTGAGTACTTCTATTTCATTGGACCATGGGTAGTGTGTTACGTGGTGATGACAGTGGGTTTTTTTTGGATTTCCTGCATGTTTTCTAGTGTGTTATAGTAAGTAGCAGACTCTCATTTACCATCCCTCTTAAAAAATTTTAATCATCTGGAACTCCATCTGATCTATAGCACAGATGGTTGCATACCAGAAGGGTTGGTGGTTGGTATGGTTCCAATTTGTGAATGGCCGGCGCGGGCACACTCCCTGTTGGAGGAAAGCGTGTGATGCGCATGCGCCGTAGGACCGCGGTGAGGTTGATGTGGGAGATCTGGGGGGTTTCGCATAGCGGGGCACCCCCGATCAGGGTGCCCCAGTGGGAAGGTCCAAAACCCAGGATAGACAAAATCTATTTTTAAGCTATCTAAATTGTAATAAAGGCTCATGACTTCTTTAGCTACTATCACAGCTGATTACAGTAGAAACAATTAAGATAAATTGCTATTTGACTTAAAAAAAGTGTAACACAATGGACCTGTCAGCAGGGTGCTGGCAGGCTTTTCAGAATGACTTCTCATGTTTGTTACAGTCACAGCTGAAGGGAGAGATAATGTATCCCAAAGTTCTACCTTCCATCCCAATATATGGCTCTCTTTGTCCCCTCTGTAGGTGTACTTAAAACTTGCTTCTGCTGGAGTTAGGAATATTTAGACTCTAAATGTGCCTGTTTTGTTTGTTTTTAAGGAGGAGGAATTGACCATCATAAACCTCAAGTAGAAGTTGCAGAAATTCCAAACTCTGTAGAGGCTACAGAGCATCCCCAAATCTCAATGTTTGTTGGTTATCCTGTTGCTTCACCAAAGAATAAGCCAGTTAAAATAAAAAGAAATGAAGCAAACACATGCTTTTCGAAGGCACGTCCAGAAAGACTTGCAATTCCACTAGTAAAGTGTGATAATCTTCTCAAACCACAAACTTCAGACAAATTTGAAACTAATAGCTGGACATCCACCAGTGATTCAGAAATGGTTCAGCCGGCCACTCTAAATGACATTGTAGCTAAAGAAAACGCTAACTTTTCCGATTTAGGAAATGATGAATCTAAAGTTGCTGCAAATGAAAATCCACCCAGTCACACAAATTATCTGAATAAAGTTAAGTTTAACTTTACAAAGAGACCCAGAAAAGTAAGTTTACGGTCTAGAGACAGAAATACATTGTCGCATTTGGATGATTCTCAAGTTGGAGCAGCAAAAACTCAAGACCAACAGTATACAGGGAGCCATGCAGAGAATTCAGGAAGGCCAGAAGTTGTGCATAAAGAGCTCAACAATCGTACTTCTGTAGATTTGGACTTAATAAAGGAAATGTTGACGCCGAGCACTTTAGAAAATGGTAATATTTGCCAGTTTTGGGGCAGTTGGCGACCGTCCACACCTATTGTGTCAGAAGAAGAAAATAGTGACGACTCATTCCCTGCAGATTGTTCCCTCATATGTATGTCTCCTAACCTAACCCTGAATTCTTATGTACCCGGAGATGAGGGCACAATTTCTTCATGCCAACGTACTGTTCCATTCACTGGGAAAACAGTTTGGAAGTGGTCTTGTGCCCGTACTAGCATTTGGACGTTTTCTCACAAGAGACTTGACAAAATGACAGAAGCCAATACCAGTGCCCCTATACTTTATTCAGATGCAATATGTTTAGGGGCAAAGCTAGAGAAGAATGACCAGGAATCCTCAAACAGAAAAAGAAAATTGCCTTCGATCCTCAAAGACCTGCCACCCCCTAATATTACTTCTGCAATGCCCTTATTGGAAGAGTGTACTGAGCCATGGTGCACTACCTTAATACAAGATATTCCATTTGTAAAGGAAGACATAAACTCTGAAAGCATTGCAGAGACCCTTTTATGTGAACCTAAAAACACAGATGTAAATCACACAGCTAGTGTAGACATTGAGCCAGTTAACGTTCCAGATGATAGATCCCTGCCCAGTAAACCTCAAACACATGACATTTGTCCCTCACCATCTAACATATTTAGGGTTCCAAAACTAAGCGAAATCATAAAAAACATAAAGGCTCCACCATTCAAAATTCCATTAAAATCACGCAATAAGAAGGGCATTCATTTAAACTGTGTTTCTGTGTTACATGAAGATTCCAGTATTTTGCCACCCCCAAATGCTGACAACTGTTTAACCAGCGAAATATGTTCTTCCCCAGTTTTCCTACAGAAGTCTGACTGTGTGAATGCCTTGAGTGACTGTGGTCCCAATGAGTTAGAGCAAAGTTCCAAAACTTTTGATGCAAATGATAGATTAATCGATGACCACGCTGAGCCTGGTATTTCTCCCGAAGCAAGTGTTCATTCTAAGCCCCTTGAAGGACTTTCTGCTAAAGAGAATTCTTTAGAGCAGCCAGACACCAGCCGGTCCGTATTGGTATCTGGGTCATTGCCAGAAAAACCTGAAGTAAACGTCGCTATACCAAATATACTGAAAGCATATGTTGAGGATGTATTGCTTATAGATGTAATCCCAGATGATCCTGATCTTTTTGACTGTCAACTTGAAGAAGAGCGGACACCTTCACAACACTTAAATAATGCGAGGAGCGCTGGTTCTATTCCAAAGACGCCCACCATTTCGAAAGATCCATCGGAAACTGTGCCTCTAGAACATGACAGGTATTGTGATTTCAGTGGCCAACTAACTTACTGCCTGACTGAAGCCAGAGCAAACGTTCCTTTCTTCAGAAAAAAAACTTTAAAGGATCACTATCGCCAAAAATGGCCCAATGATAAAATTCCATATAAATCTGCTGGATGGCAGGAGGAGAGGTCACTTATACACTGGCATCGATAAGAATCTAGCCAGGCTTGCTTATCTTTCTTTTAATGGAATGAAAAGGACATCCGGGGTGGCAGGCTCTGTCACTCCTGATAGACTAAACCTGTCACCCTGGGATTTTATTTCTACCATGAGAGAATAAATCATTAGCTTGGCAGGAGTTTTATTCAGTTGGGTTGTATAAATGACCCCTCCTTGATAGCCAAAATGTTTATATGTATTATTCTAAGTATGTCACACACCCCGCTTCAGATATTAAATCATTAGACATGGGTTATACTCACCTCTAGGTGGCACTGTTGCAGAGAAGTCCAGAAAACAACAAGCCCCTCCCGGTCTATACATACCTGGTACCTCCCAACAATTCCCCAGTGTTCTTCTCTGCAAGGTGGTGACAAGACAGAAGAAAGAAGTCTCCTGCTTGCAGGTAGCCGGGGTTACACCCCGCCCCCCCCCCCATGGTCCATTTCTGCCCGGCCTTTCCTTTTTAGCCCCTTTATTATATAATGTAGCCTCCCAGCCTAGGCTGTAGGTCGGGCAAGGGTAGATGGCACTCAAAGTGCCTAGGAGATTAGCTCCTCCGCTAGACCCTATTTTATGGGGCAATTGCGGTTATCCGGCCTGGTGATCCGGATTTGGGATGCCCCGGCCCTGTGTCCCTATCAGGTCTTTCTCAGCTTGGTCCCTTCTCCCTGCGCATTTTGTGGGTGGGGGCGGGGGGTCCTTGTGATGCCAGGTGTCTGTGTTGACTTGGGGGCTGGGCCGGGCGGCCTGGGTGTTGTGTGCCGCCGGCCCGCCCGTTTTGTGTGTACGTGTTTGGGGGGCTCTGCAGGGGCCCCCCGGACTGTGTATCCCGTGCAGGGGACGGGCAGCGTGTGGGTCGCCGGCCCGCCGCTCTGCGGGTGCTTTTCACTGCGGGCGCCATGTTCGTGGCGCCCGCTACTATGCTCCGGTCGGGGTGGGCGGGGTCGGGCGGCGTGGTGCCGCCGGCCCGCCTGTCTTCGGAGCGAGTGCCTTAGTAGGCGCCCGCGGCAGTAGTTTCCCCGGAGGTGGTGCGGGCGGGGCCGGGCGGCGTCTGTGCCGCCGGCCCGCCTGGTTATCGGTGCGGGCGCCATTGTCTGGGCGCCCGCTTTCGCCTTGCTCTTTGGAGGTGGTGGGGGGCGGGGCCGCGTCGTGCACGGCCCGCGCTTCGTCCGGATTGGTGGCGGGGCCTCAGTGTCTCCCGCGCGCGCTGGGCCTGCACTTCCTTCCCTCCGCCGCTTCTTCGCTGTGGCCGCCATTACTGCTTCGGCCAAAAAGGGTTCTGCTCGGTTAAGGTAGGCTGGGGCGGTTGCCGGTGTTTAAAGTGGTCTTCTGGCTGGGGGCATTTTTTATTGCTGGCCTCCTCGCTTGGGGGCTATGTCGGGTGATGACAGCAGGATATTTTGTGTGCTGGGTGCCCTATTGGGGCCTCCCTGGCCTTTCACATGCTAACCATATTGGTATAGTTTATGTATAGGTACTGTATATATTTATATATTCATGTAGAGTCATGTTGCTGTGTGTTGTCTATGTGCTTGGTATGACTGTTGTCTTTCCTTTTCAGATCCTGGGATCCCACGCTGCGGGGCTCTCCCGGTCTTAGATACCTGGCTAGTGGGGTTTTTGTACTTACCTTCCCCTTATTGGCATTTTTGCAAATTTCCCAATTTCAGGGCTATATTTAATTAAAGACTTTAAGGGGCATCCCGGGTCGCGTATTGCGTAAATCCCTGGTTGTTGCGATTACCATAAATTCACCATATGGAGGCTACCAAAGATTCTGGAAACGGTCCTTTGGGGCAGTCCAAGTTGTGCGGGGGGTGTGGGACTCCGCTCCCAGGGGATGATATTATTTGCATTCCATGTGCACAGCGGAACATTGAGCGCCAGTCCGGCACCCCGGTGTCCGGTCCTTCGTCGGCCGTACCATCTCCTTCCCCTCCTCGCCTGTTCCGGACCCCGTGTGACGTTGTCATGGGTGGGGATTCGCAATCCGAGGTATGCGATAGGCTGTCCAGCCTCGAGAAGATGTTTTCCGCTGTGGTGGCTCAGAAGGCCCCGGCTAAGCGGAAACACTTGTCTCCGCCTCCGCCGGACTCAGACGGTGAGGTTGTTGAGGCTCTGGATTGGTCGGATCGTCCCCTTGAAGAGGGTGAGCTTATTGAGGAATTAGAGGATTCTGAGGTTCAGCAGTCCCTGGGTGCTGAAGGTGACCAGGCCGCCGGGTCGGTTCTCGACACGTCTTCCATTGTGGCCCAAATGTTTGAGGTTTTGGATTTGGACCCTCCTGAAGTTGCTCCTCGGCCAAAGGGTCAGCTCTTTGGGGTGTCCAAGCCGCGCTTGGAATTCCCCAGTCAACAGCATTTCGAGGATGTTGTCCTTAAGGAATGGGAGCAACCTACGCATCTCGTTGGGGTGCCGCCTAGCTGGGATAGAAAGTATCCCTTTCCGGCGGACTTGGTGAAGCGTTGGTCTGTCCCTCCCGAGGTTGATGCTCCGGTCTTGGGACTATCTAATACGGCGGTCTTGCATTCTCCTGACACGACTTCTCTTAAGGACGGCGAGGATCACCGGATCGATCGGCTGGCCCGTCATGGTTTTGTCTGTGTGGGTTCGGTTTTGATGCCTGTTTGTGCTTCGGCACTCTTGTTGTTGGCGGTTAGGTCTATTGTCAGGGATTTATGTTTGGATCTTGATCCTACTTGTGATGAGTTTCTTGCCCTTAAGCGATGTGAATCCTTCTTGTCATTTATTCTTGCCGCTCAGGATGATGCCATGTTGATGTGTGGCAGGGAAACGGCTCTGTTGGTAGCTATCCGCCGCTCAGTGTGGTTGAGGCAATGGACTGCTGATTTTAATTCCAAGAGATCGCTCACGGCTCTTCCCTTTCTGGGTTTGAGACTTTTCGGTGAAAAGCTGGATTCTGTTGCCAGGGGAGGTAAGTTACCTCAGCGCAAGAAATTTCGTCGCTCCTTCCGGGGGCGGCCCCCTTCAATCCTTCCTTTCGGGGAGCCAGAGTCGGCAGGGGTGCGGGCGTCTCGGCCTCTAGGGGTGCCAGCTGGAATAGGGGTAAGGGCCGTGGCCGTCCCATTCACGTCTGGGGCGCAAAGCCCAAACCAGCTGCCAAGCCCGCTCAGCAATGAGGGGGCGCCCTCACCCTTACGGGTGGGGGGACGGCTGCGACTCTTCTCCCGGGTATGGGACCAGGAGGTCTCGGACAGGTGGATCCGGGAGGTGGTGTCGGCCGGTTACAAGCTGGAGTTCGAGTCCCGCCCTCCTCCAAGGTTTTTCAGGTCTCGTGTCCCTTCAGATCCTTTGGCCGCGCAGGGGCTCCTGGCGGCGGTAAGGAATCTTCTGGAATTGGCAGTCATCTGCCCGGTCCCGCCTTCGGAGGTGGGGCGCGGGTATTATTCCAATCTCTTCACTGTACCCAAAAAGGATGGGTCGTTCCGTCCCATCCTGGATTTGAAGTTTCTCAACCTGTTTGTTCGTCCCCGGAAGTTTCGCATGGAAACTGCGGTCTGCGATCAATTCGCTTCGGCAGGGGGACTTTATGACGTCCATAGACATCAAGGATGCATACCTTCACATTCCGATTTTTTCGGCTCACCAGAGGTTTCTTCGCTTTGTGGTGGAGGATCGGCATTTCCAGTTTGTAGCTCTTCCATTCGGCCTCACCTCGGCTCCGAGAGTGTTCAGCAAGGTGTTGGCGGGCGTGATGGCCCTGCTCAGAGCTCAGGGGATTCGCATTGTGCCTTATCTGGACGATCTTCTCATCATGGCTCCTTCCTTCAGTCAAGCGGAAGGGGACACCAGCATGGTGGTGTCCACGCTGGAGAGGTTCGGCTGGGTGATCAACTACCCCAAGTCCTCGCTGGTTCCGGCCAGGGTGGTGACCTTTCTGGGGATGTCCTTGGACTCTTGCCAGCACAGAGTTTTTCTCCCTCAGGCCAAGGTTCTTTTGATTCAGGAATTGGTTCAGCTTCTTCTTTCCAATCCTCGCCCGTCCATCCGTCTAGGGATGAGACTGGTGGGGTTGATGGTAGCTTCTTTCGAGGCAGTTCCCTTCGCGCAGTTTCACACGCGGACGCTTCAGCTTCATCTGTTGGCGTCTTGGGACCGGCGACCGCGGTCGTTGGATCGGTGCTTCCGGATGTCCCCTCGGGTTCGGCAGTCTCTACTGTGGTGGATGGTCTCGGACAATCTCCTGAAGGGTAGCTCATTTCTGACCCCGCCTTGGGAAACTGTCACCACGGACGCCAGTTTGTCAGGATGGGGAGGTTTCTGGAAGGATCTTCGGTTCCGGGGGCGGTGGGGTCCTCAGGAAGCCCACTTGCCCATCAATGTTCTGGAGTTGAGAGCCATCAGGTTGGTTCTGTCTCACTTGACGCAGCATTTACAGGGCCTGCCGGTTCAGGTTCGATCGGACAATCGGCCGGCGGTTGCTTACATCAATCACCAAGGAGGGACTCGCAGTCTGGGTGCTCTCAGAGAGGTGTCTCTGATCCTAGTTTGGGCAGAGACTCATGTCCCTTGCATCTCGGCAGTGTACATTCCAGGAGTGGAAAACACGGAGGCGGACTTTCTGAGCCGGTGTTCGTCCCGCCGGGGGGAATGGTCTCTCCACCCCCAGGTGTTTCGGTCGCTTTGTCTCCGGTGGGGGACGCCGGAGGTGGATCTGTTTGCCTCTCGTCACAATCACAAGCTTCCGACATTCGTGTCGCTTTCTCAGGATCCTTTGGCTCTGGCGGCGGATGCCATGGCCCTGAGCTGGAGGGACCTGGGGTTTCTGTTTCCTCCAATCCCCATGCTAGGCAGGGTGCTGCGAAAGTTGGTTCTGGAAGGAGTTCCCGCCATTCTCGTGGCTCCAAGGTGGCCAAGGCGGGTGTGGTTCGCAGACATCGTTCGTCTGGCAGTGGATCAGTTCGATCTGCCTCTTCGGCCGGATCTTCTCACTCAGGGTCAACTGTGTTACCCCAGTTTACCAACGCTGGCTTTGACGGCTTGGCTGCTGAAACCTCCATCTTAAAGGAGGAGGGTCTTTCGGATTCGGTCATTTGGACTCTTATTAGTGCCAGGAAGAGATCCTCTTCTTCCATCTATTATAGGGCTTGGAGATCTTATATTGATTGGTGTGAGGCTAGATCTTTGCCCTGCCGGGTCTTTTCTATTTCTAGGATTTTGGAATTTCTTCAATCAGGGCTGGACTCTGGTCTTCAGCTGAGTACTTTGAAGGGGCAGGTTTCTGCTTTGTCTATCTTTTTTCAGAGTCATTTGCACTCCATCCTTTGGTCAAGACTTTTTTCCAGGGGGTTTCGCATCTGCGGCCTCCTAGGAAGCCTTTGCTCCCTGTTTGGGATTTGAATTTGGTTCTCTCTGCTCTTCAGGCTCCTCCTTTTGAGCCTTTGCAGGATATTGCTCTGTCTACTCTGACTCAGAAGGTTGCTTTTCTGGTGGCCATCACTTCGGTTCGGCGTGTTTCGGAGTTGGCAGCCTTGTCGATTCAGGCTCCTTATTTTGAGAAACACCAGGACAAAGTGGTTTTTCGCTTCAAACCAGACTTTCTTCCTAAGGTGGTCTCGGCTTTTCATCTTAACCAGGACGTTGTTCTTCCTTCCTTGTGTCCTAAGCCTAGGAATGACAAGGAGCGCGCTTTGCATTGTTTGGATGTGGTACGTTGTGTTAAGTGCTATTTGCGTACTACATCTCCTTTTCGTAAGACTGATGCATTTTTCGTGGTTCCCTGTGTGCCTAGGAAGGGCTTGGCTCCGGCTAAGTCCTCCTTTAGCAAGTGGATTCGTCAGGCGGTTGTTGGGTCCTACTCTGCCAAAGGGAAGGATCCCCCTTTTTGTGTTACTGCTCATTCTACTCGTGCGGTTGGAGCGTCCTGGGCTTTTCAGCACCAGGCTTCTGTTGATCAAGTTTGTAAGGCTGCTACTTGGTCTTCGGTTCACACTTTTTCTAAGTTTTATAAGGTTGATGTGCGGGCCTCAGCGGATGCTGTTTTTGGCCGCAAGGTTCTGCAGGCTGCAGTGGTTTGAGTTTCTGCATTATTGCCTGGTTGGATACCCGCCCTTTTTGGACACTGATGTTGGATGTCCCATGTCTAATGATTTAATATCTGAAGCGGGGTGTGTGACATACTTAGAATAATACCATTTTGTGAATACTCACCTGTAAAATGGGTATTATAAGTATGTCACACACCCCACTTCACCCGCCCTTTTTGGTATCCTGGTTCTTTATATGGTGAAGTTTTTTATTTACAGTTGAGGGTTACCATTGTTTTTTTCCTGGTACCTTGTCTTTACTGCTGTTTGAATACTGGGGAATTGTTGGGAGGTACCAGGTATGTATAGACCGGGAGGGGCTTGTTGTTTTCTGGACTTCTCTGCAACAGTGCCACCTAGCGGTGAGTATAACCCATGTCTAATGATTTAATATCTGAAGCGGGGTGTGTGACATACTTATAATACCCATTTTACAGGTGAGTATTCACAAAATGGTATTTTTAATATTACACAATTTTGAGATAGTGCTCCTTTAAGTTCAGCACACACCAATCTTTTGATCAGTTAGCGGTGCCTACCAGATTCTTTTGGCTGCCATGCGTATGACTGGCCCTAAAAACTCAACACATACGGCTAATACGGCAATCAAGAAAACGCCTTTGAATTTTCAACACATAACATTCTATCGATCACCAAACCTCCGCAGATCATTGCTGCTAGTCCGGCATTCTGACATTTACCCGATTGCCCCATCTAGGTTCTGTGCTGCCTGCTTGTCTGCAACTGCTGATGGATCACCCCATTCCATTCATCAAAGGAAATATCGCGTCAGGTCCGAACATGGCAGTGGGCAGCGTGGGACCTGGATTGGGTGACCAGGTAAGTGTCCCAAGTGCCGGCCTAGCAACGATCGTCTGTGGGGGATTAAAAGCGAGTACAGCGAGATTTCTTTAACTATAAAAAAAAAATATACTGTCTGCATATTTTAGTTGTCACCTGTCTGCTGAAGGAATTCTAAGCACATGACCAATCAAGCTTCAGTGTCTTGAAAAAGTTCTACCCCTTTAAAGTGGGCCAACACCCAGGGGTGATCGGCCCGGGAATCTATAAGATTCCCGGGCCGATCACCTCACACACCGCGGGACATCCGAGATCGGGATGTCCCGCGGGGTGTAACCCCCCCAAACACCCCGAAAAACCTTACCTCTTCAGACGCTGCTTCCGGGCGGCGGGCGCGATCCCTTGTCCGCCGACGGACGTCACTTGTCCGTCGGCGGGCATTGGACAGCGCAGTCACATGGGATCGTGAAGAGGTGAGTTTTCGGGGTGTTTGGGGGGTTTTGGGCAGCGGGGCACCCCCGATCGGGGTGCCCCAGGGAAGTGGACCAATACCCAGGATAGTCAAAATCCTGGGTGTTGGTCCACTTTAATTTTTCCTTATGGTTAAAATCAAATTTCATTTGTTGGGAAGTCCAGACCTAAATGCCATGGAGAATTTGTGGCATTACTTAAAAATTGCTGTTCACAAAAGATCTCCATGCAATCGCATGGAGCTAAAGCTTTTTTTTTTTTTTTTTTTTTTTAAAGATGGGCAGAGAATACGGGCTGATGTTGGTAGAGATTTACTCCCAACAGCTGTAATCGCAACTATTACTCAGTGAATATTAGCTGAGGGGGGCTGAATACATATACAAGCCACACTTCAGTTTATACATTTTGGAAAATCATGTAGCGGACCAAAATCCACGATTTTGACTATCTTGGGTTTTGGTCCTTGTCCTCGGGGAACCTGCTATCCAGGCTGGCACGCTGTGGGAAACACCTTAGGTCCCTGCCTCTTGTCCAATCAGCTAGCTTGGATCTGCTCCCATCCACCTGTCTAAGACTCTGCTCCAGCTGGGCGGACCCGAGTGTGCCGGTGACTGCATCCCCACTACCCTCTAACAGGGGGTGTGACCACATCGACCATTCAAAAATGCATGGCGAGCTCCCTGCTAATGTTATAGCAGGGAACGGCCTACTCCCACGTGTCATTGGATCGGGGGAGAAGGTGAGTTTACAGGGCGACCTGGGGAGGGGGTTATACACAGTAGGGCACCCTGTTGTGGATCAGGGGAGAAGGTTAGTTTACAGGGCGTCCTGGGGGGGGGGGGGTTTCACACAGTGGGCCATTCCGAATCTGGATAGCAGAGCCGAATGGAACCGAGTGAAATTGTGAGTACGGATTTGCTGATCTGGCCAATTAGCACGCTTGGTTTTGGTTGTGCCTGCGTCGATGGAGCTCTAGGAAGGTGAGTTTCCGGGGCTAACTGTGGGAATACACACAGCGGGGCATCCCAAATAGGGATACCGCTTCTGATAGGAACAACAACCAGGAAAGTGAAATTCCTAGGTGGTGTTCCTCTAATTCTTTTTTTGTTTTAATTACTTTTTTTAATGTAACAATATTTGAATGTGTATATTAGTACAATGTATAGTGTGACAAAAATGCACTCCTATTTATTTCACTGATTTTAGATGGAAACCTGTTTTTTTAGAAAGGTAAACATTTTGTGGCAAGGCCATGGAATGTACAACTAACATTTTTGAAACCACAGCTGCAATTACCTGGACTGCATTAAAATTAGCCAAAAGTCAAAATAAACTTTTGGCCTGGACGGTAGCTTACCTTTTGGTTTTGGTTGCCCTGCAGTCTAACCCCCCCCATCCCCCATGTCCGAGCAGCAGGATTCTGCGCTGATTAAATTCAGCTACAGAAATTCAGCAGCATTTCTGCTCTTAACCGATTAACCGTCAGGAGCTCTCGCAGCATATTGATTTCTAATGCCACTTTTGACTATAGCGCTGGGTCTTGAAGAGGTGAGTTGCATTGCTCGAGCTTGGGGGTCTTGGGTATACGAATCCTGGCTCATCTTAAATCACGTTGCCCCCTTGGAAAGCTATTGTCTAGACCATAAGTCTGTTTTGACTTTGTCAAGTTTTAACAGTTAGCATCTTTATTGTTAGTGGCATCAAGCATTTCATGTATATAACAGCTTGATGTTGATTATGGCTTTTATTTTTCAGAAATAACAATTCCCAAAAAGCTGTTTTTTTTAAGAGCTGTGTTCAAGCAGAAAACCGTTTCCTTTCTGAGAATGACCGCAATGGCCCAGGTACAGAACAGATTCATCTTCACCTCAGAAGTGATTTGTTATATAGTTTTAGCCATAGAAACTCTGGAATAGTAAGAATAGGTAGAAAAGGTAAGCCGTGTACTGTATATTTGCAGGTATCTAATAAACAGACACTAAATGCCCAATACACCAAAAAGTTAAAGCCAAAATATATATTCTTGGTGTGCCACACACCCCGCTTCACTTTTAAATATTCTTCACTTATTGGGTTAACTCACCGCCAGGTGACGCTGTGCAGAGAGGAAGTCTTGTAACGAGCCCCCTTCCGGCCTATATATACCTGGTACCTCCCTTCAATCACCAGTATTTTTCTCTCTGCTTGACGACAAGACAGAAGATTGAAGTCTCCTGCTTACAGGTAGCCGGGGTCTTACCCCGGCACCCCCCTTTTGGTCTATTTCTGCCCGGTTTGAGTGTTTATACCTTGATGGTGGAATGGAAGCCTCCCAGCCTAGGCTGCTCACTGGGCAAATGGTAGATGGCACTATAGGTGCCTAGGAGCTTATCTCCTCCGCTCTACCTCATGCGTGGGGCAATGCGGCTATCCGGCATGGTGATCCGGAAATGGGATGCCCCTGTCCCGAGGGTCCCCTTAGCCCCTTACTCTCCCGTTACGGTCCCTTCTCCCTTCACTATGGGGGGGGGGGGTAGAGGGATGTGTATTGTGTGTATGGTTTACTGTATGTTCATGTGTTTTGCTTATTTCAACGTTGTCAGGCTGCACTGCAAGTGAGTGTGCATATGGCCTGACTTTGATTCCTCCTTATATGGCAGTCTCTGTTTTGCGGGCTGCTGCTGCTGGCCTGTAGAGCCAGAGCTTTGGGTCAGCTTTAGGGGTGACCGGGGCAGGCTGTATGGTGTCAGGCTTGCTTTTGGCTGCCTGCGCTTTTCTCACCTTATCCAGCTCCCCTCCCCCCTCCGCTTTTCTCCTTTGTTTTAATCGGCCACTCCCGCCTTCGCTGACATTTTCTGCCTGTCTCCACCACCTCTTTGGTTGGGTGCTGGGCTTTTGTAAGCCTTACTGGGGCAGGTAAGCGGCCTCACCTGGTGTGGGGCCGTCTATATTTTTATGGGTTTGACTGTTTATTAAAAAGTAATATATTTAATGGAAATATACTTTTGTTTTAAAAAAAAAAAAAAAAAAAAAAAAAAAAAAAAGGGGAAGAATATATAAGGAGGAAAATCAGAGGCCAGTTTTATTGCCTCTTCAAAGCACTTGGTGCTGTGTATGTATGTTATATTGCATGTTGCCATTGGTTTCTAGGGGTTTTTTACTGTTGGTTTGTTTTTTCCCCACAGATCCTGGGATCCCTTCAATTAGTAGCCTCCCAGTTCTTTATTGCCTGGCTAGTCTCTTTTTCTCCTAAATTGGGACATATTTATTTATATATACTTGCGTATATATATTTAAAAAAAAAAAAAAAATAAAAAAAAAAATATATATATATATATAATCTATATTTATATATAGATTATTAAGGGGATCTTCTTTTTGAATTAAATCCTCCCAAAAAAAAAATAAAAAAAAATCCGGGACATTTACAATAAGGGGGCATCCCGGGTCGGCTTATGCCTTAAATCCCAAAAGAATTGCGAATACCATAAATCACCATATGGAGGCTTCCGTTATTACCGGAAATGGTTCTTCTGGGCCATCTAGGGGGTGCGCAAGATGTGGGACTCCGCTCCCAGATGATGATGTCTTTGTATGCATTCCTTGTGCAAGGCAGAGTATTGCGCGTCAGTCCGTCGCTTCGGCTGCTGGCCCGTCGCATCTTCCATCATCTCCTACCTCTCCCTCCCTGTTCCGGACCCCGCATGACACTGTCGAGTGGGGATTCGCAATCCGAGGTGGCGGCGCGATTGGCAAGCCTCTGGAAAATAGTGCCCGTTAAAGCAGGGTCTAAAGCCACTGCAAAACAGAAGCACCTGACTCCGATACCTTCGGCTTCACAGGTATGTGAGCCTGTGGAATGGTCCGATGGCTCCCCGGACGAGGGAGAATTCCTGCTGGAGTCAGATGAGCCTGCAGATCAGCTTGAGGCTGATGCTATTGGCGATTGGTCGGCGGGTGTTTCCCTTGACACCCCCTCCATTCTGGCTCAGATGTTTGAAATTCTGAATTTAGATCCGCCTGAGGCTGTCACCCGGCCAAAGGGCCAGTTGTTTAAAGAGCCTCAGCCGCGTTGGGTTTTTCCCAGACAACACCACTTTGAGAGGGTGGTCCTTAAGGAATGGGAACATCCCACGCGGTTATCTGGAATCCCTTCCAGTTGGGAAAAGCGTTATCCTTTTCCGCCAGAATTGGTGAAGCTCTGGTCCGTCCCTCCTGACGTCGATACCCCTGTGCTAGGGCTCTCCAGCACGGCTATGGTACAGTCTGCGGAGACCACTGTCCCTAAAGATGGGGAGGATCGGCGGATTGACCAGTACGCTCGCCATGGTTTTATTTATGCTGGGTCAACGATGCGCCCGGTGTGTGCTTCGGCCTTTCTTCTATTGGCGGTTAGGTCTGTAATTCAGGAGCTATATGAGGATCTAGATCCCACTTGCAAAGAGTTTACTGCACTCAAGCAGTGTGAATATTTTGTTTCCTATGTTCTATCCGCTCAGGACGATGCGCTGGCTATGAGTAGCAAGACAGCTGCAATGCTGGTGGCTATTCGTCGGTCAGTATGGCTGTGTCAGTGGTCGGCGGACTCAGCTTCTAAAAGGGTGCTCACAGCTCTTCCCTTTTTGGGCTTGCGTCTGTTTTGTGAGAAAATTGATTCAGTCGCAAAGGGTGGTAAGATGCCACAACGCAAGAGGCCTCGTCGTCCCTTTAAGGGGACAAGTGCTGGTAGGCCTTCTTTTCGGGGATTCAGAGCGGGTAGGGGGGCTTCCTTTCCCGCTACCAGAGGTGCAGGTTGGACTCGGGGGAGGGGCCATGGCCGTCCCGCTCAGTCCTGGGGCACCAAGCCCAAGCCTGCTGGTAAACCCGCTCAGCAATGAGGGGCTGCCCTCACCCGTGCTGGTGGGGGGACGATTACGACGCTTCTCCCAGGTTTGGGACCAGAAGATTCCGGACAGATGGATCCGGGAGGTAGTATCGTCCGGTTACAGACTGGAATTCGACTCTCGCCCTCCTTCACGGTTCTTTCGGTCTCGGGTGCCCATCGATCCTTTGGCCGCACAGGGGCTCCTGGCGTCGGTAAAGAATCTGTTAGAGATGGCGGTCATCCGGCCGGTACCGAGCATAGAGATGGGCCTCGGGTTTTATTCCAATCTTTTCGCAGTCCCCAAGAAAGACGGGTCAGTCTGTCCCGTCCTGGACCTGAAATTACTCAACAGGTTCATCCGCGTTCGGAAGTTTCGCATGGAAACCTTGCGTACGGCCGTCGGTTCCCTTCGGCAAGGGGACTTCATGACGTCCATAGACATCAAGGATGCTTATCTTCATGTTCCCATCTGCCACGCTCATCAACGTTTTCTTCGACTCGTGATGGAAAATCAGCATTTTCAATTCGTGGCACTTCCGTTTGGCCTTACCTCAGCTCCAAGAGTGTTCACCAAGGTGCTGGCAGGGGTCATGGCCATTTTCAGATCTCGGGGCATTCGTGTCGTACCTTATTTGGATGACCTTCTCATCATGGCTCCGTCGCTCAATCAATCGGAGACAGACACCAGGTTGGTGGTCTCCACGCTGGAAAGCTTTGGTTGGGTGATCAACTTCCCCAAGTCCTCCCTCGCTCCGGCCAGGGTGGTGTTCTTTCTGGGGATGCAGTTGGACTCTCCAACACAGAGTGTTTCTCCCCCAGTCCAAAATTCATCTGATCCAGGAGTTGGCTCGGGTCCTACTTTCCAATCCTCGGCCGTCCATCCGTCTGGGGATGAGGCTGATAGAGTTGATGGTCGCCTCTTTCGAGGCAGTTCCTTTTGCTCAATTTCACACGAGAACGCTTCAGCTTCATCTGTTGGCGTCCTGGGACCGGCAGCCTCGGTCGCTGGATCAGCCCTTCCAGTTGTCCTCCTGGGTCCGGCAGTCCCTCCAGTGGTGGTTGGTCTCGACCAATCTTGTGAAGGGCAGGTCTTTCCTGACCCCTCTTTGGGAAATTGTCACCACGGACGCCAGTCTTTCGGGTTGGGGCGGATTTTGGAAGGAGCTGCAGTTCCAGGGGCAGTGGGGACCTCAAGAGGCCCACTTACCCATCAATATTCTGGAACTGAGAGCCATCCGTCGGGTGCTTGCTCTCCTGACTCAGCACGTTCTGGTCCAGGTGCGTTCAGACAATCGAACAGCGGTTGCTTACATCAATCATCAGGGAGGGACTCGCAGTCTGAGAGGTGTCCCTGATCCTGACCTGGGCAGAGGCCCATGTTCCTTGTCTCTCGGCGGTATACATTCCAGGAGTGGAGAACCAGGTAGCGGACTGGTTGAGCAGGGGCTCTCCCCGTCTGGGAGAATGGGCCTCTCCATCCTCGGGTGTTTCGCTCACTGTGTCTCCGATGGGGGACACCAGAGGTGGACCTGTTTGCCTCTCGTCACAATCACAGGCTCCCGAACTTCGTGTCGCTCTCCCAGGATCCTCTGGCTCTGGCAGTGGACGCCATGTCCCTGAGCTGGGGGGATCTGGGATTTCTATACCTGTTTCCTCCGATACCCATGCTGCGCAGGGTGCTTCGGAAGTTGGCTCTGGAAAAGGTGTCCGCCGTTCTCGTGGCCCCAAGGTGGCCAAGGCGAGTGTGGTTCGCAGACATCGTTCGGCTGGCAGTGGACCAGTTCGCCCTGCCTCTTCGGCCCGATCTGCTCACTCAGGGTCGGTTGGAAACCATTACTCCCGGTTTGGGATTTGAATTTGGTTCTTTCTGCTCTTCAGGCTCCTCCTTTTGAGCCTTTGCAAGATATTGCTTTGTCTACCCTGACTCAGAAGATTGTCTTCTTGGTAGCGATCACTTCGGTCCGGCGTGTCTCGGAGTTGGCGGCCTTGTCTATCCAGGCGCCTTACTTTGAGAGGCATCAGGATAAAGTGGTCTTTCGGTTCAAGCCAGACTTTCTTCCTAAGGTTGTTTCTGCTTTTCATTTGAACCAAGATATTGTTCTTCCCTCCTTGTGTCCTAATCCTAAGAATGACATAGAGAGGGTTTTGCATTGTTTGGATGTAGTACGCTGTGTTAAGTACTACTTGGTTATCACGTCTCCTTTTAGTAAGACGGATTCCTTTTTTGTTATGCCCCATGGGCCTAAGAAGGGTTTGGCACCAGCCAAATCTGCTATTAGCAAGTGGATACGTCAGGCCGTTACTGCGGCCTATTCTGCTAAGGGGAAAGTTCCCCCTTTTCGTATCACTGCTCATTCTACTCGCGCCATTGGGGCGTCTTGGGCTTTTCAGCACCAAGCTTCTGTTGAACAAGTTTGTAGGGCCGCCACTTGGTCTTCTGTTCACACTTTTTCTAAGTTTTACAAAGTTGATGTGCGAGCCTCAGCGGATGCTGTTTTTGGCCGCGAAGTTCTGCAGACTGCAGTCATTTGTTATGCTTCACCTGGCCTTGAGATGCCCATCCCTTGTGGACACTGCTTTTGGATGTCCCATTAAGTGAATATTTAAAAGTGAAGCGGGGTGTGTGGCACACCAAGAATAATACCATTTTGTGAGTACTCACCTGAAAAATGGATATTGTTGGTGTGCCACACACCCCGCTTCACTCCCACCCTTTTCGGTATTTCCGAAGCCTTTTTATGGTGAAGCTTTTTATTTATATCAAATTGATTTTGAGGTTACCGGTGGAATACTGGTACCTTGTCTTTCTGCTTTTTTAATATACTGGTGATTGAAGGGAGGTACCAGGTATATATAGGCCGGAAGGGGGCTCGTTACAAGACTTCCTCTCTGCACAGCGTCACCTGGCGGTGAGTTAACCCAATAAGTGAAGAATATTTAAAAGTGAAGCGGGGTGTGTGGCACACCAACAATATCCATTTTTCAGGTGAGTACTCACAAAATGGTATTTTTAAAATAAAAAAAAATTAAAGTATGCCAGGGTAGTGGATTATCAGATCAGTTAATGCAAATTAACCCCTTGGCAAGGGAACTGATAACTGAACAAGATGTTATGTAGTTCTTATTAGACCTCACAAGTGTTACCAGTTTATGCCATGCAAATAACTTGCTCTAACTGATCATTTTATACCCTGATCCAGTCTAGTTTTTAATGTGTTGAGATCTTTTTAGACTTTGCTGTCAGTCTAAAACTTTGTGTTTTGTAGCGATCAGTTAGTAAAACAGCACAAGTTCTAGTCTGGGTATTGAGGGTTTTAAGAAGTGGTGCGAAGCTCTGCTTTGCCCTATATGGCAATGTCCTTGACATCCATATATTTATGGTAAGCAATGGCTGTGACAGGAACATTAGAAAACATTCTAATTTAGGTCCCATGTATGACTTTGCAACATGAAAACTAGATAAGTCCAGTTAAACTTACCAGTAATAGTATTTCCATTAGTTCCCTAGGACAGCTAGCCACGTACACCTCTCACATAAGAGGAAACACAAAATGGGAACGGCATTAATAGGCCCACCCTTCCCCTTGGCCCTCAGTGTTTCAGAAAGTACCCAGTAAAGAATCAAAAAGGGCAGAAAGGAAAAATGGTAAGCACCAGTGCTACCAACCCAGAGAATGAAGACATGTGGGCGGTGTTTAGGGCGCTGTCCTGCAGGACTAATGGAAATGCTGTCTAACTGTGGTTTTCTCTTGGCAATCTCCCAAGATGGCTAGCCACAGAAAGCAAGTAAGCATCCTACCTCAGGATGGGCAGACTGCCAAAACTTTCTTTCCAATTTTTTTGCTGGTCACGTGCCAGTAACGCCACCTTTATATTGTCTTAGAAAATTGTGAGCTGATGAACAGGGGGCAGCTTTTCAGATTTCTTCCAATGAGATTTTGCCGTTGAAAGCCCAAGAAGCAGTTACTGCTCTTGTGGAGTGTACCTTAATTCCTACTAGAGCTGGTGTCCCCGTAGCCTGATGCACTAGAGTTCTGATTACCCTTATTCTTCCCTGCAAAGGAGACGAAGAGGTGATCTGGTTTCCTACACACTTTGTATACGTCTGTGTATTTAAGAAGAATCTGTAAATATAGAGAGGGGAGGTTAGTATCTGATCTGGAAAGAAGCTCTTAGAGCTTGAAGGTCATGACCCTCCTTGCTAAAGTGATCGCCAGGATAAAGGCCACCCATAAGGTAAAGAACCTCTAGGGTACCTTTTTAAGTAGTTTGAAGGGAGACTGTTATTCCTTGCAGTACATTGCAAAGATCCCAATTTGGAAACATCTTAGCCTGTATCGGGCTTCTTCTGGCTGTGGCCACAACAAACAAAAAAAAAGTCAGGACATTATCTCTCAAGCAATCTTCCATGAACATGGATAGGGCTGAAATTCCAGTGTACTAAGGGCAAGTTTAATTTCAGACCCCTCCTGTAAAAACACCAGGACTGAGCCAATTGCATCCGAACAATGATAAAAAATGCTTCCATACTATGCAGTAAACTTTGCACTTAACCAACTTTCTGCTCTAAAGTAAGGTAGTGATTACTCTGTTGGACATTGCTTTTCTCTTTAGGATGGCCCCATTTAGGATCCAGACTGAGAGATTAATCTAAGCCAAATGGGACCCTGATTGATCAAGTCCGTAACTGCTGGTAGAATCCAAGATGCTTCTGGTGACATTCGATTCAGGAGGAGAAAACAATGTCTCCTTGGCCAATATGGGGTTTTTTAGCAGCACTTTGATCTCTCCTGATCTTCTGGTAACAATCTCTCATTTGGGGGAAAGGCATAAAAGAGAGTGAAATTTCCCTAGTCTTGTTTCCATGCCCCAAGCTAGATGACCCTTCCCCAGATAGAAGTACTTTTGGCATTTTGAATTCTTTCTTGTGGCAAACAAATCGATTTCTGGCCAACTCCAGCGCTCTGAGATCTGTAAGAAAATTTGCTGCTGTAACTCCCACGATGCTTGATCCTGCTTTACTCGACTCGAAATGTCTGCTTCCTCATTGAGGACGCCTTTGATCGGGAATGCCCGAATTGACTTTATCCTGCCTTTCAGACTGATGAGGATGGAACTGGGCACCCTGTAGAGTTCCCTTAATCTTGTTCCTTTGGTGGTTTTGATAGGTTACGACTGTCATAGTGTGCAAAATCACCTAAATGTCCCTGTTGGAAAGTGAGTCATCCAGACACGAGTGCCTTGTTTACTGCAATAAAGTCCCTGATGTTGAAGAATTCCTAGACATGGCTGCCGACCAAGTTCCCTGCAACTGTTGCCGCAGGCAGTGGGTGCCCCACCTGAATCTGCTTGCATCAGTGGTCTTGGTGGATTTCTCTGGTGCCATGGCTTCCCTCCGGTTAAATTCAGAGTCTGGGTCCACCAAAGAAGTCACCCAGTTAAACTCAAAACAGACTCGCGTAATCTTGTGTGTCTGCGCTGCTTATCTCTCGGATCAACACTGAGCGCCCGATGTTGCGTTATGGGTGAGCTGACTCCTGAGTGTGTGCCTGTCAGGGATTTCTCAGCAGAGAACTCCCGATTGTAATAAGTGACCAGAAATTGAGACTTAGAGACAGAGATGGATATGTGGCAAACCGTGTTTAATAGTGATAAACAGTGATAAGCATACTTCAAGTACACTACAATCAGACTGCTGTACAGATTACAAGTGGAACATATAACATATGTGTAAGGAAACTATACAAGTATACAGGTGACCACAGAGTGCTACAGCTGCTATGCAGAAATATAGGTAAATTGGAAAACACGCTCTGGCTGTACATACACAAGAAAAGTCTGAAGTCAAGTCTGAAAACAAGCATGCATAAGAATCAAAGGAAAGTCCAAAATCTAAGGCGGAAACACGGCTGAGATAGGGGAAGCAAAACACAATAGCTGAGGCAGCAGTCCTGGGTTCAGGGTACCTGGGATCTAGGTACAGCATTCTGGGTTCAAGGTGACAATTCAATGCTTGAATGAGTTGATCAGCTTAAATAGGCTGAGAAGTCACAGGTGCTGGGCTAATTACCAGCACCTCTGCAGGAAAGAGCCATCTCCTGGTAGAGCAGCATATTGCAGGGGAAAGTTCCAGAGAAGGAGCCAGCCAGAAGCAGTATTAACCAGAGGCACGCTCTGAAGCTATGGAGGAACTCCATCCCTGACAGTGCCGCAATGTGGAAGAAGAAAACCCAGCAATGAATCATGAATGGCCGGCTGCACTGACAGATAGTGGAGGCTTCCTCCGAATTGTGGCTGATGTGAGAATTTTTTTTGTTTTAACTGCCTCAACGGTGGTTGGGGATTGGGGGAGCTGCCACACTACCTGTTATGATGAGGGGGTTGTGGGTATTCTGCATGCCGCCTGTTATATGTGGGGAGGATTTGCCACACTGCCTGGTATAGTGTTTTGGGGGGGGGGGGGGTTTGGGATTCTGCACGCTGCCTCTTATAGGGGAATGGGGTGATTTCTGCACACTTCTGGTATGCTTACCTCGCCAACAAGCCCACGGTGCATGCAGGGCTGAAGGATGCAAGTGATGCTACGCGCTGCTTGTGTGCGTGGCTAGGATTTTATTCAGCTTCTCCAGCTGCACATTAATATGCATAGCTGGATAAGCTACTGTGCGGGACCACAGATAAAATCTTGCTCAAATGGACCTCCAAGTCCACTAACACAGAAAGGTGTAGAAGTAGAGCTATGGAATGGAGTCATCCAGACAAGGTACTCCATTATTAGACCAGTGTGCACCTATGGCCAAGACCTGAGATGGGCTCCCCCTAGAAAGGGGGTTCAGCTGAGCACAGTCGTCTTATTTCAATAATCTATTCATCAACCTTCCTCTCAGATGGCTCACCGTCTGCTCAATTGCTACTATCTGAATCAACCTTCTCACCATGCAAATGGAAGAAATAAGCAGCCACTGATGTATATTCTAAGCATACAGCACGTCCTGCTCCAGATGTAGTAATTACATGTGGGTAATCCTCCGGCGCCGTGCACTGCAGACATGTAGAAAACAAGCTCCTCCCGGCCCTACATATACCGAGGGACCTCCCACAAATCCCCAGATTTCTCTGCAGTGCTGGAACTGCGAAGACATGAAGTATCACGCTCTCGCAGGCGAGCGGGGCTTTACAGCCCGAGGCCCTGCGGGACTATTTCCACCCGTCTTCATTGTGAATTAATGCCTCCCAGCCTGGGCTGCGTTGGTCGGGTGAAGGTAGGCAGCACCTAGAGTGCTTACGGAGCTAGACTCCACCGCAATCCCCCACCATAGGGTAGGCGGTCCAGGCAAATGGTGAGCCTTCAGTGGATGCCCCCCCGCATCAGTGCCCCCACGCCCCGTGTAGCGGTGAACCCCGAATATTGGATCACCTTCCTCCCTGGATCCCCCCGTTAGGGGGGGGGGAAAGAGGGGGGGGTTGTGTGTACGATGGCCTAACCTTGCCCTAATTACACCAGAGACTTATGGCCTTTAATCGTTACCGAGTGTCAGAGCTGCGTTCACACTTTTATGTTTAAGTTAGCCGCAGCGCCTTATTGTTTTTTACTTGGTGCGGACGGCGGTTCTGTTCGTGGATGCTACGGCGTTTTATTCCTGTATTCTCTCTGAGGTGATTTTCTCTCTGAGGTGATTTCTAGATCGGTTTGTCAGTTGCATAGCTACTGTTTTTTTCTGATTGGCTGCGCGTCTTCGAGCTTCGCGCTCTCCGGGGGGGGGCGTGGTTTGGCGCATTCCGCGTCATCGCCCGCTCTGGCCTGCCCTTCGAGGTTCTCTTGGCGCCATTTCTTCTCACATGCGCGTGGTGAAGACTGTCCTCCCCTCGCTGTTCTGTAAGTGCCCTCATGGGCGAAAATTCCCTAGCTTTTTGCTTCTTCACGCTTGGCTCTGACATCCCTGTTCCCTTTGTGTCTTTCAGACCGCGGACTTCGGTGGCTTCTCCCGGCCCGGTGTAGCGCCCGGTCCAGACCATTTTAAAAAATCACTCCTACTTCCCAGCGGGTCATTGGGGCATCCAGGGTTGCTTTATAGCGTCAATCCCTACTGGCATATTGAACATAATAATCACCATATGGAGGCATCTCAGGATATTGTGAACGGGGTTCCCTCGGGACAAGCCCGTCTCTGTGTGGCTTGTGGGGTCTTGCCTAGCAGCGGTGACGATGCACGGGTCTGCGTCCCTTGTGCCCAGCAGGCGCTAGCTGGTCTCCCCACCTCTTCCGAGGCTGGGCCTGCACCTCGCCTTGCTTCCCTTACTCCCCCAAGCCTGAGCCTAACCCCCAATACTAGTGGGGACTCTCATGCTGATTTGGCCACTAGACTGGCTAGTGTGGAAAACTTAATTGCTGGCTCCTTGGCGCGCAAGGCTACTGCCAAGAGGCGTCATTTGAATCCTGAATCTACTATACTTCCTATAGAATCTGACGATTTACTGCTTTCCTATGCACATTCCCCATCAGAGGAAGGGGAACTGTTCACTGACTCGGGGTCATACGACGACGAGTCCAGGAGTCCGATCGGGGGTGCCCCACCGAAGTGGACCAAGACCCAGGATAGTCAAAATCCTGGGTGTTGGTCCACTTTAAGACTAAGGGGCATACGCGTGTTGCCCTACCTGGACGATATACTCATCACCTCTCGGTCTCTGCGGCAGGCAGAGCTGGACACTCGGTTGGTAGTGTCCACCCTGGAGTCCTTCGGCTGGGTGATCAATTACCCAAAGTCCTTTCTGTACCCCTCCTCAGTGACCCCCGTTTCTGGGGATGATTCTGGATTCGGTTCAGTCAAGGATATTCCTTCCTCCACAGAAGGTGGAAGCTCTGACAACGCAGGCGAGGTCCCTGCTCTCGAGCCCTCATCCCTCCATCCGGCAGGGAATGCAGTTGGTGGGCTCGATGGGGGCAAGCTTCGAGGCAGTGCCCTTTGCCCAGTTCCATTTGAGAACTCTGCAGCTTCACCTTCTGTCAGTATGGAACAAGGACCCAGCGTCCTTGGACGAGATCTGGGTGCTTCCCCCCTCGGTCAGACAATCCCTTGTGTGGTGGCTGGACTACAGGAACTTGATAAGGGGCAGATCCTTCCTGGCTCCCTCCTGGGAGATGGTCACAACGGATGCCAGTCTGTCGGGCTGGGGGGGATTCTGGAAGTCCCTGCGCTTCCAGGGGAGGTGGGGCCCTCAGGAGGCCCATCTGCCTATCAATGTCTTGGAACTCAAGGCGGTCAGATTGGTGCTGGAACAATTGACCCAGCATCTGAAGGGTCTGGCGGTTCAGGTACGCTCAGACAACAGGACGGCGGTGGCCTACATCAATCATCAGGGAGGAACCCGGAGCAAGGGGGCTCTCCAGGAGGTGTCTCTGATTCTAACATGGGCAGAGGCCAATGTCCAATGCATCTCGGCTGTCTACATTCCGGGGGCGGAGAACCTGCTAGCAGATGCTCTGAGCAGGGGGTCGTCTCGTCAGGGGGAATGGTCCGTCTGCAACAGGGTATTTCAGTCCCTGTGTCACCGTTGGGGTGTACCAGATGTGGATCTGTTTGCGTCCCGTCACAATCACAAGCTTCCGAGCTTTGTATCCCTGTCTCAGGATCCTCTGGATCTGGCCTCGAATGCCCTGTCAATGTCTTGGAGGGAGTTTCGGCTCCTGTATGTGTTTCCACCAATTCCCCTTCTGGGCAGAGTTCTGCGCAAGATTGCTCTGGAAGGGGTACCCGCGATTCTGGTGGCCCCAAGGTGGCCAAGAAGAGTGTGGTTCGCAGACGTGGTTCAAATGGCAGTAGATCAGTATGATCTGCCAAGGTTGCCAGACCTTCTAACTCAGGGGTCTCTACGCCATCCCAATTTACTAACTCTGGCTTTGACGGCTTGGCTATTGAAACCTCCATCCTGATGGAAAAGGGTTTGTCTGCATCTGTAGTGGCTACCATGGTGCAAGCCAGGAAGAATACTTCTGCTGCTATCTACTATAGAGTTTGGCGTGCTTACATTGAGTGGTGTGAATTCAGGTCTCTTCCCTGCCGGGATTTCTTAGTCTCCAGGGTGCTGGAGTTTTTACAACATGGTCTAGACTTAGGTCTTAAGCTTAGTACTCTGAAGGGCCAGGTTTCGGCCCTGTCTATCTTCTTTCAGAAAACCTTTGCCCAGCACCCTCTTATCAAGACTTTCTTTCAGGGGGTCACTCATGTGCGTCCTCCCCGGAAACCTATGGTTCCTGTTTGGGATTTGAACTTGGTTTTGTCGGCCCTGCAGGGTGCTCCTTTTGAGCCTATTCAGGAGGCCGCTCTCGCTGTTCTCACGCTCAAGGTTGTCTTCCTGGTAGCTATCACTTCCGTTAGACGTGTGTCTGAGTTGGCTGCTTTGTCTATTCAGCCTCCCTACTATGAGAGACACCGGGATAAGGTGGTTTTTTGCTTCAAGCCAGACTTTCTGCCTAAGGTTGTGTTTGCATTTCATTTGAATCAAGATATTGTACTTCCTTCCTTGTGCCCTAATCCTAGTAACCCTAAGGAGAGGGTTTTGCATTCCTTGGATGTGGTTAGGTGTGTCAAGTTTTACCTGGTTATCACTAAGGCTTTCAGGAAGACGGATGCTCTCTTCGTTGTGCCTCACGGGCCTAGGAAGGGTTTGGCTCCCGCCAAGTCTACTATCAGTAAATGGATTCGTCAGGCTGTGGTTCAAGCCTATTCTACTAAGGGGAAGACTCCCCCCTTTCGTCTTACTGCTCATTCTACTAGAGCTGTTGGGGCTTCTTAGGCTTTTCAGCACCAGGCCTCTGTGGAACAAGTTTGCAAGGCCGCTACTTGGTCTTCCGTTCATACTTTTACAAAGTTTTACAAGGTTGATGTTCGGGCCTCAGCTGATGCTGTTTGGCCGCAAGGTTTTGCAGGCGGCAGTAGTTTGAACTGCTTGCTGTTGCCTTTTCTGTTGGGGATCCCACCCTACTTTACGGACACTGCTATTGGATGTCCCACATGTAATTACTACATCTGGAGCAGGACGTGCTGTATGCTTAGAATAATACAATTCTGTGAAATATTCACCTGTAGAATTGGTATTATATGCATACAGCACATCCTGCTCCAACCGACCCTGGTTTCATGTTGTTCTGGATCCCCTGCTTGGTGACTGGTATCTTTGATATTATTGCCAGTTTTGGGTGGTTTGTTTCTCCTGGCTTCTCATTCTCACTGCTTTTCAATGCTGGGGATATGTGGGAGGTCCCTCGGTATATGTAGGGTCGGGAGGAGCTTGTTTTCTACATGTCTGCAGTGCACGGAGGCGGAGGATTACCCACATGTAATTACTACATCTGGAGCAGGACGTGCTGTATGCATACAATACCAATTCTACAGGTGAGTATTTCACAGAATTGTGTTTTTACCATTTTCAGTGCCAAATCGATATTGGTGATGAATTTTTATTCTCCTTTTTAACATTTTCTGAGTCCCACATACCATTTGCCACAGCCTATTGCATAGACAACCTGTTTACTCCTACAGTTGGCAAATGGCCACAATTTTAACATATTCTTACCTACAAAATCAGGGACTTTCTGTGTCTCTCATGTATGGACACACAGAGAAGCTCTCCACATCCCAACGGAATTCTAGGTCTCATAAAATGACTTCTACAAAGGTGGTCCCATGGGTTCCCAGCAGTGCGGGCCACCATACTGGGATACTCACTTAAGCATGTCCTTAAGTTGAATATTTGCACTATATTCTGCCACTAGTTTGTGATACCAGAGATTAAATGGCCCTGTGGATCTGGTTGAAACTGATCTATTTGGATTTTTCTTCTCAAGTAAATTATCTCGACAAGTGCTCTTCGGTAAAGGAAATAGCAGTATAAAACAGTTCTGCCTTATCCCTAGCAGCAGCCCAGTGGGTATTCCCTTCTTCAAATTCAGCCTCTGAAAGTTGTTAAAATGTAAAAGACTATTAACATCCATAGGTTTGTGAAAGTTTGAATAATAAAACTACCTCCTTTAGTAATGGATACCAAAACATCCAAAAATTCAACTCTTGACATCTTGAGAAAAGTTGGGGGTCAGCTTGATATTTTATTCAAAGCCTTCATGAAATTCCTGCATGACTCCACTAGATCCTGCCACACAAAGATAAGTAGGCTCCATGAAAGAGTTCTGCTTTCCCAGGGCTGCTGGGGGCGGGGGGGGGGGGGGGCTGAGCTAAGGGCTGGGCTTCCTGCTGTCAGTGTCTTTGGTGCTCATTCAGAGCTTGGTTGTCAGCACCTGGAGGGGGAGGCACCCTTGTCACGAGGGGGGCATGGCCAGGAGGAGGTAGCGGGGCGACAGCATTTGCGTGGTCTGCGGCTCCACGCACTTCTTGCTAGCAGCACGAGGCACCACCATCTTGTCTGGTGCCTGAAAGTCCCTGCTGCATCTCCAGCCTTTTGACTTGCTGCTGCATCTCCAGCCTTTTGACTTGCTGCTGCATCCTTGACTGGTGGGTTGATCTCAGCTGCAGGGAGGTGCATTTTTGGTAGTGCAGGCAGATCTAACCAGTAGTGGACAGGCAGGAGGGTGTGGGGACCGGCGATCCAGCTGTATTGCTAAGCAGTTAGAGCAGCCATTTCACCATGTTTAAGGCATCAAGGGCACCAGGGTTTCATACTTTAACAGCGAGTGGGGCCGCGGGTCCCACGTGCCAAGCGCGGAGGGACCCCTGTGCGCTGGGGGCACTACTGACCTGCACTACCTTGCGCAGCTGGTAGGTTCCATGCCTCAGTCAGATCATCCAGTTTCCCCTGCGGAGTCAGGCTTCGACTTGTCGGAGCAGAATTCCCCCTCGGGAGGGGGGCTGCCGGGTCCATTTTGGTCCCAGGGTCAGCCCAAGGATGGGGTTCCTCCTTCGGACATGGTGGACAGGGTGGCTCGGTTGGAGAGCATGGTCAGTAGCCTTTGTCAGTAGGGGCATCCCCCGAGTCTGCCCGTTCAGGCTGAAAGGCTACTGCCAATCGTAGGCATATTCAGACAAAGTCCTTGGAGGATTCTAGCTCCTACGCTGAGGACCTATTTAAAGTGGACTGTGACAGACTCTCTGCCCTTTGGACTTTACACAGGTTCATTACTTTCCTTTTCTTAAGCATGTACAGACTGCCATTGTGTTGATTGATTCATTGTTCTGATTGATTGTGTTACAGACGTCTATTGTGTTGCTTATTGCGTCACCGGCAGAGTTGAGGGATTGTGTGCCCTGCTCCCATTGGTCCGTGTATTTGTCATGCAGTCCTCCATCAGGTCCACGGGGGAGGTCCCCTTGCATGGAGCCTTGCATATAAGGCACAGGGTGGCACTAATAAAGAGCACTTCACCTTCACCCTCAATACTGAAGTTCTGTCTCTTATTGGGGGAAACGCTATATTACAATTCACTAGCCCTTGTAAGGGCTGTTCCTGTTTCCTCACGGACGACTCTGGAATTCCAGCAGAACCTCTTACGATTGGGAAAGCCCTCCGGCGATAAGGGTTATCGCTACATGGACCAACACCCAGGATTTTGACTATCCACTTCCACGTGCCCCGCTGTGTGAAACCCCCCAAAACGCCCTATTCAACTTGCCTCACCCAGCTCCTACAGCGCATGCGCGGCCGATCGTCCAATCAGTGCGCTTGGAGCCCCAGAGGTATGCGCGTTAATGCGAAGTCTTACCTCTGCGGCTCAGAGCACGCTGGCGGCCGCATCTCGCACTTCCCTCTAACAGGGAGCACGCCTGCGCCGGCCATTCACAAATTCCTGGCGCGTGCACGCGCCCTGCTAGAGAGAAGCGCAAGATGCGACCGCGGCCCGCGAATGCGCCGTTGGACCGGGAGTCTGGTAAGGTTTACTCACGTCCTGGAGGGTTTCACACAGCGGGGCTTCCTGATCTTGGATGCCCAGCGGGGAGGGATTGGATCGGCCCAGGAATCTTATAGGTTCTCGGGCCGATCCTCCTGGGTGTTGGTCCACTTTAAGGGTTCAGGATCTACTTCCTGCCGGTTGGAAAGGGTGTTGTCCATCAGGGGAGAAAAACCTGAAGCCGCGAGCAGCTTATTGAGGCAATATTGGAGGTTCTACACCTCTCTACTTCATGGCCGAGGTGGCAGAAGAAGTGCCAGTGGGTCAGCCAGGTTTCCCAGGCCTGCTCATTTCAGAAGACTGGTGGCAAATGAGTGAGAGAAGCAAGATAAGCCTCCATCTCTTTCCAGATGGAGGCGGTCAGGGTTTGGTCTGCAGCACCTGAGGAGTCAAACCGGTGCCGGGCTCGAGTCTGGCTTGGCACACCATTATCCCTACTTTGGATAGTGTGGCCTTGAGAGACTCGCGGATAAGAGGTTGGACCAATTGGTCAGACATGCGTTTTCCATGGTGAATGCGTCCAGCTTGCACCACGTCCATGGCGAGTGTGGCAGGCAAGGTCTGGATGAAGCAGCAGAGAAGGCATTTGCGATATGGAGGTTCTCACTTTTCTGCACTTCGCTTGAACTTACACTAGAGAGGTCATATACATTGTGCCAGCTATGGACGACTGGTGGCTTTCCTTGCTGGTCACCTTGCGACGCACAGTCTGGCTAAAGCGGTGTCAGTCGACACTTCTTGTAAGAAGTCGCTTATGGATGTCGACTAGGCCAGAGAAATGGAAACTGAGGACCTCTTTTCGCTGGTTACAGAATTTTAGCCCCTTCCAGAAATTCGGAGATTCTACATATCTCAGACACCGCAAGGATTTTTCGGGTACGTGAAAGCCATGAGGGAAACCTAGACCCCAAAGGGCCAGCCCTCAGCCAAGCTCGCTCTGGGTTGACGGGGTGCCCTCACGCGATCAGGTTGGGGGACAGCTTTTGCACTAAGCGCCGGTGTGGATATCTAATGCCTGGGTTATTCTTAGTATACAGTACGTCCTGCTCCAAATATAATACTTACACTTGGGTAATCCTCCGCCAGATGGTGCTGCACTGCAGAAGCATGCAAAAACAGGCTCCTCCCGGCCCTTCAAATACCCAGGGACCTCCCACAAATCCCGAGATTTCTCTGCAGTGCTAACTGCGAAGACATGAAGTATCACTCTCTCGCAGGTGAGCGTGGCTATCAAAGCCTGCGGCCCTGTGGACTATTCCCACCCGTCCTCCCTGTGATGTGCCTCCCAACCTGGGCTGCGCTGGTCGGGTGAAGGTAGGCAGCACCTTGTGTGCTTATGGAGCCATGCTCCACCGCAGTCCCCCACCAAAGGGTAGGCGGCTTAGGCTGATGATGAGCTTCTAGAGGATGCCCCTCCCACGCTATTGCCCCGTAAAGTGGTGGGCCCTGTGCAAAGGGTCGCCGTCCTCCCTTGTTCCCCCCCGTAGTCCGGGGGGGAAGAAGGGGGTGTGTGTGTGTGTGGTGGTCAGTGTATTTTACACGCTTATGGCCTTAGTACTGTCTTTGACTGGTATTCCGGGTGTCAGTGCTGCGCTGTTAAAACTTCAATTGCATCTGTCGCCGTGGCTGAATGTGCCACGACGAGCGGCGGCGGCGGCGCCTCAGACGCTGCTACGCCTTCATTGGCGTATCTTTTGCTAAGTGTGCCATACACTTCGCTTTTCTTACATCTTTGAAACCATTTCAGAGCTTCGCGCTCTTCGAGGGGGGCGGGGACCCGGTTTGGCGCCCTCCCCGTCACAGCCTCTCTGGCCCGCCCTTCAAGGTTCTTGGCGCCCTTCTGTTGCTGGTCACACGCACATGTGTTGCGGCCCCCCTCCTCCTCTGGTCAGTGAGTGCCCTCGCAGGCGAGTTTTTTCTTCCCTTTGTCCACTGCGCTTGGCTCTGACATCCCTATTCCCATTATTTCTTTCAGACTATCGAATCCAGTGGCTTCTCCCGGCCCGGTTAATTACCAGGGGTCCTAGGATAGTTACTCCCACTTCCCTGCGGGTCTTTGGGGCATCCAGGGTAGCTTACACCGTCAATCCCTACTGGCCTATTATGCCCATCAATCACCATTTGGAGGCATCCCAGGATATTGTGAACGGGGTTCCCTCGGGACAAGCCCATCTGTGTGTAGCTTGTGGGGTCTCACCTATTAGCGGTGACAATGCACGGTCTGCGTCCCTTGTGCACAGCAGGCGCTAATGGTACTTCCCTCCCCTCCAGTGGCTGGGCCTGCACCTCGCCTCACTTCACCTACTCCCCCAAGCCTGAGTCTAACCCCCAATACAAGCGGGGATTCTCATCCTGATGTTGCTACTAGACTGGCCAGTGTTGAAAAATTGCTTGCTAGTTCTCTAGCGCGCAAGGCCACTGCTAAAAAGCGGCACATAATCCCTGATTCGGCTCCTTTCCCTACGGAGTCTGATGAGTTTTCACATTTTTACGGCCATACCCCTTCGGATGAAGGGGAGCTATTGAGAAGACAAACTACTGCTTCAGATTTTTGAAGTTTTGTCCATCTCTCTCCCTGTTGAGGCCCTTAGGCAAAGGGGTGAGTTATTTCATACTGCTAAGGCTCGACTGGAATTTCCTGAGCAAACCCATTTCAATAACCTCGTGTTGAAAGAATGGGAACAACCCAGTAGACTTCCCGGGATCCCTAAGAGTTTGGACAAGAAGTATCCATTTCCTGCTGATATGGTCAAGTGCTGGTCATCGCCCCCCGAGGTCGATGCTCCGGTTTTAGGGCTGTCTAACACCTCTATTATGCACTCCCCCGACACCACTACGCTGCGGGATTCTGAGGACCAGCGCATTGACCAATTGGCATGCCATGCCTTTGCATTTGGTGGGGCTGCGCCCGGTTTGCGCCTTGGTCATTACTGCTGTGGCGCTCAGGGCCATGGTCAGGAATGCCCTTGACGGCCCGGACGAGTTGCCTACTGATGCTGTTAATGCACTTTCTAATTGTGAGGTGTTTGTGAACTTTATCCTGTCTGCATCGGATGATGCTATTAGGCTGTGTGCCAGATCTTCCGCCTTGGTGGTGGCTATACGCTGCGCGGTATGGCTTCGCCAGTGGGCGGCTGACAATGCTGCTAAGAAAGCCCTTACTGGGCTTCCATTTAAAGGCCTGCGCCTGTTTGGGGACCGCCTAGACCTCTTTGCTAAAGGAGGTAAGTTACCACAGCGCAGGCGGCAGCCTCGGCCCTTTCGGAACCAGGGCCCCCTTTCCGCCCCCTACAGAGGCATTAAGCAGGGGAAAGGGGTGTCCTTCGCGGGGGCTCGGACAGACTCCTGGCATAGGAGCAAGGGGCGGCGCCCCGGCTCCTCCTGGGGGACCAAACCCAAAGCCCCTCCCAAGACCCCTCAGGCATGATGGGGCGCCCTCGCCCGCCAGGGTGGGGGGACGACTACAGCACTTCGTGCATGTCTGGAGGCACCAAGTCTCGGACCGGTGGATTCAGGAGGTAGTTACCTCTGGCTACAAAATAGAGTTTGCTGTGCAGCCACCCTCAAGATTCATCATGTCCCGGATCCCCCCGGACCCGGTATCGGCTCAGGCCCTGTTGCAGGCAGTACAAGACCTTCTGGATCTGGGAGTTATTTGCCAGGTTCCCTTGAGAGAACTAGGAGAAGGGTTCTACTCCAACCTTTTCACAGTACCCAAAAGAGATGGGTCAGTCAGGCCCATTCTGGATTTAAAGATCCTCAACAAATGTGTCAAGCACAAGCGCTTTCGCATGGAAACTCTGCGCTCGGCCGTTGGCTCTCTGCGCCCAGGGGATTTTATGATGACGGTGGACATCAAGGATGCTTACCTTCACATCCCTGTGTTTCCGGGACATCAGAGGTTTCTCAGATCAACATTATCAGTTTGTGGCCCTACCATTGGCCTCACTTCAGCTCCCAGAGTGTTCACCAAGGTCCTGGCGGGAGTGATGTCCTTGTTAAGGTCAGGGGGCATTCGAGTGCTGCCCTACCTGGATGACATCCTCATCGCCTCATGGCCCCTACAGCAGGCAGGGCTGGACACTCAGCGGGTGGTGTCCACCCTGGAGTCCTTCGGCTGGGTGATCAATCACCCCAAGTCTTCTCTGTCCCCTTTGTCAGTGACCCCATTCCTGAGGATGATTCTGGATATGGTTCAGTCACGAATATTCCTTCCCCAACAGAAGGTGGAAGCCCTGACTGCGCAGGTGCGGTCCCTGCTCTCGTGCCCCCAGCTCTCACTCAGGCAGGGAATGCAGCTGGTGGGTCTGATGGTGGCGAGCTTCGAGGCGGTGCCCTTTGCTCAGTTCCATTTGAGGCCTCTGCAGCTTCACCTCCTCTCGGTATGGGACAAGGATCTTGCGTCCCTGGACAGGGTTTGTGTGCTTCCCTCGTTGGTCTTAAGGTCCCTCTTGTGGTGGCTGGACCACAGGAATTTGCTAAAGGGCAGGTCCTTTCTAGCCCCCTCCTGGGAGACGGTCACCACGGATGCCAGTCTGTCAGGTTGGGGGGGATTCTGGAAGTCCCTGAGGTTCCAGGGCAGGTGAGGTCCTCAGGAGGCCCATTTACCCATCAACATTCTGGAACTACGGGCGGTCAGGTTGGTTCTGGAGCGGTTGACCGGTCACCTGCAGGGACTGTTCAGGTGCGCTCAGACAACCGGACAGCGGTTGCCTACATCAATCATCAGGGAGGGACCCGGAGCAAGGGTGCCCTCCAGGAAGTGTCGAGGATTCTGACGTGGGCGGAGGACAATATTCAATGCATTTCGGCTGTTTACATCTCGGGGGTGGAGAATCTCCTGGCAGACTCTCTGAGCAGGGGGACTTCCCGTCAGGGGGAGTGGTCCCTCTGCGACAGGGCGTTCCAGTCCCTGTGTCACCGTTGGGGTCTACCGGATGTGGATCTGTTTGCATCCCGTCACAATCGCAAGCTCCCGGCCTTTGTCTCCCTGTCTCAGGATCCTCTGGCCTGTCTCAGTATCCATTTCCCCTGCTGGGCAGGGTTCTGCGCAAGATTGCCCTGGAAAAGGTGCTAGTGATTCTAGTGGCCCCAAGGTGGCCAAGAAGGGTATGGTACGCAGACGTGGTACAAATGGCAGTAGATCAGTACGTCCTGCCGGAGGCACCAGATCTACTCACTCAGGGCTCCTTACGCCATCCCAATTTACAAACTCTGGTTTTGACGGCTTGGCTGCTGAAACCTCCATGTTGATAGAGAAAGGCTTGTCTGCCTCTGTGGTGGATACCATGGTACAGGCTAGGAAGAAAACTTCTTCTGCCATCTATTACAGGGTATGGCGTTCCTACATAGACTGGTGTGAGTCCAGGTCTCTTCCCTGCAGGGAATTCTTCATCCCTAGGATTCTGGAATTTTTACAACATGGTTTAGAGTTGGGTTTAAAGCTCAGTACTCTGAAGGGTCAAGTTTCTGCTCTGTCTGTCTTCTTTCAGAAGTCATTTGCTCAGCATCACTTGGTTAAGACATTCTTTCAAGGGATCACTCATGTGCGTCCCCCACGTAAACCTATGGTCCCTGTTTGGAGTTTGAACTTGGTTTTGTCTGCTTTGCAGGGTGCTCCCTTTGAGCCTATTCAGGATGCTGCTTTGGCCGTGCTTACTCTCAAAGTGGTTTTTCTGGTGGCTATCACTTCGGTCAGGCGTGTGTCGGGGCTGGCGGCGTTGTCTATTCAGCCCCCATACTACGAGAGACACTAGGACAAGGTGGTGTTCCGCTTAAGCCAGACTTTCTGCCAAAGGTGGTGTCTGCCTTTCATTTGAATCAGGATATTGTTCTTCCTTCATTGTGTCCTAATCCTAGCAACGCTAAGGAAAGGGTTCTGCATTCCTTGGATGTGGTCAGGTGTCTGAAGTATTACCTGGTAGTCACTGCGGCCTTCAGGAAAACTGATGCTCTTTTTGTGGTCCCCTCTGGTCCTAGGAAGGGTTTGGCTCCGGCCAAATCTACTATTAGCAAATGGATTCGTCAGGCCGTGATTCAGGCTTACTCTGCTAAGGGGGAAGAGTCCCCCTTTCAGTCTTACTGCTCATTCTACTCGTGCTATTGGGGCCTCTTGGGCCTTCCAGCACCAGGCTTCGGTTGAACAAGTTTGCAAGGCCGCTTCTTGGTCGTCTGTTCATACCTTTTCAAAGTTTTCCAAGGTTGATGTTAGGGCCTCAGCAGATGCTGCTTTTGGCCGTAAGGTTTTGCAAGTGGTAGTAGTTTAAACTGCCTGTTGTCACCCTGTTTTTCTTGGGGATCCCACCCTACTTTATGGACACTGCTATTGGATGTCCCAAGTGTAACTATTATATTTGGAGCAGGACGTACTGTATACTAAGAATAATACAATTCTGTGAAATACTCACCTGTAGAATTGGTATTATAAGTATACAGTACGTCCTGCTCCACCCCACCCTGTTGTTGCATTATGCTGGATCCCCTGTATGGTGATTGTTTTCTTGTTCTCGCTACCAGTTGTTCTGGGTGGTTTTGATTTCTCCTGGCTTCTTGTTCACTGCTTTTCAATGCTGGGGATTTGTGGGAGGTCCCTGGGTATTTGAAGGGCCGGGAGGAGCCTGTTTTTGCATGCTTCTGCAGTGCAGCGCCATCTGGCGGAGGATTACCCAAGTGTAAGTATTATATTTGGAGCAGGACGTACTGTATACTTATAATACCAATTCTACAGGTGAGTATTTCACAGAATTGTATTTTTTCATCCAGATACAAGATCAAGTTCTGGACCAGGCCTCCACACAAGTTTTTGTGGCGTCCAAGCATTTTCGACGCAGAAAGAATGGTGGTTCACAACTGCGCAACAGAGCTTTTGCTGGACCCATGCCCCCCTCAGAGCCAGGCTGTGGCTTCTACTCAATACTTATTTGTTAGGTGATATAAGGTAAATATTTCCACCCATTGTTGGCTTACTTCATGATTACTGGTGCAATCTGAAGTTTATCCTTATTGAGATTTACATTTTATATGGGGGTTCATTTTAAGGCTTCAAGCTGTGAAAAATTGCTACAGTCTTACGTGCATCTTTGGGGGGGATATAAGTGTATTTTCGACAATACTTTTTATGGTTGATTTGTCCAGACTCAGTCGAAGTTGCAGGACTTTCCTTCTGTTATAATTCTTCCAACTGGTGCAAAGAAGCATTCTCAATGGCCAATAGCTCTTGTTTCTCACTCCTCATTGCTAACACAAACTGTTTTTTAAAACCGACCGTGAAGTATATCTTGATTAAATCCGCCAACTCCTCCTCATGTCACTAGCTGATGATGAAAGTGGCTCACTTTCTCATTGGTGAAACTGCTGCAACATTACCTTTCCGGAGGAATGATCCTATACCTCTATTTTACTCCAGGCTGCCAAGCAATCAGTCATAATTGGGTTAACTATCGACCAAGGGCGTGGACTGCAGGTCAAATGTATGGCTTTTTCCGGCCTATATACTGTATTTTTCGCCTTATAAGAAGCACAGGTTTTCCCAAAAGTGTGGGGAAATGTCAGTGCTTCTTATTGGGTAAATGTAAAAGAAACAAAAAGTATACTTACATGAGGCCCCTGGCCCTTGGGAGGCTAGCCGATCAGTGGACGGACGGGGCGGGTAAATGAATGCTGTCCCTGCTGCTGCTTCCGGGTGTCAGCACATGTCTGAGCCTGAGAGGCAGTCGCGGGGACAGCGTTCATGTAAGTATACCTTTTTTTTCTGGGGGACTGGGGTTATTCTGCCAAATTGCTTATGGAAATGGGAGGGTGGAATGCCACACTGAATATGGGGATGGGGGGGAAATGCCACACTGCCTATGGGAATGGGATGGGGGGGGAAGCCACACTGCCTATGGGAATGGGAGGGGGATGCCACACTGCCTATGGGAATGAGATGGGGAGAATGGCACACTACCCATGGGAAATGGGAGTGGGGGGGAATGCCACAATGCCTGTAATGGGGTGTTTTAGCACATTTGGTTTAGATTTTCTTTTCTTATTTTCCTCCTCCAAATCCTAGACACGTCTTATAAAATACAGTAATTCAGCTGCATGTCCACAATCCAGTTTTATTCTTGCATTTGGAACTGGACTGCAAGGTATACCTGGAACCCGGAAGGATTTTTTACTAGGAAGCGGGGGAATTTAACCCTGTTGGGCTTCCTGGCCCTTATATCCCAGTGATCTAAGGACCCACAATGCCTCCCCAGCTATGCTGTGATATGGATCATGGTGGTAAGGGTAAGCACGGGGGTCTTTGGGTGCTCTGGCATGTCACTTTTGTTTTTTAAAAGTTGACACTCTGGGCTGAATTTCAGCTTTCGGGAAAGGTCAGCCGCTGGTTTTTGGCTGGTGAACCTACAGGGGGACTAGAGGAATATTTGTTCCTCTTTTACTGCTTTTTCCCACAATTTTTTTTTTTTTATGTTGCCACTTACATTTTTGAAATACGCGCTCTTTTAGGGGGAGGAGAGAGGCGGCAGGAAAGGCAGCCGCTTCCTTCCATTGATGCAGTAAGGGAAGATCGCTGCCTCTGAGGCTGCTGTGGCCAGGAGGTTTCAGCTAAGTCCGTTGTACTGCCGCCAGGTCTCTTTCATGCTTGTATCATCTATGATCCCTTTTACACCTCTCGATTTTGATACATATTCAAAAAAGTCCTGCTTGCTGCGTTTCAATCAAACTGCATATACAGATCTATGCTGTGTCTATTCTAAGGAACTACAAATAAAACACAGTTCAACTGCAAAAAGCAAAACTCTATTGCCCCTTGCCCCTGTCTATCGGTGGGTCCTGTTAAGTGGCCGCTCTCCTCCCTCACTCTCCTTGTAGCCTTCGAGGGGGGGGGGGGGGGGTATATATGTGTATTGGCTTTGTGCTTCACTTCATTATGCTTGGTGTCAGCCGCCGTGCTGACTTGTTTTCACTTATTGTGCCTTGTAATTGCCGCTGTGCGCGCTTCCCTGTGTTCCGCGTTTGCCGGCGGCGTTACCTCAGGCGTGGTGCGCCGTCATTGGCTGCTTGTATGGCTTCGCGCTCTTTGGGGGGCGGGGCCCGTCTTTGGCGTGTTCCGCGTCACTTTTCATGCAGGCCCGCCCCTCGAGGTATACCAACGCCATTTTCTGCTTGGTTCTGGCTGCTGCGTGACGGGCTTCTACCTACCGCGGTCCGTGAGTGCCCTCGCGGGCGGCTTTATTAACTATGTTATTATTGTATGCTTACGGCTTCCTTTTTTGCCTGTGTCTTTCAGCTGGGCCGAACCTCTTGGCTTCTCCCGGCCCTAATCCCTCTATTTAGTTTATTAACTTGTGAGGCCTAGTTAATTACTCCCACGTCCCTAGCGGGTTATTGGGGCATCCCGGGTTGCTTTTATAGCATCAGTCCCTATTGGCCTATTGTGCCGTTATAATCACCATATGGAGGCATCTCAGGATAAAGTGCTCGGGGTTCCTTCGGGACAAGCCCGGCTGTGTGTAGCTTGTGGGGAGTCCCATAATGACACTGACAAGGCGCCGGTTTGTGTATCCTGTGCTAAACAGGTGCTTGCGCTGCAATCCGGCCTTCCAGTGGCTGAGTCTGCGATTCGTTTCACCTCACCTACTCCCCCAAGCTTAAATCTCACTCCTACTGAGTTGCATACGAGTGGGGATTCTCAGCCTGATGTGTCTTTGGAACTGTCTGGCTATACCCCTTTGGAGGAAGGGGAGCTATTCTCCGACTCAGGGTCATCTGATGAGAGGCCCAGGGGTCACGACGATTCTGGCTCTGACCCCTGGGCCCCAGATGATACTGATAGACTGTTGGCTCAGATTTTTGAGGTTCTGTCTATCTCTCCCCCTGTTGCGGCCCCCAGGCAACAGGGGGAACTTTTTCACACTGCTAAGTCACGCTTGGAATTTCCTGAGCAAGCACATTTTAATAACCTTGTGCTCAAGGAATAGGAGCGTCCCAGTAGACTTCCCGGTGTACCGAAGAGTTGGGATAGGAAGTATCCCTTTCCTGCTGATGTGGTTAAGTGTTGGTCATCCCCTCCCGAAGTGGATGCCCCGGTCCTAGGGTTATCTAATACCTCCGTCATGCACTCCCCTGACTCTACTTCCCTGCGGGATGCTGAGGACCGGCGCATTGATCAGCTGGCGTCCCATGCCTTTGCATGTGTGGGGATGGCGCTGCGCCCGGTCCGTGCCTCTGCCATTACGGCTGTGGCTATTAGGACCCTGCTCAGAACTGTCCTTGATGGTGCTCCTGATGATATGTCTAGGGAGGACTTTAATGCACTCTCTAGTTGTGATGTATTCTTGGTGTGCCACACACCCCGCTTCACTTTTAAATATTCTTCACTTAATGGGTTAACTCACCGCCAGGTGACGTAGTGCAGAGAGGAAGTCTTGTAACGAGCCCCCTTCCGGCCTATATATACCTGGTACCTCCCTTCAATCACCAGTATTTTTCTCTCTGCTGGACGACAAGACAGAAGATTGAAGTCTCCTGCTTACAGGTAGCCGGGGTCTTACCCCGGCACCCCCCTTTTGGTCTATTTCTGCCCGGTTTGAGTGTTTATACCTTGATGGTGGAATGGAAGCCTCCCAGCCTAGGCTGCTCACTGGGCAAATGGTAGATGGCACTTTAAGTGCCTAGGAGCTTATCTCCTCCGCTCGACCTCATGCGTGGGGCAATGCGGCTATCCGGCATGGTGATCCGGAAATGGGATACCCCTGTCCCGTGGGGCCCCGTAGCCCCTTTCTCTCCCGTTACGGTCCCTTCTCCCTTCACTATGGGGGGGGGGGGGGGGTAGAGGGATGTGTATGGTTTACTGTATGTTCATGTGTTTTGCTTATTTCAACGTTGTCAGGCTGCACTGCAAGTGAGTGTGCATATGGCCAGACTTTGATTCCTCCTTATATGGCAGTCTCTGTTTTGCGGGCTGCTGCTGCTGGCCTGTAGAGCCAGAGCTTTAGGGGTGACCGGGGCAGGCTGTATGGTGTCAGGCTTGCTTTTGGCTGCCTGCGCTTTTCTCACCTTATCCAGCTCCCCTCCCCCCTCCGCTTTTCTCCTTTGTTTTAATCGGCCACTCCCGCCTTCGCTGACATTTTCTGCCTGTCTCCACCACCTCTTTGGTTGGGTGCTGGGCTTTTGTAAGCCTTACTGGGGCAGGTAAGCGGCCTCACCTGGTGGGGCCGTCTATATTTTTATGGGTTTGACTGTTTATTAAAAAGTAATATATTTAATGGAAATATACTTTTGTTTTAAAAAAAAAAAAAGGGGGAAAAATATATAAGGAGGAAAATCAGAGGCCAGTTTTATTGCCTCTTCAAAGCACTTGGTGCTGTGTATGTATGTTATATTGCATGTTGCCATTGGTTTCTGGGGGTTTTTTACTGTTGGTTGTTTTTTCCCCACAGATCCTGGGATTCCTTCAATTAGTAGCCTCCCAGTTCTTTATTGCCTGGCTAGTCTCTTTTTCTCCTAAATTGGGACATATTTATTTATATATACTTGCGTATATATATTTAAAAAAAAAAAAATATATATAAAAAAAAAAAAAATATATATATATATATATATATATATATATATATATATATATATATATATATATACACAATCTATATTTATATATATATTATTAAGGGGGACCTTCCTTTTTAAAAAAAAAAAAGAAATATATATATAAATAAAAATCCTCCCTTCCGGGACATTTACAAATAAGGGGGCATCCCGGGTTGGCTTATGCCTTAAAGCCCAAAAATTGCGAATACCATAAATCACCATATGGAGGCTTCCGTTATTGCCGGAAACGGTTCTTCTGAGCCATTCGGGGGGTGCGTAAGTTGAGGGGCTATATGAGGATCTACTCCCAGCTGATGATGTCTTTATTTGCATCCCTTGTGCAAAGCAGAGCATTGCGCGCCAGTCTGTTGCTTCGGCTGCTGGCCCATCGCAACCTTCATCATCGCCTACCTCGCCCTCCCTGTTCCGGACCCCGCATGACACTGTCAAAAGTGGGGATTCGCAGTCCGAGGTGGCGGCACGGTCGGCCAGCCCCCGGAAAGTAGTGCCCGTTAAAGCAGGGTTAAAGGCCGCTGCAAAACGGAGGCACCTGACTCCGGTACCTTCGTCTCCACAGGACGAGTTATGTGAGCCTGTGGAATGGTCCGATGGATCCCCGAACGAGGAAGAATTCCTGTTGGAGTCAGATGAGCCTGCAGATCAGCTTGAGGCTGATGCGATTGGCGATTGGTCGGAGGGGGTTGTTTTTGACACCCCCTCCATTCTGGCTCAAATGTTTAAAATTTTGAATTTAGGTCCACCTGAGGCTGTCACCCTGCCAAAGGGTCAGTTGTTTAAGGAGCCTCAGCCGCGTTGGGTTTTTCCCAGACAACACCACTTTGAGAGGGTGGTCCTTAAGGAATGGGAACATCCCACGCGGTTATCTGGAATCCCTTCCAGTTGGGAAAAGCGTTATCCTTTTCCGCCAGAGTTGGTAAAGCTTTGGTCTGTCCCTCCTGACGTCGATACCCCTGTGCTAGGGCTCTCCAGCACGGCTATGGTACAGTCTGCTGAGACCACTGTCCCTAAAGATGGGGAAGATCGTCGGATTGACCAATACGCGCGCCATGGTTTTATTTATTCTGGGTCAGCGTTGCGCCCGGTGTGTGCTTCAGCCCTTCTTCTATTGGCGATTAGGTCTTTAATTCAGGGGCTATACGAGGATCTCAATCCCGCTTGTAAACAGTTTACTGCGCTTAAGCAGTGTGAATCTTTTGTGTCCTATGTCCTATCCGCTCAGGACGATGCGCTGGCTATGAGTAGCAAGGCAGCGGCTATGCTGGTGGCTATTCGCCGGTCAGTATGGCTGCGTCAGTGGTCGGCGGACGCAGTTTCTAAGAAGGTGCTCACAGCTCTCCCCTTTTTGGGGTTGCGTCTGAAATTGATTGAGAAAATTGATTCAGTCGCAAAGGGTGGTAAGATGCCACAACGCAAGAGGCCTCGTGGCCCCTTTAGGGGGGCAGGTTCCGGTAGGCCTTCCTTTCGAGGATTCAGAGCGGGCAGGGGGGCTTCCTTTCCCGCTACCAGAGGTGCAGGTTGGACTCGGGGGAGGGGCCATGGCCGGCCCACTCAGTCCTGGGGCACCAAGCCCAAACCTGCTGATAAGCCCTCTCAGCAATGAGGGGCTGCCCTCACCCGTGCGGGTGGGGGGACTATGGCGACACTTCTCCCAGGTTTGGAACCAAGTGGTTCCAGGCAGATGGATCCAGGAGGTAGTGTCGGCCGGTTACGACCTGGAATTCAAGTCCCCGAGAAAGATGGGTCGGTTCGTCCCGGCCTGGACTCTCATCAACACAGAGTGTTTCTTCCTTTTGCCCAAATTCACACGAGAACGCTTCAGCCTTTTCTGTTAGCGTCTTGGGACCAGCAGCCTCGGTCGCTGGATCAGTCCTTCCAGTTGTCCTCCCGGGTCCGGCAGTCCCTCCTGTGGTGGTTGGTCTCGACCAATCTGGTGTAGGGCAGGTTTTTCCTGACCCTCCTTTGGAAAATTGTCACCGCGGACGCCAGTCTGTTGGGATGGGGCGGATTCTGGAAGGAGCTGCAGTTTCAGGGGCAGTAGGGACCTCAAGAGGCCCACTTACCCACCAATATTCTGAAACTGAGAACCATCCGTCGGGTGCTTGCTCTCCTGACTCAGCACGTTCTGGGCCTTCCGGTCCAGGTGCGTTCAGACAATCAAACAGCGGTTGCTTACATCGGTCATCAGGGAGGGACTCGCAGTCTGAGTGCTCTCAGAGAAGTGTCCCTGATCCTGACCTGGGCGGTGTCCCATGTTCCTTGTCTCTCGGCGGTTTACATTCCAGAGGTGAAGAACCAGGTAGCGGACCGGTTGAGCAGGGGCTCTCCCCGTCTGGGAGAATGGGCTCTCCATCTTCGGGTGTTTCGCTCACTGTGTCTCCGATGGGGGATCCCGGAGGTGGACCCGTTTGCCTCTCGCAGGCTCCCGAACTTCGTGTCGCTCTCCCAGGATCCTCTGGCTCTGGCAGTGGACGCCATGTCCCTGAGCTGGGGAGTTCTGGGATTTCTATACCTGTTTCCTCCGATGCCCATGCTGGGCAGGGTGCTTCGGAAGTTGGCTCTGGAAAAGGTGTCCGCCGTTCTCATGGCCCCAAGGTGGCCAAGGCGAGTGAGGTTCGCAGACATCGTTCGGCTGGCAGTGGACCAGTTCGTTCTGCCTCTTCGGCCCGTTCTGCTCACTCAATTGTGTTACCCCAATTTACCAGCGCTGGGTTTGATGGCCTGGCTGCTGAAGCCTCCATCCTGAAGGAGGAGGGTCTTTCGGATTCAGTCATTAAGACTCTGATCAGTGCCCGGAAGAGGTCTTCTTCCGTCACCTACTATAGGACTTGGAAAGCCTATATCGCTTGGTGTGAGATAAGATCTTTTCCTTGTAGGGTCTTTTCGGTCTCCAGGATTCTGGAGTTTTTACAATCAGGGCTGGATTCTGGTTTCCAGCTAAGTACGTTGAAAGGGCAGGTCTCTGCCTTATCTATCTTTTTTTTCCAGAAGCGTGTTGCGCTTAAGCCTTTAGTTAAAACTTTTTTCCAGGGGGTTACGCATGTGCGGCCTCCCAGGAAACCATTACTCCCGGTTTGGGATTTGAATTTGGTTCTTTCTGCTCTTCAGGCTCCTCCTTTTGAGCCTTTGCAAGATATTGCTTTGTCTACCCTGACTCAGAAGATTGTCTTCTTGGTAGCGATCACTTCGGTCCGGCGTGTCTCGGAGTTGGCGGCCTTGTCTATCCAGGCGCCTTACTTTGAGAGGCATCAGGATAAAGTGGTCTTTCGGTTCAAGCCAGACTTTCTTCCTAAGGTTGTTTCTGCTTTTCATTTGAACCAAGATATTGTTCTTCCCTCCTTATGTCCTAATCCTAAGAATGACAAAGAGAGGGTTTTGCATTGTTTGGATGTAGTACGCTGTGTTAGGTACTACTTGATTATCACGTCTCCTTTTCGTAGGACGGATTCCTTTTTTGTTGTGCCCCATGGGCCTAAGAAGGGTTTGGCACCAGCCAAATCGGCCATTAGCAAGTGGATACGTCAGGCCGTTACTGCGGCCTATTCTGCTAAGGGAAGAGTTCCCCCTTTTCGTATCACTGCTCATTCTACTCGCGCCGTTGGGGCGTCTTGGGCTTTTCAGCACCAAGCTTCTGTTGAACAAGTTTGTAAGGCCGCCACTTGGTCTTCTGTTCATACTTTTTCTAAGTTTTACAAAGTTGATGTGCGAGCCTCAGCGGATGCTGTTTTTGGCCGCAAAGTTCTGCAGACTGCAGTCATTTAAGTTATGCTTCACCTGGCCTTGAGATGCCCATCCCTTGTGGACACTGCTTTTGGATGTCCCATTAAGTGAAGAATATTTAAAAGTGAAGCGGGGTGTGTGGCACACCAAGAATAATACCATTTTTTTACTCACCTGAAAAATGGATATTGTTGGTGTGCCACACACCCCGCTTCACTCCCACCCTTTTCGGTATTTCCGAAGCCTTTATATGGTGAAGCTTTTTGTTTATATCAAATTGATTTTGAGGTTACCGGTGGAATACTGGTACCTTGTCTTTCTGCTTTTTTAATATACTGGTGATTGAAGGGAGGTACCAGGTATATATAGGCCGGAAGGGGGCTCGTTACAAGACTTCCTCTCTGCACTACGTCACCTGGCGGTGAGTTAACCCATTAAGTGAAGAATATTTAAAAGTGAAGCGGGGTGTGTGGCACACCAACAATATCCATTTTTCAGGTGAGTACTCACAAAATGGTATTTTTTGTGACCTATGTCCTCTCGGCCCTGGATGACACCATTAGAATGTGTGGCAGAACCTCTGCCCTTGTAGTGGCTATACGCCGCTCGGTTTGGCTGCGCCAGTGGGCTGCTGACAAAAAAAAGCCCTCACTGGTTTTCCCTTTAAAGGTCTACGCCTGTTTGGGGACGACCTGGACCTGTTTGCTAAGGGAGGCAGTTTACCCCAGCGCAGGCGGCAGTCTCGGCCCTTTCGGGGTCAGGGCTCCTTTTCCTCCCCCTACCGTGGTGCTAGACAAGGGAGGGGGGTTTCCTTTACTGGGGCCCGAGGAGACTTCTGGGGTAGGGGCAGAGGACGTGGACGCCCTGGCTCCTCCTGGGGCTCCAAGCTTAAGTCCTCTCCCAAGCCCCCTCAGGCATGAAGAGGTGCCCTCACCCATCCGGGTGGGGGGACGGCTTCAGCACTTTGCTCGCGTCTGAGGCTTCATGTCTCAGACCGGTGGATTCAGGAGGTAGTGTCCTCCCGTTACAAGATAGTTTGCTGCCTGCCCTCCCTCAAGGTTCATCAGATCCCGGATGTCTCAGGACCCTGTGTCAGCTCAGGATCTAGTGCAGGCGGTGCAAAGCCTTCTGGAGCTGGGGGTCATCTGCAAGGTCCCTTTAAGAGAAAGGGGCAAGGGCTTCTATTCCAACCTCTTCACCGTGCCCAAAAAAGATGGGTCAGTCAGGCCCATCCTGGACTTGAAGATCCTCAACAAATTTGTCAGGTGCAGGCGCTTTCGCATGGAAACTCTGCGCTCTGCCATCGGTTTCCTGCGCCCAGGGGATTTCATGACGTCTGTGGACATCAAAGATGCTCACCTTCATATTCCTGTGTTTCCAGGTCATCAAAGATTCCTCAGGTTCGCTCTGGAAAATCAACACTACAAATTTTTGGCATTGCCCTTCGGTCTCACTTCAGCTCCCAGAGTGTTCACCAAGGTGCTGGCAGGAGTGATGTCTCTGCCCAGGTCTCAGGGCATCCATGTGTTGCCCTACCTGGACGACATTCTCATCACTTCCCAGTCTCTACATCAGGCAGAGTTGGATACTCAGCTGGTGGTGTCCACCCTGGAGTCAATTGGCTGGGTGATCAACCATCCCAAGTCTTCTCTGTCTCCCTCATTGAAGACTTCATTCCTGGGAATGAATCTGGATACAGTTCAGGCAAGGATTTTTCTTCCTCAGCAGAAGGTGGACAGTCTGATTGTGCAGGTCCAGTTCCTGCTATCTTGTCATCATCCCTCCATCATGCAGGGAATGCAGTTGGTGGCATGGTTCGAGGCGGTCCCTTATGCTCAGTTCCACTTGAGGCCTCTGCAACTCCACCTCTTGCCAGTATGGGACAAGGACCCTGCGTCCCTGGACCGGGTTTTTGCGCTTTCCCCCCTGGTCAGGCGGTCCCTCTCGTGGTGGCTGGACTCCAGGAACCTGTTGGGGGGCAGATCCTTTCTGACCCCCTCCTGGGAGACGGTCACCACGGATGGCAGTCTGTCAGGTTGGGGGGTGGGGTTTCTGGAAGTCCCTGCAGTTCCAAGGGAGGTGGGGCCCTCAGGAGGCCCACACATCTATCAATGTCTTGGAGCTGCGAGCGATCAGGTTGGTTCTGGCTCAGTTGACTCCTCACCCTCGGGGCCTGCCTGTTCAGGTGCGCTCGGACAACCAGACGGCGGTTGCCTACATCAATCATCAGGGAGGGACCCGGAGCAGGAGGGCCCTCCAGGAGGTGTCTCTGATCCTGACCTTGGCAGAGGCTAATGTTCCCTGCATATCAGCGGTCTACATCCCGGGGGCGGAAAATCTGCAGGCAGACTCTCTGAACAGGGGGACCTCTCGCCAGGGAGAATGGTTCCTCTGCAACAGGGTGTTTCAAGCTCTGTGTCACCGTTGGGGCCAACCAGATGTGGATCTGTTTGCGTCCCGTCACAATCACAAGCTCCCGGCCTTTGTCTCCCTGTCCCAGGATCCTCTGGCCTTGGCCACGGATGCCCTAGCAATGTCATGGCAGGACTTTCAGCTCCTGTATGTCTTTCCTCCATTCCCCCTGCTGGGCAGGGTTCTGCGCAAGATTGCTCTGGAGGGGGTGCCAGCAATTCTGGTGGCCCCCTTGTGGCCAAGAAGAGTGTGGTTCGCGCAGACGTGGTGCAGCTGGCAATAGATCATTACGTTCTGCCCAGGGTGCCAGACCTGCTCACTCAGGGTCCCTTACGGCATCCCAATTTACAAACTCTGGCTTTGACGGCCTGGCTGCTGAAACCTCCATCTTCTTTTTTTTTTCTTTATTTATTGAAGATTTTCAGAAATAAGAACATTATAACAGGTCCAGCATGCGACAAATACAAAGCATACAATGTCAATTGTTTTCCAGAAATGCAAATCAATAAAGACATTTCTAACCTGCCACCGGTGTTCGTTGTTATGTGCACATTTTTATTTCAAACCGCGTGGCCTTCCAAAGTGCTCGGGCAATTAACATCAAAGATATACAAGCAATCGGAACTGGAATTGAACACGAAGAAAAAGGAAAAAGCAAACAAAAGGGGGGGGGGGGAGTAGTATGGGGAGAGGGGAAAGGGTGAAGGAAAGAGGTGGGGGGGAGGGATCCTCAACTCAAGACCCCGAGGGCAGGGGGCTTCTCATGTACATCGCACACCTGTTACTGTCTCATGCAAGGGGGAAGGGTCCCGGGGGGGCTGAGACCCCAGCCTGGGACTCAGTAATTCTTTGCCCTCTGGGGACTCCATGTAAGCCATCCATCCATACCAAGTCACAGCGAACTTCTCATAGGTGTCATCACGTGAGGACATGAGATCCTCAAACCTCATGATGTCATTTACCCTCCGACGCCAGTTACTAATGGAGGGGGGTTCCCTGCTCTTCCACATCTGCGGAATGCAGGCTTTTGCTGCATTCAAGAGGTGACACGTTATGGAATTTCGGTAATGTTTCAGGGGAATGCCCGACACATGGAGGAGACTGAAGGCCGGGTCGTTAGGGACTGTTGCACCAGAGACCTTCTCCGCGACCCGCCTAACCTGGGTCCAAAATTCATTCAACTTGGGGCAAGACCAAAAGACATGTAGCAAGTCTCCCCTCTCCTCATCACATCTCCAGCAGTTTGGTGGGGTCCCTGGGAACCAACTGTTACGGTCCGTTGGGACTCTATACCATCTGGAGAGTAGTTTATACCCGCATTCCTGGAGTCGAGTACATATTGAGGACTTATGCGGGAGCGCCAATATCTTCTGGCGTTGCTCAGGTGTCAAAGTTAAATTTAGATATCTTTCCCATTTTCCCAGGTATGGCGGGGCCACGAGCAGTTTGTATATCCTCGAGAGAGCATGTGTCTCCGTTTCACTGCTCTGACACATCTCCTCGAAAATCGTAAGTACCCGCCCACCCCCTTTGTGTCTCTGCAGGGAAGCGAGGAAGTGTCTCAGTTGCATACACTGCCAACTGGACCATCTAGGGGTCCCTGCTCTCTGAGCCAACTCGCCTAGGTCTGCCCATCCATCCACTGAGGCAAAGTGACTCTATCTGTATATATTTGCTGCCATCCAAGCTCTTACCTGGCGGCCTCTGCACCCTGGCATAAAGCGCGGGTTGCCCAGAACAGGGTACATGGGGGAGGGGGAGATCCCCTGACACTGAAACGTGGCCTCACAGATCCGAAGCGTGGGACCTATGGTGGGATGTTGTCTCTCGATTTTGTCCCTTCGCTTGCCACCCATGGTGCCCCCCTTACCGGAATTTCAAGGAAACTCTGCTCCAGCTCAACCCACTGTTTGTTCCGGCCGTGGACACACCAGTCGACCACCCTGCAAAGATGTGTAGCAGAGTGGTAAAGTATTGGGTCTGGTACACCCCCCCCCCCCCCCCCCCCCCCCGCTCCTTAACTCTGGTCAGGATCTCCCTCTTCAGTCTAGGCTTCTTTCCGGCCCAGATAAAGCTAATGAAGACCGAGCGAACCCTCTGGAGAAAGGAGCGTGGGATGGACACCGGAAGTGCCTGAAGGAGATAGAGAAGGCGGGGGAGGAGCGCCATTTTGACTACGCCACATCTCCCAAACCAGGAGAGCTTCCCCTTGCTCCATCTGGCTGTCTCCGTCTCAACATTTTTTAGCAGCGGGGGGGAAGTTGAGGGCGAAAATTTTTAGGAGGTCACTGCTAATGTTAGTCCCCAGGTATTTTATGCTCTCACGTGCCCATTGGAATGGGAAGGCATTTTTAATTCTCTCAAACCTGTGAGGGGGGATGTTAATATTTGGGGCTTCGGACTTCTGAAAGATAATCTTATAGCTCGAGAGATCCCCATATTCTCTAAGCTCCCTCAGAAGGTTTGACAGAGAGACCTCGGGGCAGGACAAGGAGAAAATTAAATCATCAGCATAAGCCGCGACCTTATAGTGCCCCGAGGTGTTCTCCACCCCTTTGACGTCTGGGTTACCCCGCACCCTGCAAAGGAAAGGTTCATGAGTCAGAACAAAAATCAGCGGCGACAAAGGACACCCCTGTCTTGTCTCGTTTGAGATCTCAAAAGATCCCGACAGGCAACCGTTTACTCTCACCAACCCCGAGGGAGAGCTATACAGGCTCCCTATCCACCTCAGCATGTTTGGGCCCAGTCCAATGTGGCTGAGCACCAATCTCATGAAGTGCCAGTTTACCCTGTCGAATGCTTTCTCTGCGTCGGTTGAGAGCAAAAGGGCGCGCGTGTTCTGCTTCTGCGCCAGGTGTATCAGGTTCAACACCTTAGTGGTGTTGTCTCTGGCCTCTCTAAGAGGCATGAAACCCACGTGGTCGGGACCTATCACTGAGTGCAGGTGCGGGGCAATCCTGGAAGCCAGAATTTTAGCAAAGAGTTTAATGTCTGCATTGAGCAGGGAAATTGGCCTAAAACTTGCACACAGGTTTGGATCTTTCCTCTCTTTAGGGATTACTACTATATGCGCCCTTAATGTGTCTACGGGGAGGGGGGTCCCCTTAACGATGGAGTTCATCATCTGGAGAAGCCTAGGGGCCAGTATAGGGAACAATTTTTTGTAATACTGAAGGTGCAGCCCTTCAGGCCCTGGCGTCTTGCCTGTGGCTGTGTTGGCTAGTGCATTCTGCAGCTCCAGCATCGAGATAGGACTCTCCAATTCCGCAATGGCCTGTTCCGGGAGCTTGGGCATACCCGAACCCACTATGTGCTGCATGCATTTCCGCTTAAAGCCACCTTCCTGAGGCGCAGGTAAGTTATACAAATCCTTATAAAACTTGCAAAACTCCTCGGCTATGTCCTCTACCCTGTGCACCAATTTCTCCCCGGCGCCTGTTATTTTGGGTACGTAAGTTGTGGCCCTTTCCCCCCTCAGAGCCCTGGCTAGCATTCTGCCGCATTTATCCCCGGACTCGCAGAAAGCCTGTTTGCATCTAACTATCTGCGCTTTCAGTCTATCATAACAGACCGTTTTTAGTTTTTCCCTTAACGCAGTAAGGGTCGATATATGGGCTGCTGACAGAGATTTCTTGTGCAAGGTTTCTAATCCCTCTATCTCTTTAAGGAGACCTACGATGCGTTCTGACTTCTCTTTCTTGATTCGGGCCCCCTGTCCTATCAGAACCCCTCTAATGAAGCACTTGTGGGCCTCCCATAAGATCCCAGGAGCCACATCCGGTCCAGCATTTAATTCAAAGTAGTTTTTAAGTTCATTTTGGACCACTTCAAGCACTCTCTGGTCCTCTAATAATGAATTATTCAACCTCCAGGACCAGCTTCTGGGGGTGGGATTAAGATTTCTAATCATAATGGCGATAGGGGCATGGTCAGACAGGGTGATGTTGCCTATTGTGGTATCGTCCACTCTGGTCAGTTGAGGGTGTGGGATTAGGAACATGTCTATTCTAGAGTATGAGTTATGTGGATGTGAGAAGAATGTAAAGTCCCGAGTGCTCGGATGTTGGATTCTCCAGGGGTCCACCAGTTGAAACGAGTTAAGGATTCTTCTAAGGCGCTTCAACTTAGAATATGCGATATGGAGTCCCCCTTTTGAGGTAACCAGAAGTGGGTCAAGCGCCAGGTTAAAGTCACCCCCCAGGACCAGTAGCCCCTCTCGGAAGCCCGCCACAACCTCCAACAGATTCTCTATAAAGGTGATTTGTCCTACGTTTGGGGCATAGATGTTAGCAAGCGTAAACATTTCCGACCGTATCTTCCATTTTACCAATAGCCATCTGCCATCTCCATCTGCTTTGTAATCTACAAGTTCCCAGGCAAGGGATTTTGAGATCGTAATACTGACCCCTCGGGATCTAGAGTCAGGAGAGTAACTGTGATAGGCCCTGGGGAAATTCCTGTCTCCCAACGAGGGGGGGTTGGATGACTTAAAATGGGTTTCCTGAAGGAAACCTATCTGAGCACCAAGGCCTCTCAGGTTCCTTAGAATTAACGATCTCTTTTCAGGGCTGTTCATGCCTTTGGCATTTAAGGACACAATTTTGGTCCCCGACATCTTGGCCCCAACCGCCAACCCCACGCAGAGGGACACTGTCAGTCACACCAGAGAGTCGAGTACTAACCTCTGTGGGGGAGGGTAGGAAGGGGGAGAGAAAGGAAAAAGGGGGGGGGGGGATCTAAGGAAAACCAAAGAACACAACAGAAACAGATATCAACAAAACAATTAAAAAACACAACTAAATATCCTATACGGAGAAATACAAAACCCCACGGGACTGGTGTACCCGGGGGGCTGGCCCTAATGTGGGGTGCAGCGTCTGTCGGAACTGGCCGCAAGTCAAACCACTCCCTCCCACACCGGGCCAGCCAACCGATCAACATGAACCTGGCAAATGAACAGCAAGCCTACGGCAACAGACAAGCAATGTAACAACACCAGAAAGAATTTGGACCTGCCCAGGGTATATCCCTGCGCAGGAGGGGCACCCAGCCACCCAATGGGTCCCAGCGCACGAGCTGTTTTACCCCAAGACTTCCGAGGGCGGCCGGGGTCCCCGCAGGAGGGGCAAAGGCGGCCGAGCCAGCCTCCGTGTCTGGTTGGCTCATGTCTCTGCATCGTACGGTCTGGCCTGCCTTCTTGCCCGGCGTTGTCTTCCAGGGCCTCTAGGGCCACCAGGGCCCCGCTGGTGGTTGCCCCTGGGATGGGAGGGAGGAAGCGCCACCTTCGTCGCCAGCCAATCCGGGACCTCTATCGGGTCGCTCTGAATGAAGACAAAGAGGGCCGCCAGGTCCTTAGGCGATTTCAGCAGGAAGGTTTCCCGATTTCTCTTAACAATTAAGTGGAAGGGATATCCCCACCTGTATGTGGCTCCACTGCTCGTTACAACCTCCAGCAGTGGCTTCAGAGCTCTTCGCATCAACAATGTTCTACGTGAAAGATCTTGCAGGATCTGGACGCTGGCTCCATCAAAATCTACGCTCCCCTTTCTCCGTGCGCTGCGTGAAATGTCCTCCAGAGTGTAGCGGTGCACCCTGCAGACCACATCCCTCAGTCTTGATGGATCTGGGCCAGGAGGGCCCAATGCTCTGTGGACTCTGTCCAGCTCGATTGGGGTGGCTGGATCTCTGTCAAGCACTGTATTAAGTATGACCGTCGTGACACGTTTCAAGTCTTCACCAGCCGAGGCCTCAGGAATACCCCGCAGCCGCAGGTTATTCCTACGGCTACGGTTCTCAATGTCATCTATGTGTAACATCTGACTCTGAAGCAGCGCCTCCTGCAGACTACAGCTCTCTTCTAGCGCTTCAAGACGGCTTGAGGTTACGGGGACTCCGATTCCAGCGCAGTAACTCTTGCCTCGACTGCTGCCACTTGCTGCTTGACCTCTCCCAGTTCCCGCTTATAGGCCTCCTCATACTTCGCTATGAGCCCTTCGATGTCAGCCCTGGAGGGCAGACCCCTCAGCAGCGAGATTGTTTCCAAGTGTATATTTACCCCACGGGGGGACTTGGGGTCACTAGCCCTCCCATGCGGCAAAGGGGTCGAAGCAGCCCGCTGAGCTTCACTAGCAGGATTGGGCGCACATGGGCCCCATGGCCCTTCCCCCTGTTCCGGGGAGAAAAAGGGTTGGGATGGCGACATTGGCGTTGGGGTGGCTCCTCCTGCTGGCCATGATACCTTCGGTGACGGCAACAAGGGGGAAGTCGGGGGGCTCGGGGGTTCGGGAATCCTCTGCCGGATCACAACCTCAGGCTCCAGGGGGAGGGGGTAGCGAGATTTTGGCGCTCTGTGGCAATCCCGCAGGGGGGTGCGCCCCGCTTGGTGGCTGACTGGCTCCCGGGATCTTTTTGTGCCCCACTTCTCCCTGTCTTGGCAGGAAGGCGAACCTTTCTAAGTGCAGGTTGGCAACAGCACCCTTCCTCCATCCGCCTTGCCCCGTTGTGGTCTCTCGGAGAGCCCTCTCACTGGTGCCAGGGGAGCGAGAATCCGCATTTCTAGGGGTGCGGTGGCCGTCGTCCACGCTACCACGACGTTGTGTCGGGGGGGGGGGAGGAGTAGTCTGCCTGTCGGGCATGTTTACAATGAGGCCTCGAGGGACACTGGCAGCAAATATGACGCTTTTGCCCATCCCCTGTGCACTCACCACCTCTGGCTCTGGGCTGCTGCACCTGGGGTCTCTCAGCCCCCGTAGCTGATCAGGGTTGTCTCCACTGACGTCACAGTCTCCGCCCCACTGCCTCCCAGCCGTGTGCTCCGATCTGCGGCCGGCCGCCATCTTGGTGCTCTCAGCGCACACAGCTGCAATGTGCCTAGGTGCCTCCGCCATCTTGGAACACCTCCCGACATCCGCAGACGGCTCCGCTGCCTCCCGTTGCCCGCTGGCCGGCAGGTCTTGCGCCCTCGCCTCGCACTGCGCCGCTCTCTCCAGAGGCTCCGGATCGCGGGACAGGCTTGTCCGGGGTGAATGACTGTTCCTTCCTCCGCTCTCTCCGTCGACCGCCATTTGCCGCAGCTCCGTCCTAGCTGCAGGAGCCTCCCCTCCATGCTCCGCAGATCTCGCTCTCACCCCCGGCGGGCGCCGCTTTTCTTCACCGGCCGCAGCTCTCAGAAGTCCGGCGGGCATGGACATTTCTTCTGGCCCCTTCACCTCTTCACCCATTACGAGCGTGTTCCGCGCCATTTTGTCGCGCCGGGATTCCATCTTTCTTCTCCTCTGGTCTGCACTCTGGGGGTGCTGAATCCCCTTCCGCAGACCCCCACTGCTCCTCCGTGTCGTCTTCCTCCTCGCAATATACTTTAAATTAGGCTTGCTATATGCGATTTGGTGGCCACCGATGTGGGAGCTCAGGGAAATCGCCTCCTCACGGCTCCATACCCAGGACACGCCCCCTGAAACCTCCATCTTGATGGAGAAGGGGCTGTCTACCTCAGTTGTTGATACCATGATAAAGGCTAGGAAGAAGTCGTCGTCTTCCATTTATTACAGGGTTTGGCATGCCTACATTGACTGGTGTGAGCCTAAGTCTCTTCCCTGTCGTGTGTTCTCTATTCCCAGGATTCTGGAGTTCCTGCAGCATGGGTTGGAGATGGGGCTCCAACTCAGTACTCTGAAGGGCCAGGTTTCTGCCCTGGCTGTTTTCTTCCAGACGTCCTTTGCTCAGCATTCTCTGATCAGGACTTTTTTCCAGTGGGTTACCCATGTGCGTCCCCCACCTAAGCCTATGTTGCCTGTTTGGGATCTGAAATTGGTTTTGTCAGCCTTGCAGGGTGCTCCCTTTGAACCTGTGCAGGATGCTGCCCTGGCCATTCTTACTCTCAAAGTTGTCTTTTTGCTGGCTATCACCTCTGTTAGGCGTGTGTCTGAGTTGGCGGCGCTCTCCATCCAGCCCCCTTACTATGAGAGACACCAGGACAAGGTGGTGTTTCGCTTCAAGCCACACTTTCTGCCTAAGGTGGTGTCTGCTTTTCATTTGAATCAGGACATTGTTCTTCCGTCATTGTGCCCTAATCCTAGTAATGCTAAGGAGAGGGTCTTGCATTCTTTGGATGTGGTTAGGTGTTTGAAGTACTATCTGGTGGCTACTACACCTTTCAGAAAAACTGATGCTCTTTTTGTGGTCCCAGGAATGGTTTGGCTCCTGCCAAGTCTACTATCAGCAAATGGATCCGTCAGGCTGTGAATCAGGCCTACTCTAAGGGGAAGAATCCTCCCTTCCGCCTTACTGCTCATTCTACTCATGCTATTGGTGCCTCTTGGGCTTTTCAGCACCAGGCTTCTGTTGAACAAGTGTGCAAGGCCGCTACTTGGTCTTCTGTTAATACCTTTTCAAAGTTTTACAAGGTTGATGTTAGGGCCTCAGCTGATGCTGCTTGTGGCCGCAAGGTTCTGCAGGCGGCAGTGGTTTAAACTGTCTGCTGTCACTTTGGGGATCCCACCCTACTTTATGGCCACTGCTATTGGATGTCCCGAGTGTAAGTATTCTATCTGGAGCAGGACGTACTGTATACTAAGAATAATACAATTCTGTGATTACTCACCTGTAGAATTAATATTATGAGTATACAGTACGTCCTGCTCCACCCCACCCTTGGTTTGCATTATCTTGGATCCCCTGTATGGTGATTATCATTGTTATAGTTCCCAGTTTGGGTTTGTTTTAATTCCCCCTGCTATTCTTAGTATACAGTACGTCCTGCTCCAAATCTAATACTTACAGTTGGGATATACTCCGCCAGATGGCGCTGGACTGCAGAGACATCGAAAATAGGCTCCTCCCGGCCCCTCAAATACCCAGGGACCTCCCACAAATCCCCAGAATTTCTCTGCAGTCTGGCTGCGAAGGACGAGAAATTAGCTCTCTACTGGCAGGTGAGCAGGGTTATTAACCTGCGGCCCTGTAGGACTATTCCCACCCGTTCCACTAGTAATATGCCTCCCAGCCTTGGCTGCGCTGGTCGGGTGAAGGTAGGCAGCACCGCCGTTGGTGCTTAGGAGCGCTGCTCCACCACAATCCCCCACCAAAGGGTAGGCGGTTCAGGCTTATGGTGAGCCTCTATGGGATGCCCCTCCCGCACTATTGGCCTTTGCCCCTGCCTATCGGTGGGCCCTATTTAAGTGGCCGCCATCCTCCCTCATCCTCCTTGTAGTCTTCGGGGGAAAAGAGGGGGGGTGTGTATGTGTATAGATATGTATGTTATGCAGTCTGTGCTTTCTCTTTTCACATGCCTTTATTCTTGTGTCAGCCGCCGCACTGACTTGTCTTTACTGCTTTTTAAATTTGCCGCCGCCGTCGCGCGCTGGCTTGGTTCCGCGCTTGGCCGCGGCATTACCTCAGGCGCTGGTGCGCCATCATTGGCTGTTGGCCTTTCTGGCTTCGCGCTCTTCGGGGGGGGCAGGGCCCGTCTTTGGCGCGTCCCGCGTCATCGCTGTTACTGGCCTGCCCCTCGAGGCATACCGACGCCATCTTTCCTGCTTGCTTGGCCTATGCGCGACGGACTCCTACCTACCGCGGTCCGTAAGTGCCCTCGCGGGCGGCTTTATCTCCTTCACTTTTGTTACGATGTACTTAAGGTCTTGTCTGCTTAAGTCTTTCAGGCGGGACAAACCCTTCTTGGCTTCTCCCGGCCCTGTTTTAGTATATTACTTGTAGGCCTTGTAAAAATTATACTCCCACGTCCCTAGCGGGTTATTGGGGCATCCAGGGTTGCTATATAGCGTTATTCCCTATCGGCGTATAGCGCCGCTACAATCGCCATATGGAGGCATCCCAGGATAATGTGACCGGGGTCCCTTCGGGACAAGACCGGCTGTGTGTAGCGTGTGGGCAGCCTCATGCTGACGCTGACAAGGCGCGGGTCTCTGTACCCTGTGCTGAGCAGGTGCTTGCATTGCAATCTGGCCTGCCAGTGGCTGCACCTCGTTTCACTTCACCTACTCCCCCAAGCTTAAATCTCACTCCTGCTGAGTTGCATACTAGTGGGGATTCTCAGCCTGATGTGTCTTCTAGACTGGCTACTGTTGAACAGATTATTGCGAAGTCCTTAGCGCGTAAGGCCCCTGCTAAGAAGCGGCACTTGACGCCTAAGGAGTTTTGGAATCTGTGTGGCTATACCCCGTCTGATGAAGGGGAGCTCTATTCTGATTCAGGCTCATCTGATGAGAGACCAAGGGGTCATGACGATTCTGGCTCTAACCCCTGGGCCCCGGATGACACTGACAGATTATTGACCCAGATTTTTGAGGTTCTGTCTATCTCTCTCCCTGTTGAGGCTCCCAGGCAAAGAGGGGAGCTTTTCCATACAGCAAAATCATGTTTGGAATTTCCAGAGCAGGCACATTTCCATAACCTTGTGCTCAAGGAAGGGGAGCGCCCCAGTAAACTTCTCGGGGTGCCAAAGAGTTGGGATAGGAAGTATCCCTTTCCTGCTGAGGTGGTTAAATGTTGGTCATTCCCCCCTGAGGTGGATGCCCCGATCCTAGGCCTATCTAACACCCCTGATTCTACTAACCTGCGGGATGACGAAGACCAGCGTATTGATCAGCTGGCATCCCACGCCTTTGCATGTGCCGGGACGGTGCTGCGCCCGGTCTGTGCCTCTGCCATTACTACTGTGGCCACTAGAACCCTTATCAGAAATATGCTTGATAGTGCCCCTGATGATTTGCCTTGTGATGTGTTTAATGCACTCTCCAGTTGTGATGTTTTTGTAAATTTTGTCCTATCAGCATTGGATGACACCATCAGAATGTGTGCCAGAACTTCTGCCCTCGTGGTGGCTATACGCCGCTCGGTTTGGGTGCGCCAGTGGGCTGCTGACAACGCTGCCAAGAAGGCCCTCACTGGTTTTCCCTTTAAAGGACTGCGGCTGTTTGGAGACCGCCTGGACCTTTTTGCTAAGGGAGGCAGGTTACCCCAGCGCAGGCGGCAATCTCTGCCCTTTCGGGGTCAGGGTTCCTTCTCCTCCCCTTACCGTGGTGCAAGACAGGGAAGGGGGGTTTCTTTCCCTGGGGCCCGGGGAGATTTCTGGGGTAGAGGCAGAGGACGTGGATGTCCTGGCTCATCCTGGGGCCCCAAAGCTAAATCCTCTCCCAAGCCCCCTCAGGCATGATGGGGCGCCCTCACCAATGCGGGTGGGGGGATGGCTGCAGCAATTCGCTCACGTCTGGAGGCTTCATGTCTCAGACCGGTGGATTCAGGAGGTAGTGTCCTCCGGTTATAAGTTGGAGTTTGCTGCCGATCCCCCTTCAAGATTCAGCAGATCCCGGATTCCTCAGGACCCTGTGTCAGCTCAGGAGCTAGTGCAAGCAGTGCAAGGCCTCCTGGAGCTGGGGGTCATCTGCCAGGTCCCTTTAAGAGAAAAAGGCAAGGGCTTTTATTCCAACCTATTCACCGTACCCAAAAAGGATGGTTCTGTCAGGCCCATCCTGGATTCTCAACAAGTTTGTCAGGGGCAGGCGCTTTCGCATGGAGACTCTGCGCTCTGCCATCAGTTCCCTGCGCCAAGGGGTTTTCATGACTTCTGTGGACATCAAAGATGCTTATCTTCATATTCCTGTGTTCCCAGGTCATCAAAGGTTCCTCAGGTTCGCTCTGATGGATCAACACTACCAATTTGTGGCCTTGCCCTTCGGCCTCACTTCAGCTCCCAGGGTGTTCACCAAGGTGCTGGCTGGCGTGATGTCTCTGCTCAGATGTCAGGGCGTCCGCGTGCTTCCCTATCTGGACGACATCCTAATCACTTCCCAGTCTCTACATCAGGCAGAGTTGGATACTCAGCTGGTGGTGTCCACTCTGGAGTCATTTGGATGGGTGATCAACCACCCCAAGTGCTCACTGTCCCCTTCCTTGGTAACGCCATTCCTAGGAATAAATCTGGATACAGTTCAGGCAATGATCTTCCTTCCTCAGCAGAAGGTGGACAGTCTGATTGCACAGGCTCAGCCCCTCCTAGCTTGTCCCCATCCCTCCATCAGGCAGGGGATGCAGCTGGTGGGCCTGATGGTGGCGTGCTTCGAAGCGGTCCCTTATGCTCAGTTCCACTTGAGGCCTCTGCAACTTCACCTATTGTCATTATGGGACAAGGACCCAGCGTCCCTGGATAGGGTCTGTGTGCTATCCCCCCTGATCAGGAGGTCCCTCTTGTGGTGGATGGACTCAAGGAACCTGTTGGGGGCAGATCCTTTCTTGCCCCTTCCTGGAAGACGGTCACCACGGATGCCAGTCTGTCAGGTTGGGGGGGTTTCTGGAAGTCCCTGCGATTCCAGGGGAGGTGGGGCCCTCAGGAGGCCCACACACCTATCAATGTCTTGGAGCTGCGGGCGATCAGGTTAGTTCTGGCTCGCTTGACTACTCATCTTCGGGGCCTGCCTGTTCAGGTGCGCTCGGACAACCATCAATCAATCGGACATACATCAATCATCAGGGAGGGACCCGGAGCAAGGGGGCCCTCCAGGAAGCGTCTCTGATCCTGACTTGCGCGGAGGCCAATGTCCCCTGCATTTCAGCTGTGTACATCCCGGGGGTGGAAAATCACCTGGCGAACTCTCTGAGCAGGGGGACCTCTCGCCAGGGAGCAGGGTGTTTCAATCTCTGTGTCACCGTTGGGGCCAACCAGATGTGGATCTGTTTGCGTCCCGCCACAATCACAAGCTCCCAGCCTTTGTCTCTCTGTCCAGGGATCCTCTGACCCTGACCTCGGATGCGCTAGCAATGTCATGGAAGGAATTTCAATTCCTGTATGTCTTCCCTCCAATTCCCCTGCTGGGAAGGGTTCTGCGCAAGATTGCTCTGGAAGGGGTGCCAGCAATTCTGGTGGCCCGCAGGTGGCCAAGAAGAGTGTGGTTCGCAGACGTGGTGCAGCTGGCAGTAGATCAGTATGCTCTGCCCTTGGTGCCAGATCTGCTCACTACGACATCCCAATTTACAAACTCTGGCTTTGACGGCTTGGCTGCTGAAACCTCCATCTTGATGGAGAAGGGGCTGTCTTCCTCGGTTGTGGATACTTTGATTAAAGCTAGGAAGAAGTCTTCCTCTTCCATTTACTACAGGGTTTGGCGTGCCTACATTGACTGGTGTGAGTCTAAGTCTCTTCCCTGTCGTGTGTTATCTATTCCCAGGATTCTGGAGTTCCTGCAGCATAGGTTGGAGATGGGGCTCCAACTCAGTACTCTGAAGGGTCAGGTTTCTGCGCTGGCTATTTTCTTCCAGAAGTCCTTTGCTCAGTACCCTCTGATCAGGACTTTTTTCCAGGGTGTCACTCATGTGCGTCCCCCACGGAAGCCTATGGTGCCTGTTTGGGATCTGAACTTGGTTCTGTCAGCCTTGCAGGGTGCTCCCTTTGAACCTGTGCAGGATGCTGCCTTGGCCATTCTTGCGCTCAAGGTTGTATTTCTGGTGGCTATCACTTCTGTCAGGCATGTGTCTGAGTTGGCGGCGCTGTCCATTCAGCCCCCCTATTATGAGAGACACCAGAACAAGGTGGTGTTTCGTTTCAAACCTGACTTTCTACCTAAGGTAGTGTCTACTTTTCATTTGAATCAGGATATTGTTCTTCCTTCTTTGTGCCCTAATCCTAGCAATGAGAGTTTTGCTCTCTTTGGATGTGGTTAGGTGTCTGAAGTACTATCTGATGGCTACTGCACCTTTCAGGAAAACTGATGCTCTTTTTGTGGTCCCTTCTGGTACTAGGAAGGGTTTGGCTCCTGCCAAGTCTAATATCAGCAAATGGATTAGTCAGGCTGTGATTCAGGCCTACTCTGCTAATCGGAAGAATCCTCCCTTCCGCATTACTGCTCATTCCACTCGTGCTATTGGGGCCTCTTGGGCTTTTCAGCACCAGGCTTCTGTTGAACAAGTTTGCAAGGCCGCTACTTGGTCTTCTGTTCATACCTTATCAAAGTTTTACAAGGTTGATGTTAGGGCCTCAGCTGATGCTGTTTTTGGCCGAAAGGTTCTGCAGGCGGCAGTGGTTTTAACTGCCTGCTGCTGATTTTTCTTGGGGATCCCACCCTTCTTTATGGACACTGCTATTGGATGTCCCAACTGTAAGTATTAGATTTGGAGCAGGACGTACTGTATACTAAGAATAATACAATTCTGTGATTACTCACCTGTAGAATTGGTATTATGAGTATACAGTACGTCCTGCTCCAACCCACCCTTGGTTTGCATTTTCTTGGATCCCCTGTATATTGATTATTATTGTTATAGTTGATAGTTTGGATTGTTTAATTCTTTCAGCTTCTCATTAACTGCTTTTCAATGCTGGGGATTTGTGGGAGGTCCCTGGGTATTTGAGGGGCCGGGAGGGGCCTATTTTCGATGTCTCTGCAGTCCAGCGCCATCTGGCGGAGTATATCCCAACTGTAAGTATTATATTTGGAGCAGGACGTACTGTATACCCATAATACCAATTCTACAGGTGAGTAATCACAGAATTGTATTATTCCAAGTATGCCTCACACGCTGCTTCGTTAATGATTAATCACTTCTGGGTTATAGCCACTAGATGGCGCTTTTCTAGCAGAGATGGCAAAAAAAGAAGCCCCTCCCGGTCCACAAATACCCGAGACCTCCCACACATTCCCCAGTATAGTCTCTGCTAGAAGGCGACGACAGTCAAGATGATGGCTCCTCTCCTGTCAGGTAGGCTGGGTGCACACCCGGCCCCAATTATTTTGTCTATTTCCACCTGGACTCTTTTTGTTAATTCCCCTACGCCTCCAAGCTATGGCTGCAGGGTCTGGGTGAGGGTAGGTGACACCTTAGAGGTGTTTTTGGCTAAGTAGCCATGCTCCACCGCAAGGCCCTCATCAAAGGGTAGGCGGGCGTCAGGTTATGGTGCTCCTGACATGGGATGCCCTGTCCGTTCTGAAGCCCTCGCTACATATCCAATTGTAGCTATCAGTATCCCCCCATTTACTCCCTGTTCCCGGTTAGTAAGGGGGGTGGGTCTGTCCCTCCATTTTTGTTCTCTCTAGTGTGTGGTCTGTGTGCTTGGTGCAGTACGGTCACTTTTATCGTTTATGCGCTGGCTATTGCCAGCGTGCATGTATGTGTGTGTGTGTTTCTTGTACTAGGCGCGGCCCGCACGCTCGCTCTCCGGCAGCGGCGGCGGGCCGGTTTCACAGTGAGTGGCCGGCTTTTGTCAGGCGCGGCCCGCACGCTCGCTCTTCGGCGGCGGGCCGGTTGCACGGTATGTGGCCAGTCTCTTTCTTGGGCGCGGCCCGCACGCTCGCTCTCCGGCGGCGGGCCGGTTGTAATGGCGGTGCCCGGCTCCGCAGCCTTTGCCGGGGAGCGCGGCTCGCTTCTCCTCAGTCAGGGTAGGGGCGGGGCCTGGCGTTCTTCGCGCCTGTGACGGCCCACCCTTCCCTGTGGCGCGTCGGCCGGCTCTCAGCCCTATTGGCTGGGAGCGCGGCGGCGTAGGTTTCCCGCGTAGTGGGGGGGGGGCGGGGCGCGATCCGCTTTGGCCCGCCTCCCTCCCTCCTCCTTCCTTCCCTCGGGTCTGCGCCGCCATCTTTCTCCGGTTTTGTGAGTGTCCCTCGGGGTCATTTTAGTGTTAAGATGATATGTATAATTTTCAGTGTATGCTGGCTCCCCTGGGGGCCTTTAGATATTGCCTGGTATATTTACCTATTCATATATCTATGTACATGTCTGTGTATGCTTATATATATATATATCTATATTTAGATATAGAATGTCTCTTTTGCCTTATGTATTGTATGCATTATGGAGACGACGTATGCATGTTGTGTTAAAGGGGTCCCCCCGTGGTGTCTTTCTGGTGGGACAACTGTGGCTATTGAGGTCCCTTGTCAAATTGTGGTTCCCTTTTAATTCTAAAAACCTCCCACTAACGGACTCTATGGGGCATCCCGGGTAGCTTATAGCGTAATTCCCATTGGTCAATGCGACTACCTAAAAAATCACCATATGGAGGCTTCCCAGGATAACCGCGCTCGGGATCCCTTCGGGGCAACCCCGGCAGTGTGTGATATGTGGGGTGTTCCTTGATTTTGTGTTACATGTGTACAGCAGGCGATTGTGCGGCAATCCGGGCCCCGTGCGGCCAGGTCGGCCCCGCTGACCTCATCACCTACACCCCCACGCCTGGTCTTGACCCCAAGTGACGTTGTCAATTGTGGGGAGTCGCAATCCGATGTCTGAGCCAGACTGGCTAACATTGAGAGAATGATTGCTAGCTCTGCGGCCAGGATGGCCCCAGCTATAAAACGGCACTCGGCGCCCGCTGCGCCGGCCCTTGACTATATGATTATAATCCTTTTGTTTGGTCAGTTTATTCCCCGTTTGTGGAGGGGGAATTGTTTCCTGACTCCGATGCCGGTACGGAGCGTGGGGATACCGTTGATACATCCCAGGCTCGTTACCCATAATTTTGTAGTGCTTGCCATTTCCCCTCCTGCGGAGGCCCCTGCGCATAAAAAAAAAAAAAAAAAAAATTTTTGGGTACCACCGAACCTCGTTTGGAGCTTCCGGATCGGAAGCACTTTAACTATCTGATTTTTAAGGAATGGGAATGGCCTAGCTGGCTCCCTGGTTTTCCTTAAGGGTGGGATAGGAAGTATCCCTTCCCTGTTGATGTGGTTAAGCGTTGGTCTACATCCCCAGAGGTCGACGCTCCCGTCCTGGGATTGTCCAATACGTTGGTCGTGCATACCCCGGATTTCACTACCTTGAGGGGTAGTGAGGACCGACGTCTCGTCCGACTAGCTTCGCATACCTTTGCTGGTGGGTGTGGCCTTGCGCCCGGTGTGTGCTTCAGCTCTTACGGCTGCGGTTACTAGAGCTTTTTAGGGGCCTTCTGGATGGTTCCCAATCTATTCCTTGCAGCGAGGAGTTTAGACCTTTGACTCATTGTGATTTGTTCATTGCCTTTGTCTTATTAGTCTTGGATGATACTATCCGTCTGTGTAACAGGGCCTCGGCATTGCAGGTTGCTATACGCCGATTGGTCTGGTTGCGCCAGTAGGCGTCCGATAACGCTGCCAAGAAGGCGCTCACAGGGCATTCCTTCGCGGGTCTGCAACTGTTTGGTGATCGACTAGATTCTGTTATCAAGGGAGGCAGGTTACCTCTACGCAAGTGGCAGGACCGGCCCCTTCGTGGTTCAGGCTCTTTCAACCACTCCTTTCGTGGCTCTTGGACGGGCAGGGGAACATCCTTCATTGCATTCAGAAGTGGTACCTGGGGTAGGGGCAGAGGTCTTGCCCGACCTGGGTTTTCCTGGGGTGCTAACCCCAAATCCGCTGCCGAGCCCGCTCAGCATTGAGGGGGCGCTCTCACCTTTGCGGGTGGGGGGACGGCTGCCGCTCTTTGCTTTGGTCTGGACTCAAGAGGTCACAGACACTTGGATCCTGGAGGTGGTCTCCTCCGGGTACAAGCTGGAGTTTTCCGGCTTCTTCCCAGATTCCTCAGGTCACGGGTTCCTTGGACCCACGGGCGGCACAGGGACTGTTTTCTGGCGGTGCCAAGCCTTTGGCATATGGGGGTCGTTTGTCCAGTTCTCCCCATAGAGAGAGGTCTGTGTTACTTTTCCAACCTCTTTACTGTGCCCAGGAAGGATGGCTCCGTAAGATCCATTTTTGACTTAAAGATTCTCAACCGGTTCTTCTGAACCAGAAAATTTCGCATGGATTCCATGCGCTCTGCTGTCAATTTCCTATGCCCAGGGGACTTTTTGACCTTGATGGGCATTAGGGATGCTTATCTTCATGTGCCGGTTTTTCCCGGGACACCAATGGTTCCTCAGGTTTGCGGTAGGCGATCAGCACTACCAGTTTGTGGCTCTTCTCTTCGGGTTGGCCTCGGCACCCAGGGTGTTCGCCAAGGTGTTGGCGGGCGTGCTGGCCCGTCTTAGAGTCCAGGGCATTCGCATTTTGCCTTATCTGGATGACCTTCTCATTACGTCATCTTCTCTCCTCCAGGCGGAACTGGACATCCGGATGGTGTTGACGACGCTGGAGAGGTTCGGGTGGGTAATCATTTGCCCCAAGTCCTCACTCTCTCCGTCAAGGGTGGCTCTCATTCCTGGGCATGACTCTGCATATTATTCAGCTCAGGGTTTTCTTACACCAGCCGAAGGCGGATGTTCTTCATGCACTAATTTGTTTTCTTATGTCCAACCCTCGTCCGTCCTTCAGACAAGGGATGAGGCTGGTGGGATTGAAGGTGGCTTGCTTGAGGCAGTGCCCTTTGCCCAGTCTCACATGAGACCTCTTCAACTCCATCTATTATCGTCCTGTGACAAAGGTCCTCTGTCCCTGGATCGGACCTGCGTTCTGGAGAGACCTTCAGGTCCAGGGGCTGTGGGGTCCTCAGGAGGCTTACGCTTTCATCAACTTTCTGTAGCTGGAGGCGGTTTGGTGGTGCTGTCGCACGTGGCACATCACCTCCAGGTACCGGTTCTGGTTCGCCCCGATTATCGGACCGCGTTTGCTTACATCAATCGCCAAGGAGGGGCTCGCAGCAAGAGTGCCCTCCGGGAGGTGTCTCTGATTCTTGCATGGACCGAGAGCATTGTGCAGGCATCTCGGCAGTGTACATTCCAGGGGTGGAGAACCTGGCAGCGGACTCCCTAAGCAGGGGGTCCTCTCGCCGGGGGGAATGGTCCCTCAGCAACGAGGTAATTCTATTCCCCTGTCGCAGGTGGGGGATGCTGGAGGTGGATCTGTTTGCCTCTCGGCACAATCATAGGTTCCCTGCATTTGTTTCTGTCCCAGGGCCCTCTGGCTCTGGCGGTGGATGCCATGTCTCTGTTCTGGCGGGGACTCGGTTTCCTGTATCTGTTTCCTCACTTTCCCATGGTGGGCAAGGTGATACGCAAGCTGGTTCACGTGGGTGTGCCAGTAATTCTGATGGCCTCGAGGTGGCCAAGACAGGTGTGGTTCGCAGACGTCGTGTGGTTGGCAGGCGATCATTACAGACTGCCTCTGGTTTCGGATCTGATCACGCTAGGTCAGCTTGTTACTCCAATTTACAAATGCTGGCTTGACAGTGTGGCTGCTGCAGCCTCCATTCTACTAGAAATGGGTTGGTCCAAAACTGTTGTCCAAACGCTTGTCAGGGCTAGGAAGTAATCTTCCTCTGATATCTACTACAGGACCTGGTGGCCTTACTTTGATTGGTGCGAGGATAGAGTCTTTCCTTGTCGGGTGTTTTTCCATCCCTCGAACTCTGGAGTTCCTTCAGGATGGACTGGACATGGGTTTTCAACTTAGCACTCGGAAGGGGCATGTTTCCGCTCTTGCGGTTTTCTTCAGAGGTCTTTCGCTCTTCATCCTTTGGTTAAGATTTTTTTCCAGGGGGTCACTCTTGTGCGCCTTCCTCGCAAACCCTGGTCACCATTTGTTAGGCCGGTTTTAGGGCCTATGCTGCCAAGGGGAGGGATCTCCCTTTTCAGTTCACTGCTCATTCTACTCGTGCTGTACTTGGTCTTCTGTTCATACTTTTGCCAAGTTTTATGAGGTTGATGTGCGGGCCTCAGCGGATGCTGTTTTTTGGCCGCAAAGTTCTGCAAGCTGCAGTGATTTAATTTGGGCATTATTGCCTGTTGGGATCCCCACCCATTTTTGGACACTGCTACTGGATGTCCCAGAAGTGATTAATCATTAACGAAGCAGGGTGTGAGGCATACTTGGAATAATACCATTTTGTGATTACTCACCTGTAAAATGGATATTATAAGTATGCCTCACACCCTGCTTCGACCCGCCCTGAGTTGTATCTTGGATCCTCTTTATGGTGAAATGTTTTCCTTGTTCATGTTGTTATTTTTATTATTGGCTCTTCCTGGTCCCCTTACTGCTTTCATATACTGGGGAATGTGTGGGAGGTCTCGGGTATTTGTGGACCGGGAGGGGCTTCTTTTTTTGCCATCTCTGCTAGAAAAGCGCCATCTAGTGGCTATAACCCAGAAGTAATTAATCATTAACGAAGCAGGGTGTGAGGCATACTTATAATATCCATTTTACAGGTGAGTAATCACAAAATGGTATTTTTCAATGCTGGGGATTGTGGGAGGTCCCTGGGTATTTGAGGGGCCGGGAGGAGCCTATTTTCGATGTCTCTGCAGTCCAGCGCCATCTGGCAAAGTAATACCCGAGTGTAAGTATTCTATCTGGAGCAGGACGTACTGTATACTCATAATACCAATTCTACAGGTGAGTAATCACAGAATTGTATTTTTTCCCACCCATGCTTTTCACTGCTTTCGGACATCCCTAATGTATGGACTTTTCAGTGTGACTGCCTTTTAAGAGAAATAATAGTGAATCTTAGTAGACTATTGTTTACTAATTGTTTTCTCTTCATCTTTATTATTTTCACACTTTTGTGATGCAGCTGCTTTAATGCCTGGTTATGGGGATCTGTTAACACATTGTGTTAACCAGACCCATGTGCATTTTATTTGGTTATGTTTTGTTGATATGTATGTTTCTCTTCAGGTGCTCTTCCTCACTACTTTCTACTACTGGATCTAGTAACATCCTCCACAACGGGGAGGGATTTGGTTTTGCATAATTTCCAGCACAGCATGGCACCTCCTTGTTACAGGAGGATATTACCCTAATATAAGGCCTTTTCTGGGTGACTAAGTGAAGATAAAGAATAATTAATTATAAGTCTACAAAAATTCCCTTTCTGTATTTTGTCTTTTTCTTTGTGTGTATAACAAACAATGTTGCTGTATTACTTTTAGTGAGCAAGCAGAAGTTTGAACATACAGTGGTGTCTTCAAATAAAGAGGCTCAGATAATGGATGATCCCATGTACATAGAAGAGGATAATGATTCCCTTGAACTACAAAGCACGGTACTTCTATTTATTAGAATCTTTCTGAACAAAATGTACAAAAAATACAGCATTACATATTTTTAATACAGCTGCTGTACACAAGCTTTCAGTATGCAAATCTATAAGCATTTGAAGCAGCTTAAGCCTGGGAACGGGTAGCCCTACCCATTTTCTCGCACTACTGCCAGTGGCACCTGCACCACCGTGGCTGGCCTAGTGATAGCAAGGTGGTGAGCCTACAAACTTGAAAAGTATGGTAATGTTCACAGACTGAACACAGGCATATAAATTAGAACGGTAAAGCCAATGGCAGATTGGATTTCAGAAGAGCAATTCTCTTCTTTGCATACTAAGGCTGGGAGCAGGCGAGACGTAAGTGCCCTCTGAACTTTCCCTTTAAAGCTGACCTTCAAGAACATAAGAGCCCAAATCAGGCATGTACTGATAGCTGATTAGCTATCATAAGTACTTCAGAACATCAAAATTGCAACTGAACCACATTCAAAAGTGTTAAGAGCAGCTCACTCCTGCTGTCCATGAGTTGCAGATACAGGAGAAACTCGTCTTTTCATCATGGAGCTCTGTAATATATAAAACGTGGACCACTTGCACACTGCAGTTAACCATGACCCTATTGAAGGACTTACTGTTGCCATATTCTTAGTATACAGTACGTCCTGCTCCAGATATAGTACTTACACTTGGGTTATCCTCCGCCAGATGGCGCTGCACTGCAGAGACATGCAAAACAGGCTCCTCCCGGCCCCTCAAATACCTGGGGACCTCCCACAAATTTCCAGATTTCTCTGCAGTGCTGACTGCGAAGACATGAAGTATCACTCTCTCGCAGGTGAGCGGGGCTATTAAAGCCTGCGGCCCTGTTGGACTATTCCCACCCGTCCTGGTAGAGATGTGCCTCCCAGCCTGGGCTGCGCTGGTCGGGTGAAGGTAGGCAGCACCACGTGTGCTTATGGAGCGCTGCTCCTCCGCAGTCCCCCACCAAAGGGTAGGCAGTGTAGGCTGATGGTGAGCCTCTATGGGATGCCCCTCCCGCATTATTGCCCCTTGCCCCATATAGCGGTGGGCCCTGTACGAAGGGCCGCCATCCTCCCTCGTTCCCCCCTAGGTCAGGGGGGGGGGGGAAAGAAAGGGGGGGGGTGTGCCCGTGTGGTCTGTATATGATCGTTGCACGTATATGGCCTTTGTCTTTGAACTCTTATAAACTCTTATAAATATGGTGTATTTCACTCGTATGACTGCCGCCGCGCGCGCTTTTTTTCCTTCATTGGAAGTTCCGCGCCGGGCGGCGGCGTTACCTCAGATACCCCTGTGTCCTCATTGGCTGATGTTGGACTTCGCGCTCTTTGGGAGGGCGGGGTCTGGTTTGGCGCGCTCCGCGTCATGGCACGCTTTGCCCCGCCCTTCGAGGTACACGGCGCCATCTTGTCTGTTCGCGCGCGACACGTGGGACGTTCCTTCTTACCGTGGTACCGTAAGTGCCCTCTCGGGCGGTTTATACTCCTTGTAGTGTTTCGGTTCTGACACCATTCTCTTCTCATTATGTCTTTCAGACTGGTGAACACCATTGGCTTCTCCCGGCCCGGTGTAATTTATAGCGGGCCTTGTAAAATTCTCCCACTTCCCTAGCGGGTCTTTGGGGCATCCAGGGTTGCCTATAGCGTAAATCCCTGCTGGCATATTGTGCCTAAATAATCACCATATGGAGGCATCTCAGAATTATGTGACCGGGGTCCCTCGGGGACAAGACCGGCTGTGTATAGCGTGTGGACAACCCCATGCTGATGCTGACAGGGCACGGGTCTGCGGACCCTGTGCCGAGCAAGCACTGGCTCTGCAATCAAGCCTGCCAGTGGCTGCACCTCGTTTCAATTCACCTATTTCCCCATGCTTAAATCTCACTCCTGCTGAGTTGCATACAAGTGGGGATTTGCAGCCTGTTGTGTCTTCCAGACTGCCTACGGCTGAACAGATTATTGCGAGGTTGGCAGAGCGCAAGGGCCCTGGTAAGAAGCGGCACTTGACGCCTCATGTTACTGCTTTTCTTATGGGAACTGAGAAGTTTACTACTCCGTGTGGCTATACCCCTTCTGATGAAGAGCTTTTCTCTGACTCAGGCTCATCTGATGAGAGGCCGAGGAGTCATGATGATTCTGGGAATACTGGGGCCAGTGTGACACTGACCATTTGTTGATTAAGGTCTTTAAGGTTCTGTGGTGGTGGCTATACGTCGCTTGGTCTGGCTGCGACAGTGGGGTGCTGACGATGCTGCTAAAAAGACTCTTACTGGGCTTCCCTTTAGAGGGCTACGCCTGTTTGGGGCCCATCTAGACCTGTTTGGTAAAAAGGGTAAGTCACCCCAACGCCCTCGGGGCAGGGGCACCCCTCCTCCCCCCTACCATAGTGTTAAACAAGAACCAGGGGTGTCCTTCGTGGGGGCTCGCGCAGACTCCTGCCCCGGGAGCAGCAGACAACGCTCTGGTCCCTCCGGCGGAGCTAAGCCTAAATCTTCCACCAAACCCCCTCAAGCATGATGGGGCGCCCTCGCCCGCCTGGGTGAGGGGATGGCTGCGGCACTTTGCTCTTGTCAGGAGGGATCACGCCTCATACTGGTGGATTCAGGAGGTAGTGTCCTCCGGATACAGGATAGAGTTTGCTGCGCGGCCCCCCCCCCAAGATTATCAGGGTACTCCTGCTCCCTGCCTCTGTTCAGGTGTTGGTGCAGGCCATGCAAGGCCTGTGGGGTCTGGGGGTCTCTTGCAGATTGCCCTTAACAGGCAGGGGCCGCTACACCAACCTTTCCACAGTCCCTCGAAAGGATGGGTCAGTCTGACCCATTCTGGATTCACAGGTTTTCGGCAATTCTCCGATTACAGGCAGTTTCTGCATGGAAACTCTGAGATGGGCCTTCAGCACCTTGCGCCCAGGGGGCTTCTTGCCGTCTGTGGAGCTCAATGATGCTTCTGTTCACATCCCTGTGTCCTCTGGACACCGAGGCTCTTCAGGTTCGTGTTGGAAGTCCAACACTGCTAATCTGTGGCCTTGTTATCTGGCCTCTCTTCAGATCCCAGAGTGCTCATCAGGGTGCTGACAGGGGTTATGTCTCGCGCTATGACCTACCTGGACGTCCTTTTTCCACTTCCCAGTCTCTACGTCAGGCTAAGTTGATACTCGGCTGGTGGTGTCCACTGGGTGTCGGGTTTGGATGGGTGATCAATCACCCCAAGTCCTCATTGTCCCCTCGATTGGTAACTCCATTCCTAGGAATGAATCTGGATTCGGTTCAGGCGAGAACCTTCCTTCCTCAGCAATAAAGTGGACAATCTGGTTGCATGGGCTTAGTCCCTCATTGCTGTCCCCGTCCCTTCGCCAGGCAGGGATGCAGCTGGTGGGTCCGTTGGTGGCTTGCTCAGAAGAGATCCTTTATGCTCAGTTCCCCTTTGGCCCTTCTACAACTTCTATTGTTAGTACAGGACAGGGATTCAGCATCCCTGGAGCGGGGTCTGTGTGCCTTCCCCACTGGTGAGGAGGTCCCTCTTGGAGTGGATGAACTCAAGGAACCTGTCTGGGGGCAGTTCCCTTATTGCCCCTTTCTGGAGACGGTCACCATGGCTGCCAATCTATCAGGTTAAAGGGGGGATTTTCTTCTGAAACTCCCTGCGGTTCTGGGGGTGGTGGGGCCTTTTGAAACAGTGAGCATACAGGTTGGTTTTATTTCGCTTGGCTACTCCTCTTCAGGGCCTGCCCGTTTGGGGGCGCTCGGTCTGTCTGACGACAGTGGCCTACATTAATCATCTGGGAGGGACCTGTAGCAGGTGGGTCCTCCAGGGAATGTCTATGATCCTAATATGGGTGGAGGACAATGTTCCCTGCATACCAGTGGTTTGCTCTGGTAGGGTCTCTCTGCGACAGGATGAGCTAATCCCTGTGTCACTATGGGGTCCAACCAGTGGTGGATCTGTTTGTGTCCCGTCGCTATCACAAGCTCTCGGGCCTTGTTTCCCTGTCCCAGGATCTTCTGGCCGTGGTCAGGATGCCTTGGTAACGTTATGGCTGGACATTCTGTTCTGTATGTCTTTTCTCCATTCCCCCTGCTAAGCAGGGTTCTGTGCAAGATTGCTCTGGAAGGGGGACCAGTGACTCTGGTGGTCCCCGGGTGGCCTAGTAGAGTGTGGTTCGCAGACGTGGTACTGAGGGCAGTAGTTCTGTACGTTCTGCCAGGAGTGCCAGCTCTGCTCACTCAGGGCCCCTTTACGTCGCCCCAGTCTACAGACTCTGGCATAGACGGACTGACTGCTGAAACATCCATCTTGATGGAGACAGGCTTATCTGTCTCGGTGATTGAGAATATGGGAAGACTAGGAGCAAGCTTCTTCTTCTTCTTCTTCCGTCTGTTATAGGGTATGGCATACCCATATTGATTGGTGTGAGTCTAGATCTCTTCCCTGTTAGGCGTTCTCGGTTCCCAGGGTTCTAGAGTTATTACAGCATGAGTTGGAGCTGGTCTCCAACTCAGTACTCTGATGGGTCAGGTTCCGCCCTGTCCGCCTTACTTTAGAAGTCTTTTGTTCAGTTTTCCTTGATTAAGACTTCTTTCAGGGGGTACTCATGTGCGTCCCCCATGTAATCCTATGGTCCCTGTTGGGATTTGAATTGATTCTGTCTGCCTTGCGGGGTTTTTCCCTTTGGTCCTATTCAGGATGCTGTCTGGCTGTTCTTACCCTCAAGGTTGTCCTTCTGGTGGCTGTTACTTCGGTCAGACGTGTGTTTGGCGGGCGGCTCTGTCTATCTAGCCCCCATTCTTTGAGATACACCAGGATAGGGTGGTGTTCCGTCTGAAGCGGACTTTCTGCCTAAGGTGGTGTCTTATGTTCATTGATTCAAGATATTGTTCTTCCTTCTGTGCCTTATTCCTAGCAACGCTGAGGAACGGGTTCTGCATTCCTTGAACAGGTGTTGGAAGTTTTTTCCTTGGTAGTCACTGTGTCCTTTAGGAGAACTGCTGCTCCTTTGGGCCTACGGTCACTCCATCCTGATTGTGCCCGATCTCGTCTGCTCTCGGGCAGTTGGGCGGCTTTGGCCCTGGTCATTACTTGAATGGGATGGTTCCTTCTGGTCCTAGAAAAGGGTTTTTGGCTTTGCCAAGTCTACTGTTAGCGATTGGATTCTTCAGGCTGTTACTCAAGCCTATTCCACCAAGGGGAAGAATCTTCCTTTTCGCTTTACTTCGTATTCTACTCGTGCTTTCGGTGCCTCTTGGGCTTTTCAGCACCAGGCTGCTGTTGAACTGGTTTGCTAGGCCGCTACTTGGTCTTCGGTTCATACCTTTTCAAAGTTTTACAAGGTTGATGTTAGGGCCTCAGCTCATGCTGTCTTGGCCACATGGTTCTGCAGGTGACAGTGGTTTTAACTGTCTGCTGTTGCCTTTTTTGTTGGGGATCCCACCCTACTTTATGGACACTGCTATTGGATGTCCCAAGTGTAAGTACTATATCTGGAGCAGGACGTACTGTATACTAAGAATAATACAATTCTGTGAAATACTCATTTTTCTGGATCCCCTGTATGGTGATTGTTACCATTGTTGTAGTTACCAGTTTCGGTGGTTAATTCTCCCGGCTTCTTGTTCACTGCTTTTCAATGCAGGGGATTTGTGGGAGGTCCCCGGGTATTTGAGGGGCCGGGAGGAGCCTGTTTTGCATGTCTCTGCAGTGCAGCGCCATCTGACGGAGGATAACCCAAGTGTAAGTACTATATCTGGAGCAGGACGTACTGTATACAAATATCAATTCTACAGGTGAGTATTTCACAGAATTGTATTTTTCCCCAGCGTCCTCCCGGATGGCTTAGCCACCATCTCTTCAATTGTAAATGAGACACAAACTGAAAGAGAGTTAATAGGACCACCCTTCACCCTTGGGCCTTCAGTGTTTTGTGTTTCCTTTCCAGGAAACATATGGATGAGCATCTTCATGTTTATTTTTTATCCCATGAGTTGATGGTGCATCCAGATCCCTTCCCTTCCCGGAAGTCTTCTACCCAAATTCGAGTACTGGTGGGTACTGCCTTTTATCCTGCGATCCTTTTCGTTGGACCTCCTCTTCACCCTCCCGGGCTTTTCAACCGTGAAGAGAGGCCCTGAAACTGTCCCATGCTTCTTGTTTTTTTGTGGGTGGGGCAGATGATGTCACCCCTCACCCACACGAAGATCCGTTGTAGTGCCAGGGAGATCACCCAAGAGGGTTGGAGGGGCGGGGGCTGTGATCCCTTGCCTCCTCAAACCCCTTCTAGGGATCACCCCGTCATCTAATCGCTGTGGGATAGCAGAGACAGGATCGTAGGGGAGTAAATATTTTTTTCTGTGTGGTCGTCTTTTTTTTTTTTATTTATTTTTTTTTACATTTAACACCTCATGAACTGGTAAGGGATCCATGAGAGCCCTATACCAGGTCACAAGGCTTAGGGGGTTGGCAAGTCACCTGTGGCTAGTGTGCCATAAACCTCCGGCCCCCATAATGACATGCCTCCCCAAATCCGGAGAAGAGCCTGGGGGCCATTTAGACTTTTCAGGTGTGTAGCTTGCAGGTTGGGGGCCACCAAGGCTGGCCCCTGTACCCTGTTCTACAAACCTGCCCTCACACAGAGCCCATTTGCCCACGCATTCTGTGGTCTCCTCGAGCTCCCCGCTTTCTCACAGGTAAAACCTGTCAGGTGAACCCACCCCCAGGGCTCTTCAGAAGGCCCGAAAGAGCTCCCCGCTCCTGCCACAGCTGTAAAAAATAATAGTAAAAATATTTACTCACGTGCAAATGGCCTGGGGGCCATTTAGACTGTTCAGGCTTTGTAGCTTGCAGGTTGGGGGCCACCAAGGCTGGTCCCTGTACCCTGTTCTACAAACCTACATGGCTGGTTATGCTGGGTAGGGGGGTCCCATGCCATTTTTGAGGGATTTCTAAGGGTATTTAAAATCCCCTAAAATAAAAAAAAAAATGGAGTCTGCTCTCATACAATCCCTTTAGTGGATAGTAGTTGTATTTTATTTGTATTATTATGTAAAGTGCTCTTTTAGGTTTAGTGGGGGGGTATCTTGGGCAGAAACATGGGGCTACAAAGACACTGTGCTTTTTTGTTCATGACACTATCTAGGAAGTTATTACCAAAGGTTATGGTTATTACCAAAGCATCTCCCCAAGTCTCTCAAACACAGTTTTCCGTTTAAGGAAAAGGAGATGGCTCAGTGGGCTAAGTGCCTGAAAGTTGACGCCCCCTTAGCTCAAGTTTCCAAAAGGTCCGATCTATCTTTTGAGGATATGGGAACCCTCAATGATATCTTAAAAAGAGCACTAAGGCCTTTCTCCTTAAGCCCCTTATAGCTACTGATTGGGTTGGGTGGGTACTGGAAATGTGGGTAGACAACCTCAAAGGTAATCTATTATGGATGCTCCCAAAGAAGAGATTTTGGACGCACTCCCCTATGTGGCTAAGGCGGTTGCGTTTATTGTCAATGCGTCAGCCGAAGCCAGTACAGCCGATACCACAAATATGGCTCTTGCCAACTGTGCTCTTCAAACACTCTAGTTAAAGACTTGGGAAGGGGATCAGGCCTCCAAGTCTCATCTCTTTGGCATACCCTTTGAGGGGAAGTTGATATTTGGGATAGAACTAGATCCTTGGAACAGGGTAAAGAGGCTCCCATCCCCCTACCAAGGGTTGATAACAAGAAGCATAGATTTCCCCACAGAGTAATCAGAATGCCAAAGAATAAGGAGCTCTGGCAGACACAAATGGGCACAAGAAAGTGGACCTTGTAGTTCAGCCCCTCTACCAGCCTCTAAGCTCCAGTTCTGACAGTCCAGTGGGTGGAAGATTTCTACATTATTTTCCAGCTTGAAAAGAGGTCTCCCAAAGTCTCTTTGTTCTCCGGATTATTCATGAGGGGTACAAGTTGGAATTTGTCCACTGGCCGCACAACTATTTTCTAGTGACTCAGCCCCCTGGGGACAGGTGAGAGAGAAGCCTTCCCAGGAGTAATTTCCGAGCTTTATCAAAAGGCAGTTGTAAATAATGGGCTTTCATGGGAATTCTCTATTTCTTACACAGTGACAGAGCCGGTACCGGGACTTCTCAGGAGGTAGGGTTTTACTCCCATATATATTTAGTGCTGAAGCTTTCAGGAAAGTTTTTTGTTTAATTTTAAACCTAAAATTACTAAATATCAGTGTAAAATACAAGAAATTAAATATAGAATCCATTTAAATGATCAGAGACATTCTGCCAAAAGATGCCCTGATGGTCTCGCTGGACCTCCAGGACACTCATCTGCATATACTGATTCATCCATCCCACAGAAGATTATGATTTGCGGTCCTGTTGGAATGGAAGGTAACTCATTGTCAGTTCAGACCGATCGGCCAGCGCTGATGGGCTCGCCCACTGGCCGCGCTTATAGGCTGCTCACGGTGACTCTCCCACGTGACAGCAAGCAGCCTACCAGTATATCATGATGGTGAATGGCTGCGCAGCGGGCAGAGTAGAAGAGACTCAGAAGCGGTGAGTATCCAGGCACTTGGTTTCTTGTTCAGCTTTGAGGCAGATTCTTTCCTTGTTAGGCCTAATGACTTCATCTATGCCAGCTGTTGTATGGGCTCAGCATCACTCGAGACGACTTTAACATTTTCTTTTCTAGGACTCTGGGACAAAAACCAACTGTTTCCTTCGACTTGACTGTGACACTAATGGATCATGTCACCTACCATCTTGATCTACAGTTTCAGGGCTCGGATGGAACTAACTATAAGTACACTGAGAGTACAGGTGTCGGCTCTATCCGTATTTCTGGAAGATCGTCCAAGGAAAAAGCAGTAGTGGACAGCTTCTTTATTGGCTTGATCTATAAAATGACCGGTGCAGGCACGTTTCTTTCCTTCCTCGGATTTGACATGGGCTCTGTAAGGGTTAATAAGATCTGCATTTCGAGCCATTAAAGAATGCCTCTCTAAGTTTCCTAACACTCAAGGCTGCCCTCATTTGCTAGGAAAGGCAATAATTTGCACACCCTGTCTATCATGGAACCCTGTTTGAGGGTGTTTCTGGACAGGATCCTTATTAAACCTGACCCTCTTTACTTGCCAAAGATTCCTTCGAAATTTCACAGAACTCAGAAAGCTGTTTTACCTGCTATCGATCCTTCTCAGGAGCAATATATCAAGCAACTGGAATTGCTAAATGCTAGGAGCATCATTTTATTATACATAGATGTTACCAGAGAGTGGAAAAAGGTCAGACCCTTTGCAGGAAAGAATAAGGGACTACCAGCCTCCAAAGCATCAATTGCAAGGTGGATTAGGGACACGATTATAGCAGTGTATCAAGCTACAGGGACTTCTGTTCCGCAGGGAATTTGGGCACACTCTGACGGCAGTCTCGGCTTCCTGGGCATACAATGGTATCATTTCCCTGGAAGAAATCTGCAGAGCTGCAACCTGGTCATCTCCACACACCTTCTTGAAGCACTATAAGGTGGAACTGCTGAGCCAGGAACAAAAAAAGCCTGGAAGAAAAGCGTCAAAAGCTGTCTGCCCACCCTGCGGTAGGATGCTAATGCTTACATTTCCTCGATGGCTAAGCTGTCCTGGAGGACCCTGGGGAAAAACCTCAGTTAGTCTTACTGGTAACTGTATTTCCATTAGTCCTCCAGGATGGCATCCTACTTCCTGCTCCTTTTCAGTTTCATCCCTTTTTGGCCTTTTTGGTAGCAAGAGTGTTCTTCTCTAATCTTCAGTCTTGTCTGCCTTCCCTTCGGGCTTGGGTATTCCTGATTACTTTCCTAAAACACTGAGGGCCAAGGGGAAGGGGTGGGCCAATTAATGTTCTTCTAGTTTGTGTTTCCTATACAGGTAAGGAGAAGGTGGCTAAGCGGTCCTGGAGGACTAATGAAATTACCAGTATTAGAAACTGGGGTTTTCCTCTTCCTTGTCAGATGTAGCTGTCGGGGATTTAAAAAAAAAAAACAGTAAATACTTTTCTTCTCAGCAGCAACATACCAGGTCCTGGAACCGGACCCCACGATGTGCTGGCGCCCCCTCCCGGCCTGGCTCAAAGGGAGTGCATCATGGCAGTGCCTGTCGTATACCAAATCTGTTAGTGTAAATAGGGTGACAGCGGTGGGAGGAGGGGCACCTCATTCATCAGTTTATTTACAAACTGCGGACAAGCTTCAGAAGACCCAGTGATCATGAACAAACCACGGGAAACAATCCTGTCCATTTAAAGTGGACCATCACCCTCGGTCGATCACCTCCCTCCCCGCGGGACATCCGAGATCGGGATGTCCCGCGGGGTGCAACCCCCCCAAAACCCCCAAACCCCCTTACCTTAGTTTCGGCGGCGGCCGGCCGCCGCTGCCTCCCTCGCGCCCCTCTAGGCGTGCGCGCCCCCGCGCCGGCCGTCTGTGAATGGCCGGCGCGGGGGCGCGCGCGTCAAGAGGGACGCGCAGGAGGCGGCGGCGGAGGAGCCACGGACAAGCGGCTGTCAAATCGCTTGTCCGTCGGCGCTGGGAGCGGGGAGAGGTGAGTTTTGAGGGTGATCGGGGGGGTTTCACACAGCGGGGCACCCCGATCGGGGGTGCCCCACCGAAGTGGACCAAGACCCAGGATAGTCAAAATCCTGGGTGTTGGTCCACTTTAAAAGTGCAGAACTGGGAGAGTGTTTCTGTGGGGAAGAAAAGTTGAGTAAATACTTTTATCTTAATCCTGGGGTCGATTACTTTTTTCGTTTGAACATTTTGTCGAATGTCTAATGCTTCACACTTGTGATGTAATATTTTTGCAGAGCAATTTTGAAATGTTCAGTCCAATGGAAACATCTGGGGAAGGTGAGAGCAGGTTAGTAAAAATATTCTTAAATTGTTACCTGAATCAATAAAAACATTGTCCAATGGGTCTGAGTGTTAGTATTTTTTATTGGTAGCTCTGGTTCATCATTATATAGTCTTTAAAGGCAAAATAGAGGAGGGGAAGAGCTTAAAGTGGACCAAAACCCAGGGTTTTCGTCCTTGCCCCCTGTGTGAAACCCCCCAGATCACCCAATCTCACTCGCCCTTTCCCGTCCTACGGTGCATGCGCAGCTTTTCGGCCCGTTAGCCTGCTCGGATCCGCTCCCGCCACTTCGTCCAAGAACTCATCTAAGGCAAGTTGATCCGAGCATGCTGGTGCATTCCCCGCTACCCTCTAACAGGAAGTGATAAAGGGTGCCCTCGCCGCCAAATTCACAAATGCCCTGCTAAAGGGCTAGCGGGGTTGCTGCAGCTGTTTGCGGTCGTTGGACCAGAGAAGAAGGTGAGTTACCGCGCGACCTCGGGGGTTTCACACAGCTGGGCATCCCCAATCGGGGTGCCCTGGGGGGGAGCGAGTATGCCTGCCCTGGAGTCTCATAAACTCCAGGGTGGGTTTTGGTCCACTTTAAAGCACCAGGAGGGCATTTGATAAAATGTAAATCCAAGCTAATATACAGTGCCTTATAAAAAGGATTCCTACTCCTTGAACCTCTCCACATTTTTAAACCTTACAACCACAAACTCGTACTTTGTATGTATTTTATTTATTTTGAAATAGAGCTGCACAAGGCAGCAATTTTGATTGCTGCCTTAATTTCCATTTGCTTTTTCATTTTTTTAATTGTTTTTCTAATTTAAAAAAAAAAAAAACTAAAAAGCTTTGCAAACATATTCAGGACCACTCTGCAACATCAAGTATATAACGCAATTGCCATCATAACAAAGGGCTCTGCCTAACCTACAGGGGTGCCAGGCTCTTTATAAGGTGCCAGCTGAAGGCCTTTTTGAAACACCTCTACCACCCAGCAGCTGCCAGGCCAATTGTTGCCCTGGCAATTTTGGTTTCAATGGAGAAAGTTTTACAAGGCCTTCGCTGACAAACATTCATATAGACAAAGTCGGCCCTCATGGAGGCTACCCATTTTCTCTTAACATTGTCGCCAGGCGCACCAGACTACCGGTCTATGTAGGCCCATCAAAAATAGTATACCTAAATAAATAAAGACTGCACCAAAAGATGGTTTCATTTAGATTTCACTTTGCAATTTATTTAAAAAATATGTTTATTAAAAATCAAATAACCTGCAGCCATTCTTGCAACCAATGCCTGATTTTTCAGTCAGCCGTTTACTTGTTCTCACTTACCTGCATTTAGCTGAACAAATAGAATATAGGGATCTGGTGACTAGGTCCACTCATACTATGACATTTCATAAGCTGTAAATTGGCAAATACTTTTTCCCATTGCATGGCACGGCCTGCTTCACGAAGTCATTACATCTGGGTATTCCGCCACAAGGTGGAGCAGTGCACTGCAGAAGAGTTGTGGCTCCTCCTGGTACCATATAAAAACGGAATCACCATAGTCCCAGTGTTCTCTCTGCAGTGATTCTGCGAAGATAGAAGATGGCTCTCTATATTGCGCAGGTGAGTGGGGCAAACAAGCCTGTGGCCCTACATGTCCGGACCCTCGGTGCCTCCCAGCCTCGGCTGAGGGATCGGGTGAAGGTAGAGGAGCACTAGGGTCAAGTGCTCAAGGAGCGCTGCTCCAAGCCGCAGACCCTGTACCACAAAGGGTAGCCGGCCATAGGCTTTATGGTGAGCCTGTTAGGGATGCGGAGTCCTGTCCTAACTTCTGGGGAAGTTTTGGGGACTGTTTACTCGTTCTGGCGTTTTGGGGTCCCCCCCCCCGTCCCTGGCCTGGGCCCTCGCTGCTGCTCGCTTGCAACTGTTTTTTGCTGCCTCGCCGCTTTGCACTGCGCTCCGTGGCGGGCGGCGCTATAACTGAGAGGCATTTTTTCTACTGTGTAATGACGCTGTCACGGTCACGTGAGCGTCGTTTTCGCGCTCTTCGGGGGAGGCGGGGCCGGTGGATGATGCGTATCGCGTCGTCCTACCGCGGCCCGCCCCTCAAGGTTGCTCTGCCGGCGCCATTTTGCTTCTGCTGTGCGTTTGGGGCCCTTCTCATCCCGGAGCTGCGGCGGTGATCCTGGTCTGCTTGATGCTTCCTCCTGTGGTCTTGCGGTTGGTGCCCTTGTCCTACTTGGTCCGTGAGTCCCCTTCGGGGGTCTTTTGGTCTCTTTTGGGCATGCGCTGCGGGATACTTATGTGTCTTTATTTATTTATGTCTTTCAGGCGGGACAACTGTGGGTTGTGGTTTCTCCCGGTCCTATCCCTTACCATCCCTCATCTTCCCTTACTGGCTTCTGGGGGCATCCCAGGTGGCTCTTACTAGCCTTTACCCTGTGATGGCCTATTGTGCCTGCGTTAATCACCATATGGAGGCTTCTGGGGATAGCGTGCTTTGGGGTCCTTCGGGGCAATCCCAGCTGTGTTCCATGTGTGGGGTATCCCCTGTGAGTAACAGTGTCAGGGTGTGCGTGCCGTGCGCCCAAAAGGGTCCTGGCTCTCCAGGCTGGGCTGCCCGCTTTGCTTCCCAGCTCTGCGCCTCCTTCGGCATCGCCTACCCCCCCCCCCCCCGCGCCTGCATTTAGCCCCTAGTAAGGGGGATACTAGTGGGGGGGTCACAGTCTGATTTGGCACTGCGTGTGGCCAGTATTGAAAAGCAACTTGCCAGGCCTGTTCCACGTAAGGCCTCTGGCAAGAAGCGGCACCTTGCTCCCGTGACATCCCTCTTTCCTGAGGAGGATGAGCCACCTGATACTTCTGTTGGCCTTTACCCCCTAGATGAGGGGGAACTCTTTTAGGACTCTGACTCCTCTGGGGACCAGCAGGAGGGTTACGGCAGTGACCCTGGGTCTGCGTCTGGGGAGGAGTCATGGTTCCCCGAGGACACTGATAGCCACCTCAGGAGGGACAATGTGCAAGACTTCAAAAATGTGAGCTAAGAGGAAGCGGGGTGAGCTATTTCATCCTGACAAACAGCGCCTGGAGTTCCCTGAGCAGAGCCATTTCACTAATATGGTGCCAAAGGAGTGGGAACGACCTAGTAGATTGCCCGCAGTGCCCAAGGGGTGGGATAGGAGGTATCCCTTTCCTGCCGACCTGGTCAAGCGATGGTCGTGTCCCCCTGAGGTGGACGCTCCCGTGCTCGGGCTGTCCAACACCTCGGTCATGCCTTCACCTGACACTACTACTCTGCGGGACACCGAGGACCGGCGCATGGATCAGCTGGCCTGCCATTCTTTTGCATGTGTGGGGGCTGGGCTGCATCCGGTCTGTGCTGCTGCCATTACGGCTATTGCCCTTTAAAAGATAGCTCAAGCGTCTCCTGGAGGGCGCTACGGCTGGAAACGGGGCAGGATTATAGGTCCCTTTTGCTTTGCTCTGATTTTGTTGCCTTTGTCCTTACTGCCATGGATGATGCGGTACGGATGTGTAGTAGGACCTCTGCCTTTTTGGTGGCTATGCGCCGCTCTGTTTGGCTGCGTCAGTGGGCGGCTGATACTGCCGCTAAGAAGGCTCTTACTGGGCTCCCCTTTACGGGGCTGTGGCTCTTTGGTGGGCGTCTGGATGTTTTAGCCAAGGATGGTAGGCTGCCTCTACGGAGGAGGCAGCCTCGGCCCTTTCGGGGGTCCTCCTCTTCCCTCCCCTCTTTTCGTGCTTCCAGAGGAGGTCGTGGCTCCCTATTCTCGGGTACACGCAGGGATTCTTGGGGCCGTGGCAGATCCCATGGTCGTCCCGGTCTATCATGGGGCCCAAAGCCCAAACCTTCCCCCAAGCCCCCTAAGGCATGAGGAGGCGCCCTCACCCATACGGGTGGGGGGACGGCTTCGGCTCTTTTCTCACGTCTGGAGTCTACACCTCTCAGACCGGTGGATTCAGGAGGTGGTGTCCTCTGGTTACAAGATAGTTTGCAGCCTGGCCGCCCCCCCCAAGATTCATCAGATCCCGGATGTCTCAAAACCCTCTGTCAGTTCAGGGTTTGCGCCTTGCGGTTCAACGTTGGAGTCAGGAGTCATTTGCCCTGTGCCTTCCCAGGAACGGGCTCAAGGGTTCTACTCCAATTTGTTCACGGTCCCCAAAAAGGATGGGTCCCTGAGGCCCATCCTGGACTTGAAGGGTCTCAACAAGTTTGTCAGGTTCAAGCATTTTCTCATGGAGACTCTACGCTCGGCGGTCAGTACCCTGCGCCCGGGCGATTTCATGACCTCTGTGGACATCAAGGATGCCTACCTTCACGTGCCAATTTTTCCAGGTCATCAGAGATTTCTCAGGTTCGCTCTAGAGGATCAGCATTACCAGTTTGTTGCCTTACCGTTCGGTATCGCCTCGGCCCCTCGGGTGTTCACCAAGGTGCTGGCGGGTGTGATGGCTTTGCTGCGGAATCAGGGCATTCGCATCCTTCCTTACCTGGACAACATTCTGATTGCGTCTCAATCTCTTCATCAGGCTGAGAAGGATACTCGGGTGGTGACCTCCACTCTCGAGTCCTTCGGCTGGGTGATCAACTATCCCAAGTCTTCACTGTCTCCGTCTTTGGTAAGGTCCTTTCTGGGCATGACTCTGGATACCTCTCGGGTCAAGCTATTCCTGCCTCAGCAGAAGGTGGAGAGCCTGCAGAAGCAGGCACGTACTCTGCTCTTGTGTCCCCATCCCTCCATCCGGCAGGGGATGCAGTTAGTGGGGCTGATGGTGTCCTGCTTCGAGGCGGTTCCTTTTGCTCAGTTTCACATGAGACCTTTTTAGTTGCACCTCTTGTCAGTTTGGGATCGGGACCCTGTGTCCCTGGATCAGGAATTTGCTCTGTCCCCCCTGGCCAGGCAGTCCCTCTCGTGGTGGCTGGACTCAGGGAACCTTCTAGTGGGCAGGACCTTTCTGCCGCCGTGCTGGGAGACCAGTTGGGGGGCTTTTGGAAGTCTCTGAAGTTCCAGGGTCGGTGGGGCCCCCAGGAGGCTCATGCTCCCATCAATGTAATGGAACTGAGGGCGATCAGGTTGGTTCTGTCTCAGCTGACCACACACCTTCAGGGTCGGGCTGTTAAGATCCGCTCGGACAACCAGACGGCGGTTGCCTACATCAATCATCAGGGAGGGACTCGGAGCAAGCGAGCCTTCAAGGAAGTGTCCCTGATACTATCTTGGGCGAAAGAGAATGTCCCCTGCATCTCGGCGGTTTACATTCCGGGGATGGAGAACCTGGAGGCAGACTCCCTTCGGCTGGGGGAATGGTCCCTCAGCAAAAGGGTATTTCACTACCTGTGCCACCGCTGGGGTCAGTCGGATGTGGATCTGTTTGCGTCCCGCCACAATCACAAGCTTCCCAGGTTTGTCTCCCTGTCACAGGACCCTCTGGCCTTCGTCACGGATGCGCTAGCAATGCCTTGGACGGAGTTTCGGCTCCTCTGTGTTCCCTCCGTTCCCTCTGCTGGGCAGGGTGCTGCGCAAGATAGCCCAGGAAGGGGTACCAGCCATTCTGGTGGCCCCATGTTGGCCAAGGAGGGTGTGGTTCGCAGGCGTTGTGCATTTGCCAGTAGATCAGTATGCCCTGCCCAAGCATCGAGATCTGCTCACTCGGGGACAACTGTGCCATCCCAATTTACAAACGCTGGCTTTAACGGCTTGGCTGCTGAAACCTCCATCTTGAGGGATAAGGGTTTGCTGGCTTCTGTTGTTGCCATCGTAATTAGGGCTAGGAAGAAGTCTTCATCCTTTATCTACTACAGGATCTGGCATGCTTACATTGCCTGGTGTGAGTCCAAGTCTATTCTTAGTATACAGTACGTCCTGCTCCAGATAAGATTCTTTACTCTTGGGTATTACTCCGCCATATTGCGCTGGACTGCAGAGACCGCGAACTTGGCTCCTTCTGGCCCCTCAAATACCCGGGACCTCCCACAAATACCCAGAATTTCTCTGCAGTCTGGACTGCGAAGGACAAGAAGATGGCTCTCCTCGCAGGTGAGCGGGGCTATTAGCCTGCGGCCCTGTAGGACTACTCCCACCTGTTCCATTATTAATGTGCCTCCCAGCCTTGGCTGCACTGGTCCGGGTGATGTTAGGCAGCACCGCTGTCAGGTGCTTAGGAGCGCTGCTCCACCGCAATCCCCCACCAAAGTGTAGGCGGTATAGGCATATGGTGAGCCTCTATGGGATGCCCCTCCCGCACTATTGCCCCTTGCCCCTGTCTACCGTACGTTAAGTGGCCGCTGCTCTCCCTTGTAGCTCTCGGGGGGGGGGGGGGGGGGTGTATGCATTTGTGCTTCACTTGGATGGTGTGCTTGTTGCCTTTTCTTCAGACTCCGCACTGACTTGGTTGCACTGGTTGCAGTTTGAATATGCCGCCGCGCGCGCCTCCACTGCGTTCCGCGGTTGGCAGCGGCATTACCTCAGGCGCTGATGCGCCTTCATTGGCTGCTTGTCACGTGTGCTGCTTCGCGCTCTTCGGGGGGGGGGGGGGGCGGGGCCGGCAAATGGCGCGTTCCGCATCACTGTCTTCAAGGTGCGCCCTTCGAGGTATACTCGGCGCCATTTTCTCTGGATTCTGTCTGCTGCGTGGCTGGCATCTACCTACCGCGGTCCGTGAGTACCCTCGCAGGCGGTTTATTTACCCTATGTCATTATACATGTTGCTTATGGGGTTCTCTTCGCTTATGTCTTTCAGGGGGGTCGAACTCAATTGGTTTCTCCCGGCCCTACCCCTCTTTTTAGTTATTAAACTTTGTGAGGTCTAGTGTGCTAATTACTCCCACTTCCCTAGCGGGCTATTGGGGCATCCCGGGTTGCTTTTATAGCGTGAATCCCTATCGGCCTATTGTGCCGCTATAATCACCATATCGAGGCGTCTCAGGATAATGTGCTCGGGGTTCCTTCGGGACAACCCCGGCTCCTTGTGGCGTGCGCGGTCAGCGGCGGCATCATCATCAAGAATCCCTGCGTGCCCATTGACTGTTGCGTCCCAGCCTGTCTGTGCGCTTCTCGGAGGGGGCGTGGCTTGTCTGTTGGCGCGCTCCGCGTCGTATCCTCTTGCGGCCCGCTCCTTGAGGTTCCTCCAGCGCCATTTTGGTCCTCTCCTGGTGTGATTGCCTGCTCCCCACCGCTGTCCGTGAGTGCCCCTGCGGGCTTGGCTTTTATTCAGTTGTCATTTCGGTGTACTTATGGGGTGTCATTGTTATGTCTTTCAGGCGGGATAACTGTTTTAAGAGGTTTTTCCCGGTCCTGTCCCCTCTATTAGTTATATTAACTTTATTCGAGGCCTACACTGTAAAATCCTCCCACTTCCCTGGCGGACATTTGGGGCATCCCGGGTTGCTTGTACGGCGTAATTCCTATTGGCCAGTTGTGCCACCTTAATCACCATATGGAGGCTTCACAGGATATTGTGCTCGGGGTCCCTTCGGGACAAGCCCGGCTGTGTGTGGTGTGTGGGGCATCCCCTGTGAGTGATGTACGGGTCTGTGTGCCCTGCGCCCAGCAGGCACTTGCGCTGCATTCTGGGCTACCTGGGATTGGGCCTCACCTACTCCCCCACGCTTGATCTTAACTCCCAGTGAGCTTAATACTAGTGGGGATTCTCAACCCGATGTGTCTTCCAGATTGGCTAACATTGAGAAATTGATTGCTAGCTCTGCGGCTCGTAAGGCCCCAGCTAAGAGACGGAATGTGGCGCTGGGTGTGCCTGTCTTTCCTATGGAGAATTTCCTTGATTTGTCTGACTATACCCCACTCGAGGAGGGGGAATTATTCTCGGATTCAGAGTTTTCTGACGATCAGCATTTCGGTGGCGCCGATTCTGGCCCTGACCACTGGGATGCTGATGACACCAGTAAGCTTTTAACTCATATCTTTGATGTGCTGTCTATCTCCCGTCCTGCTGCGGCTCCCAAGCAAAAGGGGGAATTGTTTGGTACTGCAAAGCCATGTTTGGAATTTCCAGAACAGGCCCATTTCAATAATCTTGTTCTCAAGGAATGGGAGCGTCCCAGCCGGCTTCCCGGAATCCCTAAGGGCTGGGATGAAAGGTATCCCTTTCCCGCTGAAGTGGTTAATTGCTGGTCAACCCCCCCAGAGGTGGACGCTCCAGTGTTGGGGTTGTCCAAATCCTCTGTGGTTCATTCCCCTGATTCCACTACCCTGAAGGATGGTGAGGACCGGCGCATTGACCAGCTGGCTTCCCATGCCTTTGACTGTGTAGGGTCTGCTTTGCGCCCTGTCTGTGCGTCTGCTATTACTGCTGTGGCTATTAGGACTCTCCTCAAGGGTCTGCTGGATGGCGCCCCTGATGATTCTTCTAGTGCCGAGTTCAGGGCCCTGTCACAGTATGAGATGTTCATTACTTATATCCTTTCTGCCTTGAATGACTCCATCAGGATGTGTAGTAGAACCTCTGCCTTGGTGGTTGCTATACGCCGCTCTGTTTGGCTGTGCCAGTGGGCAGCTGATAACGCTGCTAAGAAGGCCCTTACCGGGCTCCCCTTTAAGGGGTTGCGTCTATTTGGTGATCGCTTGGATCTTTTTGCGAAGGGGGGGTAAGTTGCCTCAACGCAAGAAATAACCGCGGCCCTTTCGGGGTTCAGGTGCCTTTGCCGCCTCCTACCGTGGATCCAGGCCTGGGAGAGGGGTTTCCTTTGTGGGGCATAGAGGAGACTTCTGGGGCAGAGCTTGTGCCCGCCCCGGATCTGCCTGGGGGTCAAAGCCCAAATCTGTCGCCAAGTCTCCTCAGCCATGAAGGGGCGCCCTCACCCATTCGGGTGGGGGGACGGCTGCGGCTCTTCGCTTATGTCTGGGGACAACAGGTCTCAGACAGGTGGATTCTGGAGGTCGTGTCCTCCGGCTACAAGCTAGAGTTCGCTGCCTGGCCGCCTCCAAGATTCCTCATTTCTCAGATTTCTCTAGACCCCTTGGCAGCTCAAGGTCTGTTTCTGGCTGTGCAAAACCTCCTGGATATGGGGGTCATCTGTCAGGTCCCTCCTGGAGAGAGAGGTTGGGGTTTTTATTCCAATCTGTTCACAGTACCCAAAAGGGATGGTTCCATCAGACCCATCCTGGACTTAAAGCTGCTCAACAAGTTCATCAGGACCAGGCACTTTCGCATGGGGACCCTGCGCTCCGCGATCAGTTCCTTGCGCCCGGGGGACTTCATGACCTCCATAGACATCAAGGATGCTTACCTTCATGTTCCAGTCTTCCCGGGGCATCAGAGATTCGTCAGGTTCGCGCTGGAGGACCAGCACTACCAATTTGTGGCCCTGCCCTTCGGTCTCACTTCGGCCCCCAGGGTCTTCACCAAGGTGCTGGCGGGTGTCATGGCTCTCCTCAGGGCATTCGCATTCTTCCCGATCTATTCTCATCACTTCTCAATCCTTCCAGCAGGCAGAACTGGATACCCAAAGGGTGGTGACTGTTCTGGAATTGTTCGGCTGGGTGATCAATCATCCCAAATCCTCCCTGTCTCCGTCTCTGGTGATATTCTCAGTGTGTCACACACCCCGCTTCCCCTTTAATTCTTACGATCGGGTTACTCCACCAGCAGGTGGCGACGTTGCAGAGAGAAGTCTTGAAAACGAGCCCCTCCTGGCCTACATATACCTGGGACCTCCCACTTAACACCCAGTGTTTTCTCTCTGCAAGATGTGACAAGACAGAAGAAAGAAGTCTCCTGCTTGCAGGTAGCCGGGGTCAGACCCCGGCATCCCCTTTTTCTCGTTAACTGCTCAAGCGCAAGCACAGCACAATCAAGCAAGACAAACCAACACAAAAAACTTGTTTAAATGGTGGCGCCCTCCTCAGCCGAGCTAGGGACCGCTGGGCTGTTGCTGAGAGCCTCCGTGCAGTGAGGCTCCGGCTGAGGTAGGAGTTCCTCCTAGTTGGGATAAGCGTTATCCCTTTCCGGAGGATTTGGTGAAGCTTTGGTCTGTTCCCCCTGACGTCAATGCCCCTGTGTTGGGGCTGTCTAACACGGCTGTGTTGCACTCCCCTGACACTACTACCATTAAGGATGATGAGGATCGTCGGATTGATCAATTGGCTCGCCATGGTTTTATCAGTGCTGGATCGGCACTGCAGCCGGTGTGTGCTTCGGAGCTTCTTCTGATGGCTGTTTGGTCCATTATTAGAGATTTGTACGCAGATCTTGATCCCACTTGTGATGAGTTCAGTTCTCTCAAGCAGTGTGAATCGTTTATTTCCTTTGTCATGACCGCCCAGGACGATGCGCTTGCGATGTGTAGCAGGACCGCGGCCCTATTGGTTGCTATTCGTCAGTCGGTGTGTCTGCGCCAGTGGACGTCGCTTACAGCTCTTCCTTTTGTAGGTTTGCGCCTGTTTGGCGATAAATTGGATTCTGTTACCAAGGGTGGTAAGTTGCCTCAACGTAAGAGGCCTCGTCGTTCCTTACGGGGTACGACTTCCTTCAGTCCCTCCTTTCGGGGAGTCAGAGCAGGCAGAGGGGCCTCCTTTCCCGCTACCAGGGGTGCAGGTTGGACCCGGGGGAGGGGCCGTGGCCGTCCCGGTCAGTCCTGGGGCGCCAAGCCCAAGCCTGCGGGTAAGCCCGCTCAGCAATGAGGGGGTGCCCTCACCCGTGCGGGTGGGGGGACGATTGCGACACTTCTCCCTGGTTTGGGACCAGGAGGTTCCGGACAGATGGATCAGGGAGGTGGTGTCGTCTGGTTACAAGCTGGAGTTCGAGTCTCGCCCGCCTTCGCGGTTTTTCCGGTCTCGGGTGCCCACCGATCCTTTGGCCGCGCAGGGGCTCCTGGCGTCGGTGAAGAATCTTCTGGAAATGGCGGTCATCCGGCCGGTGCCGCATTTGGAGGTGGGCCTCGGGTATTACTCCAATCTTTTCACAGTCCCCAAGAAAGACGGGTCGGTTCGTCCCGTCCTGGATCTGAAGTTCCTCAACAGGTTCATCCGTCCTCGGAAGTTTCGCATGGAAACTCTGCGATCGGCCATCGGTTCTCTTCGGCAGGGGGACTTCATGACGTCCATAGACATCAAGGATGCTTACCTTCATGTTCCCATCTGCCAGGCTCATCAACGTTTTCTTCGGTTTGTGATGAAGGATCGGCACTTTCAATTCGTGGCACTTCCGTTTGGCCTTACCTCGGCTCCAAGGGTGTTCACCAAGGTGCTGGCAGGGGTGATGGCCATTCTCAGATCTCAGGGCATTCGCGTCGTACCTTATCTGGACGACCTTCTCATCATGGCTCCTTCTCTCAATCAATCGGAGACAGACACCAGGACGGTGGTCTCCACGCTGGAAAGCTTCGGTTGGGAGATCAACTTCCCCAAGTCCTCCCTCGCCCCGGCCAGGGTGGTGTCCTTTCTGGGAATGCGGTTGGATTCTTGTCAACACAGGGTGTTTCTGCCTCAATCCAAGATTTGTCTGATTCAGGAGTTGGCTCGGGTCCTTCTTTCCAATCCTCGACCTTCCATTCGTCTGGGGATGAGACTGGTAGGGTTGATGGTTGCCTCTTTCGAGGCAGTTACTTTTGCTCAATTTCACACAAGGACGCTTCAGCTTCATCTGTTGGCGTCTTGGGACCGGCGACCACGGTCGTTGGATCGGCCCTTCCAGTTGTCCTCCCGGGTCCGGCAGTCCCTTCAATGGTGGTTGGTCTCGACCAATCTCTTGAGGGGCAGGTCTTTCCTGACTCCTCTCTGGGAAATTTTCACCACGGACGCCAGTCTTTCGAGATGGGGGGGGATTCTGGAAGGATCTTCAGTTTCGGGGGCCATGGGGACCCCCATCAATGTTCTGGAACTAAGAGCCATCCGTCTGGTTCTTGTTCTTTTGACTCAAAATATTCTGGGCCTTCCGGTTCAGGTTCGTTCGGACAATCGAACAGCGGTTGCTTACATCAATCATCAGGGAGGGACTCGCAGTCTGGGTGCTCTCAGAGGTGTGTCCCTGATCCTGACCTGGGCAGAGGCCCATGTTCCTTGTATCTCGGCAGTTTACATTCCGGGTGTGGAAAACAGGGAAGCGGATCTGTTGAGCAGGTGCTTTTCCCGTCTGGGAGAATGGGCTCTCCATCCTCAAGTTTTCGGTCACTGTGTCTCCGGTGGGGGACACCGGAGGTGGACCTGTTTGCCTCTCGTTACAATTACAGGCTTCCGACCTTCGTGACGCTCTCCCAGGATCTTCTGGCTCTGGCGGTGGACGCCATGTCCCTGAGCTGGAGGGATCTGGGTTTTCTGTACCTTTTTCCTCCGATTCCCATGCTAGGCAAGGTGGTACGGAAGCTGGCTCTGGAAAAGGTGTCCGCCATTCTCGTGGCTCCAAGGTGGCCAAGGCGAGTATGGTTCGCAGACATTGTTCGGCTGGCGGTGGATCAGATAGTTCTGCCTCTTCGGCCCGATCTGCTCACTCAGGGTCGGCTGTGTTACCCCAATTTACCAATGCTGGGTTTGACGGCTTGGCTGCTGAAACCTTCATCTTGAAGGAGGAGGGTCTTTCTGACTCGGTTGTTAACACTCTGATCGGTGCCCGGAAGAGGTCTTCTTCTACCATCTACTATAGGACTTGGAAAGCCTATATCGCTTGGTGTGAGGTTAGATCTTTGCCTTGTAGGGTCTTTTCGGTTTCCAGGATTCTGGAGTTTTTGCAATCAGGGCTGGACTCTGGTCTCCAGCTGAGTACTTTGAAAGGGCAGATTTCTGCCTTATCTATCTTTTTTCAGAAGCGTTTTGCGCTTCATCCTTTAGTTAAAACTTTTTTCCAGGGGGTTACGCATGTGCGGCCTCCCAGGAAACCATTACTACCTGTTTGGGAATTGAACTTGGTTCTCTCTGCTCTTCAGGCTCCTCCCTTTGAGCCCTTGCAGGATATTGCTCTGTCTACCTTGACTCAGAAGACTGCCTTCTTGGTGGCTATCACTTCGGTTCGGCGTGTCTCAGAGTTGGCGGCCTTGTCGATTCAGGCGCCCTACTTTGAGAGGCATCAGGACAAGGTGGTCTTTCGTTTCAAGCCGGACTTTCTTCCTAAGGTTGTTTCTGCTTTTCATTTGAATCAGGATATTGTTCTTCCCTCCTTGTGTCCTAAGCATAACAATGACAAGGAGAGGGTTTTGCATTGTTTGGATGTAGTACGCTGTGTTAAGTACTATTTAATTACTACTTCTCCTTTTCGTAAAACTGATGCCTTTTTTGTTGTGCCCTGTGGGCCTAGGAAGGGTTTGGCTCTGGCCAAGTCTTCCATTAGCAAATGGATACGTCAGGCCATTATTGGGGCCTATTCTGCTAAGGGGAAAGTTCCCCCTTTTCGTATCACTGCTCATTCTACTTGCGCCGTTGGAGCGTCTTGGGCTTTTCAGCACCAAGCTTCGGTTGAACAAGTTTGTAAGGCTGCTACTTGGTCTTCTGTTCATACTTTTTCTAAGTTTTACAAGGTTGATGTGCGGGCCTCACCGGATGCTGTGTTTGGCCGCAAGGTTCTGCAGACTGCAGTCATTTCAGTTATGCTTCATTTTGCCTTCGGATACTCATCCCTTGTGGACACTGCTTTTGGATGTCCCGATCGTAAGAATTAAAGGGGAAGCGGGGTGTGTGACACACTGAGAATAATACCATTTTGTGAGTACTCACCTGTAAAATGGATATTGTCAGTGTGTCACACACCCCGCTTCACCCGGCCTTTTTGGTATCCTGGATCCTCTATATGGTGAAGCTTCCTTTATTTTATTTTGAGGTTACCGTTGGATTTCCTGGTACCTTGTCTTACTGCTGTTTGAATTCACTGGGTGTTAAGTGGGAGGTGCCAGGTATATGTAAGCCAGGAGGGGCTCGTTTTCAAGACTTCTCTCTGCAACGTCGCCACCTGCTGGTGGAGGAACCCGATCGTAAGAATTAAAGGGGAAGCGGGGTGTGTGACACACTGACGATATCCATTTTACAGGTGAGTACTCACAAAATGGTATTTTCTTTCCTGGGCATGAATCTGGATACTGTTCAGGCCAGGATTTTCCTTCCTCAGCAGAAGGTGGACTCTCTGCAAGCTCAGGTTCATTCCCTTCTGTCCTGCCCTCACCCTTCCATCAGGCAGGGGATGCAGCTTGTGGGACAGATGGTTTCCTGTTTCGAGGCGGTTCCCTATGCACAGTTCCACATGAGACCTCTTCAGCTCCATCTATTGTCGGTATGGGACAAGAGTCCTCTGTCTCTGGGTCAGGCCTTTGCTCTGTCCCCTCCGGCTTGGCGGTCCCTCTTGTGGCGGCTGGACTCAAGGAACCTGTTGGGGGGCAGATTCTTTCTGGCCCCCTGTTGGGAGACAGTCACCACGGATGCCAGTCTGTCAGGTTGGGGGGGCTTCTGGAAAGCCCTACAATTCCAGGGGCTGTGGGGCCCTCAGGAGGCCCATGCCCCTATCAACATCCTGGAACTAAGGGCGGTTCGGTTGGTTCTGGCCCATCTGACTCCTCGCCTTCAGGGCCGGCCGGTCCAAGTTCGCTCAGACGATCAGACGGCGGTTGCCTACATCAATCATCAGGGAGGGACTCGGAGCAAGAGTGCCCTCAAGGAGGTGTCCATGATTCTGTCCTGGGCAGAGGACAATGTCCCTTGCATCTCAGCAGTGTACATTCTGGAGGTGGAGAATTTGGAGGCAGGCTCTCTGAGCAGGGGGACTGCTCACCTGGGGGAATGGTCTCTCAGCAGCGAAGTCTTTCTATCCTTGTGTCACCGTTGGGGGGTGACGGACAAGGATCTGTTTGCATCCCGCCACAATCACAAGCTCCCAGTCTTGTCTCTCTGTCCCAGGATCCCCTGGCCCTTGCGGTGGATGCCCTGACTCTATCCTGGCAGGGGTTCCGTCTCCTGTATCTCTCTCCTCCGTTCCCCCTGCTGGGCAGGGTTGTGCGCATGCTGGCTCAGGAAGGGGTACCAGCAATCCTGGTGGCCCCCCGTTGGCCAATACAGGTGTGGTTCGCAGACATCGTTCAGCTGGCAGTAGATCAGTACGCTCTGCCCATGGTTCCGGGCCTTCTCACTCAAGGGCGGCTTTGCCATCCCAATTTACAAACGCTGGCTTTGACGGCCTGGCTGCTTAAACCTCCATCCTGAGGGAAGAAGGGCTTTCTGATTCTGTGGTTAATACGTTAATTCGGGCTAGGAAGAAATCCTCCTCCTCCATCTACTATAGGATCTGGCAGGCCTACATTGACTGGTGTCAGTCTAAGGTCCTTCCCTGTCCTGTTTTTTCCATTCCTAGGATCCTGGAGTTCCTCCAACATGGTTAGGATCTGGGACTTCAGCTCAGCACTCTCAAGGGTCACGTTTCTGCCTTGGCTGTTTTCTTCCAGAGATCTTTCGCTCAACATCCTCTGGTCAAGACCTTCTTCCAGGGGGTTGCTCATGTACGTCCCCCCCCCCCGTAAGCCTTTTTTACCGGTCTGGGACTTGAATTTGGTCTTGTCTGCCCTTCAGGGCCCTCCGTTTGAACCGGTGTAGGAGGCTGCTCTGCCCATTCTTACTCTTAAGGTTGCCTTTTTGGTGGCTATCCACCTCTGTCAGGCGTGTTTCTGAGTTGGCAGCGCTTTCCATTCAGCCCCCCTACTTTGAGAGACACCAGGACAAGGTGGTGTTTCGCTTCAAGCCATATTTTCTGCCTAAGGTCTTGTCTGCCTTTCACCTGAATCAGGACTTTGTTCTTCTTTCCTTGTGCCCTAATCCTAGTAACGCTAAGGAGAGGGTTTTGCATTCCTTGGATGTGGTTAGGTGTCTGAAGTACTATCTGGTGGCTACTGCACCTTTCAGAAAAACTGATGCTTTTTTTGTGGTCCCTTCTGGTCCTAGGAAGGGTTTGGCTCCTGCTAAATCTACTATCAGCAAATGGATCCGTCAGGCCTACTCTAAGGGGAAGAATCCTCCCTTCCGCCTTACTGCTCATTCCACTCGTGCTATTGGTGCCTCTTGGGCTTTTCAGCACCAGGCTTCTGTTGAACAAGTTTGCAAGGCCGCTACTTGGTCTTCTGTTCATACCTTTTAAAAGTTTTACAAGGTTGATGTTAGGGTCTCAGCTGATGCTGCTTTTGGCCGCAAGGTTCTGCAGGCGGCAGTGGTCTGACCTGTCTGTTGTTACCTTTGGGGACCCCACCCTACTTTATGGACACTGCTATTGGATGTCCCAAGAGTAAAGAATCTTATCTGGAGCAGGACGTACTGTATACTAAGAATAATACAATTCTGTGATTACTCACCTGTAGAATTGTTATGAGTATACAGTACGTCCCGCTTCACCCCACCCTTGGTTTTCATTATCCTTGGATCCCCTGTATTGTGATTATCATTGTTTTATAGTTACTAGTTGGTTCCGTCATCATTCTCCTGGCTTCTCGTTAACTGCTTTTCAATGCTTGGGATTTGTGGGAGGTCCCGGGTATTTGAGGGGCCGGGAGGAGCCAATTTCGTGGTCTCTGCCGTCCACCGCCATCTGGCGGAGTAATACCCAAGAGTAAAGAATCTTATCTGGAGCAGGACGTACTGTATACTCATAATAACAATTCTTCAGGTGAGTAATCACAGAATTGTATTTTTACTTCTCGGGTGTTTTCTATCCCCAGGATTCTGGAATTTTTGCAACATGGTTTGGATTCGGGCCTTCAACTTAGTACCCTCAAGGGACAGGTGTCAGCTTTGGCAATTTTTTTCCAAAGATCCTTTGCCAATCACCGGTTGGTTAAGACTTTTTTCCAGGGAATTACTCATGTGCTTCCGCCACGTAAGCCTATGCTACCAGTTTGGGACATGAATCTGGTGTTGTCTGCTCTGCAGGGTCCTTCCTTTGAGCCTATCCATGGGGCTGCCTTGCCCATTCTGACTCTTAAGGTGGCCTTTTTGGTGGCCATTACTTCTGTCAGGCGAGTTTCTGAGCTGGCGGTGCTTTCCATCAAACCTCCTTATTTTCGGAGGCATCAGGATAAGGTGGTGTTTCGGCTTAAGCCGGATTTCTTACCTAAGGTTGTGTCTGCCTTTCATCTCAATCAGGACATTGTTTTGCCTTCCTTGTGACCTAACCCTGCTAATTCCAAGGAGCCGACCCTTCACACAGGGCTCTGAAGTTTTATTTGGTTGCTACTGAGCCTTTCAGGAAGTCTGACGCTCTTTTTGTTCTTCCTGCTGGACCTAGGAAGGGTTTGCCTCCTCTCCTGCTAAATCCACTATCAGCAAGTGGATTCATCAGGCGGTGGTACAAGCCTATTCTGCTAAAGGGAAGGAACCTCCTTTTAGGATTACTGCTCATTCTACTCGTTCTATTGGTGCGTCTTGGGCCTTTCAGCACCAAGCTTCTGTTGAACAAGTTTGTAAGGCTGCAACTTGGTCTTCTGTTCATACTTTTTCCAAGTTTTACAAGGTTGATGTTAGGGCCTCAGCTGATGCTGCTTTTGGCCGCAAGGTACTTCAGGCAGTAATGGTTTAAATTGCCTGTTGTTACTCTTTGGGGATCCCCCCCTACTTTATGGACACTGCTTTTGGATGTCCCAGATGTAATGACTTCGTGAAACAGGCTGTGCCATGCAATGGGAAAAAGACAATTCTGTGAGTACTCACCTGTAGAATTGCTTTTGCCATGCATCGTACGGCCTGCTTCACCCCACCCTTGTTATCGTTGTTCTTGGTTGCCTCTGTATGGTGATTGTTCCAAGTTAGTTGGGGTTTTCTTGTTACTTTTATTATCTCCCGGTTTCTTGAATAACTGCTTGTCAACACTGGATAAGTCTATAGTGATTCCGTTATTCCAAGTATGTCACACACCCCGCTTCCACTATTCATGACATATGGGTTATGGTCCAGTAGACGGCAAACTTCTGCAGAGATGAAAGCAAAAAAGAAGCCCCTACCGGTCCATAAATACCTGGGACCTCCCACACATTCCCCAGTTCCTTCTCTGCAGGACGGCGAGCAAGTCAGAAGATGTATGCTGCTCTTCCTTGCAGGTAAGCCGGGCATACACCCGTCCTTGTTGTGCACTATTTCTGCCCGGGTTGGTGATCCCGGTTTGGGATGCCCTGTCCCCATTTACTTCCCTTACGGTGAAGGGTTCTCCCCCCTCCGGGTCCCCTCCACTAACCCTCCGGGGGGGGGGATGACTTTGTTCTTCTATTTTTTTCACTTTGACGTGTGTGTGTGTGTGTTTGATTCATGTTGCCGCTTTGCGCTCTGCATGCAGTCCGGGGAGCTTCTCCCCCTCAGGCTGAGTCTGAGGGGGCAGGGCCGGGCGCTCGTGTTGCCGCGGCCCGCCCCCTTCTGTTTTGGCGCCAATGCGATCCGCGCTGGCCCACCCCTTCTTCCTCTCCCTCTCTCTCTCTCTCTCTCTCTCTCTCTCTCTCTCTCTCTCTCTCTCTCAGGAGCTGCTGGATGAGCTGGACGCCATTTTCTGTGTGTGTGAGTGCCCTGCCGGGCTTCCCCCCGTTCTTACTATGCTTAATGCCCCAGTCGCGCTTGGGGCAGCGCTGGCCCCCTCTGCTTTTGGTGTTCTTTTTACATGTTTTTTATTATGCAGTTGTGTGTGTGCATGTGATTATGGACCATCTCTTGTGTCTTTCAGGAGGACTCCCTGTGCCTTGCTTAAAAGGGGGTTCTCCCGGTCCTAGGGTCCCTAGCAGAAATTTGGGGCAATTATAAATCCTCCCACTTGGGACTTAAAGGGGCATCCCGGGTTGCTTACCAGCGTAATTCCCTCAGGTCATTGCGACTACCTTAAAATCACCATATGGAGGCTCCACAGGATACCGGGCTCGGGCTCCCTTCGGGACAATCCCGGCTATGTGTGGGTTGTGGGGTACCCCTTACAGGGGAGAATGTATTTATTTGCATACCATGTGCGCAACAGGCCATAACACGGCAGTCGGGACCCCAGGCGTCTGGGTCAGTGCCGCCCGCCTCACCTACCCCACCCCGCATCATCCATACCCCGAGTGACACTGTCATTAGTGGGGAGTTGCACTCGGATGTATGTGCCAGGCTGGCCAACCTCGAGAAAATTATTTCTAGCTCAGTGGGCAGAAAGGCCACTGCTAAGAAAAGGCATCTGTCACCAGCTACGCCGGTAATTGATTTTGATGATTATGACTCCCCTGACTGGGCTGATTATTCCCCACTTGAGGAGGGGGAATTGTTTGAGGAATCTGAGACTGAGGAATTGCAGTTCTTTGATTCTGATGCCGGGCAGGCGCTGGGGGATGCTGTGGATACCCCCAAGGTCCTGACCCATCTGTTAGAGGTTCTGGATATTTCCCCACCAGCGGAGGCCCCTCCGAAGAAGGGGGAATTCTTTGGGTTCTCTAAGCCCCTCTTGGAGTTTCCAAATCAGGATCATTTTGACAGCATGATTCTTAGAGAATGGGAGAAGCTGAGTCGCCTTCACGGTGTTCCTCAGGGATGGGATAGGAAGTATCCCTTTCCGGTGGACGCGGTGAAGCGCTGGTCTTCCCCTCCCAAGGTTGACGCGCCCATTTTAGGATTGTCCAACACCTCCGTTGTACATACTCCTGACGCCACTACCCTTAAGGATGGCGAGGACAAGCGCATTGATCAGATGGCATGTCATGCCTTTGCCAGTGTCGGTTCTGCCTTGCGGCCTGTCTGTGCATCGGCACTAGTGGCTGTGGCTACCAGGTCGGAGATCAGGGACATGTTAAATGGGTCCCAGCTCAACCCGGGCCAGTGTTGAATTCACAACCCTTAAGAGGTGTGAATTGTTCATGAATTTTGTTTTGTCGGCTATGGACGACACTATTATCATGTGTAGTAGAACTTCAGCCATGTTGGTGGCCATGCGCCGATCGGTCTGGCTGCGCCAGTGGGCGGCTGACATTGCGGCCAAGAAGTCACTTACAGCTTTGCCCTTTTTGGAAATGCGGCTGTTTAGAGACAAATTGGATTCTGTGGCGAAGGGTGGGAAGCTGCCTGAGTGTAAGAAGTTGCGTTGCTCCTTTCGGGGGGCAAGCTCCTTTAGTCCTTCCTTTCGCGGCGCCAGAGGGGGCAGAGGTCTTGCCTAATCTGGCTTTAGAGGTGATTCCTGGAACAGAGGTAGAGGACGTGCCCGTCCAGCCTCTACCTGGGGTTCCAAGCCCGCTGCCAAGCCAGCTCAGCAATGAGGAGGCGCCCTCACCCTTACGGGTGGGGGGGCTTTTGCGGCTCCTCTTCCAGGTCTGGGCCCAGGAGGTCACAGACAATTGGATATTGGAAGTGGTCTCGTCTGGGTACAAACTGAAGTTCGAGTCCCGGTCTCCTCCCAGATTCCTAAGGTCGGATCCTCGGGCGGCGCAGGGGCTCCTGTTGGCTGTAAAGAATCTCCTGGACATGGCGGTCATATGCCCGGTGCCTCTTTCAGAGAGGCCGGGGCTATTATTCCAACCTCTTCACGGTTCCCAAAAAGGATGGCTCCATAAGACCCATCCTGGATTTGAAGCTTCTCAACAGGTTCATCAGAACCCAGAAGTTCCGCATGGAGACTCTGCGTTCAGCCATCAGTTCCCTTCGTCAGGGGGATTTCATGACGTCCATAAACATCAAGGATGCTTGCCTTCATGTACCAATTTTCCCAGCACACCAGAGATTTCTCAGGTTCGCGGTGGGAGATCAGCATTTTCAGTTTGTGGCCCTCCCGTTCGGGCTGACCTCGGCACCGAGGGTGTTTACCAAGGTTCTGGCGGGCATATTGGCCCTGCTCAGAGCCCAGGGCATTCGCATTGTGCCGTATTTGGACGACCGACTCATTACAGCTTCCTCCCTCTGCCAGGCGGATTTGGACACCAGGATGGTGGTGACGACGCTGGAGAGGTTCGGATGGGTAATCAACCAACCCAAGTCTTTTCTCTCCCCATCAAGGGAGATTTCCTTTCTGGGCATGAATCTGGATACCAGTCAGGCCAGAGTGTTCCTACCTCAGCCAAATGTGCAGAGGGTTCAGGATCTGATACGTGTTCTCCTGACCAACCCTCGCCCTTCCATTCGGCTAGGGATGACTCTGGTGGGTTTGATGGTGGCCTCTTTCGAGGCAGTCCCCTTTGCTCAATTCCACATGAGGTCGCTACAACTCCATCTATTGCTGAAATGGGACAGATGTCCACAGTCCTTGGATCAGTCTTTTCTGATGTCTCCCAGGGTTTGGCAGTCCCTTCAGTGGTGGCTGGAATCAAGCAATCTGATGAGGGGCTGATCGTTCCTGGCCCCTCGTTGGGAGACGGTTACCACGGATGCCAGCCTGTCGGGCTGTGGAGGTTTCTGGAAAGATCATCAGTTCCAGGGGTTGTGGGGTCCTCAGGAGGCTCACAACCCCATCAATGTCTTGAAGCTCAGAGCTATCCGCTTGGTTCTGTCGCGTCTGACACTTCACCTATAGGGTTTACTGGTTCAGGTTCGATCAGACAATCGTACTGCGGTAGCTTACATCAATCACCAAGGAGAGACTCGCAGCAGGAGTGCCCTCAGGGAAGTCTCTCTGATTCTGACATGGGCCGGAGAGCAATGTTCCTTGCATCTCGGCAGTATACATTCCAGGAGTGGAGAACACGGAGGCGGACTCCCTGAGCAGGGGATTCTCTCGCCGAGGGGAATGGTCTCTCAACCATAGGGTGTTTCGGGCCCTGTGTCACAAGTGGGGGACTCCGGAGGTGGATCTCTTTGCCTCTCGGCACAATCACAAGCTCCCAACCTTTGTATCTCTGTCTCAGGATCCTCTGGCCCTGGCAGTGGATGCCTTGTCCCTTGCCTGGAGGGATCTGGGGTTTCTGTACCTGTTTCCCCCCTTCTCCATGGTGGGCAAGGTAGTGCGCAAGCTGGCTCTAGAGGGGGCACCAGCAATTCTGGTGGCCCCAAGGTGGCCAAGACAGGTTTGGTTCGCAGACGTCGTAAGATTGGCAGTAGTTCAGTACAGGCTGCCCGTCTCCAGATCTGATCTCTCAGGGTTAACTACGTTACCCCAATTTACAAACGCTTGCTTTGATGGTGTGGCTGCTGAAACCTTCATCCTGAGGGAGGAAGGTTTGTCTGAGGCGGTTATTCAAACCTTTATTAGAGCTAGGAAAAAGTCTTCCTCTACCATTTACTATAGGACTTGGCGGTCCTATATTGACTGGTGTGAGGCTAGGGCCTTACCTTGCAGGGTGTTTTCGATTCCTAGGATTTTGGAGTTTCTACAACACGGTCTGGATCTGGGGTTCCAGCTCAGTACTTTGAAGGGTCAGGTTTCTGCCCTGGCTGTCTTTTTTCAAAGTTTGTTTGCTTTGCATCATCTGGTCAAGACTTTTTTTCCAAGGGGTCACTCATGTTCGGCCCCCTAGGATGCCTTTGGTTCCCGTTTGGGACTTAAATTTGGTTCTTTCAGTCCTTCAGGGGCCTCCCTTTGAACCGATGCAGGATGTGGCTCTTTCTGTGCTCACTCAAAAGGTTGCCTTTTTGGTGGCTATTACCTCTGTTCGGCGTGTCTCTGAGTTGGCGGCTCTGTCTATTCAGGCCCCTTTGAGAGACACCAGGATAACGTGGTTTTTCGCTTTAAACCAGATTTCCTTCCTAAGGTGGTTTCTGCCTTCCATCTTAAGCAGGATGTAGTTCTCCCTTCCTTGTGTCCTAGGCCTAGCACTGACAAGGAGAGGGTTTTGCACTCTTTGGATGTGGTTCGTTGTGTGAAGTACTATTTGGTTGCTACTTCTCCTTTTCGTAAGACGGACGCCTTGTTCATGGTGCCTTCTGGGCCCAGAAAAGGTTTGGCGCCCGCCAAATCTACCATTAGTAAATGGATACGCCAGGCCATTGTTGGGGCCTATTTTGTTAAGGGGAGGGTTCCTCCTTTTAAGATCACTGCTCATTCTACTCGTGCTGTTGGAGCTTCCTGGGCCTTTCAGCACCAGACTTTTGTTGAACAAGTTTATAAGGCTGCTACTTGGTCTTGCGTTCATACTTTTTCAAAGTTTTATTAGGTTGATGTGCGGGCCTCAGCGGATGCTGTTTTTGGCCGCAAGGTTCTGCAAGCTGCAGTGGTTTAAAAGTTTGTGCATTTTTGCCGTATTGGGATCCCCACCCATGATGGACACTGCTATTGGATGTCCCATATGTCATGAATAGTGGAAGCGGGGTGTGTGACATACTTGGAATAATACCATTTTGTGATTACTCCCCTTTAAAATGGGTATTATAAGTATGTCACACACCCTGCTTCATCCTGCCCTTTTGTATTCTGGATCCTTTATATGGTGAACCTTTTTATGGTTAAGAATGTTTTATTAGCTCTTCCTGGTCCCCTTACTGCTGTCATATACTGGGGAATGTGTGGGAGATCCCAGGTATTTATGGACCGGGAGGGGCTTCTTTTTTGCTTTCATCTCTGCAGAAGTTCGCCCTCTACTGGACCATAACCCATATGTCATGAATAGTGGAAGCGGGGTGTGTGACATACTTATAAATACCCATTTTAAAGGTGAGTAATCACAAAATGGTATTTTTATATGGTACCGGGAGGAGCTACAACTCTTCTGCAGTGCATTGCGCCACCTTGTGGCGGAATACCCAGATGTGATGACTTCGTGAAGCAGGCCGTGCCATGCATGGCAAAAGCAATTCTACAGGTGAGTACTCACAGAATTGTCTTATTGTTCATAGGTTAACACGAACTAAGCTTTGAACGATTCTACATGTTTTCCTTTAATCAACACTCTATTTTTCTATTTTTAAGTCTGGAATTACAAGAATTCGAACCCAACAATCGCACACCTGGGCCATATCGTCCTTGCTTCCCATCGAGGACACAAAGTCAACGGAATGGAACTCTACCCTACTGGGTGTCCAGTAAGCAGGATGACTTGGTGTTGTGCTTGTGTCAATTTGCATTAATCAGTACAAATTGGATTTCAAAACGTGATCAGTAGTCCTTTTTTCTTTTAAACCATGATGGGAAAGATAGGCTTGTCCCTAAATTTGCATACACACTTCTGATAGTATTTTAGTCGTAGTAGTTTTTACCATATTTTCGCCCCAAAGACGCAACCAGGGTTTAGAGTAGTGAAATGAAAAAAAATAAATAAATAACCAAACGGTGTCCTAAAATTTCCCTCCCAATCACCTCATTACAGGCAGCGGGCTGCATGCCCCAATACAGGCAGCAGCGGGTGGCATGGCCCAACACCCCCCCCCCCCCCCAAGCCCACATGTGCGGAAATCGGTTGGTTTTGATGGAAGCTGCCCTTATACAGGCCACCCCCAGCCCTGAACCAGTGCTAGCTCTGGGAATGTGTGTGGCGGGAGCCACATTGCTGCAGGAGACACAGGTCAATGGCGTTGGAGCGCCGGGAATGTGAGCGTTTTACCATCTCTTCCATTTCAGGGCAGCACCAGTAGCAACGCACAAGTCAATCTCTGCCGTAGACTCCCGGCCCATATAGGGCAGGCTGTGGCAGGATCTCCTCAGTTCTTTTCTTGCAGGCATAAGGGACTGTGAATTTTTTTTCTTTGTTTCAGTGCTGACGGGGATCGGGGATTTTGACTCCATCTGTCTCCCAGCTGCAGCGTTCCTGGGGACCCACGTTAGACACTGTTCTTAAGCTGATAGTGAAGGGAGCGTGCATGGGTCCAGTTAAGCTTGTCCGACTGGGTCTGAGCCCTGAGGATCAGGACCCCGCTGCAGCAGGGTACCTGATCTCTGGACTTGCATGGTGGCCCTGCTGTGTGTCTCCCACTGAGCCCCAGTCCCTCTATTCCCTGGGTCATCTACCCCCATGACACCCTGCAAGAGACACAGTCTGCCTTCCCCAAGGCTGCTGGGTGTAGCCTGAGCTAGGTGGCCAGCCTCCTTGGTGTCAGTGTATTCCCAGTATGTCACACACCCCGCTTCTGAATATTCATGACACTTGGGTAACTGTCCTGTAGAGGGCGATCTTGCAGAGATGACATGAAACAAAGGAGCCCCTCCTGGCCCATAAATACCTGGGACCTCCCACCATTCCCCAGTCTTTCGTCTCTGCAGTCGGCGAGCAAGTCAGAAGATGGTTGTCTCCTCCTTGCAGGTAGCCGGGGTAACCCCCCGGCCTTTTGTTTCTATTGCTGCCTGAACCTTTTTTTAATTTAAACTATAGCAGTATGCCTCCCAGCCTAGGCTGAAGGTCCAGGCAATGGTAGGCTGCACCTTGTGGTGTATATGGGAGCTAGCTCCCCCCGTGAGACCCCATACAAAGGGGTAGGCGGTGTCCGGGTTGGTGATCCCGGCTCTTACTCTCCCTCTTACCCTTTCACCTATTGGTGTGGGTTCTCCCCCCTACCGTGTCCCTCTGTGCCCCTTGGGGGGGGCTTTTCTCCTGTGGGTTGTTTTACTTTATTTGGGGGAAAAGGTGTGTGAATTGTGTGTGTGTGTGTTTGTATGTGTTTTTGCGGCTGTTGGGCTGGGCCGGTTTCACTTTCAACAGGTGCTCGTTGTGGCCCGTCCACCCCCCCCCTCCCACCCCCCCTCGAGGCCGGCTTCTCTCAAGCACTCTTTCCGGCCTCGCAGCCTGCTTTGCTGCTCTTCCTCTCATTCCCTTGCTGCTGTGAGGGTTGACGGTCGCTGCTTTGCTGCGGTGAGTGGATTTTATTTATTTCACCATTTTTAACTGTCTTATATGGTGGGTGATGTGCATGTTGACACTTATGTCTGTTCTCATGTCTTCTAGGTGGGATCCCTTCTTTTGAAGTTTAAAGAGGGAGTTCTCCCGGTCCTAGGGTCCCTTAGAGTTTAATTTAGGGTTTCCGAAAAAAAAAAAAAAAAATCCTCCCACTTGGGACCTGAAGGGGCGTCCCGGGTAGCTTAATAGCGTAAATCCCTCTGGTCATTGCGACTACATTAAAATCCCCATATGGAGGCTTCTCAGGATACCGGGCTTGGGCTCCCCTCGGGCAACCCCGACAGTGTGTTGGTCGTGGGGCATCCCTTGCGGGGGATAATGTACTTGTTTGCATACCTTGTACTCAGCGGGCCATAACGCAGTAGTTGGGGGCCCAGGCGTCTGGGTCCGGGGTCCCGGCCTCATCTTCTTCCCCACCCTGCCTTATCCGTACCCCTAGTGATGTTGTCACAGGTGGGGAGTCACAATCTGATGTATGTGCCAGACTAGCTAATATTGAGAAATGTATTTCTGGCTCTGTTGCCAGAAAGGCCTTCCCTTCCCCATCCGTTACCCTATGTCCCTGGATCAGGGGGGCCCTCTCTTCCTTTATTTCTGCTTGTTTTTTCGGCAGGCACAACATGTGATAGAAAGGATTCCTTTCCTTCCACCAGCAGTGTGTTTATACCTTGGTGTGTGTGTGTGCGGTGCTTGGTGTTTACTTTGCCAGGCCGCCCTTGAGGACGCAGGCGGCCTGGTGTCTGGGCCGGCTCCCCCGCTGTCTCAGGAGCTCGGATATTGTTCTTTCCCCTCTCTGAGGGGAGGGGGCGGGGCCGCTAGCTCGGCGTGTTGCTGCGGCCCGCCCCCCTCTCCTTGGCGCCGACGGAGGTTCCCAGCAGTGCTGGAGGGGGCGGGGCCACGAGCGGCGCGCGTTCCGCACCGGCCCGCCCTTCTTCTCTTCCTTGTTGGCCGCGTCTGCTGTGGCTGCTCCTGCCTTCGGTTGCCATCTTGTCCCGGCAGCGTGAGTGCCCTGCGGGGCCCATTCTTTCTTTCTTATGTGTTTTTTTTTTTTGTGTGTGTGTCCTTTTGGCTTTTGTACCCTACAGCGTGAATAGCCGCAGACTTGGTCTGTGCTGCATACATGAGCATTTCTGGGGTTCTGCAACTCTCAATGTGCATTCAGTAGTATGAAATTGGGCACCCTAGAGAGTATTATTAGTGGGTCAAAAGCCTATTATGCTTTTTTTATGGAGGCTTCCCAGGATACCGTGCCCGGCAGTGTGTGGTTTGTGGGGCATCCCTTGTGGGGGATAATGTGCTTATTTGCATACCTTGTGCACAGCAGGCCATTATGCGGCAGTCGGGGTCCCAGGCGGCTGGGTCAGCGCCGCCGGCCTCATCACCTACACCCCCACACCTGGTTCTGACCCCAAGTGACGTGGTCATGAGCGGGGAGTCGCATTCTGATGTATGTGCTAGATTGGCAAACATTGGGAAATTGATTGCTAGCTCTGCGGCCAGAAAGGCCCCGGCTAAGAGAAGGCACCTGTCACCGGGATTCTTAAAGAATGGGAAAAGCCCATCCGGCTTCCTGGTATCCCTCAGGGGGAGGATAAGAAGTATCCCTTTCCTGTGGACACAGTGAAGCGTTGGTCGTCACCCCCCGAGGTCGACGCTCCGGTGCTGGGGTTGGCCAACATTTCTGTTGTGCACTCACCAGACTCCACTACCTTGAAGGACGGTGAGGACCGTCTTGATCAAATGGCGTTGCATGCTTTTGCCAGTGTTGGTTCGGCTTTGCGTCCCGTTTGTGCTTCAGCTCTCACGGCTGTGGCTTCCAGGTCGGTAATTAGGGTCCCAATCTTGACCCCGCTAGTGATGAATTTGCAGCACTTACGCGGTGTGATTTGTTCATAAGCTTTATCTTGTCGCCTTTGGATGATACTTTATGCGTGTGTAGTAAAACCTCGGCTTTGCTAGTGGCTATCCGCCGGTCTGTTTGGTTGCGCCAGTGGGCGGCTGACATTGCGGCTAAGAAGTCGCTTGCTGGGCTACCCTTCCTGGGTATGCATCTCTTTGGTGAGAAATTGGACTCGGTGGCAAAAGGAGGTAAGTTACCACAACGCGAGAAGCAGCACCGCCCCTTTCGGGGTGCTGGCTCCCTTAATCCTTCCTTTCGGGGCTCTCGAGCAAGCAGAGGTGTTGCTCAGTCAGCGTTCAGAGGTGGTTCCTGGGGTAGGGGCAGAGGTCGTGCCCGTCCCGGAACTGCCTGGGGCGCCAAACCCAAGTCTGCTGCCAAACCCTCTCAGCAATGAGGGGGTGCCCTCACCCTCGCGGGTGGGGGGACGGCTACGGTACTTTGCCCAAGTTTGGACCCGGGAGGTTTCAGACAATTGGATCCTGGAAGTGGTCTCTTCCGGGTACAAGCTGGAGTTCGAGTTTCGGCCTCCTCGCAGGTTCCTCAGGTCTCGGGTTCCTTCGGACCCCCGGGCCGCGCAGGGACTTTTGTTGGCGGTGCAAAATCTTTTGGATCTGGATGTCATCTGCACGGTGCCCTCCTCAGAGAGAGGCCGGGGCTACTATTCCAACCTTTTCACAGTGCCCAAAAAGGATGGCTCCATAAGACCCATTCTGGATCTAAAGATTCTCAACAGGTTCATCAGAACCAAGAAATTTCGCATGGAGACTCTGCGCTCGGCCATCAACTCTCTTCGTCCAGGGGACTTCATGACGTCCATAGACACTTTAAGGACGCTTACCTTCATGTGCCGATCTTTCCTGGTCATCAGCGCTTTCTCAGGTTTGTGGTGGGAGATCAGCACTATCAGTTTGTGGCTCTCCCTTTCGGGCTGACCTCGGCACCAGGGGTGTTCACCGAGGTGTTGGCAGGGATCATGGCCCTTTTATGCTGGAGAGGTTCGGTTGGGTGATCAACTATCTCAAGTCTTCTCTCTCCCCGTCAAGGGTGGTTTTCTTTCTGGGCATGATTCTGGATACCATTCAGGCCAGAGTGTTCCTACCTCAGTTGAAGGTGGAGATGGTTCAAGATCTGATACGTCTTCTTCTGTCCAACCTTCACCCGTCCATCCGGGGATGAGGTTGGTGGGTTTGATGGTGGCCTCCTTCGAGGCGGTTCCCTTTGCTCAATTTCACATGAGGCTGCTTCAGCTCCATCTGTTAGCGGCTTGGGACAGATGCCCTCTGTCCTTGGATCGGTCATTTGTGCTATCTCCCCTGGTCTGGCAGTCTCTTCGGTGGTGGTTGGATCCGATTAATCTTCTGAGGGGCAGATCCTTTCTGGCTCCTCGTTGGGAAACGGTCACCACGGATGCCAGCCTGTCGGGCTGGGGGGTTTCTGGAAGGAACATCACTTCCAGGGGCTGGGGGTTCCTCAGGAGGCCCACACCCCCATCAATGTCTTTGGGCTGAGGGCTATCCGATTGGTGCTGTCCCATTTGACGCATCACCTCCAAGGCTTACCGGTTCAGGTTCGATCCGACAATCGGACTGCTGTTGCTTACATCAATCACCAAGGAGGGACTCGCAGCAGGAGTGCCCTCCGGGAAGTGTCTCTGATTCTTGCATGGGCTGAGAACAATGTTCCATGCATCTCGGCGGTGTACATTCCCGGGGTGGAGAACCTGGATGCGGACGCTCTGAGCAGGGGATTCTCTCGCCGAGGGGAATGGTCCCTCAACAGCAGGGTATTTCTATCCATTTGTCACAAGTGGGGGTTCCCGGAGGTGGATCTCTTTGCCTCCTGTCACAATCACAAGCTCCCTGCCTTTTGTGTTTCTGTCCCAGGATCCCCTGGCTCTGACAGTGGATGCCATGTCCCTGGCCTGGCGGCATCTGGGTCTCCTGTATCTTTTTCCCCCCTTCTCCATGGTAGGCAGGGTGGTGTGCAAGCTGGTTCAAGAGGGTGTGCCAGCAATTCTGGTGGCTCCAAGGTGGCCAAGACAGGTGTGGTTCGCAGACGTCGCACGGCTGGCGGTCGATTGGTACAGGTTGCCCCCGTTTCTGGATCTGGTCACTCAAGGTCAGCTTTGTTACCCCAATTTACAAACGCTGGATTTGACGGCATGGCTGCTAAAACCTCCATCCTAAAAGGAGGTTTGTCTGATGCTGTGGTCCAGACGCTTGTTAGGGCTAGGAAGAAGTCTTCCTCTAACATCTACTATAGGACTTGGCGGTCCTATATTGATTGGTGCGAGGCTAGGGCCTTGCCTTGTAGGGTGTTTTCGATTCCCAGAATTTTGGAGTTTCTTCAATACGGTTTGGACCTGGGTTTTCAGTTTAGTACTCTGGAAGGGCAGGTCTCCGCCCTGGCGGTTTTCTTTCAAAGGTCTTTTGCTCTTCATCCTTTGGTTAAGACTTTTTTCCAGGGGGTTACTCATGTGCGGCCCCCTCGCAAGCCCTTGCTGCCTGTTTGGGACTTGAATTTGGTTCTGTCGGCCCTCCAGGGGCCCCCTTTTGAGCCGGTGCAGGATGTTGCACTTTCTATTCTCACACAAAAGGTTGCCTTTTTGGTGGCTATCACCTCCGTTCGACGTGTTTCTGAGTTGGCGGCTCTGTCTATTCAGGCCCCTTACTTCAAAAGATATCAGGACAAGGTGATCTTCCGCTTTAAGCCAGAATTCCTACCTAAAGTGGTCTCTGCTTTTCATCTCAATCAGGATGTGGTTCTCCCTTCCTTGTGTCCTAAGCCTAGCAATGACAAGGAGAGGGCCCTGCATTCTTTGGATGTTCGTTGTGTGAAGTACTATTTGGTGGCTACTTCTCCCTTCCGTAGGACGGACGCCTTGTTTGTGGTGCCCTCTGGGCCCAAGAAGGGCTTGGCGCCCATCAAGTCTATCTTTAGTAAATGGATAAGTCAGGCCATTGTCAGGGCCTATACTGCCAAGGGGAGGGATCCCCCTTTCCAGATCACTGCTCATTCTACTTGTGCTGTTGGGGCTTCCTGGGCTTTTCAGCACCAGGCTTCTGTTGAACAAGTTTGTAAGGCTGCTAATTGGTCTTCTGTTCATATCTTTTCCAAGTTTTATAAGGTTGTTGTGCAGGCCTCAGCAGATGCTGTTTTTGGCTGCAAGGTTCTGCAAGCTGCAGTGGTTTAGTTGTGCATTATTGCCTTTTTGGGATCCCCGCCCATGTTGGACACTGCTACTGGATGTCCCGAATGTTATTAATCTTTGGAAGCGGGGTGTGTGACATACTTGGAATAATACCATTTTGTGATTACTCACCTTTAAAATGGGTACTATAAGTATGTCACACACCCTGCTTCACCCCGCCCTTATTGTATTCTGGATCCTCTATTTGGTGAACCTTGTTTGGTTAATTAGTTTTTTATTGGCTCTTCCTGGTCCCCTTACTGCTTTACTATACTGGGTAATGTGTGGGAGGTCCCAGGTATTCATGGACTGGGAGGGGCTCCTTTTTTTCTAGTCATCTCTGCAGAAGTTTGCCCTCTACTGGTTTAACCCGAATGTTATTAATCTTTTGAAGCGGGGTGCGTGACATACTTATAATACCTATTTTAAAGGTGAGTAATCACAAAATGGTATATTCTAAGTGTGCCATGCACTCCACTTCGATCTTCATGACATATGGGTAATCTCCAGTAGAGGGCGAACTTCTGCAGAGATGAATCTGCAAAAAAGAAAGACCCTCCTGGCCCATATATACCTGGGACCTCCCACCAATTTCCCAGTTCCTTCTCTGCAGGGAAGGCGACAAGACAGAAGATGAAGACTTCTCTTACTTGCAGGTAAGCCGGGCTCGCGCCCGGCCCCTTTTTTTGTCCCTATTGCTGCCAGGATTCATTCCAAATTTTCCCCTATTGAGCCTCCCAGCTTAGGCTGCGGGTCCTGGCAAGGGGGGGGGGGGCTAACGGGCCTCTCCTTTGCATTTATTAATTGTTTTGGATATGTGTGTGTGTGTGTGTCTGTTGTGGGTGCTTCACACTGTGTGTGTGTGTGTGTACGCTTGTGTGTGTGGTACACCTGGCTGTAATCCCTGATGAATTGGTCGCAGATGGCTTCCTGTCAGACTGAGTGAGATTCACTCAGGCTGTGCATGTGAAAAGGGGGCGGGCCGCGGCAGCCCCGCCCCCTTGTCAGCGCATTTTTTGTAAGGCCTCCCTCTGGCCAGATCCACGCTGCAGGGAAGGGGGCGTGGCCTGGAAAGCGCGCCTGCGGCGCTGGCACGCCCCCCTTCTTCTCCCTGGGTCCTTTTTTCTTCAAGGCCAGGGGCCATCTTGGTGCTTCCTGCGTGGCTGTGACTGTGCCTAGGGGACAGGTAGGTGCCGGATGGCCGTTTTTTCTTCCAATCCATTCCAGGCACTCCTTACTCTTGGGTTTCCCTCCTCCTTGCTGATCACGTGACTGCAAGAAAGAAAACAGGTGCGGCCCTCCCGGCCCATAAGTAGCAGCCGCCCCTAATCAAATCAGTTTTTCTTTCTTGCAGTGGCAAGATGACTGTGGAAGATTTAGAAGGTCGCTCTCAAGGTTTTGGCAGTAAGCGGGAGACTGAACCCTGTCAGCTCGCTGCGTAGCCTTACTCCCGCGGCCCCTCAAGACCCAAGTTATGCCTCCACAGCATTGGCTGTTTTGGGGTCCGTGAAGGTAAGGTGGAAGCGCCGGGGTCTGGGGCGTTCGCAGAGTATGTTGCTCTGGGCTGCAGGCTTTTTTGAAAGGCAAGCCAGCCACAGGTTTTTCTCTGGTGTACCTGCTGAGGAATGTTTTTTATTTTTTACCCAACCCTTCCTTCTTCCGGTAGGCAGGTTTTGTTTTATAGGAAAAAAAAAAAAGAAAAGAAGAGCGCACATGCTAAGTGGGCATGCCGGAAAGGTTACAGCCCTGCGCAAGGATGACTTGTTTTTAAAAAAAAAAAAAAAGAGGAATGTTTATATATATATTTATATAAAAAAAGGATAGATAATAAAAAAGGAAAGGAAGCAAATTTCTTTTATTGTATGGTATGTCTTTAAGAGCTGGGCTGACGTCACGCTGGGCGTGGTTTTTTCGTGCCATGTGTTACATTCAGTACTCCTTCACTTGGGAAGGAGATCGCGCCAGAGAGGCGTTTGGGTTCTCTGCTGGAGTCAGGTAGGAGACTCGACAGCGAGGTATGCAGGGCTATGGCCTCTCCCTGACTCTCTCCTCTATTCCTCTCCCACGCTGCGCTCGGCGCCTGGCCTGCGGGGGGAGCCGGGGCCATGGGCGCCTTGCTCCTCCCAGCCCGCCCTCTCTCTCCCACACCACGCTGGATGAGAAGCCGGCTTGTGTTCCCGGCGGCGGCAGACCGGCTCTTGCGGTCATTTATCTCTGACAAGCCGCGGCACCGGCACTGGCTGTGGCGGGAGGGGGGGAGGGGGCGAGGGGGCTGTGGTAGCGTTTGTTCAGTGGCTTGGCTACCATTAAACTCTTAAATGCTATGATGGGGGGCGACGCAGGCAGCAGCGAGCTTGAAGACTGTGGTGTTTTATGTTTAGTCTGTAAGATATGGTCTTGTCTCCTCAGGGTGAAGACAGACGGCAGTGGTGAGTGGATCATCTGATCCTTTTTTCTCTTGATATGGATTGATGTATTAGCAGTCTCAGTTTGGATTTCAATCATGATTATTTTTAAATATTTTAAATATAAATATTTTTTGGGAGGGTATATTTTTTCATGATGATGAAATACTAAAATATTGTAAATATTTTTAGTTATCAGCTGTTATTATATTATTATATTATATTATATTATTATATTTTTATATTACTATTATATTATTATGGTTATCTTAGTATTATATTATATCCTCAATATTTTTATATTATTAGATGGTTATATATCACATTATTTTTATTATTATTATTAATTAATATTTATCAGCTGCTATTTATTCCTTTTTGGAGCTAAAGTTATAGGTATTAAATCCTTTTTTTCTCCTCTCTTATTTTTTAGATTGGAAGAAGGATAGAAAGCAGGGTTGCGGTTCCTCCCGGTCCCTTTTTTGGGGGGATTGGTTTAGGCTCAGGGCCCTTTGGGTCAGCTGGCCAATATAAAAAAAAAAAAAGATATATTAAAGAATTTTTAATAATAAACAACATGAGGGAGGCATCAGGGGATAGCGATACAGGCATCCCTCTTGAACAGGGCAGGATTTTCCCTTTATGCAGGCAGGATCCCCTGGGCGGTTTTGGCACGGTTTGTTCCGCCTGCGCCGTGAGGATCGGCCTAGATCATAACAGAGCGGCTTACCGAGTATCTAGCCCGGCTGATGCTGAGGGCATTACGGCTCATCCGTCTCCTGCTTCCCCTAAAGGGGGAGAAGGCAGTGAGGTGCAGACAGAACTTGCTCACAGATTGGATAATCTGGAGAGGCAGTTGTCTCTTGTGTTTCCAAGGAAGGCCGCCTTTAAAAGAAAGCATTTGGAACCGGTTGCGGAGGAAGAGGATATGTTTGCCTCCTTTGGGGAAGAAGAGGACGAGGAGCTCTGAGGGCGAGCTGCGGTCAGGAGAAGATAGTAACTCTATCTTATTTTCGTCTGATGAAGATCCTCTCCTCGTGGATGAACAGAGGGTCTGCTTTCTGTGGTGTTTGATACCTTGAATATCTCCCCGCCTGAGGTAGCGAAAAGAAGGAAGGATGACCTGTTTAAGCCTGTTAGGCAAAGGCAGGTGTTTCCAGAACAGCCACATTTTTCCAAAATGATACTTAAGGAGTTGGAAAATCCTAATAAGCTACCGGCTGTTCCCAAGATCCTAGATTCTAGGTATCCATTTCTAGCAGACATGATTAAACTTTGGTCCTATCCGCCTGAGGTGGACTCCCCAGTTGCAGGCTTGTCTAACACTTCGGTGATGCCGTCCGCTACTATGGGTTCCCTTAGAGATCCCACAGAGAGGCGTATGGATCAGTTGGCCCGCCATGCCTTCGCCATGATAGGTTCTTTGCTCCGCCCCGTTTGTGCCACGGCCATTGTGTCTCTGGCTACGAGGAAAAAGATGAAGAGGAGCTTAGCTAGGGCTAAATCTCGCAGGCTGACCCAGGAGTCCAAGGACCTTAAGGACTGTTTGGACCTTAATGCATTCGCTATTACTGCAATGGAGGATGTGATCAGGCTGGCGGCGAGAACCTCTGCTCTCCTTGTGGCTTTGCGCCGCTCATTGTGGCTTAGGCAGTGGTCGGCAGATGCCGCCGCTAAGAAGGCGCTTCTTTTTAAAGAACAGACTTTTTGGAGAAAGGCTGGACGGTATGGTGAAGGATGGCAAACTGCCTCAAAGGAGAAGGTCGACTCGGCCTTTTCAGAGGTCTTCGTCCTTTCGGCCTTTTTGGAGGAGCAGAGGGGCTTTCCGGCCTTGTTCCCGTAGAGATTTTTTGGGTAGAGGAAGAGCGCGTAATAGGGCAGGAGGGGCCTGGAGAAGTAGGCCTAAACCTCCAGCCAAGTCCACTACAGCATGAGGGGGCGCCCTCACCCGAGCAGGTGGGGGGACGGCTTTTGCTTTTTGCTCATATCTGGAGGCGCCATGTAGCGGATCGGTGGATCCAAGAAGTGGTGTCTTCAGGTTACAAAATCGAGTTTGCAGCCAAACCCACCCGCAAGGTTCCTTCGATCAGGGGCATCCCGGAACCAGTCAAAGCTAGTGGCCCTGAAGTCCGCAGTTCGGCACCTCTTTCAAAAAGGGGTGATTTGTCGAGTACCCCTTCAGGAAGAAGGTCAGGGGTTTTATTCCAACCTTTACAATCCCCAAGAAGGACGGGTCGATTCGTCCCATTTTAGATCTGAAGGATCTCAACAGGTATATTCGCGTGAAGCATTTCCGCATGGAGGCGTTGAGGTCAGCCTTAACAGTAGTTTGACCCGGGGATCTTATAACTACCATAGACATAAGGGACGCGTATCTGCATGTGCCAATATTTCCGGGGCATCAAAGATTTGAGGTTTGCCCTAGAAGATCAGCATTTCCAGTTTGTGGCTCTTCCGTTCGGGATATCCTTGGCTCCAAGGGTATTCACCAAGGTCTTGGCGGGCCTCATGGCAATCTTCAGGAGCCAGGGGATATGTATCGTCCCTTATTTGGACGATCTCCTAATTTCAGCCAGTTCGCATCAGCAGATTTTAAAGGACACGCAGACGGTTCGGTCGTCTCTGGAAGAATTCGGCTGGGTGATCAACTACCCGAAGTCTCATATCATTCCGGCGCCGGTAAGGAACTTCTTGGGTATGACTCTGGACACCGTCCAAATCAAAGTTTATCTGCCAGAGCAGAAGGCTCGGCTAATTAGAGTCAGATAGAGTGCCTTCTGGCTTGCCGGCAGCCGACTATTCGGCTGGGAATGAGGTTAGTAGGCCTGATGGTAGCCTGTTTCGAGGCAGTGCCCTTTGCCCAGTTTCACATGAGGCCCCTTCAATGGAATTTATTGGCAAGCTGGGATCGGACCCCGCAGTCGCTGGATCAGGTCTTTGTACTAACACCCTCGGCCAGACATTCTCTATTGTGGTGGATGGACCCTCTTCATCTGTCGGTAGGCAGATCCTTCTTGACCCCACAGTGGCAGATCGTTGCCACGGATGCCAGTCTCACAGGATGGGGCGGCATCTGGCAAACTCAGAAGATCCAGGGTCAGTGGGGGCAGAGAGAGAATCGGCTTCCCATAAATGTATTGGAGTTAAGAGCTATCCGGCTAGTGCTTCTGTATCTGACCCCCAGCTTAAAGGGGCAGGCAGTCCAGGTCCAGTCGGACAATCGGACAGCGGTAGCCTATATCAATCATCAGGGGGGTACTCGGAGCAAGGGTGCTCTGGAAGAGGTAAGCCGGATCTTGACTTGGGCAGAGGAGAATGTTCCCTGCATTTCGGCAGTTTATATTCCGGGGGTAGTAAACCAGGAGGCCGACGCTCTGAGCAGGAAGGTTCTGCATCGGGGAGAATGGTCCCTCAGTCGGAAGGTTTTCCAAGCCCTTTTTCTTCGCTGGGGGCCTTCCGGAATGGATCTCTTTGCGTCCAGACAAAATCACAAGCGGCCAGTATTCATGTCCCTGTCGAGGGACCCTCTGGCCATAGCCACGGACGCCCTGTCAGTCCCTTGGGCAAGGTTCAAACTTCTGTACATTTTTCCCCCGTTTCCGTTTCTGAGTCGTGTTCTAAGAAAGATAATTCAAGAGGGGGTACCTACCATTCTAGTAGCTCCTCACTGGCCAAGAAGAAGTTGGTTTTTGGACATAACAAGGATGGCGGTAGACCATTGGCGCCTACCGGTCGAGCCGGATCTTCTCACTCGGGGGGGGGGGGGGCGCTTCGGCACCCGAATTTACAGATGCTGGCTTTGACGGCTTGGCTATTGAGACCTCGGTCCTAGCAAAGGTTTGTCAGCCAAGGTTATTTATACCATGATTCAGGCTCGGAAGAAGTCTTCTTCCATGATTTACTACAGGGTCTGGAGATCTTTTATATCCTGGTGTGAGGCTAGGAATTTTTCATGCAGAAAGTATTCGATATCTAGGGTCCTAGAATTTCTGCAGGATGGCTTAGAAATGGGCCTACGATTAAGCACCCTAAGAGGGCAGGTATCGGCCTTATCTATTTTTTTTCAGAAGTCTATCGTTAGTAATAGACTCATTAGGACTTTTTTTCAGGGAGTCACTCATGTCCGTCCGCCGCGCAAGTCTATCTTACCGGTATGGGACTTGAATTTGGTGTTGACGGCTCTACAGGGGGTTCCTTTTGAACCTATGGTCGACGCTCCAATGAGCATTTTGACACTTAAAGTGATATTTTTAGTGGCAATCACTTCTGTGCGGCATGTTTCGGAGTTAGCCGCTTTATGTATGAAATCTCCTTATTTTGAGTTACACAAAGACAAGGTGGTTTTTCGGTTTAAGTCAGATTTTTTGCCTAAGGTCGTTTCTCCCTTTCATCTTAATCAGGAGGTAGTTTTACCCTCCTTGTGCCCAAGTCCGGCTAATGCTAAGGAAAGGGCACTCCATTCCTTAGACGTGGTTAGAGCCATAAGGTAGTATTTGGCAGCTACAGATGCGTTCCGCAAGACGGATCTTCTTTTTGTTATTTCAGAAGGACCAAGAAAGGGACTTCCACCGGCTAAAGCCACTGTCAATAAGTGGATTAGGCAGGCAGTGATTAGAGCCTACTCGGCCAAGGGGAAAGAACCCCCTTTTCGGGTCACGGCCCATTCCACTAGGGCCATTGGTGCTTCTTGGGCTTTTCAGCATCAAGCTTCGGTGGAACAGGTCTGCAAAGCTGCCACCTGGTCTTCGGTTCATAAATTCACCAAGTTTTACAAGGTGGATGTTAGAGCCTCAGCTGACGCTGTTGTTGGTCGGAAGACTCTCCAGGCAGTAGTGAAGTGAACTACCTGCTGTTCTGCGTCAGGGGATCCCGCCCATACATGGCACTGCTTTTGGAGGTCCCAAGAGTAAGGAGTGCCTGGAATGGATTGGAAGAAAAAACGCAATTCTGTGAGGTACTCACCTGTAGAATTGTTTTTTCTGGGAATCCATTTCAGGCACTCCGGCCCACCCGTTTTTTGGGTCATGTTATCTTCTGACGCTTCTCTGTTGGTGTTAAATCCATTTCTTTTTTATTATTCATGGCATATAAAAAAAAAAGAGAAAAAATGTAATTTAACTTAATTTTTAGAGCATTTTTTGAGTTGATGTGTAGTAACATGGACTCTTATATGGCCTCCCAGCCGGTCTCTAGGTTATTTTTACTGCTGTTTAAGTAAACTGATTTGATTAGGGGCGGCTGCTACTTATGGGCCGGGAGGGCCGCACCTGTTTTCTTTCTTGCAGTCACGTGATCAGCAAGGAGGAGGGAAACCCAAGAGTAAGGAGTGCCTGGAATGGATTCCCAGAAAAACCAATTCTACAGGTGAGTACCTCACAGAATTGCATTTTTTCATTGTTTTGGGGTCACTCTCTGGTGGGGTGGGCCCTGGTGTTGGCAATTTTTTTATATATATTCATATATATATATGTGTGGTATGGTTGTACTTTTATTAATTAAGATGCCATTAATAGTAACTGATTTGCCTATTGTGTGTTGCAGATTGCTTCATATTGTGCATATTAAGGGGTTCCTCCTGGTCCTGGGGTCCCTAGTTTAAAACTGCTCTCCTCTAAATACTCCCACCGGGACATTTAAGGGGCATCCCGGGTTGCTTAAGCGTAATTCCCTGCGGTCTTGCGACTGACCACTAAAAAATCACCATATGGAGGCTCCGCAGGATACTGGGCTCGGGCTCACTTTGGGGCAAGCCCGCCCATGTGTGGGGTTTGGGGCATGCCTTACGGGAGAGGATGTACCGATCTGTACTCCATGCGCTCATAAGTCTATAACGCGGAAGTCTGGGTCCCAGCCTTCTGGGTCGGCTCCTCCCGCTTCATCGCCTTCGGCTACCTGCTTGATCCGTACCCCGTGTGACATTGGTGCCAGCGGGGAGTCGCAGTCGGATGTTGGTGCCAGGTTGGCCAGCATTGAAAGGTTTATTGTTAGCACGGTGGGCAAGAAGGGCCAAGCTAAAAAGAGACATTTGTCGTCGGCCCAGCCCGTGTGGGACGCGGACGACGACTCTATGGATTTGTCTGATTATTCCCCTTTAGAGGAGGGGGAAGTGTTTGAGGAGACAGTCTGATTTTGTACAGTCTGGTGATGCTTTTGTTGGGCAGGCGCCTGGGGATGCCGTAGATACGGCTGCTGTTTGGTCACATATGTTGAAGGTGTTGGATATTGATCCCCCGGAGGCGCCTCCCCTAAAGAAGGGGGAATTTTTGGGGGTCCGTAAGCCCCGTCTAGAATTCCCTACGCAGGATCATTTTGACGCACTGATCCAGAAAGAATGGGAGAGGCCCTGTCGGCTTCCTGGTGCTCCCCAGGGATGGGACAAGAAGTATCCTTTCCTGGTGGAGGTGGTCAAGCCAGTGTGGATTCGGCCCTGCGGCCGGCTTGTTCATCTGCTCTAGTGTCGCTTGCTACCAGGTCCCTTATCAGGGACTGGCTGAATGATGGTCAGTTTGATCCGGATAGCGCTGAGTTCGCTACTCTTAAGAGGTGTGAATTGTTCATGGATTTTGTTTTGTCTGCTATGGAAGATTCTATCGTCATGTGTAGCAGGACTTCGGCTTTATTGGTGGCTATGCGCAGATTGGTCTGGCTGCGTCAGTGGACGGCGGACTTTGGGGCCAAGAAGTCGCTTACGGCTCTTCCCTTTATGGGTACGCGCTGTTTGGAGATAAATTGGATGCTGTTGCTAAGGGAGATAGGTTACCTCAGCGGAAGAAACAGCGCCGTCCCTTTCGGGGGGCTGGTTCCTTCACCCCTTCCTTTCGTGTAGCCAGAGCCATTAGGGGTCTGCCCGTCTCTGTTGTCAGGGGCTCGTTCTGGAATAGGGGCAGAGGTCGGGCGTGCCCGACGGCTGCCTGGGGTTCCAAGCCTAAGCCCGCCGGTAAGCCGGCTCAGCAGTGAAGGGGTGCCCTCACCCGAGCGGGTGGGGGGACGGCTGCGGCTCTTCTTCCAGGTCTGGGCCTGGGAGGTCACAGACAATTGGATCTTGGAAGTGGTCTCGTCCGGGTACAAACTGGAGTTCGAGTACTGGCCGCCTCCAAGGTTCTTAAGGTCTCGGGTGCCCTCGGACCCTCTGGCTGCACAGGGGCTCCTGTTAGCAGTAAGGAACTTTCTGGACATGGGAGTTATTTGCCCGGTGCCTCAGTCGGAGAGAGGCAGGGGTTACTACTCCAACCTTTTCACGGTACCCAAAAAGGAGGGTTTGGTAAGACCCATTCTAGATCTCAAGGTTCTAAACATGTTTATCAGAGCCAAAAAGTTCCGCATGGAGACTCTGCACTCCGCTATCATTTCCCTTCACCAGGGGGATTTCATGACATCCATAGACATCAAGGATGCATATCTGCATGTTCCCATTTTTCCAGCGCATCAGAGATTCCTCAGGTTTGCGGTGGGGGATCAACATTTTCAGTTTGTAGCTCTTCCCTTCGGGCTGACCTCGGCGCCGCGGGTCTTCACCAAGGTCTTGGCGGGAATGATGGCCCTGCTCAGAGCTCAGGGCATTCGCATTGTGCCTTATCTGGACAACCTGTTGATCTCAGCTTCTTCCCTCCGTCAGGCGGAGCTGGACACCCACCAGGTGGTGTCGACCCTGGAAAGGTTCGGGTGGGTGATCAACCACCCCAAGTCTTCTCTCTCTCTGTCACGAGTGATTTCATTTCTGGGCATGAATCTGGATACCATTCAGGCGAGAGTGTTTCTGCCCCAGACCAAGGTGCAGGGGATTCGGGGTCTGATCCGTTTTCTTCTGGCCAATCCTTATCCATCTATCCGACAGGAGATGAAACTGGTGGTATTGATGGTGTCCTCCTTCGAGGCGGTACCATTTGCATTCACATGAGATCTCTTCAACTTCACCTATTGACGCATTGGGACAGGTGTCCGCAGTCATTGGATCAACCTTTCAGGATGTCTCCCAGGGTTCGGCAGTCCCTTTGGTGGTGGCTGGAATCGAGCAACCTGTTGAAGGGCAGATCCTTTCTGGTGCCTTGTTGGGAGACTGTCACCACAGATGCCAGCCTGTCGGGCTGGGGAGGTTATTGGAAAAGTCATCAGTTCAGCGGTGTGTGGGGTCCTCAGGAGGCTCACCCCCCCATCAATGTTTTGGAGCTCAGAGCCAGCCATTCTGGCTCGGCTGACCTCACATTTACAGGGTCTACCGGTTCAGGAGAGTGGTCTCTCAACCCCGAGGTTTTTCTGGATCTTTGCCGCAAGTGGGGGACTACGGAGGTGGATCTCTTTGCCTCGAGGCACAATCACAAGCTTCCGGCCTTTGTGTCTCTTTCTCAGGATCCTCTATCTCTGGCAGTGGATGCCTTGTCCCTTGCTTGGATGGATCTGGGTTTTCTGTACCTGTTTCCGCCCATCTCCATGCTGGGCAGGGTAGTTCGCAAACTGGTTCTAGAAGGGGCACCAGCAATTCTGGTGGCTCCAAGGTGGCCAAGAAGGGTTTGGTACGCAGACATTGTAAGGCTGGCCGTAGATCAGTACCGGCTTCCCTTGTTGCCGGATCTGTTATCTCAGGGTCAACTACTTTACTCCAATTTACAAACACTGGCTTTGACGGCTTGGCTGCTGAAACCTTCATTCTGAAAGAGGAAGGTTTGTCTGCGGCTATTGTTCAGACCTTGATTAGGGACAGGAAGCGGTCCTCTTCTGGCATTTACTATAGGACTTGGAGGTCCTATATTGATTGGTATGATGCTAGGGCCTTGCCTTGCAGGGTGTTTTCGATTCCTAGGATTTTGGAGTTTCTTCAGCATAATCTGGATCTTGGGTTCCAGCTTAGTACTTTGAAAGGACAGGTTTCTGCTCTGTCGGTTTTCTTCCAGAGGTCTTTTGCCTTACACCCGCTGGTTAAGACCTTTTTCCAAGGGGTCGCGCATGTGCGGCCCCCTCGGAAGGCTGTGGTTCCTGTTTGGGATTTGAACTTGGTTCTTTCGGCTCTCCAGGGTCCTCCTTTTGAACCGTTACAGGATATTGCTCTTTCGATTCTCACTCAGAAGGTTGCTTTCTTGGTGGCTATTACCTCTGTTCGGCGTGTCTCTGAGTTGGCGGCTCTGTCGATTCAGGCCCCTTACTTTGAGAGACACCAGGATAAGGTGGTTTTTCATTTTAAGCCAGATTTCCTTCCTACCTCAATCAGGATATTGTTCTCCCTTCCTTGTGTCCTAAGCCTAACAATGACAAGGAGAGGGTTCTGCACAATTTGGATGATGTTCGCTGTGTGAAGTACTATTTGGTGACTACTTCTTCCTTCCGCAAGACGGACGCTTTTTTCGTGGTGCCCTGCGGGCCCAGGAAAGGTTTGGCGCCTGCTAAGTCTACGATTAGCAAATGGATTCGTCAGGCCATTGTTGGGGCCTATTCTGCTAAGGGGAGGACTCCCCCTTTTAGGGTCACTGCACACTCTACTCGTGCTGTTGGTGCATCCTGGGCTTTTCAGCACCAGGCTTCTGTTGAACAAGTTTGTAAGGCTGCTACTTGGTCTTCCATTCATACTTTTTCCAAGTTTTACAAGGTTGATGTGCGGGCTTCAGCGGATGCTGTTTTTGCCCGCAAGGTTCTGCAAGCTGCAGGGGTTTGAGTTGGTACATTCTTTACTGTTTCTGGTTCCCACCCATAACGGACACTGCTATTGGATGTCCCATATGTCATGAAGATCGAAGTGGAGTGTATGGCACACTTAGAATAATACCGTTTTGTGAGTACTCGCCTTTAAAACGGGTATTATGAGTGTGCCATACACTCCACTTCGCCCCACCCCTTTTTACCTTTTACCTTTTCAGGTATTCTGGGGCTTTTATATGGTGAACCATTGGTTTTGATTGTTAAGGTTATAATTGGTTCTTCCTGGTCCCCTTACTGCTTTTTTACACTGGGAAATTGGTGGGAGGTCCCAGATATAAATTGGCCAGGAGGGGCTTTCTTTTTTGCAGATTCATCTCTGCAGAAGTTCGCCCTCTACTGGAGATTACCCATATGTCATGAAGATTGAAGTGGAGTGTATGGCACACTCATAATACCCGTTTTAAAGGTGAGTATTCACAAAACGGTATTTTTTGCATTCTCCTGACTCCACCACTCTCAAAGATGGTGAAGATAAACGCATTGATCAGATGGCTTGCCACGAGTTTGCCAGTGTCGGTTCAGCCTTGCGGCCTGTTTGTGCTTCGGCGCTTTTGGCAGTGGCTACCAGGTCTGTGGTTAGAGACCTGTTGAGTACCTCCAGGCTTGACCCGCTAGTGATGAGTTCGCCGCCCTTAAGCGTTGTGAATTGTTCATGTCCTTTGTCCTTGCCGCCTTGGATGACACCATGGTCATGTGTGGTAGAACCTTGGCCTTGCTTGTAGCTATTCGGCGGTCGGTATGGTTGCGTCAGTGGGCGGCTGATTTTGTGGCCAAAAAGTCGCTTACAGCACGTCCCTTTGGGGATTGCCGCTCTTTGGAGAAAGATTAGATTCTGTCACGAAAGGAGGGAAATTACCTCAGCGTAAGAGGCAACATCGTCCCTTTCGGAGGGCGGCCTTCTTTAACCCTTCCTTTCGTGGTGCCAGAACTGGCAGAGTTTTGGCCTTTTCTACCCTCAGAGGTGATTCCTGGGGTAGAGGCAGAGGTCGTGCCCGTCCAGGTCACAATTGGAGTTCCAAACCCAAGCCCGCTGCTAAGCCAGCTCAGCAATGAGGGGGCGCCCTCACCCTTGCGGGTGGGGGGACGGCTGCGGCACTTCTTCCAGGTCTGGGACCAGGAGGTCTCAGACAAATGGATTCTGGAAGTGGTGTCTTCCGGTTGCAAGCTAGAATTCGAGATCCAGCCTCCTCCCAGATTCTTCAGGTCTCGAGTGCCTTCGGATCCACTGGCCGTCATTTGCCCAGTGCCTTTCGCGGAGAGGTGCTTGGGATTCTATTCCAATCTACTCACGGTGCCCAAGAAGGACGGCTCCGTTCGACCCATTTTGGATCTGAAGCTCCTCAATCGGTTTATCTGCTTCAGGAGGTTTCGCATGGAAACCTGGCGGTCAGCCGTCGATTCTCTTCGTCAGGGGGACTTCATGACGTCCATAGACATCAGGGATGCTTATATGCATGTACCTATCTTCCTGGCACACCAGAGATTCCTCAGGTTCGTGGTGTAAGATCAGCATTTTCCGTTTGTGGCCCTTCCATTCGGGCTTACCTCGGCTCCGAGGGTGTTCACCAAGGTATTGGCGGGGGTGATGGCCCTCCTCAGTCCAGGGCATTTGCATTGTACCATACATGGATGACCTTCTCATTTTGGCTTCCTCTCTCAGCCAAGCGGAGCTAGACACCAGAGTGGTGGTATCCACGCTGGAGAGGTTCGGTTGGGTGATCAACTATCCCAAGTCCTCCCTCTCCCCGTCCAGGGAGGTTTCGTTTCTGGGCATGACTCTGGATGCTTTTCAGGCCAGAGTGTTCCTTCCTCAGCCCAAGATTCTTCTGATCCAAGATTTGGTTCGGCTTCTGCTTTCCAATCCTCGCCCATCTATCTGGCTAGGGATGAGATTGGTAGGTCTGATGGTGGCTTCCTTCGAGGCAGTCCCTTTTGCCCAGTTTCACATGAGGATGCTTCAGCTCCATCTTCTAATGACTTGGGACATGTGTCTGCTGTCATTGGATCAGTCTTGTCTGCTGTCTCCCCGGGCTCAGCAGTCCATTCAGTGGTGGCTAGTGTCAAGCAATCTGTTGAACGGCAGATCCTTGCCTTGTAGGGTGTTTTCTATTCCCAGAATTCTGGAGTTTCTTCAACATGGTCTGGACTCGGGGTTCCAGCTTAGTACTTTGAAAGGGCTCACTCAGAAAGTTGCCTTTTTGGTGGCTATTACCTCTCTCCGGCGTGTCTCTGAGTTGGCGGCCTTGTCTATTCAGGCTCCTTACTTTGAGAGGCACCTGGACAAAGGTAGTTTTCCGCTTTAAGCCAGATTTCCTTCCTAAGGTGGTTTCGGCCTTCCACCTCAATCAGGATGTAGTTCTCCCTTCCTTGTGTCCTAAGCCTAGTAATGACAAGGAGAGGACCTTACATTCTTTGGATGTGGTTCGATGTGTGAAATATTATTTGGTGGCTACTTCTCCTTTTCGTAAGATGGACGCCTTTTTCGTGGTGCCCTCTGGGCCCAGGAAAGGTCTGGCGCCCGCTAAGTCTTCCATTAGTAAATGGATTCGACAGGCCATTGTTGGGGCCTATTCTGCCAAGGGGAAGGTTCCCCCTTTTCGTGTTACTGCTCATTCTACTTGTGCTGTTGGAGCTTCTTGGGCTTTTCAGCATCAGGCTTCTGTTGAACAAGTTTGCAAGGCTGCTACTTGGTCTTCTGTTCATACTTTTTCCAAGTTTTATAAGGTTGATGTGCGGGCCTCAGCGGATGCTGTTTACTGCAAGCTGCAGTAGTTTAAGTTTGCATTATTTTCTTTTTGGGATCCCCACCCATTATGGGCACTGCTATTGGATATCCCAAAGGTCATGAATATTCAGAAGCGGGGTGTGTGACATACTGGGAATAATACCATTTTGTGATTACTCGCCTGTAAAATGGTTATTACAAGTATGTCACACACCCCGCTTCATCCCGCCCTTTTTTGGTTTTCTGGGATCCTTTATACGGTGAATCTTTTTCTTTGCTGTTTACTTTTGGCTCTTCCTGGTCCACTGCTGTCTTATACTGGGGGATGGTGGGAGGTCCCAGGTATTTATGGGCCAGGAGAGGCTCCTTTTTTTCATGTCATCTCTGCAAGATCGCCCTCTACAGGACAGTTACCCAAGTGTCATGAATATTCGGAAGCAGGGTGTGTGACATACTGACATAACCATTTTACAGGTGAGTAATCACAAAATGGTATTATTTGAGATTACTTCTGCTCATTCAGGGCTCGGCTGTCAGCATTTGGAGGGGGGGGGACGGCCTGGTTGTGAGGAGGCATGGCCATTGGCCATGTGGCCTGCCGATTGGGTAACTCTGAAAAGGAGTGGGTCAGGCACGTATGCGACTCTGGCGGGTGTGGCTTCGGCCCACTCGGGCCTTACAGTTGAGGACAGTAACAGGGAGGGATGGCCACATATGTGATGTCTGCGGCTCTGCCCTACTTCCTCTCACTAACCGCATGAGACAGCGCCATCTTGTGCAGTGCTCGGAGGTCCCTGCTGCATCCCTGGATCATCGCTTAGCAGCTCCTGCGCTGCCTCCCTGTTCTGCTGGGCTGAATATCAGATCTAGCGTGGCTCCCGCCCTATGTTTTTCTTGGTCAGGTAAGGCTCGCTGTGGGGGCAAAGCCTTTTTACTTTTAAGAACCTGACGTTCTTGTTTCAGAGAAGGGTTCCTGAATATCCTTGGCCGGTGGGTTGCTCTCAGCTGCAGGGAGGTTGCTTTTCCAGTAGTGCAGGCAGGTCTGACCAGTAGTTGATAGGCTTGAGGATGTGAGGACAAGCGCTCCAGCTGTATTGCTTAGCAGGTAGAGCAGCCATTTTACCATGTCGAATGCATCAGAGGCACTGGAGTTTCATATTTTAATGGAGAGTGGTGCCATGTGTCCCATGTGCCAATCGTGCCCGTGGGCAAGGGACCCCTGTGTGCTGGATGCACTACTGTCCTGCACTGCCTTACACAGCTGGCGTTTTCTGCACTTCATCGGACACGGATCGCCCAGTGCAGCCTTGGGCTCAGACTCATCCAGGGGGGGCTGCCAGTGGGCGTCCGTCCATGGATGGTGTTTCTCCTCTGGAAATGGCGGACAGGGTGGCTCGGTTGAAGAGCATGTTCAGTGGCTTTTGTTAGCAGGGGCATTCCGAGTTTCTCTTCCCACCCAGGCAGGAAGGCTATGGCCAAGCGTAGGCATATTCAGATGGAATCATTGGAAGATTCTAGCTCCTACGTCGATGACCTATTTAGGGGGTCAGTATCTAATTCTGGTAGGTCGGGGAAGAGAGATAGGACTGGGGAGCTTATTAAGGCAATATTGGAAGTTCTGCAAAGCAACAGATGAAGAAGGGATTAACCCTACAAGTGTCAGAGGGTCAGGCAGGTTTTTCCCAGGCTTTCCCATTTCCACAGGCTGGTGGCAAAGGAGTGGGACAAAACAATGTCCGGCAATACCTGAATTGGTGGCTAGACCAGAAGTCACTGGCTGTGGGTCGGTGTTTCCTGCCAGTCCAGTGGGTCATCCTGACCACAGACGCCAGTCTGACGGGTTGAGGTGGTGTTCTGAACAGCCAGATGGTTCAGGTCTCTGGGACCAGCGGAAGCGCAGTCTTCCAATCAGTGTGTTGGAACTGAGGGTGATTTTGCTGGTGTTCAGGCATTGGTCTGCCTAGCTCCGTAGCCTTCCGGTCAGGGAACAGTCGAACAGGTTCATGGCTGTGGCCTACATAAACCATCAGGCGTTCCAGGAAGTGAGTCGCATCGTGAGGTGGGTGAAAATTCACGTTCTGTGTATTATGGTGGTTCACATTCCAGGGGTGGAGAATCTTCGGGTATATGAGCAGAGAGACGATGGACCAAAGGGAATGGTTCCTTCACCAGGACATGTTTCAAGCCCTCTACGACCGAAGGAGAGTGCTGGAGGTGGACCTCCTTGCATCTCAGCAAAATTGGAAAGTCCAAAGTTTCATGTCCAGGGTGCAAAACCCCCCTGGCTGGGGCAGTCCATGTGCTGGCCATTCCCTTGTGAGGGTAAGCCTGCTCTATACATTTCCGCCACTGCCACTTCTGGGTTGAAGGTCAACTGCGAGCAGATTTCTATCATCCTGATTGCCTCACACTGGCCCAGAAGGGTGTGGTTTCATGGATCTGGTCAGCCTGGGGGTGGAGCGTGTGGCGACTCCTCAACCCCCCGAAGCTTCTGCAACAGGGTCCGCTGTGGCAACCCAATTCTCCAGCGCTGGCTTTAGCGGTTTGGCTGTTGAGACCAGCACATTGGAGGAAAGGGGTTTGTCCGCTGCGGTACTTCAGACCTTAGTTTGAGCACGGAAACGGTCATCTTCTAGAATTTACTACAGGACTTGGAGGATCTTGATGCAAATCTAAGGGCCACTCCTGTAGGAGGTTTTTGGTACCCAAAATTTTGGAGTTCCTCCAGCAAGGCCTGCCCACTGGCCTACAGCCCACCACCCTTAGGGGCAAGGTCTTGGCCTTGTCCATTTTATTTCCAATGGACGGTCGCGGAGCATAGGTGAATCTGCACTTTCATGCAGGGTGCTGCACATCTTCGGCCTCAGGCAGAGATGAGACCTCAATCTGGTACTATCAGCACTTCATAGGCCCCCCTTTGAACCCATGTTGGAAGCTTCCCTGATGACGCTCACGTTGAAGGTGGCTTTCTTGTGGCGATCACCTCTATCTGGTGGGTTTCTGAGCTTGCAGCGCTTTCGATCAGCCCTTTTTCTGGTGCTGCATAAAGACAAAGCAGTGTTTTATGTGACGCAGGTTTTTTGCCCAAAGTGGTCTCTCTTTGCCATCTTAATCAGGAGATAGTGCTACCCTCCTTGTGCCCACTCCCCAGTCGCCATAAGGAGCAACTCCGGCATTCCTTCGATGTGGTCAGGGCATTAAAGTATTACTTGGATGCTACTCGAGAGGTACGTAAGACAGATGTCTTGTTCATGATCCCAGAAGGACCAAGGAGGGGCCTGCCGGCTGCCAGGTCCACTCTTAGCAGATGGATCAGGCAGAGGCGGTCATACAAGCCTACGTCTGTAAGGGAAAGGAGGCACCCTTCCGGGTCACTATTTACTCCACCAGGGCGATTGCTGCATCTTGGGCTTTCCAACACCATGCTTTGGTAGAACAGGTCCACGCGGCGTCGACCTGGTCGTCTCCACACCTTCACCAAGTTTTACAGACTTGTCAGGGCATCTGCTGATGCCGCTCTTGGGCGTAAGGTGTTGCAGATGGTGGTGAACCCCTCTCCAGGGGGTCTAAACTTGAGGTGTCTGTGCCCTTGTTCTTGGTTAGGTTGACACAGTCTGTCCAACTTGTTGGCTGTTCATGCAAAGTCCCACTCTTATTGCGGGTACCGCTTTGGGGCCTCCCATGCGTTGCTACTGGTGGTGCCACACATGGAAGAGATGAGAAAATGGAAATTTGTGTACTCACCGGTAAATTTACTATCTCGTCCGCTTCCTTTCCGGGGGCACCACAAGCGCCTTTGTTGTGTTATGACTGCGTTGGTGGCGACATGGTTTTAGTTTTGTTGCACTGTTTCCAGTTGCTTGCGCTATGTGCAGGTTAGCGTTTTCCCCTCCTGGGGCTGAAATGCTGTTTATTTAACTGAGGAGATCCTGCCACAGCCTGCCCCATATAGGCTGAGAGGAGCTATTTTTCCAAGTTATCCTTCAGTTGACCACACAGAGAATAGTATGCTACACCCCCTGGGAGGAAACGCAAACATGAACAGAGGTTAAAAGCCCCATCCCTTTCTCTCCACCACAGTTCTTTGTGTTTCCTCTCTGGGGGAACCATTGGGCAGAGTGTTTTGAAGACAGTTAGTCTACGGCCAATTATTTATTTTATTTTTTTATTTTAAACAACCCAGAGCTACTGGGCAGCCCACTGTACCCTTTATTTTGTCACATACGGGGTGTAGTCGCATCCGCTGACTTGGGACAGCTAGGGCTTGATTACTCCCACATAGTCAAACCTCCACAATTGGTGTGATGTCACCTTAAATCCCGGGCAGGTTATCCTTGCTGCAGGTATGCCAGCCATCTAGATTGCACTTCATGCTGGATGCAGGATTCGGGTCAAATCAGTCGCCTTTTTTCTTCTTTGTATCCGTTTCCCTCCAAAGTTTAGAATTTGGGGGCGAAGCCTAGGCCGGGACCCGACGCATGACGTCACTTCCCGGTTTTCAGCTAAATGTGCAGCAGTCTCCGGAAGGCATAGGCGGCATATTCTCAGTGTGCCACACACCCCGCTTCCCCTTTAATTCTTCACGATTGGGTTACTCACCGCCAGGTGACGCTGTTGCAGAGAGGAAGTCTTGTAACGAGCCCCCTTCCGGCCTATATATACCTGGTACCTCCCACTTAACACCAGTGTTTTTCTCTCTGCATGACGACAAGACAGAAGAATGAAGTCTCCTTGCAGGTAGCCGGGGCGGGCCGCGCTGTGGCAGGCATGCTTGATGCTGCCTGTGACGCTTCCCCCCCCCCCTCCCCTTCCCTCCCCTTCCCTCCCTTTGAACTGGCGTCCTCTCGTTGTTGGCACCGCCGTTCGGTGGGCCACACTGTCAGCGCTTTGGGCGCATGGCTGCATTCTCTCTAGCAAGGGCTTCCCTCCCCCTCCGTTTACTGAGGGCGTCGGGCGCCCTCTTGTTTTGCGGCACCGCTGTTTTGGCGGGCCGCACTGTTTGAATCTAGAGGGGGCGGGGCCCAGATGACGTCAGAGGGGGGCGTGGGTGGAGTGGCGTCGTCGTACAGCTCGGCCCCAGCCGCACTTCCTTCCTCTCATCAGAAGTCAGGTGCGGGGCACTCAGCCGCACAAGTGTATCACCTCTGTTGCTGCTACTGCTGCTACTGCTGCTGTTCTGGTGCCTTGTTTTTCAGCCTTGCTTCAGCCTTGGGCAGGTAAGCGGCCTCACCTCGTGTGGGGCCGTCTATTGTTATATTTATGACTGATTTAAAAAAAAAAAAAAAAAATGGAAAAGAGTCTTTGCTGGTTAAAATTCTTTGACCTCTTTAAGGCACTCTGGTGTGTTTTTACTATGTGTTATACTGTTGCATGAATGTTGTACTGCATGCTGCCCCTTTTTTTCTGGGGATCTTACTGTTTTTCCCCACAGATCCTGGGATTCCCTCAATGCAGTGGCTTCCCGGTTCTATTATACCTGGCTAGTCCTATTACTTTAAATTGGGACATAATATATATATATATATATATATATATATATATATATATATATGTGTATATATATATATATATGTATATGTATATTAAAAAAAAAAAAAGGGATAATTATAATCATAAATTAAATCCTCCCTCCCGGGACATTAATGTAAAGGGGCATCCCGGGTGGCTTATGCCTAAAACCCACGGTTGTGTGAATACCATAAATCACCATATGGAGGCTTCCGATAATACCGGAAATGGTTCTTCTGGGCCATCCAGGCTGTGTGGGGGCTGTGGGACTCCGCTCCCAGGCGATGATGTTATATTATGCATTCCTTGTGCAAAGCAGAATATTGTGCGTCAGTCCGTCGCTCCGGCTTCTGGCTCCTCGCAACTTCCATCATCTCCTACCCCCCCTCCCTGTTCCGGACCCCGTGTGACATTGTCAAAGGTGGGGATTCGCAATCCGAGGTGTCTGCACGATTGTCCAACCTCGAGAAGATAGTTTCCGTCAAAGCAGGGTTGAAGGCCACTGCGAAACGGAAACACCTTTCTCCTGTAGCTCCTGCTTCACAGGATGAGGGATGTGAGCCTGTGGATTGGTCCGATTACTCCCTGGACGAGGAGGGGGAACTCCTGGTGGAGTCAGATGAGCCTGCAGATCAGCTTGAGGTCGATGCTATTGGCGATCTGGCTGCGGGGGTTTCCCTTGACACCCCCTCCATTCTGGCTCAAATGTTTGAAATTTTGAATTTAGATCCGCCTGAGGTTGTCGCCCTTCCAAAGGGTGAGTTGTTTAATGTGCCTCAGCCGCGTTTGGTATTTCCCAGACAACAACACTTTGAGAGGGTTGTGCTTAAGGAATGGGAACATCCCACGCGGTTAACTAGAATTCCTTCCAGTTGGGATAAACGCTATCCTTTTCCGCTTGAATTGGTGAAGCTTTGGTCGGTTCCCCCTGACGTCGACCCCTGTGCTAGGGCTCTCTAGCACGGCTATGGTGCAGTCTTCTGAGACCACTGCCCTTAAGGATGGTGAGGATCGTCGGATTGACCAGTATGCTCACCATGGTTTTATTAGTGCCGGATCGACGATGCGCCCGGTGTGTGCTTCAGCGCTTCTATTGGCGGTTAGGTCCGTTATTCAGGATCTATGCGTGGATCTTGATCCCGCTTGTAGTGAGTTTAGTGCTCTTAAGCAGTGTGAGTCTTTTATTTCCTATGTTCTGACCACTCAGGACGATGCGCTGGCTATGAGTAGGAGGACAGCGGCGATGCTGGTGGCTATTCGTCGGTCAGTGTGGCTGCGCCAGTGGTCGGCAGACTTAGTTTCTAAAAAGGTGCTCACAGCACTTCCCTTTTTGGGCCTGCGACTGTTTGGTGATAAAATTGATTCAGTTGCAAAAGGTGGTAAAATGCCTCAACGCAAGAGGCCTTGTCGTCCCTTTCGGGGGGCAAGTACTGTTAGGCCTTCCTTTCGGGGATTCAGAGCGGGTAGGGGGGCTTCCTTTCCCGCTACCAGAGGTGCAGGTTGTGGCCGTCCCACTCAGTCCTGGGGCACCAAGCCCAAGCCTGCTGGTAAGCCCGCTCAGCAATGAGGGGCTGCCCTCACCCGTGCGGGTGGGGGGACGATTGCGACACTTCTCCCAGGTTTGGGACCAGAAGGTTCCGGACAGATGGATCCGGGAGGTGGTGTCGTCCGGTTACAAACTGGAATTCGAGTCTCGCCCTCCTTCACGGTTCTCTCGGTCTCGGGTGCCCATCGATCCTTTGGCCGCACAGGGGCTCCTGGCGTCGGTAAAGAATCTGTTAGAAATGGCGGTCATCCGGCCGGTACCGCGCTTAGAGATGGGCCTCGGTTTCTACTCCAATCTTTTCGCAGTCCCCAAAAAGAACGGGTCGGTTCGTCCCGTCCTGGACCTGAAATTACTCAACAAGTTCATCCGTATTCGGAAGTTTCGCATGGAAACTTTGCGTACGGCCGTCGGTTCCCTTCGGCAGGGGGACTTCATGACGTCCATAGACATCAAGGATGCTTATCTTCATGTTCCCATCTGCCAGGCTCATCAATGTTTTCTTTGATTCGTGATGAAAAATCAGCATTTTCAATTCGTGGCACTTCCGTTTGGCCTTACCTTGGCTCCAAGAGTGTTCACCAAGGTGTTGGCAGGGGTGATGGCCATTTTCAGGTCTCGGGGCATTCGTGTCGTACCTTATTTGGACGACCTTCTCATCATGGCTCCGTCACTCAATCAATCGGAGACAGACACCAGGATGGTGGTCTCCACGCTGGAAAGCTTTGGTTGGGTGATCAACTTCCCCAAGTCCTCCCTGGGGTGTCTTTTCTGGGGATGCAGTTGGACTCTCGTCAACACAGGGTGTTTCTCCCCCAGTCCAAAATTCATCTGATTCAGGAGTTGGCTCGGGTCCTACTTTCCAATCCTCGGCCGTCCATCCGTCTGGGGATGAGGCTGGTAGGGTTGATGGTTGCCTCCTTCGAGGCAGTTCCTTTTGCTCAATTTCGCACGAGGACGCTTCAGCTTTATCTGTTGGCGTCCTGGGACCGGCAGCCTCGGTCGCTGGATCAGCCCTTCCAGTTGTCCTCCCGGGTCCGGCAGTCTCTGCAGTGGTGGTTGGTCTCGGCCAATCTCGTGAAGGGCAGGTCTTTCCTGACCCCTCTTTGGGAAATTCACCACGGACGCCAGTCTTTCGGGATGGGACGGATTCTGGAAGGAGCTTCAGTTCCAGGGGCAGTGGGGACCTCAAGAGGCCCACTTACCCATCAATGTTCTGGAACTGAGAGCCATCCGTCGGGTTCTTGCTCTCCTGACTCTTCTGGGCCTTCCGGTCCAAGTGCGTTCAGACAATCGAACAGCGGTTGCTTAAAACAATCATCAGGGAGGGACTCGCAGTCTGGGTGCTCTCAGAGAGGTGTCCCTGATCCTGATCTGGGCGGAGGCCCATGTTCCTTTTCTCTCGGCGGTGTACATTCCAGGAGTGGAGAACCAGGAAGCGGACCGGTTGAGCAGGGGCTCTTCCCGTCTGGGAGAATTGGCTCTCCATCCTCAGGTTTTTCGCTCACTGTGTCTCCGATGGGGGACGCCGGAGGTGGACCTGTTTGCCTCTCGTCACAATTACAGGCTCCCGAACTTCGTGTCGCTCTCCCAGGATCCTCTGGCTCTGGCAGTGGACGCCATGTCCCTGAGCTGGGGGGATCTGGGATTTCTATACCTGTTTCCTCCGATACCCATGCTGGGCAGTGTAGTTCGGAAGTTGGCTCTGAAAGGGTGTCCGCCATTCTCGTGGCCCCAAAGTGGCCAAGGCGAGTGTGGTTCGCAGACATCGTTCGGCTGGCAGTGGACCAGTTCGTTCTGCTTCTTCGGCCCGATCTGCTCACTCAGGGTCGGTTGTGTTACCCCAATTTACCAGCGCTGGGTTTGACGGCCTGGCTGCTGAAACCTCCATCTTGAAGGAGGAGGGGCTTTCTGACTCAGTCGTTAAGACTGATCAGTGCCCGGAAGAGGTCTTCTTCTGTCATCTACTATAGGACTTGGAAAGCCTATATCGCTTGGTGTGAGATTAGATCTTTTCCTTGTAGGGTCGTATCGGTCTCCAGGATTCTGGAGTTTTTACAATCTGGCCTGGACTCTGGTCTTCAGCTAAGTACGTTGAAAGGGCAAGTTTCTGCCTTATCTATCTTTTTTTCAGAAGCGTTTTGCGCTTCATCCTTTAGTTAAACTTTTTTCCAGGGGGTTACGCATGTGCGGCCCCCCAGGAATCCATTACTCCCTGTTTGGGATTTGAATTTGGTTCTTTCTGCTCTTCAGGCTCCTCCTTTTGAGCCTTTGCAAGATATTGCTTTGTCTACCCTGACTCAGAAGATTGTCTTCTTGGTAGCTATCACTTCGGTCCGGTGTGTCTCGAAGTTGCCGGCCTTGTCTATCCAGGCGCCTTACTTTGAGAGGCATCAGGATAAAGTGGTCTTTCGGTTTAAACCAGACTTTCTTCCTAAGGTTGTTTCTGCTTTTCATTTGAATCAGGATATTGTTCTTCCCTCCTTGTGTCCTAATCCTAAGAATGACAAAGAGAGGGTTTTGCATTGTTTGGATGTAGTACGCTGTGTTAAGTACTATTTGATTATTACGTCTCCTTTTCGTAAGACGGATGCCTTTTTTGTTGTGCCCTGTGGGCCTAAGAAGGGTTTGGCACGGGCCAAATCTTCCATTAGCAAATGGATACGTCAGGCCGTTATTGCGGCCTATTCTGCTAAGGGGAAGGTTCCCCCTTTTCGTATCACTGCTCATTCTACTCGCGCCGTTGGAGCGTCTTGGGCTTTTCAGCACCAAGCTTCTGTTGAACAAGTTTGTAAGGCCGCCACTTGGTTTTCTGTTCATACTTTTTCTAAGTTTTACAAAGTTGATGTGCGAGCCTCAGCGGATGCTGTTTTTGGCCGCAAAGTTCTGCAGACTGCAGTCATTTAAGTTATGCTTCATTTTTGCCTTCGGATACCCATCCCTTGTGGACACTGCTTTTGGATGTCCCAATCGTGAAGAATTAAAGGGGAAGCGGGGTGTGTGGCACACTGAGAATAATACCATTTTGTGAGTACTCACCTGAAAAATGGATATTGTCAGTGTGCCACACACCCCGCTTCACCCCCGCCCTTTTCGGTATCCCGAATCCTTTATATGGTGAAGCTTTTATTTATTTTGAGGTTACCGTTAGATTACTGGTACCTTGTCTTTCTGCTTTTTAAATCACTGGTGTTAAGTGGGAGGTACCAGGTATATATAGGCCGGAAGGGGGCTCGTTACAAGACTTCCTCTCTGCAACAGCGTCAGCTGGCGGTGAGTAACCCAATCGTGAAGAATTAAAGGGAAAGCGGGTTGTGTGGCACACTGACAATATCCATTTTTCAGGTGAGTACTCACAAAATGGTATTTTTCCCTACATCCAGTCCAGGTCGTCCCAATATCCTTACGACTGGGTGTTCGCCCCTAGGGGGGCGCTTGACTGCAAGATCAAAGATATAGCTCCTCCCGGCCCCCTATAAAAGCAGGTGTCCCTCTATCATTCCTCAGTTGTTCATCTTGCAGTCTTGGTTGCAGAAGATCGTTGACACTCTCTCTGTTATTGGCAGCAGAGCGGGGCCACCTAGCCCGTCGGCCGCTGCGGACTCTATTTCCATGGATCCCTTCTGACCCACTCCTGCCTTCCAGCCATCTGGCTGCTTAGGCTCTGGGCCGCAGACCTTAAATTAAAAGGTAGCCAGCCGCAGGCTGATGGTGAGCCTGAGGGGGAACCACTGTGTGTACTGTATTGTCCCCCCCTGCCCACAAGCTTTATTGGTGTCTTGGCTGTTTTCTTGTACTGTGTGTTTTCACTTGCTGGCTCCTAGCTGGCTCAGGCTGGCCTGAGCGAGTAGCGGTCTTGCAGCACTCACCTCCCTGCACTCCCTCGTCTGTCTCCTGGGACGCGGACTGCTGGCCTGCCGCATCGCCGCCTGGGCGCCGACGGGGAGGGGGTGGAGAGAGCGCGTGCTCGCGCTGCTTGTATGGCGGGCCTCGCCGACTCCGCCATCATCTTGCGTCTGCAGTTCTTAGACACCTTGTGGCTAGAGCTAAGGCTCGCAGGCGGGCGGAGCAGTATAAGGACCTCAAGGCCTGCTTGGATTTAATTGGCTTTGTTGTTACTGTCATGGATGATGTGGTCCGGTTCGGTGCCAGGATTTCAGCTTTGCTTGTTGCTCTCCGCCGTTTGCTCTGGCTGCAGCAGTGGTCGGCTGATGCGGCTGCCAAGAAGTCTCTCACCAGTATCCCTTTTGTGGGGAACAGGCTGTTTGGGGAGCGCCTGGACCTTCTGGTCAAGGATGGTAGACTCCCTCAGAGAAGGAAGCCTGCTCGGTCCTTTCAGAATCCCTCTTCCTATCATTCCTTTCGAGGAGGAAGAGGTTCTTCATTTCCAGGGGGCCGCAGAGATACCTGGGGCAGAGGTAGGTGCCGCGGCTGACCCAACCCCTCCTGGGGAACTAAATCCAAGCCCCCCGCCAAGCCCTTTCAGGTATGAGGGGGCGCCCTCACCCATCCGGGTGGGAGGAGGGCTTCTGCTGTTTGCTCAGATCTGGAGGCGGCACGTCTCATATCGGTGGATTCAGGAGGTAGTGTCCTCCGGTTACAAGAAAGAGCTGGCAGCCAGGCCGCCCATAAAATTCCTCTAAAAACCCTCTAAAAGTTCAAGCTTTGAGAATGGCTGTTCAACACCTCCTACGGATAGGTGTGATTTGCCTCGTGCCGCTGCAGGAACAGGGTCAGGGATTTTACTCCAACCTGTTCACGGTTCCCAAGAAGGACGGAACACTAAGGCCATGGACATCACGGTCGGCGGTGAGATCTCTTTGGCCCGGCGACTTCATGACCACGGTGGACATCAGGGATGCTTATCTGCACATCCCGATTTTCCAGGGACATCAGAAGTTCCTGAGGTTTGCTCTGGAGGATTAGCATTACCAGTTTGTAACACTTCCATTCGGGATATCCTCGGCCCCCCGTGTGTTCACCAAGGTGCTGGCGGGCATCATGGCTATTCTGAGGAGCCAAGGCATTCGTGTGTTACCCTATGTGGACGACTTGCTGATTGCGGCCCAGTCCCTTCAGCAGGCCGAGAGCCATACTCGGACGGTGTTGTCAACCCTGGAGGCCTTCGGCTGGGTAATCAATTACCCCAAGTCCTCTGTCACTCCCGCAACAGTGAGATCCTTCCTGGGAATGACGCTAGACACCGCTCAGGTCAAGGTTTTCCTGACATAGCAGAAGGTTTTGGGTTACCAGACTCAAGTGCAGGCCTTGCTGTCTTGTCAGCAGCCGTCGGTATGTCTGGGCATGAGATTGGTGGGCCTCATGGTGTCCTGCTTCGAGGCGGTGCCCTTTGCCCAATTTCACATGAGACCTCTTCAGTTGAACCTGCTGACAGGATGGAATCGGACTCAGGAGTCCCTGGAACACGGCTTTTCGCTGCCCCCCCTGGCCAGGCAGTCTCTCTTGTGGTGGTTGGACTCCCGGAACCTGCTGGTGGGCAAGTCCTTTTTGACTCCCCATTGGGAGATAGTTACCACGGATGCCAGTCTGACAGGCTGGAGAGGCGTTTGGCAGACCCAGAAGATCCAGGGTCAGTGGGGTCCGCAGTAGAACTGGTTACCCATAAATCTCTTGGAGCTGAGATCGATCCGGTTGGTGCTTCTACGCTTGACTCCCCATTTAAGGGGTCGTGCGATCTAGGTTCGCTCGGACAATCAGCCGGCTGTCGCCTACATCAATCACCAGGGCGGGCCTCGGAGCAAGAGATCCCTCAAGGAGGTAACCCTCTCAGCAGCAAGACCTTTCACGCTCTGTGTCTCCACTGGGATCAGCCGGACGTGGATCTGTTTGCGTCCAGGCACAATCACAAGCTTCCAAGGTTCATCGATTGAACAAATTTGTAAGGCCGCCACTTGGTCTTCAGTTCATACTATTCCAAGCATGTCACACACCCCGCATCCACTATTCATGACATATGGGTTATGGTCCAGTAGAGGGCGAACTTCTGCAGAGATGAAAGCAAAAAAGAAGCCCCTCCCGGTCCATAAATACCTGGGACCTCCTACACATTCCCCAGTTCCTTCTCTGCAGGACAGCGAGCAAGTCAGAAGATGTATGCTGCTCTTCCTTGCAGGTAAGCCGGGCTTGCTCCTGGCCATTTTTTGCCCTATTTCTGCCCGGACCTTTATATTGTAAGTCCCTATACTAGCCTCCCAGCCTCGGCTGCAGGTCCGGGTGAGGGTAGGAATCACCTTAATATGTGTTCAGGGAGCCATGCTCCCCCCATGAGACCCCATATTAAGGGGTAGGCGGAATCCGGGTTGGTGATCCCGGTTTGGAATGCCCTGTATGTGTGTATATATATATATATATATATATATATATATATATATATAATTATAATGTATTTTTTAATATATATTTATGTGTATATCCCTTACACCCATGGTGCGGGATTTCCCCCCCCTTCCGGGTCCCCCTCGTAGCCCTCCAGGGGGTGGGGGGGTGGGTCTTTTCCTGCTCAGCTTTTCACTTTATACTGTGTGTGTGTGTGATGTAGTGTGCTTGGGTGCACACAGATCATTTTTTGTTATACGCTGAGGGGAGCTTCTTCCCCTCAGGCTGCAGTGTCGAGGGGGTGGGGCCGGGCGCTCGCGCGCTGCTGCCCGCCCCCTCCTGTTGACGCTTTTTGCGGAACCCAGCTGCTGGTTGTGAGGGAAGGGGGCGGGGCCAGGCGCGGTGCACGATCCGCGCTGGCCCGCCCTTCCTTCTCCCTCCCTCTCTCTCTCTCTCTTGCTGTGCTGCTGGCTGCCATCTTGTGTGACACGTGAGTGCCCCCCTGGGGCCCCGCTTTTCATCATTATTCAGCATAATTGTGTTCCCTTCAGCTGGGGGCAGCGCAGGTCACACTGTGTTATTAACTATTTGTTGGATAGTTTGTTCTTTATCTGTGTGTGCGCATGTGTTTATGACCACTGCTTGTGTCTTTCAGGAGGACTCCCTGCTACCTGCTTAAAAGGGGGTTCTCCCGGTCCTAGGGTCCCTAGAGTAAATTGGGCACCCCAAAAATCCTCCCACTTGGGACTTTAAGGGGCATCCCGGGTTGCTTATCAGCGTAATTCCCTCTGGTCATTGTGACTACCTTTAAAAATCACCATATGGAGGCTCCACAGGATACCGGGCTCGGGCTCCCGTCGGGACAATCCCGGCTGTGTGTGGGTTGTGGTTTACCCCTTGCGGGGGAAAATGTACTAATTTGCATACCATGTGCGCAACAGGCTATAACGCGGCAGTCGGGATCCCAGGCGTCTGGGTCAGTGCCGCCCGTCTCATCTCCCACTCCACCCCGCATTATCTGTACCCCAGTTGGCACTGTCATTAGTGGGGAGTCACACTCTGATGTATGTGCCGGGCTGGCCAAACTAGAGAACATTTTTTTTAGCTCAGTGGGCAGAAAAGCCCCTGCTAAGAAAAGGCATCTATCACCGTCTACGCCGGTACTTGATTTTGATGATTATGATTCCCCTGACTGGTCTGATTATTCCCCTCTTGAGGAGGGGGAATTGTTTGGGGAATCTGAGACTGAAGAACTGCAGTTCCTTGATTCTGATGCCGGGCAGGCACTGGGGGATGCTGTGGATACCTCAAGGTCCTGGCCCATCTCTTCGAGGTTCTAGATATTTCCCCTCCAGCGGAGGCCCCTCCGAAGAAGGGGGAATTCTTTGGCTCATCTAAGCCCCGCTTGGAGTTCCCAAATCAGGTTCATTTTGATAGCATGATTCTTAGAGAATGGGAGAAGCCGAGTCGGCTTCCCGGTGTTCCGCAGGGATGGGATAGGAAGTATCCCTTCCCGGTGGACGCGGTGAGGCGATGCTCTTCCCCTCCTGAGGTTGATGCGCCCATCTTAGGATTGTCCAACACCTCCGTTGTACATACTCCTGACGCCACTACCCTTAAGGATGGCGAGGATAAGCGCATTGATCAGATGGCATGCCATGCCTTTGCCAGTGTGGGCTCAGCCTTGTGGCCTGTTTGTGCTTCTGCACTCGTGGCTGTGGCTACCAGGTCTGAGGTTAGGGACATGTTAAAAGTGTCCCAACTCAACCCGGCCAGTGTTGAATTCACAGCCCTTAAGAGGTGTGAATTGTTCATGAACTTTGTGTTGGCGGCTATGGACGACACTATTATTATGTGTAGTAGAACCTCGGCTCTGCTGCTGGCCATGCGTCGATCGGTATGGCTACACCAGTGGGCGGCTGACATAGCGGCCAAGAAATCGCTCACAGCACTGCCCTTCCTGGGTATGTGGCTGTTTGGTGACAAATTGGATTCTGTGGCAAAAGGTGGGAAGCTGCCTCTGCGTAAGAAGCAGCGTCGCTCCTTTCGGGGGGCAAGCTCCTTCAATCCTTCCTTTCGCGGTGCCAGAGTGGGCAGAGGTCTTGCCTACTCTGGCTTCAGAGGTGATTCCTGGAACAGAGGCAGGGGACGCGCCCGTCCGGCCTCTACCTGGGGTTCCAAGCCCAAGCCCGCTGACAAGCCAGCTCAGCAATGAAGAGGCACCCTCACCCTTGCGGGTGTGGGGACGGCTGCGGCTCTTCTTCCAGGTCTGGGCTCAGGAGGTCACAGACAAGTGGATATTGGAAGTGATCTAGTCTGGGTACAAACTGGAGTTCGAGTACCGGCCTCCTCCCAGATTCCTAAGGTCTCGGGTGCCATCGGATCCTCGGGCGGCGCAGGGGGTCCTGTTGGCTGTAAAGAATCTCCTGGACATGGCGGTCATATGCCCTGTGCCTCTTTCAGAGAGAGGCCGGGGCTATTTTTCCAACCTTTTCACGGTTCCCAAAAAGGATGGCTCCATAAGACCCATTCTGGATTTGAAGCTTCTCAACAGGTTCATCAGAACCAAGAAGTTCCGCATGGAGACTCTGCGCTCAGCCATCAGTTCCCTTCGTCAGGGGGATTTCATGACGTCCATAGACATCAAGGATGCTTACCTTCATGTACCAATTTCCCAGCACAACAGAGATTTCTCAGGTTCGTGGTTTGAGATCAGCATTTTCAGTTTGTGGCCCTTCCTCGGCACCGAGGGTGTTTACCAAGGTTCTGGTGGGCATAATGGCCCTGCTCAGAGCCCAGGGATTTCGCATTGTGCCGTATCTGGACGACCTACTCATTACAGCTTCTTCCCTCTGCCAGGTGGAGTTGGACACCAGGACGGTGGTGGCGACGCTGGAAAGGTTCGTATG